>CM040122.1:215908759-217108759 GCA_022559845.1 Amorphophallus konjac
GGCCCAGTGGGCCCCCCCTCAAATTTCTGATTCCGTGCTTTCTCTATTTTCAGGAAGCTACGATGACGGCTGGAATCATGTCGGTACGCTTTGATCAACAAGCGGTCGATGTACATGTTCGAGAGGGCTACCTAGCGGTACCTCTTTCGTTCGGATCGATGCCGCCTGCTGTCGGGATGCCCAACTGCCTGGGCCTCATCTTCACTGACTTGCTCGAGATTGACAACCAGGAGCAAAAGACTGTTGTCGAGACATTGACGCAAGCTACCAGCCCCAAAATGAGCCAGGTGACGCAGGATACTCCTGAGGTCGTGGCCTGCTTCGTCTATCACGAGGCAAGAAGGGGCACGTCCTCTGCTGCTGGAAGAAGGAGGAGATCCGACAGGAGAGCCCGACCCACTGCTGCGGGTCGTCGGATATCCAACTCAGGAAAGACAATGCTGATTGGAGATGTCTGGGTAAACCTCAGTGGTTGCCCAAGAGCGGTCAAGCCAGACGTGATCGTCCCGACGATGCCTACTACCAACAGGTTCCGGGTACTAGCCGCCAGGAGGGCCGACATGAAAGAGGAGGATAGAAGGCCACTGGCGCCGAAGCCGCCCAAGTTCAGGCAGATCTGGCGTTCGAAGAAGATCCAGAGCTGGGTTCCATCTCGAGAGGAAGAAAACATTATTGATACCACTGTTGCCCGCTTCAGGGTAGGAAGCAGAAGAGAAGAAGGAAAAGGCATAAGAAATGCTGTTGTTGCTCACCCCAGGGCTCGGGGTAGGAGAGATGAGGAAGAGAATGAAGGAGGAAATCTGACTACTATTTGCCCCAGGATGAGGGGCAGAAGATATGAGCAGAAGGAAGACCTAACAGTCACCAACCCCATGGTTGGGGGCAAAAGATGGGAAAGAAAGAATTATGCTGCTACTGCCAACTGCTGCCAAGATGGGAGTAGAAGGTTCAGGGAGGAAGAGGAAATGAGAATAAGCGAACCAGTCGCTGCTGCCACTCTAAGAAGACCAAGAGCTTGTGCCAGACAGGCTGATATATTCAAATACTGCAGAGCCGAGCACTTGACTGCTCAGGTGGAGAGACTGGCTTATCAGCAGAAGAGCTAGGAAAGATTGATGCTCCAACCAAAGCCACGAAGGCACAATCAAGAGGAGATGAAACAAGTGGCTCAAGACTACTTTCACTACCTGGGGAACTCCGCCCTGGGGCAGCAAAGATTATCCCGTGCCTTGGGCACCATGGATGAAGAAGAAGAAGAAACCCTTCAAGAAGTGTTGCTCGGAGTCTCCTCCTCCGATTCCAATGACTATGAAGAAGGCCACAGAGCCGGATATGGGAAAGAAGACCTGCATAGGGAAGAAGCTAGAGAAAGAATATCGGTCTTTGACCGGCTCAAATACCCCGATCAGATGAGAAGGAAAGTCTATAGGCAGAGGGAAAAGATGCAGATCTTTGCCTGCAATATGGCCGGGCTTGTCAGAGGGCAGGATATGTTGCCAACACAGCCAGATGAACTGCTCAGACTAGCAACCAGACCAGGCCCCGTCACAAGAAGAGGCCAGGCGGCAAAAGATAAGGTGAAGACTAATGATGGAGTCCGCAAGATCACCACTATGACAGTTAATGTGGTGACAGCCGAAGATGAAGATAATCCCTTCGTCGACGATGCTGAAGGGACTTCAAAAGATCTACAGATCCCGTCAACCCTGGATCCCATGATCCAGATGATGTTTAGAAGATATCAACAAGAGATCAATGCTCTCAGAAGATAGCTAAATGAGAGGCATGAAGCTACACCGGTCTCCAAGCAAGCCGAGCCTGTGGGGCAGACTGCCAGCTCAACAGAAATGGCTATCCCAGCTAATCCTCTACCGGCTGATAAGGGCAAAGCACCGAGCCAACCCGTTCTATAGCAGCGGTAGCTCAGCCCTCTGTATCTCAGATGCAGCCTGCCGCGCCGGCCTTGCGCGCAACTGTGATGACAACTCCTTACGGTCAGCAACAAGCTCACTTCTTCCCGGAAAACATAGATATAGCCATAGCCCAGAAGCTGATGATTGAAAAGATTGTAGAAATGAAGCTGTCTGAAAAGAATGGTGATGATGCTAGTATCTGAAAAGAATGGTGATGATGCTAGTACCTACGATGTGTACAAGGTACCATATCCTCCCCAGTATGCTGCTAAGAGGCAACCTCCAGGCGTCAGTAAGCCGCCGAAGTTTGAAAAATTTAATGGCCAGGGCTCTCCCAGGGAGCACATAGCTTACTACACCACAATCATGGGTGACTTGGCAGCTGATGAAGCTTATCTGCTTAAGTTCTTTGGCTCATCCCTCACCGGGATAGCCTTTGAATGGTATTCAAGCCTGCCGGCTGGGTCGGTGACCGATTGGCCTGATATGCAAAGAAAGTTCCGCGACAGATTTCACGTCACGGAAAGAGAAATTATAATAGCAGAACTATATGCAACCAGGCAAAAGCAAGATGAAACAGCACTGTACTACATCAAAAGGTGGAGGAACTTAGCTATGAGATGCAGACGACCTCCTCATCAAGAAGATGTAGTGCAAATATGTAAGCAGAGCCTCAGGAGAGAGGTACTGGAAAAGATGATTGGTGCAGATGTCAGAACATTTGACCGATTGAACAATATAGTGGCGGAGGTCGAGACGTTCCTGTCTAAGCGTTCGACGGCCAATGCTCCAACTGTGCCGAAAGGGAAATCTAATGATCGACGACCATCGCACTCTGAGGCCAACACCGTCGATTTCAGAACCTTCGAGCAACAAAAAGGGAAGAAGGGGGCAGATGAAGCTCCCCCGCCAGCAGACATAGCAGAAAGAAAAGATAAAGTCTCTCTGAGAAACAAAATGAGAAAGCCGTACTCTTTCCCGAAAGATAAGACAGCCGCACTATTCAACTGGGCATACAAGTTCAACAAGGTAACATTGCCTGAACCAAAGAGACCCGATGACGCGACAAAGAAAGGTGATCCACTGTTCTGTCCATATCACCGTGCGCTGGGGCACACAATTGAAGATTGCTACGTCTTCAAAGATATTATGGAAGGCATGGTCAAAAAGGGAGAGCTACAGCTGGGAGATTACCAGGTAGAGCCACCTCGTCCACATGAGCCTCCGGCATTAAAAATGGTCGCCAATATGATTTCAATCTACCAACAGCTGCCTAAGGAGGCCGTTGAAGAATGTACTAGGCATACTTATGAAGCTTGCTTCCTCACCCCACTGAAGGATCAGGAAGGATGGCAGATGAAACCCATAAAGAACAGAAAGAAGACTCCCGTAGCCAAAACCAATGGAGCAGTTATCCGCGGTGTCACACCAAGACCTGAACCGCCTCCAGTAAAGCCAGTATGGCGCACAGCTGAGACAGGGCCAGTCATCCGGATCCCCACTCATAACCGGAGAAGACAAGTCCCCCTACCTACACATAAGGAAGTAAGTCCTGCAGCCAGGCGTTTATAGCAATATATTAATGGGCTCGATGAATATGAACAGAAAAAGCCCGGGCACCTGCTGGTGAAAGACTGTATACTCTGAGAACAGCTCGAAGAATTGGAAATTAAAGAGTAGTCAGAGGCGGAACAAGAAAAGGCTGAGACTGAACCCTTCTGGGGGTAGGGGCCAATAAAGCCAAATTCCCAGAAAAAGAAGAGACGGTCCAAGTCCAAGAATGGAAAGAGGGTCGTGACAGTACAATGTAACACCCTGTCGGCACTCTTTACCTCGCCCGGGGAGAATGATGAGAATGAAACATCAAATGCCCCGCTAGAAGCCAACCATGCCGAGGCCTCAACCTCAGCACATGCAACACGCTCCGGAAGAAGGTGGGGGCGCCCACCACTAGCTAATCATAACATTATGTTCAGAGGGGAACAGCCCTACCAGATTCCCGAACTGGAAGTACGAGGTGTCCAGGTTCCTCCCCCTGCCAGCTTGTTTCAAGAAAAGAAGAAAGGAGGTCAAACTCCAACACTTCTGGAATTTCTGTCCAGTCTAGAAAATGGGCAGTCGATACAGGCTGGGTCAGATAAAGGCAAGAGACCTCAACAATCGGCGTCTGTAGCCTACAAGCAGAATGAGAAAGATGGGGATAACCCTCTGACGGCACCGGGGGCCGTTGCTATAGAAGAAGCCCCCCAAGAAATCAGTCCAGGGGATGAAACCAGCAATGGGCAGCAGAGGCCACGGGCACCGCATGAACCTCCTAAACCCCGATGGGCTGAAGAAATGAGACTATCTAATGTCATTGTGGGCAGCCGGATCATGAAAATGCTAAAGAAGCTCCCTACCAGATTCTCCATCTGGGAGATTCTCTCTCTGAGTGAAGAGGCTCGCCAAGCAATTATTGATGCCTTGCAGTCGCCGGCACAATATGAAGCACTCTTGACAGAAGTGAATTCTAGGCCGTCAGTTACATTCACAGAGGATGACATGCTGATTCCGAATTCCTGCCATAACAGATCGCTGTATATGAGGGGCTCCCTGAACTGTCAGCCACTGAGTAGGATACTGATAGATCCCGGGGCTGCCGCGAACATTCTCCCATACCGCATCTACCAAAAATATCACTTTGATCTGCAGCTTACCAAGGTCAGAGACATGAAAATTGCGGGATTCAACCAGAAATGTGAGACGCCCCTTGGGGTGGCTGATTTTAACCTCACATTGGGGGATCTCACTACCGTGGTACGATTCTATGTAATCGACTCCAACACCACATATAAGGCCCTGCTGGGGAGACCGTGGCTGCATGAATATCAGATAGTGCCGACCACGCTGCATCAGTGCATTAAATACTGCCATGAAGGAAAAGAAGAGAGGGTGTTTGCAGATCTGCATCCCTTCGAAGTATTCGAGTGCCATATGCTCGATGCATCCTACTACACGGAGGTGTCGTAAAAGGGTGAAGAGAAAGAGGCTGGGGTCAGCCAGAAAAAGCCGGCAACGAAGGTAAGAAACTGGTCTCCCCCGCCACCAAAGGGCTATATTAAAAAGCATGAGGTATTTCACATCTCTTATGCTGGTGACTTTGCTCGGATCACCCCTCATAGCATTCACCCGGATGATATCGATGAAGAAATGAAAGAAAAGTACACACAGGTGGAGGTTCCGCAAGGTTTGGTCAAGCCCATCGCCAGCCTAGAGTACCAGACGGTGCTACCACTGAAGACTATAGAAATCCCTCACTTCTACGAGCCTCCTACCATATTCTACACCGGGGAGCCAGTCGAAGACAATGATCAAGACTGCATGGTCCCTGAAGAATCTGCAAACCGGATGGTGCCAATCACGGGCTTGGACTATACTACCCAACGGGTTTCGCAGATGTTCTCTAAAATGCAGATGCCATCACTACAACCTGTTGCCCAAAAGAAGGCGTTCTAGGAGCTTTGGGATCCGCCCCGGGAGGATAAAGAACTGAGGAAGATCACTCAGCACCCAGGATTGGGTTATGCCCTTCAAGAATACTATGAAGCTGAAGTGGACGTCATCTCTGTCTCCTACCAGCATGAAGACCCTTCCGAGGTGGGATACGACAAGTACCCCTCGGAAGATGAAGAAATCATTTATCAATCCATAATGAACAATGAAGCCCCAGACAGTCAGCCGGAGACGGGGGCATCTGATGAAACAAAGAAAGATTGGTGCTGGGAAGACCTACCTTGCAAAGAGGATCTGTTCCATACTAAAGCAAAGTTTGACACGAGAATCCCGGATGAGGACCAAGTAGCCAAAGAGCTGAGGGAATGCCTGGAGTTTGAGCGCATCCTAGAAGAAGTCCGGGCTCTACAGAATGATGATCTCTCAAGGGAGTCTGCATCAGAAGAGCCTCTAAGGGCGGAAGACTCCATCTTTGAGTTTCCTGCTGATCCAGTTACGCCCTCGGGGCAGACTGAACAGAATACAACAATATTGGCCGTATATGATGAGCCAGCACCCGCTGATGACCAGTATGATGAAACAGAGGGTCATGAAACTGAAGAAGATTATATCCCGGGAGGCTTCATTGACCTGCAAGAAGCCCCGCCCGAGGTCAAAGATGGAGGTCAGGCCACCGTCGATGAGCTTGTGGAAATAAATCTGGGGACCGCAAACGAGCCAAGGCCGACATTCCTCAGTGCACTGCTGAAGCCAGCTGTCAGGGAACAGTATATACAATTCTTGAAAGAATTTCGAGACTGCTTTGCATGGACATATGATGAAATGCCGGGACTGAGTTCTGATGTGGCACAGCACCGATTGGCAATAAACCTAGAGGCTAGCCCTGTAAAGCAGCCTTCCAGGAGAATGCGCCCTGAATTAATAAATCAGATTAACAAAGAGGTTGACAAGCTGATTGATGTAGGCTTTGTTGAAGAGAATCAGTATACTACATGGTTAGCCAACATAGTGCCTGTAAAGAAGAAGAATGGGCAGATCAGAATATGCGTTGATTTCTGGGACCTTAATAAGGCTTGCTCGAAAGATGACTTCCCAGTACCAATCACTGAAGTGATGATCGATGCGACTACTGGTCATGAGGCCCTATCATTTATGGATGGGTCATTCGGATATAACCAGATCTGGATTGCTAAAGAAGACAGAGTGCACACTGCGTTCCGCACTCCGAAGAGGATATTCCACTATAAAAGGATGCCGTTTGATCTTAAGAATGCCGGCGCTACCTACCAAAGAGCTATGACCAAGATCTTTGATGATTTGCTCTTCAAGAAAGTAGAGTGCTACATTGATGATTTGGTAGTGAAAACTAAAAGAAGAGAAGACCATTTGCAAGACCTGAGGGTAGTATTCCAGAGGCTGCGTAAATATGAACTCAAGATGAATCCCATGAAATGCGCCTTCGGCTTGTCCAGTGGAAAATTCCTTGGGTTTATTGTCCGTCATAGGGGCATTGAAATTGACCCATTCAAGATTAAGGCTATCCAGGAGCTCCCTCCACCAAGGAATCTGTCCGAGCTGAGATCTCTGCAAGGGCGTCTGGCCTATATCCGACGATTTATATCAAATCTGTCGGGAAGATGCCACCCCTTTCACAAGCTCATAATGAAAGATGTGCCGTTCCTCTGGGACGATGGCTGTCAGGAAGCCTTTGAGAAGCTGAAAGAATATCTCAAGACCCCTCCGGTGCTGGGGGCACCAATTAAGGGCAGGCCCTTAATACTATACATCGCAGCCACATACTGTTCCCTGGGGGCAATGCTGGCACAGATAAATGAAGAAGGCAAAGAACAAGCCATGTACTACCTAAGTAGAAGGCTGATTAGAACTGAAGAAAGTTACAGCTACATAGAAAAGACCTGCTTGGCACTAGTCTTTGCTGTCAAAAAGCTCCGACACTATATGTTGTCACATGAAGTCAAATTGATATCTGCAGCAGATCCGCTCAAATACATATTGACTCAGCCGGTACTAAAGGGCCGATTGGGCAAATGGGCAGTGATCCTGATGGAATTCGATATTACCTATACACCCCAGCGGGCGATAAAAGGACAGGCCGTGGCTGATTTCTTCGCAGAGCATCCTGTGCCGGAAAATGATATGCTAGGGACTGAGTTACCCGATGATGAGACACTCGAGGCCTGCCAGACCCAGTCAGTTATGTGGCAACTATTCTTTGATGGAGCATCCAGAACAGAGACAGACTCCGATGGAAAGACCAGAATACGGGCTGGAGCCGGTATTGTGCTGAAATCACCAGAAGGGGAGGTTGTGCATACTTCCTGTTCTATAAACAAGCCCTGCACCAATAATGAGACTGAGTATGAAGCTCTGATAATTGGGCTATATATAAGCCTCAACATGGGTATCCAAATGCTTCAAGTATTCGGGGATTCGATGTTGATAATAAAACAGATCCAAGGGGAGTTCGAAGTGCGGAAGCCAGAACTGAATCCCTACCACCAAAAAGCTGTGCGCCACATGGCGAAATTCTACCATATTGAGCTCAAGCATGTGGGCCGTGGACACAATGCCCAGGCTGATGCACTGGCGAAGCTGGCCAGCTCACTAGCAGTCCCACCAAATAAGACACTAAACATTGTCATCATGAACCGGTGGCAAGTCCCCAGTATGCTAGAAGAGTGCCCCGAAGGAGACGAGGTTGCCACCGTCAGCACAGAACAAGCGTCTGATTGGAGACAGCACCTGCTGCAGTGGTTTCTACACCAACAACTGCCGCAGATAAGAGAAGAAAAGATGAAACTCCTAAGAATCAAAGACTCTTATAAACTCAGGAATGGAATTTTGTTCCGAATAATGGCAGATGCATGCAAGAAGATTCTACTCCGCTGTCTGTCCACTGAGGAAGCTTGGCAAGCAATGAAAGAAACACATGCTGGGACAGCAGGTGCCCACCAGGCTGGTCCCAAGATGAAGATAGAAATCAAGAAGCTGGGCTACTATTGGCCCACCATGTTTGAAGACTGCTGTAAATTTGCAAAATCATGCCAGAAATGCCAGCAGCATGCTACTGTGCCTAGGAGGCCTCCTACGACTCTGCACCCTACAATTCCCAGTTGGCCGTTTGCACAATGGGGAACTGATGTAGTCGGGCCACTACCGACTTCTTTGGTCGGACATAAGTACATACTGGCCATAATAGATTACTTCTCCCGATGGGCGGAGGCTATAGCATTAAGAGAAGTGACTCGTGAATTGGTCGCCAGATTCATCAAACAGAACATTATCTTCTGGTTCGGGATCCCCAGCCGAATAATATCCGACAATGGAAGTCATTTCAGAAATCAGAAGGTCTATCGGCTTGCTGAGAAATATAAGATCGAATGGAGGACCTCCACTCCTTACAATCCACAAGAAAACGGATTGGCAGAAGCTTTTAACAAGACTCTCTGCACCTTGCTGGCCAAGGTCGTCAGTTCTAATAAGAAGGACTGGGAAGAGAAAATGTATGAAGCTCTGTGGGCATACCGCACTGTCTTCAAGACACCTATAGGGTGCTCACCATACTCGCTGGTATACGGCTCAGAGGCAGTGGTTCCGCTAGAGCTGGAAGTCCCGTCACTCAGAGTGGCAGTCCAATATGGCCTGGCCCATGGCGAATAGACCAATGCAGAAAGAAGACTATAAGAACTGGCTGAATTGGAAGGGAAGCGCCTCCGAGCCCAGAAGAGTATCCAAATGTATCAGGCCTGCATGGCCACTGCATTCAACAAACTCGTAAGAGGACGAGAATTCAAGAAAGGTGACCTCGTCATGGTCAAGAAAAAAGAAGTCATGGCGTCCAACCCAAAAGGAAAGCTGAATGCTAACTGGGAAGGTCCTTAGGTGATACAGAGGGTCTACGAAGGAGGGGCCTACATGGTTGTTAACCATCGAGGGGAAATCCAATTCTCTCGACTCAACGGAAGACATCTGAAGCTGTATCATCCAACACAACCAACATTCCCCGAGTAACCGGGCAGAATCTACCCTTTCCTTGGTCTAACGGCACTCCGCCCTAGCCAAGCTACCCATTTCCTTGGTCTAGCGGCACTCCGCCCTAGCCGAGCTACCCCTCCTTGGTCTAGCGGCATTCCGCCCTAGCCGAGCTACCCTTCCTTGGTCTAGCGACACTCCGCCCTAACTAAGCTACCCCTTTCCTTGGTCTAGCGGCACTCCGCCCTAGCCGAGCTACCCCTCCTTGGTCTAGCGGTATTCCGCCCTAGCCGAGCTACCCATTTCCCGGTCTAGCGGCACTCCGCCCTAGCCAAGCTACACCCTTTCCTTGGCCTAGCAGCACTCCGCCCTAGCCGAGCTACCCATTTCTCGGTCTAGCGGCATTCCGCCCTAGCCGAGCTACCCCTTTTCTTGGTCTAACGGCACTCCGCCCTAGCCGAGCTACCCCTTTTCTTGGTCCAGCAGCACTCCGCCCTAGCCGAGCTACCCCTTTTCTTGGTCTAGCGGCACTCCGCCCTAACCAAGCTACCCCTTTTCTTGGTCTAGCGGCACTCCGCCCTAGCCGAGCTACCCCTTTTCTTGGTCTAGCGGCACTCCGCCCTAGCCAAGCTACACCCATTTCCCGGTCTAGTGGCACTCCGCCCTAGCCAAGCTACCCTCATCTTGAGCTAGTGGCATTCCGACTGTCACCCTCTAAAAAAAAAAGAGGAAGGAAGAAGAAAGAATAAAAAGAAAGTAAAAAAAAAATGGGGTTAAAAATAGAGATACCCCGCCAGACTTGCTTCTATATTAGGGACAAGTGCAAAAATGGCCCAAAACCCAGCTGTGGTGAAAACCCGAAAGGGCACTGCAGGCAAAATCGGGTACCCCGCCACGTGAAAACCCGAAAGGGCGTGTGGGCAAAAGCAAGAGGGGGCTGGCTCCGGCGAAAACCTGAAAGGGCGCTTGGGTCGGTAATGTGGTGATTCCAAAGAAAAGCCTTACCTCCCACCATAAAGCTCATCGTCGATCGACCGGCGCTTTGCCCGATCAACGATTAAACCCATCCGGAATGGACCTTACGTCTATTCTATTGAGGCCTTCATGCATTGCTCAAGAAAAATTCCCTCGATAATAAGCCCACCTCGGGATAGACCTTCCGTCTGTTCTGATAAAACACTTCCACTTATTTTTGTCTGAGACCCACCACGGTAGAACCGGCCCGGTTTAGACCTTACGTCTATCCCGCTGAAACCTATCCTACGTGATGTGAGACAATATGCAGCGGAAGACAAAGATATCAATTTGATATGTCGCGACTCCCTTGGACCTAGGATAGCAAGCAGCACTATGAGTCGGCAACGTCGCACATGCGGTTTCGCTCGCGAAAGCACACTCGGATCCGTAGAAGGACCGGCGATGGTGGTGAGGGTCCGAGGTTGGACCTCGGGGCTCCAAGGGTCGGCCGGATAGGGATAGATCCCAATGGGCCAGGGATACCCGATTTCAAGGGCGGCCGGCACGCCGAGGGCGTGGGATGCAATGGCTCTCTCTCAACTCGCTCCGCGGTGAACACTTGATTGGATTGAATTATAGATCGAGCGCTCGTCTCACCTCCGACGGACAACTAAGAGCGATACTAAGCTAGCAATGGTAATAATCAGCAGCGAGGAGTGGCCAGGAGCTCACCTGATCGGCGTGAAGACGCCGATCCCGGTCGGAGACGAGGGCGAGCGGGGAAGTGTGCTCCCCGCACACTGCGCCGGTGAAGCTTCAAAACCTGTTCAAGAGTACAATTACTACACCTAGCGCAGGAGGGTGATCTCGGGGGTGGGAATTGGTTAATTACAGACAAACACTATCACCATGCAGGGTGGGGCGGTAAGCCGGCCAGGTGGGGATGGGAGGACGGACCGAAGTGGTTAAAAAGGAAATCAATGTGGGTTCAGCTGCAATCTGGACTGCTGGATAGGGTGCTGTTGTTGGCTCTGTCCCGGGCTCGTCCGGACTCCGAATTGAGCGAAACCACCTCGCAATGATTCCTGACTTGAAGCCGGTGTTGTCTGAATTTTTGGGCAGCCTCTGGAGCCAGGGACTGGCAACACCAGCGACTGAACCGAGTCGGCAGATGTGGTCTCTGGCCGGACCTGTTCTGTAGCAGTAGGTTGCAGACGCTGTTGTGAGCTCTCCCGAACTCCGAATGGCACAAAACCAGTGTCGTCATCTCCGTGGTCAAGGTAGCTTTCAGCTGGAGTCAATGGGGCTGCGATCCAAGACTGTGGACGGTCGGTGTTCCCTGAAGAGTAGGCACTGGTCGCTGCAGACTGCAGGAGGCAGACCCGTGCGACGGAGGGATAAAATTTGTAACTCTGGATCCTGGACACCGAATGTCGTTCCGTTTCTTGATTCTGGTCGTGGACAGATGGAGGAAGAATTTTTAAGAAGAGAGTTCAGCCTGATTCCACAACGGTTAGTCGTGGTGCAGCAACAAACCGGGTTGCAGACTATGGCCACAGCGGCTACCAGAAACGAACAGTGGATTGAAGATGTTGTCCCAGCCGCTCCCGGATGCCAAATCTCAAGCCGCTGGAGTTTCTGGAACCGTGGACAATCCCTCTGCGCTGCTAAACTGACGGGGAAGCCGTCTAATGTCGGGGTGGACTGGGGGATGCCAATGAGTGGAGGCAGGTCACTGCCCACTGTGGGAGGCAGACCCGACCAGTCGAGGGAGAAAGACCAAAACTCTGACCTCCGGATGGCGAACGCACTTCCGCTTCTTGATCCAGTAATAGGACTAGTGGAGGAAGATATTTGTAGAAGAACTCACAACTTTGATCTCTCACCGTCGGCCGTGGTGTAGCTTTGAATAGGGTTCAGGGGCTCTGCTGATGGAGCTCTGCGCAGTCGGGGTAGAACAGCCTTCACGGACGGCCACGAACTCAGAATGGGGTAATTCCACCTCGCCTGCGAAGAGGATAGGGAGGGCTTTCCAGAAAGGTAGGCCACGCCCCCAGAAGCTTCAAGATGTTGTCATGGTAGTCGCTGCAACTCGAGGCTGGTCTGCAGATCAGCCTGCAGACAGAACTGAAGTGGACAAGAGGGGGGGGTGGAGGGGTCGGCAAAGGCAATGGGAGGGTGGAGAGGGGTTGAGGGGGTCGACCCTAGGAGGGAGGGGAAGGGGGTGGACGACCTAGGGAGGTGAAGGGGCTCCTTGGGGAGGGGAAAGGGCCCTTGGGAGGTGGAAGGTTGCTTGGGGAAGGGGGAGGGATGCCTTGGGAAGGTGAAAGGGTGCTTGGGGAGGTGGAGTGATTAATGGTGAAGTAATGGGGGTCTTGGGAGGTAAAGAGACTTGCCTAGGTGGCAAGTGAGGTGGCAAGGGGTGAGGAGAGAGGGGAATTTTGAATTTTAGAGAGAGAGGGAGGGAGGAGAGAGAGGGGGTTCGCCCCTAGGAGAGAGGGAGAGAGAGAATTAGAGAGAGAGGGAGCTAGCGAGAGAGAGAGAAGACTCAAGGGGATACAAGTGGGTTCAATTTTCATTCATTCATCAATTACCCTCTTCAAGTGGGGGATTGGGGTCCTTATATAGGAAACCCACAATTTACAATAAGTCCTCACATTGTGGACAACTGATAGAAGACCAAAGGTTGGGGAAGGGGGCGCCCATGGGCCAGGCCCAATAGCCTACTAAGCTAGTTAATGAAACTTGGACTTAGGTAAATGTCTAACTAACTTAGGTAATAGACTCAATAAAAGGCAAAATTACATGATAATGACTCAAGAAAATTGTGGAAATTATATAGCTAGACTCCAAAAATCATGGCGAGCAAAATGGCGAGTAGCAGGACCCTCGGAGGTATGTGAAGGAGTAAGCGATGTCCCCATCATACTCCCGAGGTGCGGAGAACTCGACTCCGTCGAGTAAGGGCCCACCGGGGGAGCAGCTCAGGGCGTCCTGCAATCTCCAAAACCAACCTGCACCTGCGACCAGGGGACGACTCTTCATCCTCTCAAGGCGGCCCGGACACACCCTCATGCTGGCGATGGAACCCTGCTGGCATAGTATTGCCCCTCTGTGTACACGTCGGGCTCTCAAGGCTGTTTTGTGGAAGCACTACGGGGTGTCCCTCTTAAAGGAAGTTATAGGCTCAAAGTACTCACTGGGATTCACCGCGGTGCCCATGTAGGGTGCCGGATCAGCCGCATGATAATTGGGGTATATCCCATAGCCCATTAGTAAATCTAATCCATAAGCCAGGTTGGCCAAAGCTGCTTGGAACATGAAAGGTCCAAGTCCTCGTGCCCTCGATTTGGAGGTGGCCCTAAGATAGAGTCGTTCCAATGCCACCATCGCGAGGTTTCCTCCTTGGATTTCAAAGTGCCACCCGTGAGTTATAGCCCGCTCATTATGATCGTCACTACCCATATTTGGATGCTTGCTTGAATGAGTATGCTTTGAGTGATGGTGCGGTGGGGGTGGGAATTATGTGGTATGCAAAGGGGGACCGGGGCAACCGTACATAGACCTATCATTCATGGATGTGATGAGGCATCTTGTGGACTCAGGGGGGCCTGGGAAACCATAGGTGGATCTATCGTGTATAGCTGTGAGAATTACCGGGGGACCCGGACATCCATGTGTGCTCCATTTAAGTGCAAGGGCTATGAAGAATGTGGGTGGACCAGTACAACCAAATGTTGGCCAGTTATGCATTGACCCTAAACTGTGCGTGACATGCATGGGAGGGCTGGACTCGTGACCCTTGTCAAATGATGTGACACACCAAGGTGGGTGCTTTCTTCTCCTAGAGATGATGACCATGTGTGTGGGTTTGGGGTGGCTTTTAAGCTCCCATTTGTCAGGATCGAAGGGCTCATAGTAGGTATGCATCATGGGGTGGGGCACTACCTTGTTCCCTAGGTGTATACTGCCCATGGTTATGGTTCCCTTGGTGTGGACTGGGTCAAGGACGAGGTGTGTTGGTTCAAGCATGGTTGGTGAGGGTAGGAGGGAGTGGGTGGTGGGTAGGGCGGCCAGGTCCCATGGATTCATTGTCTTCCACGGGGTGGGATCAAAGGGGTCATGGAATGTGTTACCAAGGGTGAGGTATTCTTTCACCTCAAGGTCTCCAAATGATGGTGAGTCCTTCTCCTCAAATGTAGTAATTGAACCGAAGTTCGAGGAGGGTTGGTTGGTCATGTTTGGAGGGTTTGGCATCCTATCCGAAATAAGTAACTCCAATTCGCGGATAGCATCGGGCTCTTCGGGTATGGGGAGGGATAAAAGAAGGTCGCTAGTGTAGCAACCCACAGTGTAAATGGAAGAGATGGACCCGACACATAGATGTAGAAGGTTAAGACTCCTAGGTTGGTCGGCTACCGTGGTCAACATACCAGTTAGCTTCATTTGCCAAGTTAGACCCTCAAGAAAATCCCCTAATGTTTCCACCTGGTAGGATGATTGGATTGTGGTGTGATAGGTGGATAAGGGTACTATAGGAAGGTTTTACTCCATGGGTGGGTAAGCATGGACCATGAGATCTCCAAATGGGTTCTCCTTTAGCCAACGTGAAAGGGGTTCTCCTAAGATAAGCTCGGTCCCTATTAAGGAGGGTGGTGTAAGGTGAAGACCACCATGTGAAGTTCCTTCTTCTTCCTGGACATGGGCGATCTCTATGGCGGGGGTTGGTGTGTTCACCTCTATGGGGTCGGGTATGGGAATCATGGGTTCCTCTATCAAGGAGGTGAGATGGTTCCTTGAGGGTGGGGGGGTGAGGGTAGGTGTGTGGTACCCCCGGGGTGGGAGGTAAAGGGGAACTTGGTTTGGGATCGGTAAGGGGAGAAGTGGGGGCCTAGGTTGGGGTTGGGTAGGGATTGGTAGTGGAAGATGGATGGGTTGAGGAGGATTGGGTTGATTGGTTTTAGGGGGTGTGTCTCTTTTAGGGGAAGATGGAGGGGTTGTTTTGGGGACCAAGGAAGTTTGTGGAGTGTGGGTTGGTGGGAGAGTTTTGGGTGGGGTGGTGGTGGCCATCATGGGCCTAGGTGGAGTGGACATGGGGTCCATACGGGTTGGAATGGTGAGGGTGGAGTGAGCCATGATGTTTCCTCCACTTGGGATGGGAACTTCTTGGCCTAACCCATGATACTGTGATTCATACTCCTCTTCCCAATCGGGGGAGGCCTCATATTCCTCAACTTCAATCTCATTCCATTGTGGTGTGGGGGTCTTGCTCTCCAGGGGAGTGGGAAGGCCTTTTGGCGATGGGGTGGTGCAAGTTGGAATTATTTGGGGTGGTGGAGTTTGGACCCTAAGGGAGGTGAAGATATTCTTAATCTCAATCCTTAGTTCTTCTAATGAGTCTTGGGGTCTTTTGGGTGGTGGGGTTTGGGTCCTAGTGGAGGCCTGGGGTTGACTGGGAGGAAAAGGAGGAGTGGGAGTGCTCCTCGGGTTATGGTCCTCACGGTAGGAGTGGGACGGTCGGGGAGCGTAGATCTTCCTAAGCTCACTCTTCATCTCTTCCCATGAGTGAATGGGCTCTTGCCCCCAAACCCTTCTGAATCTCTCTTTGTGTTCCCACATTTTCTTAGCTAGACCCCGAAGTCGTGCCTTGGCCCTGCGGACTCTCTCGGATCCATATACCCAAGTTCTTTCAAAGTCCCTTTCCATGGTATTCTCCCACCTAAGATAGGCATGAGGATCTCCATCAAAATGAAGGTCCTCATCTACAATGTAGTCCATGTGGAGGGGGTCAATCGGACCATTTGGCCAACGAGGGGTATGCATGATGATCGGGTGATGAATGCAACTGCCCTAGGACAAGACTTAGTAGAGACAAGTCTAGAACTTGCTCTGATACCAATTTGATGTGAGACAATATGCAGCGGAGGACAAAGATATCAATTTGATGTGTCGCGACTCCCTTGGACCTAGGATAGCAAGCAGCACTATGAGTCGGCAACGTCGCACATGCGGTTTCGCTCGCGGAAGCACACTCGGATCCGTAGAAGGACCGGCGATGGTGGTGAGGGTCCGAGGTTGGACCTCGGGGCTCCAAGGGTCGGCCGGATTGGGATAGATCCCAATGGGCCAGGGATGCCCGATTTCAAGGGGGGCCGGCACGCCGAGGGCGTGGGATGCAATGGCTCTCTCTCAACTCGCTCCGCGGTGAACACTTGATTGGATTGAATTATAGATCGAGCGCTCGTCTCACCTCCGACGGACAACTAAGAGCGATACTAAGCTAGCAATGGTAATAACCAGCAGCGAGGAGTGGCCAGGAGCTCACCTGATCAGCGTGAAGACGCCGATCCCGGTCGGAGACGAGGGCGAGCGGGGAAGTGTGCTCCCCGCACACTGCGCCAGTGAAGCTTCAAAACCTGTTCAAGATTACAATTACTACACCTCGCGCAGGAGGGTGATCTCGGGGGTGGGAATTGGTTAATTACAGACAAACACTACCACCACGCAGGGTGGGGCGGTAAGCCGGCCAGGCGGGGATGGGAGGACGGACCGAAGTGGTTAAAAAGGAAATCAATGTGGGTTCAGCTGCAATCTGGACTGCTGGATAGGGTGCTGTTGTTGGCTCTGTCCCGGGCTCGTCCGGACTCCGAATTGAGCGAAACCACCTCGCAATGATTCCTGACTTGAAGCCGGTGTTGTCTGAATTTTTGGGCGGCCTCTGGAGCCAGGGACTGGCAACACCAGCGACTGAACCGAGTCGGCAGATGTGGTCTCTGGCCGGACCTGTTCTGTAGCAGTAGGTTGCAGACGCTGTTGTGAGCTCTCCCGAACTCCGAATGGCACAAAACCAGTGTCGTCATCTCCGTGGTCAAGGTAGATTTCAGCTGGAGTCGATGGGGCTGCGATCCAAGGCTGTGGACGGTCGGTGTTCCCTGAAGAGTAGGCACTGGTCGCTGCAGACTGCAGGAGGCAGACCCGCGCGATGGAGGGATAAAATTTGTAACGCTGGATCCTGGACGCCGAATGTCATTCCGTTTCTTGATTCTGGTTGTGGACAGATGGAGGAAGAATTTTGAAGAAGAGAGTTCAGCCTGATTCCTCAACGGTTAGTCGTGGTACAGCAACGAACCGGGTTGCAGACTCTGGCCACAGCGGCTACCAGAAAGGAACAGTGGATTGCAGACATTGTCCCGGCCGCTCCCGGATGCCAAATCTCGAGCCGCTGGAGTTTCTGGAACCATGGACAATCCCTCTGCGCTTCTAAACTGACGGGGAAGCCGTCTGATGTCGGGGTGGACTGGGGGATGCCAATGAGTGGAGGCAGGTCACTGCCCACTGTGGGAGGCAGACCCGACCAGTTGAGGGAGAAAGACCAAAACTCTGACCTCCGGATGGCGAACGCACTTCCGCTTCTTGATCCAGTAAGAGGACTGGTGGAGGAAGATATTTTTAGAAGAACTCACAACTTGAATCTCTCACCGTCGGCCGTGGTGTAGCTTTAAATAGGGTTCAGGGGCTCTGCTAATGGAGCTCTGCGCAGTCGGGGTAGAACAGCCTTCCCGAACGGCCACGAACTCAGAATGGGGTGATTCCACCTCGCCTGCGAAGAGGATAGGGAGGCCTTTCCAGAAAGGTAGGCCACGCCCCCAGAAGCTTCAAGATGTTGTCGTGGTAGTCGCTGCAACTCGAGGCTGGTCTGCAGATCAGCCTGCAGACAGAACTGAAGTGGACAAGAGGGGGGGGTGGAGGGGTCGGCCAAGGCAATGGGAGGGTGGAGAGGGGTTGAGGGGGTCGACCCTAGGAGGGAGGGGAAGGGGGTGGACGACCTAGGGAGGTGAAGGGGCTCCTTGGGGAGGGGAAAGGGCCCTTGGGAGGTGGAAGGTTGCTTGGGGAAGGGGGAGGGATGCCTTGGGAAGGTGAAAGGGTGCTTGGGGAGGTGGAGTGATTAATGGTGAAGTAATGGGGGTCTTGGGAGGTGAAGAGACTTGCCTAGGTGGCAAGTGAGGTGGCAAGGGGTGAGGAGAGAGGGGAATTTCAAATTTTAGAGAGAGAGGGAGGGAGGAGAGAGAGGGGGTTCGCCCCTAGGAGAGAGGGAGAGAGAGAATTAGAGAGAGAGAGCTAGAGAGAGAGAGAAGACTCAAGGGGATTCAAGTGGGTTCAATTTTCATTCATTCATCAATTACCCTCTTCAAGTGGGGGATTGGGGTCCTTATATAGGAAACCCACAATTTACAATAAGTCCTCACATTGTGGACAACTGACAGAAGACCAAAGGTTGGGGAAGGGGGCGCCCATGGGCCAGGCCCAATAGCCTACTAAGCTAGTTAATGAAACTTGGACTTAGGTAAATGTCTAACTAACTTAGGTAATAGACTCAATAAAAGGCAAAATTACATGATAATGACTCAAGAAAATTGTGGAAATTATATAGCTAGACTCCAAAAATCATGGCGAGCAAAATGGCGAGTAGCAGGACCCTCGGAGGTATGTGAAGGAGTAAGCGATGTCCCCATCACTACGCCCCGCCGTGATGAAACCTGCTGTTAATCGATTGGCACACTGCCTGATCAACAATGAAACATGTCTGGTTTAGACCTTACGTCTATCCCGATGAAACCTATGAAATCTTTGCATTGGTATAAACCCAATACCAATGATGAAATTCGTCATTGATCGATCGGCATCTTGCCCAATATCCATGATGAAAACCCTATCCAGTTTGGACCCTACGTCTATCCTGATGAAACATATGAGATCCTTGCATTGGTATGAGCCAATACCAATGATGAAACCTGCTATCGATCGGTTGGCACACTGCCTGATCGACGCTAAAACCCATCCAGGGTAGACCTTCCGTCCGCTCTGACATAGCACAACACGGCTCTTTGAATCGATTCAGACCCTCCATCTTGATAGAGCATGAAACTCTATTCCTTTGCGTTAATGTTAAACCCCACATTAACGATGAAACTCATATTTTCAGCAAACGGCCTCGTGCCCGAGCTGCTATCTATATCCTCTAAATCAATTCGGATCTTTCGTCTGGATAGATCATGAAACCCTACTTCCCTTTGCATTAATGTTGACACCCACATCAATGATCGTGTGTCCACAATAAACATATGGCGCCATGGTCCATAGGATGAAAGTTCTGGTCCCAGAAGAGACAATGAAAAAGAAAAGAGAAAGAAAACGACAAAAAGTACATGTGCAGAAATGGGGTTGAAAATAGAGATACCCCGCCAGACTTGTTCAGGCATTCTGGATAAGGGAAAAAATGGCTAAAATCCAGCTGTGGTGAAAACCCGAAAGGGCACTGCAGGCAAAATCGGGTACCCCACCACGTGAAAATCCGAAAGGACGCGTGGGCAAAAGTAAGAGGGGGCTGGCTCCGGCGAAAACCCGAAAGGGCGCTTGGGTCGGTAATGTGGTAATTCAGAAGTTCCATGCCAACCGGCACGTCACCTTCACCTCCCCTTCGCTGATGAGGCCTTCCATCGGTCATCTGGCTCTATGCCCCACCGATGATAAAGCCTTTCCGGGGTAGTCCCTACGTCTACCCTGATGAAATCTACATACCCTCTTTTCACATGTCCCACCAACAATAAAACCGGTCACCAGTCTGATAAAGCCTGGCCAGTTCAGACCTTACGTCTGTCCTGATCAAACTCCTAAACCTTCCCTTGACCGATCGACTCCTTGCCCGGTCAACGATGAAACCCTACCAGGATAGACCCTACGCCTATCCTGATGAAACCTACGTATTTCTTGGCAAAGTCCCGCCCACCATAAAACCCGCTGGAATAGACCTTATGTCTGTCCTGACGAGACCTACAACTCTACATACGTCCCACCGTTGATCGACCGGCACCTCGCCCGATCAATGATGAAATCCTCTGTCCGGTTTAGACCTTACGTCTATACTGATGAAACCTATGAAACTCCTTGCGTCGATATAGGCCTCATATCGATGATGAAACCAACCACTGATCGACTGGCACCTCGCCCAATCAGTGATGAAACCATGTCCAATTAAAACCCTGCCAGTTTAGGCCTTTTGTCTATTCTGATGAAACTTATAGCACTTTCTTTGCATCGATATAAACCCAATATCGATGATAAAATTAGCTATTGATCGACCGGCACCTCGCCCGATCAATGATGAAATCCTATCCAGTTCAGACCCTATGTGACGACCCAGAGTTCAGGATACCGATATACCGATAACATCGGTATACCGACACCAAGAACTGGGGAGGCCACCCAAGAGGCTGATGAGGCCCCTGAAGGGTTAGGGGGGGGTTAGCTGAGGAATATGCATAATTAATTGCGAATTGGGGCGCGCAATACAAATAAGTATTTAAGATTTAAACACAAGTGCGGAAGTAATTTAAAATAACCAGAGTGATATATATAACTAGTCCAGAGTCACAAACACTAGTCCACAGGGCACAACTACGCGGGGCATACCCCGGCAAAAGTACAACACAAGCCTCAAAAAAGGCAGCTCGTGCACAGCTGGCAGCTAAGGAACGGTCCCGAAACAGCACGCTAAACTCCGGGAGATGTCGGGCGCGGCTCACCTGAAAGGAGAAGGGTGAGTCACAGCCAGACTCAGTAGGGGTCACGCGGATCCCTACCTCGCACTAAACAAGCGAACATGCATAATTAACAGCAATTAAAGCATGCATTCAAATAAATACACAGGCAATGGCATGAACATCTAATCACAAGAAAGCTGTAAACTCTATCTAAGCAAGTATAACAGCTAACACATGCCGCTACTAATTAAATGCAAGCGATTAAAGCTAAAACTACCAATTAGAATGAGCTGCAACTAGTCCAAGCAACAAGGAAGGACAACCACTGGAGCAGAAACCAGAAGCGTCCACTGACGGCTTACACTGCGTCTCAAGCACTCGCAGTCGACAAGCGACAAGCTAAGCGCGCAAACAGTACCAGACCAAGTGACCAGTCGGAGTGACACCCGTCGGCATCAGTCCACAGTCTCCGACCACGTGTGCACACACTGACTCTAGCCTGAGCCAGGCCCTCTAACTAGTTTTCTCCCTTGGCAGGACGCTACCATTGGCTGGGAGCCCACGGAACTAGCTTACAAACCGTGAATGGGAAATATACCCCTCCGCCATCCTCAAGCGGGTCGGTACTCAACAGACCTTAGGGCAACAACAGTGGCTCCATTGCCTGGAAAGAAAAGCTACTCTATTGGCACATAAAACACGCCACAATATAGTAAAACAATACAACTATGGCATGAATATAGAACGGAACGCATAAGCAATGGGCTGGGAATATATTGCAGCCATCAGGGAAGTGGCGGTCAAGGACCCACGCGCCACATGCAAACGACGGTCGGGGGTCGGCGCGTTACTTCAAGAATGACGCTCCAGTCCCCATCCGTCACTCCCTTCAGGGTTCCAGCTCAAGAGGCACCAAGGGCATGTAACGGTAAGGGCCCTGCGCGTTACTTCGAAGCGACGCGTGGGGTCACCGCCGTCACATCCACCCGAGGCTCAAACCACCTATCAGCGTTCTAAATGGTAGCAGGCGAAGTAACGCCCCGGTCTAGGCGCGCCGGACCGAAACGACGGTCGGCCGACTGGCCGCCGGGCGCACCGCCTGACCAAAATCACGGAAAACAGTTGATGAGTAACGGATGGGAGCCCCACCGTTACTCTCCAAGTAACGCACCCCTATTGGGCCGCTATTTGGTAGTGACGCGTCCACCTTGGACCGTCGGGCAAGTGACGGTTCCTGGCAGGACCGTCACTGCACCTGGGTTACGGGCGGGTACGGTTTGTAAACCGAAGCCCTCCCGGACGGCTGAAAACGCCGGGTATCGACGAAAAACCTGATAACCTGTCAAACCACGCATGCTAGACAATAATTTAACATCTAAATCTAGCACATGCAAGGCCTAAAACGCATTAAACTCAAGATTTAGGCTAAAACCCCAAAAATGGAAATATGAACATCATGCATGCTACGGGGTGCTAATCAACAAGCGAGCTAAAGGAAACGATCCTAGCAAGATCGAGGTTCCATCCCCCTACCTTTCGCAAGCCGAAACCGTCGAACGGGCCGCATGCAAGGAGGAATAGCCACGGAGCTTCCACGCTCCACCTCGCTCCCACGATCACCGATCCACGCCGAAGTGGACACCCACGCGCTCTACTCGACGCGAGGAATCCAACGGTGCCAACCTCATCTCAATCCGACGCCGTCTCGACCCCGATCCCTAAGAGAGGAGAGGAGGTGGCCGCACGGAGGAGAGAGAGAGAGAGTGTGAAATGAGAGATCGACGGGGGAGAGAGAGAGTGAGGGTGAGAGATATAAAAAAAAAATAAAAATAAATAAAATTAATATATATATAATATAATCATTATATATATAAAAATCTTATTAATATTCAATAACCCTCAAACAGCTCCGAACAAATCCGAAAAATGCCAGACAAATTCCTAAAAATCCAGGAAAATAGCCGGAATTTCCAGAACAATTAATAGAACAAATACCACGAAGGATCCATTAAGACACGGGCCTTACAGTCCCTCCCTCCTTACAGAAATTTCGCCCTCGAAATTTACAATAACCGAAAAGGAGGAAACTGAGAAAGGACTTATACCTCACTGGAACAAGAAAGGAAAAAGCTGACGCATCTCATCTTCACGCTCCCAAGTAGACTCGTTACCAGAGTGACGCTGCCAAGCAACCCTTACCAGAGGAATAACCTTATTTCTCAACCGCTGCTCACGACGGTCTTCAATTCGGATAGGAAACTCTGGCGTGGACAAATCAGCAGTCACCTCGGGCCACACTGAATCATCGAGAACATGAGAAGCATCAGACACATATTTCCTCAACTGAGACACGTGGAACACATTATGAATAGCTTGCATGGCCGCCGGCAGTTGCAAACGATAAGCCACTGAACCAATAGCTTCAACAATCAGAAAAGGGCCAACATACCGCGGACTAAGCTTTCCACGCTTCCCGAACCTGGAAACACCCTTCATTGGAGATATTTTAACAAACACCATATCTCCTGGCTCAAATTGTAGTGGACGTCTGCGCCGATCTGCATAACTTTTCTGTCGACTCTGAGCCGTCAACAATCTCTGTCTGATCAGACGAACCACATCAGAACACTGCTGTACCATGTCCGGTCCTGTCAACAGTCGGTCCCCAACATCAAACCAGTTCAGAGGAGTACGACAAGGACGACCATACAGCGCTTCATAAGGAGCCATGCCAATACTGGAGTGAAAACTGTTATTATAAGCAAACTCAACAAGTGGCAAATGCTGACCCCACGAACCTTGCCAATCAAGGCAACACGATCTCAGCATGTCTTCCAAAGTCTGAATAGTTCTCTCTGACTGTCCATCTGACTGTGGATGATACGCTGAACTGAAAGCTAACTCAGTGCCCAAAGCTTTCTGGAAACTACGCCAGAAGCCAGAGGTAAAACGCGGGTCACGATCTGACACAAGTGAAACAGGAATTCCATGCAATGGCACGATCTTCTGCACATAGAGCTCGGCCAATCTCTGCACACTCCAAGTGACTTTAATTGGCAACAATCTGGCGGTTTTCGTCAATCTGTCGACAAGCAGCCAGATTCCATCAAAACCTTGAGAAGTTCGAGGCAAACCCACCACAAAATCTGTAGTAACATGGTCCCATTTCCACATCGGAATTTCCAATGGCTGAAGCAGACCACCTGGCTTTTGATGTTCGGCTTTAACTAACTGACAAGTCAAGCACTTAGAAACAAAAATAGCCATGTCCTTCTTCATGCCGGGCCACCAGAACTGCTTCTTCAAATTCTGATACATCTTGGTGACACCAGGGTGAATAGCAAAACGGGAACCATGGGCTTCACTCAAAATCTCATTCCTCAAATCATCATCAACAGGAATATACAATCTGCCCTGGAAACTGACGACCAGCTCGTCATCAAATTCCACATCATATCTTGATATAACACGGGCCAAATCAGAATCAGCTTGTTGGGCTTCTAGAATCTGCTGATACAAAGCTGAACCCAAAACCAAGCTAGCACAAACTGCCATCCTCGGATCGGCAGGAATCTCTACACACAATGCCTCGCTCGGAAGCTGTTCCCACAATTTCCATTCATGAAGCAACAAATGACTGACTTGTACTTTCCTGCTCAGAGCATCAGCCACAACATTCATTTTACCTGGCTGATAGGAGAGTGTAAAGTCATAATCTTTCATGTATTCCATCCATCGCCTCTGCCTGAGATTCAGATCTTTCTGGGAGAAAATATACTGTAAACTCTGATGATCAGTAAGAATCTGAAATTTCTCACCATACAGATAATGTCTCCAGATCTTCAAGGCAAAAATAACTGCAGCTAGCTCTAGATCATGAGTGGGATAATTTCCTTCATGCTGTTTCAATTGCCGAGATGCATATGCGATAACCTTACCATGTTGCATCAGCACTGCACCCAAACCTACTCGAGACGCATCTGTACAAACAAGAAAGCCACCCGAGTCGGAAGGCAAAGTCAACACTGGAGAAGAAGTCAACAGCCTTTTCAATTCAACAAAGCTAGCCTCACACTGATCCGACCAGACAAATGGCACACCCTTCCGTGTCAATTTAGTCATCGGTGCTGCAATCTTCGCAAAATCCTGAATGAATCTGCGGTAATATCCAGCCAATCCTAAAAAACTTCGTATCTCCGTGATGGTCCTCGGTCTCTGCCAACTCAAAACGGCATCAATCTTTGCAGGGTCTACTGCTACTCCATCACTAGAAATCACATGGCCAAGAAAATGAATCTCCCGAAGCCAGAATTCACATTTACTGAGCTTCGCATAAAGCTCGTGATCTCTTAGAGTCTGCAGAACGATCCTCAAATGCTGCACATGTTCATCAACAGAGGCAGAATATATCAAGATATCATCAACAAAGATCACCACAAAATGGTCCAGAAATGGACGAAAGATACGCTGCATTAGATCCATGAAGGCTGCTGGGGCATTAGTCAAACCAAACGGCATGACTAAAAATTCAAAGTGACCATATCGAGTACTGAAAGCAGTCTTCTCCATATCAGATTCCCGGATCCGCAACTGAAAATAGCCAGATCGGAGATCAATCCGTGAAAAGACAGCAGCAGACTGTAACTGGTCAAACAAATCATCAATCCTGGGGAGCGGATACTTATTCTTGATAGTCGCCTGATTCAGCTGCCTGTAATCAATACAAAGCCTCAGGTTTCCATCTTTCTTTTTCACAAACAGTACTGGGGCACTCCACGGAGAAAAACTGGGACGAATATAACCCTTCTCCAGTAACTCTAGTAGCTGTGCACGCAGTACTTTCAATTCAGCTGGAGCCATTCGGTACGGCGGCTTTGCTAAGGGGCCAGTACCTGGAATCAGTTCAATCACCATCTCAATCTCTCGCTCTGGGGGCAAGCCTGGCAACTCGTCAGGAAACACATCAGGGAACTCACAGACAACCGGAATATCACAAACATCCCGTCGTGGTTTTTCAACAGCCACCACTGAAGCAAGGAATCCCTGACAACCTGCGCTAAGCAACCTATAGGCTCGAATAGCAGAAATAATCATACGAGAAGAACGGGATCGAATACCTTGAAAATAAAAGGCTGATTTTCCCTGGGGCTGAAAATAGACTTTCTTCGATCTGCAGTCAACCACAGCTCCATAATGCTCCAACCAATCCATTCCCAGAATAACATCATAATCTGCCAGCTGCAACGCATACAATCTCGCCGGCAACTGGTGATCATCAATCATCACAGGAGACTCATCCAAACACAAGGGAGTAACCATGAAATCTCCAGAAGGCAATTCCACAAACAACTCACAAGACAGCTCAGAAGTGGGTTCCTCAATACAAGCCATAAAATCCTCCGAAATAAAAGAGTGAGAAGCACCAGAATCAAATAAGACATGAGCTGCATGACCATAAAGCATAATCGTACCTTCCACAAGATGGGACGCAGCAGCATCAGCTCTTGTCAAATGAGAAACTTTGCCTTTCTGCTTCTTAGAACCAACTGAAGATTGCTGAGAAGACGCCGACGCCTGAGAGAAAAATTGCTGTGGAGCTTGAGGTGCAGGAGGTCTAAACTGCGGCTGAGGTTGAGAAAACTGAGGAGCTTGCAATGGATTCGGCCTCAGCGGGCAATCTCGAACCACATGACCTGGCTGGTCACACCTAAAGCAAACAACAGGAAGAGAACACGGTTGGCCCTTATGATGACCACCGCATCTCCGACACGTCCACGGCTGACTAGCAGCTGAGCTCTGTCGAGTTTGAGAAGAAGGTGCTGTCGGCTGCTGAACAGAATCTGCACCGGACGGCTGCTGAACAAACTTCTTCTTCTTCTTGAACCTTTTGAACTTGGGCTTAGAAGGAGAGGAAGCACTGGAAACCTCTGACTGGACCGAAGGAACATTAGGCACGGGCTGTCGGTAAGTCTGCTGAACCTGAGCCACCGGCTGCACTGACCCTGCCTGGGGATATCCACCCGGTCTCGCCATCTCCAGCTCTAAAGCTACAGCTGTCTGGCACGCAGTATCGAGATCCGCAACACGACTCGCTATCAACGGCATCTTCAACTCTGGCCTCAACCCTCGCAAGAATTGCTGGGTCTTCAAAGCTTCACTGGCCAGCACATGGGGCGCATACTGACCCAATTCCAAGAACTTATTCCTGTACTGAAGCACGGTCATACTGCCCTGGGTCAATTCCATAAACCGATACATCTTATCCATCTGCAAGCAGGCAGGAGTATAGGCACGCTCAAAAGCAGCAACGAACTCTGCCCAAGTGATTTGCCGAAGAGGTCTGGATCGAAAGGAAATCTGCCACTCGGCTTTCCACCACGCAATGGACGTACCCTGGAGTTGAAAGGCAGCGAGCATGACTTTCTCATCTTCAGCACACTCCATCGAAACAAAAACACGCTCTATCGCATCCATCCATTGCCTCGCGACTTCTGGATCAGCTTGGCCATCGAAAGCAGGCGGATTGAACATCAGAAATTCCTTCAAAGCCTTGCCTCGACTGCCAGGCACTTCAGCTTGAACGATCGGCACTGGAGGAGCAACTGGAACGATAGGAACAGCGGGAACTGCAGGAGGAGGTGCAGAACCGCTATCTTCCCTGGGCGCATCTCGAGGAACACGAGGAGCTCGAGGAGGTCTTCCTCGACGAGGCGGCATAATTATGCTGCCAGAAACACAATCAACAATGAAATCCATCAATCATACGGAAAACATCCTATGCCAGCAAGAGACAACAACAGGACTAGCTCTGGACCAAGCGTCAATTCCAATTCTTTACGCAAATCCTCAACTTCAAGCTCTGATACCACCTGTGACGACCCAGAGTTCAGGATACCGATATACCGATAACATCGGTATACCGACACCAAGAACTGGGGAGGCCACCCAAGAGGCTGATGAGGCCCCTGAAGGGTTAGTGGGGGGTTAGCTGAGGAATATGCATAATTAATTGCGAATTGGGGCGCGCAATACAAATAAGTATTTAAGATTTAAACACAAGTGCGGAAGCAATTTAAAATAACCAGAGTGATATATATAACTAGTCCAGAGTCACAAACACTAGTCCACAGGGCACAACTACGCGGGGCATACCCCGGCAAAAGTACAACACAAGCCTCAAAAAGGCAGCTCGTGCACAGCTGGCAGCTAAGGAACGGTCCCGAAACAGCACGCTAAACTCCGGGAGATGTCGGGCGCGGCTCACCTGAAAGGAGAAGGGTGAGTCACAGCCAGACTCAGTAGGGGTCACGCGGATCCCTACCTCGCACTAAACAAGCGAACATGCATAATTAACAGCAATTAAAGCATGCATTCAAATAAATACACAGGCAATGGCATGAACATCTAATCACAAGAAAGCTGTAAACTCTATCTAAGCAAGTATAACAGCTAACACATGCCGCTACTAATTAAATGCAAGCGATTAAAGCTAAAACTACCAATTAGAATGAGCTGCAACTAGTCCAAGCAACAAGGAAGGACAACCACTGGAGCAGAAACCAGAAGCGTCCACTGACGGCTTACACTGCGTCTCAAGCACTCGCAGTCGACAAGCGACAAGCTAAGCGCGCAAACAGTACCAGACCAAGTGACCAGTCGGAGTGACACCCGTCGGCATCAGTCCACAGTCTCCGACCACGTGTGCACACACTGACTCTAGCCTGAGCCAGGCCCTCTAACTAGTTTTCTCCCTTGGCAGGACGCTACCATTGGCTGGGAGCCCACGGAACTAGCTTACAAACCGTGAATGGGAAATATACCCCTCCGCCATCCTCAAGCGGGTCGGTACTCAACAGACCTTAGGGCAACAACAGTGGCTCCATTGCCTGGAAAGAAAAGCTACTCTATTGGCACATAAAACACGCCACAATATAGTAAAACAATACAACTATGGCATGAATATAGAACGGAACGCATAAGCAATGGGCTGGGAATATGTTGCAGCCATCAGGGAAGTGGCGGTCAAGGACCCACGCGCCACATGCAAACGACGGTCGGGGGTCGGCGCGTTACTTCAAGAATGACGCTCCAGTCCCCATCCGTCACTCCCTTCAGGGTTCCAGCTCAAGAGGCACCAAGGGCATGTAACGGTAAGGGCCCTGCGCGTTACTTCGAAGCGACGCGTGGGGTCACCGCCGTCACATCCACCCGAGGCTCAAACCACCTATCAGGGTTCTAAATGGTAGCAGGCGAAGTAACGCCCCGGTCTAGGCGCGCCGGACCGAAATGACGGTCGGCCGACTGGCCGCCGGGCGCACCGCCTGACCAAAATCACGGAAAACAGTTGATGAGTAACGGATGGGAGCCCCACCGTTACTCTCCAAGTAACGCACCCCTATTGGGCCGCTATTTGGTAGTGACGCGTCCACCTTGGACCGTCGGGCAAGTGACGGTTCCTGGCAGGACCGTCACTGCACCTGGGTTACGGGCGGGTACGGTTTGTAAACCGAAGCCCTCCCGGACGGCTGAAAACGCCGGGTATCGACGAAAAACCTGATAACCTGTCAAACCACGCATGCTAGACAATAATTTAACATCTAAATCTAGCACATGCAAGGCCTAAAACGCATTAGACTCAAGATTTAGGCTAAAACCCCAAAAATGGAAATATGAACATCATGCATGCTACGGGGTGCTAATCAACAAGCGAGCTAAAGGAAACGATCCTAGCAAGATCGAGGTTCCATCCCCCTACCTTTCGCAAGCCGAAACCGTCGAACGGGCCGCATGCAAGGAGGAATAGCCACGGAGCTTCCACGCTCCACCTCGCTCCCACGATCACCGATCCACGCCGAAGTGGACACCCACGCGCTCTACTCGACGCGAGGAATCCAAGGGTGCCAACCTCATCTCAATCCGACGCCGTCTCGACCCCGATCCCTAAGAGAGGAGAGGAGGTGGCCGCACGGAGGAGAGAGAGAGAGAGTGTGAAATGAGAGATCGACGGGGGAGAGAGAGAGTGAGGGTGAGAGATATAAAAAAAAATTAAAAATAAATAAAATTAATATATATATAATATAATCATTATATATATAAAAATCTTATTAATATTCAATAACCCTCAAACAGCTCCGAACAAATCCGAAAAAATGCCAGACAAATTCCTAAAAATCCAGGAAAATAGCCGGAATTTCCAGAACAATTAATAGAACAAATACCACGAAGGATCCATTAAGACACGGGCCTTACACCCTACGTCTGTCCTGACGAAAACCACGCACCCTTCAATGTCCCACCTGCAATAACCTCTACCCAGTCTAGACCTTACGTCTACTCTGATGGAACTTGTAAAACTCCTTTGCATCGATATAAACCAAATGTCGATGATGAAATTATGTACTGGTCGATTGGCACATTGCCCCGACTAACTTTGAAACCTACCCGGGATGGACCATTCGCCCGTTCCGGATAGTGCTCTGAGCCTCTTCGTTCACATTCCTGCAAACTGTCTCCCTTGCAGCACGTATGGCCAAGAAGGACGTTTGCTACCACCAACAGAATTCGGTTTAAAGCACCCCCCCCCCCCGGAGGCCGTCACGCGGTGGAGCGAGTTCCCCATCCTTTCTCTGAAGGGGTGGACGCTCTCCTGCTAGGTACGGGCTATTCCCATAGGGACCGCTGAAACCGCTGCCAAATCGCCGTGAAATATTGATGGTGCGATAAGTTAAGAACAAACCACATATGAGACTGGTATAAAGATTCCTTTCCATTGAATAAAAAAGGGAATACAAGAAGGGCCCCTGAGGGGGAATTGTATTATAAAAAGGGGGGAAACAGATATTCACGGGCACCGGAATATGTCCTCGAAGGCCAGAAGCCCTACATGCGGGGCAGCCCCCAGCTCATGAAGTCGAGCCTCCTCCTCCTATAGCCGAACAGACTCGTCCTGAAAGGATGCCACCTGCCCCTCCAACAGAGCTACTTCCTCCGCAAGTTGCGACCGAGAAGTTGTTATCTGCGGCAGTTCAGCCCGGAGGTCAAACAATTCAGCCTCCAGGATGGTTATCCGGCTGCACACGAACTGCTCCCGTTGTGCCAGAGACTGCAGTTGGCATTGGCGCTCCTGAAGAACAGAGTCCGTTTTCTCCAGCTCAGATTTGCACTCCTTCCTTTGCAACTTCAAAGCTGCCAGTCTGTCAGACATAATATGTGCCAAGAAGTCCCGGCGATGTATAAACTTTAACAACAATAGAACCCGCTGGGCCCATATCTCCATGGGACAGCCCATCGCCTATAGACCAGCGTTGAAACGCTCGGCTATCTCCTTCAGCCGCAGATAAGTCAGTTCGCGCTGGGACTCCACCAGCTGGCGCAGCATGTCCAGATTTTGCCAGACGAAACTCTCAGATGAAGCGAAGCCAGGAGAAGGAACTGGAGCTACTTCGAAAGTCACCTCACCGTCAATGTCTGCCCACAGTGCAACATCCGGCTGAGAGGATGAAGACGGCAAATCCGCTGAAAGAATTGGCCGGTCCCTCTCTGTGCTCTCCGGCTGAGCTGAAGATTCCTCCTCTACCGCTGTCTCGGGTGTTGTGGCTTGAACATCTGCGGAGGGAGGACCAATGAACGATGGAGCTATCTCTTCATGAGTCTTCTGAATAAGGGCTTCATCTTCAGCTGCTCTTTCTGATAATGGGGGCGAAAGGTCCCTAGTCTGTAGAGGTAGAAATCCAGTCTCTATAGCCACTGTGGCTGGAACTGCTGACTCGGGCGCAATCGACATTACGGCGGCCGGTATAAAAGAGGAGCTTCTGGCTGGGTCTACTTCGGCTCTGAACTCTGAGGCCCTGACAGGGATGGAAATCTCTCCTGATGATCCCAAGTCCAGTGATGTTAAGTCAGTTGAAGATTGTATTCTCACTGGCACGGGGCGAATAACCTCAGAAATTTCCATGCAAGTTGAAGGTAAAGCAGGGATGATGACCAAATCTGCAAATGAGACGTCCATAGAAACTGCGGCCGCGTCTGAGCTGGTAATGACAGGATCCTGAGGACAAAGCAGAATGATCTTCAGCGATGAATGAAAGAAAATGAATAGAGCAAACAAAAAAAGAAGCTTACCTTTAAAGTGGGGTCTATATCCTCAAAATGAGACAAAAGGGGAGAAAGCTCCGTTGTTGAAGCAACAAATGGAGGGGTTATGTCAACCTCAGTGTCGAGCCTGGCAAACTCCTCTTGCAATTCCTCCTCAGAAGATAGCATCAGCAGCTTAGGGGGCTGAAAAGGCGGAAGGCCTTTTGCAAATATGGGCAAGGCTTCTGATTTTAGGATTTCCTCCTCACTGTCGCTGAAAGTCACTTCCTCCTCATTATCGGGGACGGTCTCAGAGCTGCTCGAGGATACCTCCACGCTGGCTATATGCTGCGGGGTCACCTCTAGAGCATGCCGGGATGCGGACCGGGTGATTATACGTCTGGCCGGGATAGGGCTCCGTCTTGCTTGAATCCTGTGACCCTCCTGTGGCTGAGGCAACTCTCCCGCTGCTATCAGGGCGTCAGTCTGCTCCCTGACTATCACCTCAACAAAAGGGGAGCTCTGAGGGATATAATGGAAAAGAATAACAACAAAAGTATAAAGAGAAAAGATGAGAAAGCACACTTACCCTCCGCCTCACTAGCCGGCGTGGGAGAAGGCAATCTGGTCTCCACCACCGAAGGTGTCACAACTGGCTCTTGGGCTGTGCGAAAAAGGGGGGGATCAGATTTAAGGATTTCTTTGATGTTACCCTTGACTGACGTCTGGGTGCCCTCCCTTTGAGATTCAAACTCATCAAATGAGGGGATATCAGGAAGAGGGGTCCCAGGGTCCGTCATTGTCAAAGCCGACTGCCGAGCATGGGCCTTCTTAGCCTTCCTGGCCTTCCCAACTACAGTCTTCACTGCAGAAATCTTTCTCTTCTTGCCCGAAGGCAGGGGAGTGGTCGTCGGTGCTGCTGCAGGGACTTCGAAATGAGCAGGCTTCTCAGCTTGCGCAATGATTTTTCTGTAAAGCCCCTGTCGCTTTATATCTGGCCTGTCTGTTGAAGACATCAAAGAAGCAATAAGATCAGTAGATGCAGAGTTTAAATACTAAACAGAAAGCACTACAGTCAGTAAGAAAAGATCATACCTACTGGGCCGTCATAGAAGGTGGAAAGCGGCCAATACAGATAAGCCACCTCCTTCGAGCGGGAAGCAGCCTCCTTCACGAGCCAGCATACGTCACCAATGGTCTGGCACTTCTCCGTCAAGGCAGCCAAATATTTATGTCCGTGGAAGTCGAGGCAATGAAACAGGCTGAGATAATCCATGCACCAGCCGTCGACATAATGAAAGAAATGAAAAGCGGCTTACTCAGAATGCTAGCTATCGGGTTCTCTACTGACAGCCCGTGAACATTCAGCAGTACAAAAAGCCAAGAAGTATGCTGATAATATGTCTTGGTGCGGTCTTCCCTCCGCACAAACATCCGATAAGGGTGAAATCTGTCTACCGGGCCCCTCCAGGGGGCTACTGTCGGGAGAGGCTCCTCCGGGGGAAATGGATACTGCACCTCCACATGAATACTCCCTATGTGGCCCAGCTGCCTCAAGTCCTTTGTAAAAGCATCTTCATTGATCTCAGAAAAGACAGGAGTGGGTATTTCAGAACCTTCCTCTTTTAGGGACCGATGCCTGGCAATATATGTTTCCGCCTCCCTCGGATGCTATGAAAAGAGCCTTTTCAGGTGAACCTCATCAATTTCAAACATAGGCCCTGATTGCCGCTTTAAGAAAGGGCGCTCCGCCACATCCCAAAAGGCGCCTCTGCCGTCTTTATAGAAATTGGTGCGGGTATTCCACCACTTAATATATTCTGATGTGACACGAGGAATATGATTGGTTACGGTCGGGACCCTGAAAGTTACGCCCTCTCGGCGATGAAAGAAATCCCACCATATCCGACCGTCACTGGCAATGGAGGACCCATGCTTGGCACAGCTGTCCAAAGGAAACTGAGCAACTGATGGGGGAATATGCTGATCGTAGCCAAAGTTCCTGCTAAAACGGAATGGGTAATAGGGCTCCAAAATGAGCAAGTCTCCCTTCCTGAAGACCAATACACTGGGTCGGATGGCCATAGCCCACCTTACCAGTTCTGGTTCTAATATGGGCCGGGTGGCATTGGCCCCCGAAACAGGATGAACATAAACTTCTACCTCCTCCATTCTGCATTCCCTCTGAGGGTCTACTAAACGAGCCGAACCTGCTACCAAGCTCCAGAAATGAATGCTGCCAGGAGCATCTACAGGCACTTTTGTCAACCTGCCCATTATCTTAAACAGCTGCTCTGAGAAAAGACCGGGTTCGACGCTAGCAAACGCAATCATCCGAGGGAGCAGTGTGTCTGACTGCAAAGTTCTCGGGGCCAGCTTGGGGAAAATGCTGCAAACCCAAGCATTGAAGAAATGAAATGGACCTACAGTCCCTAAGGAACGGGGAACCCGATGACTATGTAAATCTCCCAGCGATTTGTAAACTAAACACAAAGCCGCCGGGCATAGAGACAGTCTCATCCCCCAGGCCATCTGACAGGCCGGATATATAGCCTCCGGTCTGATAGTCGTCTCATCCCCTTGGGGGAGAGTGAAAGTGCACAGCCAGAAGGTCAGATAAGCTACACAATGATGGGGTCAACCCCTGTTGGGTTCTGGCCGTCTACACCTGCTCGGCGCAGTGAAGCCGGCAAGGCTGATTTGTAACGAGGGGCCCTGATCTGCTTACCGGGAGTCGGTCCCACGGAAGGGAAGTCTGTATACTTCAAGGGACCCCTGAAGAAGTACTGTATCCACTGTCCTACACGGACTCTCAATCTGTTGCTCTTTTCCCGGGGTTGATATCCTTTAGAAGATCCCCTGCTGTAGGCTAGACAGATGGTGCGATAAGCCTTCATCAAGTACCGGTATGCGTAGCCAAAAGAATATCTGCCCTCTCCATCAGAGGCGTCCTTTACAGAGTCGTCTAGACAGACCTCCTCATATGGCTCCCCATCTATAGGCAGGCCTGAAAGCTACGCAAGACTCCAAAGATCGAGAGAAGTCTCTCCTTCTGCTGTATAGAACGTATTAAACTGTGGGCAGAACACTTCAAGCATGCTGCAACATAATCCCCGAGAGATGGGATAGCGGAACCTGGAGGCAAATACACTATGATATACCCCAGCTCTAATCAGTAAAGGGGCGTATTCCTTCAAGACAAATTCTGTAAACTCCACTGCTCCTACCCTGAAGAGATGGGCGTCTGTCACTTTAGCATCTCCAAACCAGCCGGCAGCTAGCTGATATTTAAATTGAACGGCCAGACAGTTCAGAATAAATGGCTCGTCCCTGTAACCCCACTTCAAAGGAGCTAGAAAAAGTCCAAAAATGGGCTTCTCCCGATGGACGCGACCGGCTGCATGGTCCCACCTTGCCGGGGTAAACTCTGGAGCCCGGGTCAGCATCTTCTTCTCTGGCTCTAATTCAGAAATGCCCAGCACGGCATTCCAGTCCCTCTGCTCACCCGGGAGATATATAGCTCGGGCGCAATAGACAGAACCCTTCATGCTGTCCCTGTCAGCAAGTATTGCCGCTTCCACAGACCGAGCAAGCAGGAAATCCCTCATTCCGCCTATGGTGAAGGTCCGGATAAATGGCAGCTGATGACGATCCTTCGGCAGGTCCGGACGGTAGTCAGCAGCCCTTCTGAAATCAATACCTTATGTGGAAGAATAGACTCCGGAAGACGGCACTGTGTCAGTCTCGGAATCAGAGGACTCGTCGACAGTGGCGATCTGGTTATAGCTAAAGCTCAGACTATTCACATTCAGCCAGTTGACTGAAGCCCGAGATATGTCCGGCTGAGCCGATGAACTCGCTCCCACAGTCATGGAAGCCACAGCAGAAGGGTCGGAAGCCATGTCAGTGACTGCAATCAAGAAAAGATGAAAATAAGCATCGGAAAGATGAATGAGCATGTGATGATTGAATAAATAATTCCAGTTAAATTTCGGCAGCATCTCCTCTTGTCCGGGGTCTGCCCAAAAAAAATAGGGAGTCACCCACCAAGAGGGAGTGATCCCGAGCATAAAATGGGACTCAATCCCACATAATGAACCTACCCGAGAATGAATCGGTCAAAAGGGGGGGAAAGAATGAAGTAAGGCTCTCGGGAGAGCTCACCACCGCCGCCGAGATGAAGAGAGAGAAGGTAGAGGTAAGAAATGAGGTAAAAGCCCTCTTGGGGGGTTAAAAAGAAGAATAAGGAGAGGCTTCTCGGCGCGAAGAAAAGCGCGCCGAGAACCCCGCCGAGACTGCCCGCGCCGAGAAGGCCGCGCCGACAACAGGCTGCGCCGAGCAGCACCCGCGCCGAGAAGTGTCCTACCTCGCACCGAGAAGCCCAAGGCAAGGCCAAGAAGGCTCCAAAGTGCTGACAATAAAATCAGAAGATATGCTGATGAAAAACATGGAAATGAAAGATACATGTGCATATTATTGCTGCAGCAACATGATTAATCCGAAGAACAATGTCAAAGAGAAATGGAGGAAGATACCCTCGAATGATGAAAGGCACCTGCAGACCCCGTGCTGTTTATTCTGCGCTTACGCCGCCCGCAGGTGGGGGGTATTTGTTGACACCTTGAAAATGAGCGAGGGCAGAAACATAATTGAAATGAAGATCAGACCAATAGTGAAAGATCAATGACGAAGTTCGTCAACCATCTACCCGGCTGAAGCCCTTTCCGGGCCAAGCTGATGTCCAATGCCATTGTCAGTCAGATGACGGCACTGATGAAATAGCAGTCACCTGGCTGAAGTCTTTTCAGGCTAAAGCTGATGTCCGGTCTTGTCACCGTTCAGGTGACGATACCGATGAGATGATGTCCAACTTTGTCGTCATTCAGATGGCAATGCCGATGAAACCCTAGTCTACCGACTGATGAAAATCTATGAATGATCTCAATAGAAGTTGTGTCACCAGTGGAGGGCATTCTCGGGTTCTGATACATTTGAAGGACCACTAAAGGCCAAAGTCTATGCGAGGTTTTAAAAGCCCTAAATGGGCCTATAAAAGTGGCGCCGGGATCCCCTTGTCGAAGCCCAGAGGCGGCACCGAGAAGCTTGAGCCCCGTGCGCCGGGAGCTCCGCCTACAGTTGAGGCGCGCCGGGACGAGCCCGCCGAGAGGACACCAACGAGGGATATAAAATCCCCTCATTCGAAAACAAGGAGGAGAGAGTTAGAGCAGATAGCAAAGAAGGATAGAGAGCCTGAACAGATAGCCACAAACACACAGAAGGTGATTGGGGGAGACACACAGAAGAGACCTGCAACCTCGTCCACGAGAAGGGAAAGAGAGCTGAAGAAGAAAAGAGTGAAGAGAGAAAGAGATTTCTCGAAGCTGATCGAAGGTGGGCAACGGGGAGGGAGAGGAGTCAATGCTCCGCCCTCCCCCCCCCCCCCCATTTCTATAGTTCGTCTTTTTTTATTTCGAGGGTCTCTCTTCTTTCCTCCTCTGATGTAGCCTGTAATGCCGTAGCCGGTTTCATACCGATACAGTGATGTATTCCCCCTGCTTCCTCATTATGTATCTCACCCAATGAATGTTATCGAATGGATAAATATGGTGGGCTGCAGTCCATCCCTGCTTTGGTTTCTCTGAAGCTCTATGCTCATCCCCCGTGTTGTCTGTCTCTTCTTAAGACTCAATAGCATGCTATCTCCCTCCCCAGGTCGATCGATCGCCTGTTTATTCGCCCGTTTCCTGAGTGCTCCTCATGCTTGCTTCCGAGCCAGGGACAGACTATCCCTTGGCCTCTGAAGCAAAGCATAGATACATAGCAATCGCCTCTCGATCTTAGGTGTTGCATTCATGCTCATCGGCTTTGCCGAAGTCATCCCCGAGGCCAGAGACAGTCATCTCTTGGCCCCCAGATGATGGAGAGTATACTGAAATCATCCTCACGGATCATGAGGAACGCTGGTGACAGAAATACCCTAAACCGTGTTTCCCCCAAATCGCTCTCCGCCTCTGGCCTTCCCTTTAAAAATCCAAGCCAAAGTCAGTTGTAGTCTGATGAATTAAGCCCTTTTATCTCCTAAGGCCCGTCTATCTTTGCCTGAATCACCAGGAAAACCCATGAATCCTCAACAGATTCAAGAATAGAGTACCGTAAACCTCTGTTCTTATCCCGGTGCCCTCACACCTCTTGGCCCCGCATACAGTAAACCAGATGAACAGCTCTCGGCGCTATCCTTCAGGCGCCGAGAACTGTCTTAGCCTTCTGGCCTCCGCGCCGGGAACCCCTGCACCTTGGCCCCGCCGGGAAGCCCCCCCCCCCTTGGCTGCTTTGCATCGCACCGGGAAGCCCATCCGGCCTTCTCCCCTGCGCGCCGGGAAACCCCCCTTTTAACAACTACCCTTCGCGCCAGGAACCCGTGCACCTTGGCCGCGCCGGGAATCCCCCTTGGCTGCTTTGCATCGCGCCGGGAAGCCCATCCGATGGCTTTCTCCCCTGCGCGTCGGGAACCCCCCTTTTTAACAATTGCCCTTCGCGCCGACAACCTCCTCTGGCCATTTGGCCCTTGCGCCGAGAGCTTACTTCCTGGCCCTTTCCCCTTCGCGCAAGGAACCTTCCATGCTGAACCCGCCGACAACCTCCCTTGGCCATTTGGCCCTTGCGCCGAGAACATATCTCCCGGGCGCTCCGGGAACCCCCTTCTGTTCCTTGCCTTGGCGCCGGGAACCTCCAGGCCAGTCCGAGGTGCGCCGAGAGCCTACTCCGCCACCCATCAAGCCTCCGGCACCTCTATCAAACCCACTTAGGGATGTCCATGAGTCACCAGAACTGTCCCGAGGATAAAATTAAAGGGAGTCATACTCCCTTATGTTCCGCTGATCTGTACCGGGTTTATGATCAACCCCTTTAGCTGAGGTGAGCTCAGCCACTGCATGAGTGTCACCGGCTCCTATAAGGGAAGAGTCAAACATTGCCCTAGAGCATACATGTACAGTGTGGGGGGTTTGCTCCCTCCTTTTCCCGGCTTTCATCCCGGCACTCCGTGGGTGATAGCCTATTCTCCCCTAGGCATAATCCAGATTATGGGGAGGTGCTGTCGAAATGTCGGTCGATGTTTTAACCCCGATAAGTCCCGGGAGGTGCACATCACACGCCCCTCGTCTGGCTCAATATTTCGGGGAATATGAATGCTGCGAGGCCCTTGGCTTGATGAGAAATATGAAAGGGGACATCTCCCCGATGATGGTCCGGATCCCGTCCCGCCATTGCGTTAACGGTGTCCTATTCCTACCCGGCACGACCCACATAAGAGATGGTCATGTCGGTGTAGTAATCTACTGTGCACTAAATTTTCTGCCCAGAATAACAATATCTTCAATATCACGCACTGTTATTTTTCTTTTATTACCGCCCCGAGTGGCCTCCTATTTTGGCGTTTAATCAAGGGTTGTCTTTCTTAGGAAGGGCGTAATTAACGTCATAGCCTTTATGGTATGACGGACTTTTGGTCCCGACTCGGACTTCACAATCGACTGACCAAGTCAAGTCGAGCGCACAATGAAATCGTCACACATGTGACTGGCACGCCTAACAAATAAAATAAAAAATGAAAATAAATAAAATTAATAATTAATAATAAAATAAAGATAAAAAAATCCCGCGTCCACAACACCTTGAATTCTCCACGGGTATTTGATGGTTGCAATTTCGATTTGTGGTTAGGAAGAATGTGCAGTCTTGTCAACTCATATGATCCTAAGCTAGGGAAGCTTGTTTCATATGGCCCTTATGAGTTGCCTAAGGACAAAAATGTCTGGACTGCAAATCAAAAGCTTAAACATGCATGATCAAAATTGTTTAGTTTTAAAGTTATTTACTGCTGCAATCAATTCTAATCAATTTCCCTTTGTCTCCTAGTGCAGATCCGCGAAGAAAATATTGGATGGATTAACAGACTTCAAGGAAGAGCATGAAGACGAATGTCTTGTGGCAGGCACGAGTGATCAAGGGACTGATCAGCAAATTGAATCAAGCTCAAAGGTAAATTTTGATTCTGATAATGAAGATGAATTTAGCTATGAAGATTTGTTGATTGCATATGATGATCTTGCTGATAAATACAAGAAGATAAAATCAGAAAATTAAAAATTGAAAAAGGATGCCGAACAAAATAAGTGTAATTCCTCTTGTAAAAAATGCTTGCATTTAGAGGAAATGATTGAGGCTCATGTGTTTGACATTGAATTTCACAAAGATCAAATATGTTCCTTAAGAAATGAAAATAAAGAGATGACTGCAAAACTAAATTCAATGGCCGATAATCAAACCTTGATAAATGAACTGATTCATGATGAAAAGCTTGTTAAAGAAAATGAGAAACTGAAGGAATTGAACAAGGCCATTTTTGAAAGATTGTTGCTTCTTGAAAAAAAAATATGTGGTTGTAAGAGAAAGTGAAAATGTGGATGAACTTAAGCAAGAAGTCGAATGTCTTAGGAAAACTAATGCCATGTTAAATGTCAGTCTTGCCTCCTGTGAAGAAGAACTCACCAACACCCAATTGCACATCACATCTCTAGAAACTGAAATCCAGGACTTGCATAATTCATTATCTAGATTTGTGGATGGTCAAAACAATCTAGACAAACTGTTGGGCATGAAAGTGAATTTTCAAAGGGAAGGGTTGGGGTTTAATCCTATGAACAAAAAGAAATTTGAAAGCAAGCTACACACTTCTTTTCTTTACACCACATGTACACCCAGCACCTCTAAATGTGACTCCCAGCAACCCATAGTAACAAGAACCCAATCAAATTTGAAAAATAGTATGAATGTCCACAAGATTCAAAAAGAAAATAAAAATCAGAAAATCAATTTGCATGCTAAAAACATTCATGTGAAACCCCATGCATCCAAGAAAAGAAATGTTTTTTGTATCTATTGTGAAAAACTTGGACACATGATACATGATTGTTTCATTATGAAAAATGATGATTTGAGAGCATATAGAAATCGAGCTGTTTTAAATAATGCAAAGCAATCATTTACCATAAAACCTTCTATGCACTGTAATCACTGTGGTGAAAGGGGTCATACAACTTCACATTACTGGTTATTGTTGAAGGAAAAGAACTCTCATTCAACACATCATGCTCACACACATAAATTGGCAGACCCAATGAGAAGAAAGAACATGATATCACGTGCCTTCAACCATCACTTTGGTAAATCTGGGAATGTTAAGCATGATTATTTTCTAAAGAAAAGTGATGATTTGAATATTGTCAAAATTTGAAAATTACATGCTTATGTTGCTGCTAACCCACAAGGACCCAAAAGGATTTGGGTACCTAAGATTGCCAAATGAGAAATCTATTTTGCAGGTATGCCATGGAGTGTAAAGTATGAAATCTTTCTTCGTCAAGTAGGTAAGGCACACGAGTCAAGTGACTCAAGCAGGTTAAAAGAAAAATCAAAATTGAAATCCTAAAACTCATGTGATATCCCTCTTACTCTCTCCAGTGAATGTGCTCTGTCTTGAATTGCTTTGTGCTGAACCTTGTGACAATGCATATGTCTATTCATGCATTCCATCCATAGTCGTTGGCATATTTGTGTGTATACCAATTGTCATATAGTCATGTGATCATGCATATGTCTGAACATGCATTTCATTCGCTGTCAATTACATATCCTTGTGCATGTCGAGTGTCACATGGCATACCTTCAATTAACCTTCACCACATACATTGAGTTTGCCATATGTTTTCACATCCTGGCATGCCATGCAAAGTTCGACATAGTGAACTCATGCCATAATGTAATTGCAACTCTCTTGTCTTCATCACATCCATGACTGCATATGGCATTAGAACTTTTCGGATCAATTCACATTCATGCATACCTTAAGGGGGAGCAATCACATTCATCATATGAACTTAGTCTTTAGGTTCACATATGAGTCATGCATCAAGTTTAGAGCCTCTCAAGGGGATGTTGGTTATTTAAGGAACTTTTCATGCCATTGTTAATAAATCTGAATCATAATTAACAAATCAAATCTATTTATTCTTGGATGCAGATCACACTCCCAAGAATACAAGTGAGAGTGGGGTAGTTATGGTCAATCTTGAATCAACCAAAGGAATACCTTGCAAGGATGAAAAATGATGAGAATCTTCTCCATTACCACCAGGAGATGGGATACCAGAACTTGAACAACCTCCAGGATCGACTTAAGCACAAGCAGGTGAAAGTCCTTATACGTGCTAAAGCAAGTACCTAAGGCATGGTATGAAAAGCCCGCATCTTTTGATTGAGAATATGTTAAATAGATAAGGTTGATCAAACACCTCTCACGAGACAAATCAGGTAAAAGATATTTTAGTGGTTCAAGTATATGTGAATGATATTTTTATTGGAACTACTAATAATGCCTTATGTGATCAATTTGTAGGGATTGTGCAAGGAGATTTTGAAATAAGTGAACTGAATTCTATTCTTCTCTGGATTGCAGGTGGAAGATTTAGAAAATGATGGATGCTCAAGGCATAAGTATTGAGAATTATCTTCTGAGCTCTATTTGAAAAACTCACATTTGTTTCAACCATGTCTCCATGAATGAAAAAAAAATATTTTTTTGTCATTAGAATGCAATTGCACTTTTTAAGAACCACCATTGCATGCCCACATTTCATGAATCTGAAAATTCATCTGTTTGATTATCATTGCATGACTACATGGTATATCAAATGGTGACTTGAGGAAGGGCAAGTCATTCTTGTCTAAAGCCAATCACCATAGGTGAGAATGTGCCTCCGCCTAGTACCATGAGTCATGTGTTCATTTAGGTCATAGAATGCATGATTTTCTGTTAAAACATCACTTACATAACTCATGCATAATGTGAAGTGAAGCTGTAAGTTGCTTGAAATCTGTTCAAAGCTTGTGCTGCATCATTGCTTAGAATATAAAAATTGGGCTTGCAAAAATGTTGATCTTCATGAAATTAGTGATTCTGGATCTTGAAGGCATGTGGTGATGCCTACTGAACTTAGGTATACAATTATGAAAACTTGACACGTTGTTGCTCTAGTTTGATATGATGAATTTGTCGAATTTGTTCAATCAAATTGAAGATCTTGAAAAATATGTGTAAAGTGATTGGCTATTGAATATCTATCAACTTGAATTGCATGATCACACCTGAATTGAACTGCACATCTGGTATATCAAATAGCATTTGTGGAAGAGTGGATTATGTCCACTTGGAAGCATTCCCTATGCGTGAGCTGGGTCTTCGGACTAAAATCTTTGTCTCGTATCAGATCTTGACAATTTTGACTGGCTTGTGATTGGTTTATTTGTGAATGAATCCTTGACGTGAGCTAATTATATTGAAAATATATTTTTGATCAAATGATCTAAACATTTGGCTTGTAGATGATTTCTCATTTCAAAATTATGAAATGCTCTTGAAAATCTGATTTTGAACAATTCTGAAAATTGGGTTGCACTGCTTAATTTTGATCATTTATGCACCCTTATTCATAAAGGTCATGTCATGAAAATTATTTGTTGATTCATGAATAGAATGTGGATGATTTCAATGAGAATTTTATCTCAATGGTTTGAAAAATAAGCTCTTGCATCTCGCCTTTGCATATTGCATTACATTCTTATATACTCATAGGTTGCATTGCATTAGAACTCATGCATTAGCTGCATCTAGCTCATTCAATTGGTCTCCATTCATAGTATCAGCAATTTTACATCACATTGCATATTTGCATTGCATGTTGCATACATTCCCTTTGCGTGCTTGCTTGCTATTATACGCTATTCACCTCCATCCTTGAAACTTCTATGACCTTATGTCTTCTTGATAAATAATGTTACATTTGAGTCATTATTAGAGTGTTTCATGTCGTACACTCTGGGGGAGTTCATATTTCATAAGTGCATCTATTTAGGGAGAGTTGCATTGTTATGTATTCATGATATTTTCGGTATACATGCTGAACAAAATTCGCACACTTCATGCACAAAATATGAAAATAAGTGTTAAAGATAAGGATATATGAATTTCTTTTCAACACTCTCGAGATGTTAAACTTGATGTATGTATGTTGAAGAGACAGTTGAGAAAAAAGATGCCTACCTATCCTTATTTGCAAATCTGAAATGAAAAAGAAAGACAGAGCAATGCTCAGTCTTACTGAGTAAATTAGGCACATGTCACCTGAGACATGATTTGGTTCATTTCTGAAAAGTGTTGACTAAAGTAACTTTGTTCAAAATGAGGTGAAATAGTTCAGTATTCTGAGTAACCGGAGATTCTGACATGAGCTTCATACGTCTACTCGCGTAAAAAGGAATTATTTGAACCTAATCATCCTTAGAAAAATGTTGTTTGTCCCTGTGAAATCATTGAAAAAGTGATGTGACAAAATTATTGAGGTAGAGCGAAGCCTTCAATACGCTGTTCTCAAAATTGAAGTGCAGTCTGTACAATGTCTCCTTGTGTTGATCTGAAAATTTGAATATCCATATTGCAACTATCATTTTTCATGTTACTCACTTACACATCGGGAAATTTGATTTATTATGTATTCAGAAAATTGATTGACTGCCTTAGCAATTGCATGAATCTCCTATATGACTGCACAATCTCCTATGTGCTACACATATGCACTCAGGTTGTCATGACTCTCTTGCATTTTTCTTATACACATTCTCTTCTTATATACGTAAGGGGGAGATATATTGTATGTATATTTATATGTAACTGTTTGGTTGCATTGTGTGCATTTCATATGATTCATTTGCATGTACATAATTTCATGCATTTCAAACCAAAATTTAAAAATCTAGAAAATGATGAAAACTCAAAAATTGAATGGAGTTCCAATGCTTCACACTTGCTCAATAAGTTTAGGGTGTTGAATGGACATTGGGGAGAAAGATTGTTGATTTGCTGGTCTCCAGTCTACTCATCTTTCCTTTTGAAAATAATCACCAATTGGCATCATCTGATTGGAATTATATTGATTTGTTAGTCCATGATCTGCTCTTGCTTCATCTACATTTCTATGGTGTGCTATTACTGTTTCAAAGGGGGAGATAAGCTTGTTCTTGCTTCGTTAGCTTCATCCAGATTGCATCATATTGTTGTTATGTGAGAAAGATTTACATTATCCCGCTTTTTGATTATGTCAAATAGGGAGAAAAATTGATGCTTGTGTGTGACGGGGGAGAAGAATATATGTGCCATTCTGTTGTATCATCATTAAGTTTATCATCATCACTAAGTTTGTCATCATCAAAAAGGGGGAGATTGTTGAGTTATGATTTTGATGATAACTAAACTTCATGTGTGATTAAGTGATGATACCTAAACTTGTGGTTGATTGCACATGTTCTTGATGACTGTGTACATTCATGCTCTTGTTGTTTATGTATGGTTGAGATCGCAAATGGCAACGGTTACATGGGCTTGATCCTTGGTTTGCATATGTTGGTTTTACAAGAGACAAGAGATTTCATAATCACTTTAATGTGAACAAACATGGTATTAACCTTAACTATCTTGCTTGCAGGCTCAACCTTATAATCCCATGACAGTCGCCTGGTAAACCAAACATGTGGAGAAGTACCTTGCTTTTCTACAATTCAACACATGTGATATATGTCATTTACTGTCAAGAACCATTGGTAAGATTCTTACCTTGTTATAGCATCAATCTCACCATGGGTATTCCATATACTTCTCTTTTATAGATTTCACTCATGGTAATTGAGGTTCATAATGGTTGCATGGATTGATAGCTTACAAGTTCGGTTTGAAAGCATAAGCTCTTTGATTGCATAAGTTCTTCATTCCAATCATGGTCATATGCTCAAATGGTTTAAACTTTCCAAATGCATAAACTAAGTTAAACCAAACCCAAAATGTATGAAATTGATGAGGACATGAAGCTCTTGACTTATGGATGTGTTTCTTTGGGACAACACTTCATTTTTCAAGTATGGGTCATTTCGGTCGACCAAAACACCATGGCCGATCGACCAGAATTGCCAGAACCAAAATAGTCCCATTCTTGCAGGTTTCGGTCGACCGCCTATCATTGGCCGGTCGATCGGTTGCAGGTCGGTCGACTGTCGGTAGGAGTCCGGTCGACCAATTCTTCCAGAACCGAAAGATCTTGCGACTGAAACATTCCGGTCGACCGTCCCATAACTTCCGATCGACCGACAGCTCCGAAGCCCCTTTTGTTGACTTTCGATTTCAAGCTCGTGGAGAGGAATCTTCACCCATTTGTTTAATCCCAATGACCCCAATTAAGCCATGATTTGTGGATCTGGTCTGGGGCTTGTCTATGGACCATTCAAGGGCTATAAAGCATATCATTTGGAGTCATAAAACCTAACCATCAAAGAGCTTCAAAGGGAGATCAAGAGGGTGCTGTCCAAGGAGGAAGAAGAAGGGTACTGTAGCCATGAACAGTACTCCGTGCAGCAAGTGTTCTTCATCCATTCTCAACCCATTGACGGCATATCCGAAGCCAACCTCCTCCAAGGAAGAGAAGAGCCAAGCAAGCAAGGATTCCAATAAGAGTGCCTAAGGGAGAAAGAAGAGAAGCCAAGCAAGCAAGAAAGGAGAAAAGCTAAGCAAGCACGGATTGAAGCTCCGGTCAAGTGAAGATTGAAGATACGTTCAAGATCCGCAACATGCATTCAAGGGGAACCCAAAACAGAAGTTTTCTAAACTAAGCCTCATCGTCTTTATGCTTTGGGTGTTGTATTTGTGTTTGTCATAAACTGAAGAACTTGTGTGTGTGTGGATCGTTGTTGGATCCGTGGTCGTGTGTGTGTGTGTGTTGTATTTGATTCGTGTGTGTGCATGGATCTTCCTAGATCCGCGTTTGTGTGTGTGTGGGTCTATTTAGATCCATTCTATCTCGTGTGTGTGGTTTGCTGCACTTGTGGCAGTAGGTGTTTGTGTTGGTGATCCGGTTGTCCGATCGTGTTGGAGACTTCGTCTCTCTCTCTCTGTGTGTGTGTGTGTATTGGGGCGCGTCCCCATGTGTGTGTACAGGCGCCGTCCTGCGTGTGTGGTTGGAGCGTCGTCTCCGTTTGGGGATTTATCCCCGAGGGAAGCCTCACCGGGTTTGGTGAGGGGTGGATGTAGGATTGCCGTCGTTGCATCCGAACCACCATAAAAATCGATGTGCATTGTGTTTTCAATTATGGTTTGGTCCTTTTCTCCTATCCCATTCTACGCTAGTGTGAGTGTACATCATTGTTCATTGTTCATCCTCGTCCATATTGAATAATCAATCTAATCACCAAATATATTTCGACAAACTCATTTTATGATTGAATAGATTTGAATCTCTTTATTAGCATCTTATCACATATTTTACAAAAGGCCAAAACTTTCATTAAAATTTGTAAACTCCCAATTCACCCCCCTCTTGGGTGTCATTGATCGCGGGACTTCAGATAGAACGAAGATTAGGCTAACAAGATGAATGGATTTTCTTTGAATTAACAAGAGAATTCCTCTTAACTTAATTAGGGCTAAGAATATGCATGGATGTATACTAGATGCATAAAACATGAAATTCTTGATGCATAGTTCATGAAATCTAGTAAAACAAGAGGGCTTTTATCTCTAGAATGATATTTTAGCCGTTCATGAGATGACCTACCTTTGTCCTGGACCTTTAACTTCAAATTTAAGGCTGGATACTACCCCTAGTTCCTTGCACTTCTTGTGACAAATTAGCAACTTCACGTCGCCCTAACTCCTTACTCTCTTGACCTATGGACATGAAATTTGGAGGGTAAGAAGAAGATACTAAGGGGAACAAAAAGTTTTAAAGGATCAGTTCTAAATACCTTGATTTGGTTCCCTAATTCCTGTATCTTCACCGGACTTTCGCACAGTTTCCTGGGTTGCTAATGTGGAACCAGCAACTTTGCAGGCTTCTAACTTCTTATGTGCTTGATCTCCTTGCACGAAATTTTGAGGGATGTTAGTCCTATGTATTAGAAATAAAAACTTCTAAAGAACTTATCCAAAATAATACCTCCTTACCTTGATTCCACACGAGCTAAAGTAAGGGTTGCACAGGCCAAATCTGGGTTCTATTTATAGGGTTTTGCTAGGGTTTCGTGGATTAGATCAATTCTAGAGTCCTTGTTTACTATTAGCCCGACTTCTAAGAGTCCTAAGGATGCTTACTAATCCTCCCAGCTCGGTCTCTAGGAGATAGAATGCCAAAGATCCAATCTTTTGCTCTTTCTTCCATTCACGGAACTAGCAGAGCTTAGCGGTCGATTAATGGGCCGCTAACTGGTATGTAGCGGTTGCATGATAGACCGCTAAACGCCGAATTTGAATTTAATTCAAACTCTTCTATTCTATTATCCCCTTAATTATCTAATCAATGGGTATTTATCCTTATATTCCGTGAATAAATTTTTTAACCTTCTAGAATATGGGCCAAACTTCATGGGCTTGGTCCTTAAATCTTTTGGGCTTTATTTAAATAGTCTAGGTTAATTGATTACTTTATTTGGACTTTAATAATGACTTAATTAGCCCAGTATTCATTTATTAATTCATTTGGGCCTTTGAAAAATCCAGAAAATAATTTATGAAAATTTCGGGGCATTACACCCTCCCCTTCTTAAGAGAATTTGGTCCCCAAATTCAATCATGGATTATATGGGGAGTGTACTTACAGTTAAATAATTCTAGAAATCTTCTGCGCATTACTTCTTCGGTTTCCCATGTTGCTTCATGTGGACATAACTTGGTCCATTGAGTTTTGACCATTGGAATAGTTTTATTCCGCAGTTAACGTACTTCTCGTTCAAGGATCCTGATTGGTTTTTGTTCATATGTCAAATCCTTCTTAATCTCCAGATTGTCGTAAGTGATGACATGGAAAGGATCATAAACATATTTCTTTAACATCGAGACATGGAATATGTCATGAACTCCTGCTAGTTGTGGAGGCAAAGCCAGTCGATAAGCCACTTCACCGACCCTTTCCAGAATTTTAAATGGACCAATAAATCTTGGAGTAAGCTTGCCTTTAATGCCAAATCTTCAAATACCTCGACCTGGAGAAACCTTAAGATACACATGGTCTCCCACTTTGAACTCCAAGCCGCGCCTTCGATTATCAGCATAAGATTTCTGCCGGTCTTGTGCTATCTGAAGCCTTTCCCGAATCAGCTTTATCTTTTCTGTAGTATCCCTGATAATATTGGGACCTAGAAACTGTCTCTCCCCTACTTCATTCCAGCATATCGGTGATCGATAGCTTCTTCTATACAGAGCTTTAAATGGTGCCATCTGTATACTAGCTTGGTGGCTATTGTTGTATGCAAATTCTACTAGGGGCAAGTGGTCATGCCATCTACCTCCAAAATCAATAGCACAAGCCCTGAGCATATCCTCAACTACCTGGTTTGTCCTTTCAGTCTCGCCATCAATTTGTGGATGAAATGATGTGCTAAAGTTTAGTCGGGTCCCTAATGAATGTTGTAGACCCTTCCAAAACTGAGATGTGAATCGAGGATCTCTATCTGATATAATAGTGATAGGGACACCATGTAATTTAACAATTTCCCTTATGTATAATGCTGCTAGAATATCCATAGACCATCGACTTTTTATTGGCAAAAAATGTGCAGACTTGGTCAATCGATCTATGATTACCTATATACCATCGTGTCCTCCACTTGTTTTAGGTAAACCCATGATGAAATCCATCCCTACACTTTCCCATTTCCATTCGGGAATATTTAAGGGGTGTAATTTACCTGTGGGTTTTAAATATTCTGCCTTTACTTACTGACAAGTGAGACAGCGGGACATGAAATCTGCCACTTCTCTTTTCATGTTAGGCCACCAGAAGTTCCTTTTAAGATCTTGATACATTTTTGTACCACTAGGATGAATGGTGTACTTGGAATTATGAGCTTCTTCCAGGATCAGTCTCTTAGTATCAACATGATCCGGTATACAAATTCGGCCCTTGAATAGCAACCTTCCATCATTGGCAATAGAGAAATCCGGCCTTTGCTCTATATTAGTTTTGATCTCCAGCAATACTAGATCGTTGTCCTGCAGCTTGACCAGATCTTTTATTAATGTGGGTTGAGTTCGGATGTTGGCTACAAAACAATCTTCCTTCTTTATGTCAACATCTAAATTCAATTGGGCAAATTGAGGAATGAGATTTTTCATACTAATCATAAGACTCGATAGCTTTCCTATCGGTTTTCTGCTGAGTGCATCGGCTACAGCATTAGCCTTACCATGATGATATTGGATAGCAAAATCAAAGTCTTTAAGGTATTCCAACCATCTTCTTTGCCTCATATTCAGCTCATTTAGGGAGAATAAATATTTCAAGCTTTTGTGGTCCGAATAGACCGTAAATTTCTCTTCATAAAGGTGGTGACGCCAAATTTTTAAGGCAAATATAACAGCCGCCAATTCTAAATCATGCATAGGGTAATTTTCTTCGTGACGCTTCAATTGTCTTGAAGAATAACATATCACCTTCCCATTTTGCATAAGAACGCACCCTAGGCCAATGCGAGATGCATCCGTATAGACTTCAAATCCACCACCCTTAACGGACAATGATAATATAGGAGCCGTCATGAGATGTTCCTTAAGAGTTAGGAAACTCATTTTACAGTCCTTCGACCATACAAAAGGATTTTCTCTTCTTGTAAGTCTTGTCAAAAGAACGGAAGTCTTAGAAAAATCCTCAATAAACCTCCTGTAATACCCAGCTAGACCTAGAAAACTTCTTACTTCTGACACAGTCGTTGGCCGGCTCCAGTTTTTGACAGCTTCCACTTTAGAAGGATCCACAGCGATACCTTCCTTTGAAATGATATGGCCAATAAATGAGACTTCCTTAAGCCAGAACTTACATTTACTAAGTTTGACATAGAGTTTTTGTTCTCTTAGAGTCTGTAAGGCTATTTTCAAATGCTCTTCATGTTTCTCCTTTGTCTTGGAGTAAATAAGAATGTCATCAATAAAGATGACTACAAACTGGTCCAGATAAGGCTGGAAAACTTTATTCATAAGTTGCATAAATACTGCTGGGGCATTGGTTAATCCGAACGGCATTACTACAAACTCATAATGACCATAACGGCTTCAAAAAATAGTTTTGTATATGTCTTCATCTTTAATTCTAAGCTAGTGGTAACCTGACCTGAGGTCTATCTTGGAAAAATATTCTGCTCTCGAAAGCTGATCAAAGAGCTCATCAATACGCGGCAACGGATACTTCTTCTTAATTGTGAGTTGATTCAGTCACCGGTTGTCGATACAGAGCCTGAGCGATCCGTCCTTCTTCTTGACAAAAAGAACTGGCACACCTCAAGGGGATGTGCTAGGTCGTATGAATCCCTTGTCCCATAATTTCTGAAGCTGCTTCTTCAATTCCTTAAGTTCTGTGGGGGACATCCTATAGGGAGCTATTGAAACAGGTGCTGCTCCGGGAATGAGTTCAATGGAGAAGTTTACTTCCCTTTCGGGTGGTAAACCAGGTAGATCTGATGGGAAAACATCAGGAAACTCATTTACAATTGGGATGTCTGCTAAAATGATCTCCATAGACTCGGTGACAATTACGGAAGCAAGAAAAGCTTCACATCCTTGCGAAATAAGTTTGCAAGTGTGAAGAGAAGAAATGATAGTAGGATGTTTCTTATACTTGATACCAAGGAAGGAAAATCTTGGAAGGCCTAGTTTACGAAAGGATATTATCCTATTCCGATATTCTATGTAGGCATCATGGTCTACAAGCCAATCCACCCCTAAACTAGCATCGTAGTCTTCCATGTCAAGGCATACGAGGTTTGCAGGAAGATTTTGACCTTCTACCCTTACTTCACTATTGGGGTAATAGTTTGTGAGTTTGGTTCCAGGGCCTAAAGGTGTAGTAATAGCAAGGTCCGAAGGTAAAGGAACTGATGACATGGGCAATGTCTTTGCAAAGGCGGTAGATATAAAGGAATGAAAAGCACCAGTATCGAATAGTACAAAAGCAGGATGGGAACAAATGTGAACAGTACCTTCCATAAGCCCATCATTTGGGGGCGCTTCTTCATCTAAGACAGCATTGAGACGAGCCTGTCTCTTACGCCCGCCACTGGATGATTGATCCTTCATGAGAGGGCAGTCTGGCATGTGATGCTCCCGGCTGCCACATCTTAAACAAGCGTCAAGGCGCTTCTAGCATTCCTCGGTCGAGTGGCTGAACTTTTCACAAAAGGTGCAAGCCGCCATGACTTGCTTTTCCTCCTCCTTGACTTTCTTATTCTTTTGAGAGCTACTCCTACTCCCGTTCCTCGACCTCTTCCTGCTATCATGGGGTTTGTAGGGCTCTGTGATGCTAAATTTCTCCTTCTTGTTACGCCGATCTGACCTTCAGCTTGACTCTTCACCTTTGCCCTTTAATTTTTTGACCTTTTCTAAGGTCCTCTTGCAGAGATACGCCTGTTGGACCATCTCTGCATAGGTGCGGATATTTTGAGTCCCGAGCTACTGAATGAAATCGGGTCTTAACCCGTCCATAAACCGATTGGCCTTCAATAAGTCAGTACTAATTAAATGAGTTGCATATGGTGCTAGCCTGGAAAATTGTAATTCATACTCGGCAACTGTCATCATTCCCTGACGTAGAGAAGCAAACTCCATAACCTTTCTCTCCTTTACATGTTCTGAAAAATACTTGGCACGGAATAAGGTAAGAAAACCTTCCCATGTGTGTGGTGCGTCAGCTGGTGGTGCCGGAACTGACTTCCACCATGTACGTGCATCTTTGTTGAGTTAAAAGGTAGTAAGACGCACTTTTTTCTGATCTGTATATTGTATGACGTCAAATATTCGGTTCATTTCATTGATCCAGTTCTCGACCTTGTCTGGGTTCGAAGAACCATAGAAACGTGGAAGATTTAAGCTTCAAAAATTACGATGTAAGTCCCCAGCTCTTGCTCCTGTGCCCGCTTGGGCTATCGTTTACAGTGCCTGAGTGAGGCCCGTAACAGTCTGCTGCATACCACCCCAGTCTACGCGATGAGCCATTATAACAATAAGGTACCTGAGAGAAATTACAAGTTGTTAATTCCCATGGAATTTTGAAAAGAATTAATCTAGAGCTAATTTACTATCTTATCCCAGGCTCCACCCAATTCTCGCATGGGTGGGGAAATTTCTTCCTTAGTTCATAGGTATGGGTCCTTAAACCTTGGACTTATCCTATGACATGGCTTTCTCCCTAAGTCCTTAGACTTAGGCTCTGATAGCAACTTAACTGTCACGCCCTGAGCTTTTAATACAGTGAAAGATAATCTCGGGAAATGTGAAGAGCCGGCATTGTAAGTCTCTTGCAAGCAAGAATAATCAGAGCGCAAGACAATCACACACATAAGCTGCAATTGCACATCAATTTAATCAACTTTCACTTCCATTAATACTGATAAAAATCCAAGTACATAGACTATTCCAACTTACTTAAATCTATTTGACTCAATAAAAAGAAAATTACATGAACTCGATCTAGACATCATTAACTTCCTAAGTCTTCACTCTCAATTTTATGAGACTCTCATTCGCTCTCGGACCCATCACTTGAATAACTCGAATCCGAATCCGAATCACTTGCATCTCCTGAAAAGATTAGAAAGTAGGTAATGAGCACACTTGCCCAATAGGTATCTTCGCACCAACATGAAGGCAATATTAAAGTTATTAGCATTTTAGCTCTAAAGAATAAGGTAAAATCATGCGAATGCGATAAATCATGTAAATAAACCAAAGTAACAAGACATGATCAAATTAAGATATGATTGAGCAGGCACGATCAAGCAAGAATGTAATTATGGCCTTTCATGAACAAGAATGTAATGAGAATGTACTAGAACGTCATGTAACAAGCAGGGGAGTACTTTTCGCTTAATAGCAAGTACTTCGTGAATTTCTGTAGATAATTCACTTCATGAGCCGTGGATATTTTACTTATTTATAAAGAAAGTACTCCCAGCGTAATGTGACACCAGTAGCATCATACCCCATGATTTATATAGTATGTTTCTGACAATCAACCGAGGGGACTAGCATAGAGCCCTTGAACACAATCAGTACTCGAACTGCATCTTCAAGTATAAATCAAGCTACTTCCACGTATATAGCAATAAAATTGGCCACGCATGTAATAAGTTCAACGAATGTTCAAGACTCAGCGTCAATAAGAATGCACCAAATATATATTCATGAGTTCAAGAAATGCATTAATAACTAAGTTATGCCTTGGAGAAAATTTGACAGCATAACGGTACGTTCTTTATCTTCCACAATTTATCTTAGATATCTTTGAACAAGGTTACAAGTCCTATACTATCATTAGTCAATCTAGGATTATAGGAATATTAACCCTTGGGTCAAACCTCGGGTCAACAGTACTCAGGAAATTTAGCGATCAAAAATTGGGCCGCTATATTGATATGGTGGTCTAATATTAGGCCGCTAGAGTGGGCTGAATCCAAAAAGAAATCGATTTGGACTCAGAGAACTTGGTGGTCAGATACTGGACCGTTAATAGGCTGTAGCAGTCGAGTATTGAACTGTTAATGGACAGAATTTCAGAAAACGTCGGTAGTGCTTTCTAGATAATTTTGGCTTTTAATGGTACAACCAGCTCGGGGTCTTAGTGGGAATCCCATGCTTGCGGAGACTTCTGGAGGCCTTGAAATAAGATTTCTTAGTCCATTGGAAGGAATATCCAAAGGAGAGGTTATCAAGTCCAAGATAATGTGCCCATAGTGCAAAGAGTGTAACTAATGGTCATATACCGGGATATATGCCATGAACTTACAGAAATGACTCTGAGATAAGAGGAGAATGTGTATTGTAGTAACCCAACGTTCAATCTGGCCAATGTAGCGTTTAAACCATAATTTAATACAAAATCATATGATTTTTGGCATGAAATTATCATACGCTTAAAATAATCCTAAGTACCATAAAGAACATAAAATCACTGTTATGAATCAATAATTAAAACTCCAAGTAAATACATTAAAATAGGTTGGTATAAATTTAACGAGGCTTAATTATAAGCTAAATGGGCTGCTCTTAAATCTGCCCCGGATTGACAGAAAATAGAACATTGGCGGTCTATTATAGAGCCGTTACAGAAAGTTGGCGGTTTAGCATAAGGCCGCCAGAGGGACTTTAACGGTCTATTTCTGGTCCGCTAGAGGTTTCGTAGAAAAACAAGTTACAGAGTGTCTAGCGATTTATCGTAGGGCCGCTAAACAAGTTTGGCAGTCGACATTTAGGCCGCTAGAGAAAGTCTAACTAAATTAAATAAGAAGAAACTAATGTTTTAAAACACATCATGTCTGGAAATGAACATATATATAAACTTCCCTATCATGATAGAACGAAGATTAGGCTAACAAGATGAATGGGTTTTCTGTGAATTAACAAGAGAATTCTTCTTAACTTAATTAGGGCTAAGAATATGCATGGATGTATACTAGATGCATAAAACAAGATATTCTTGATGCATAGTTCATGAAATCTAATAAAACAAGAGGGTTTTTATCCCTAGAATGATATTTTAGCCGTTCATGAGATGACCTATGTAGCGACCCGGATTCCGGATACCCGGTGCACCCGGTATAAATACCGAATACACGTGATACCACATGGGACCCGCGAGGCCTCCCAAGCGCGGGAAAGCGCCGAAGGGAAAAAGGAGTGTGTGGAATACATTGAAGCCAGCAGATATAACAGTAAGCAATTAAATTTCATTACAATGGATTGCTAAAGTAGCAGAAATAAAATTACCTTTTCATTAATATTCAAGTTTTCAATTATACACCAGAGTCTAGCCCAAGGAAAGACAACAAGTCTAGCACAGTACAGTCGAACAGAAAGAAACGTACACAGAAGTCGGAGGAACCCGACGCAGGTACGGCTGGCAGCTACAACAGCAAACGCGCACTCCACCAAGGACAGCAGAGGCAGACGGCGAAACCCACCTGAAAAGCAGCAGGGGTGAGTCTCAACAGAAACTCAGTAGGGGTCACGCGGATCCCCACTGGAAAACCGCACAAAGCGAAGGCAACGGAAGCAGCAACAAACGTAGCAAGGACAGCAACGTAGCAAAGCAGGAAAGCTACACTACAAAGCTGTAAAGGAACAGACGGGAAGTAGGAGTAGGGAACACGCAGGAGAGGGTGAGAACCCGCACCAAACAAGCGGCTACCGAACTAACCTCGGTATCCCAAACTACTCCAAACAAAGGCAACAGATGGATGACCCTAAACTCACACAGAAGGGTACACCAGTCTGTCAACCAGCCCCACACAAAGGCGAAGGCAAACGCCGACACCGGGAAACAGACAAAACACGACAAGGAACGTCGTGCACAAAGCCCCGCGCACGATCGGAACATCGCGCGGACGACAAACCGCTGACCCCGAGTGCAGCCACGAACGGGCAACTCGCAAAGGTCACAGCGTACAGGAAAACGCCGAAAGCTACGCGTCATGTGACGGAAGCACCCCCTTAAAAGCCAGCTGCGTCCACTGACGTCTGACGCCGCACCTCAAGTGTCTCACCTACAGTACTGCTGTAACAACAGCAGAGATGTAGACACCAGCTGAACCAAACAGTAACAGCAAAACAAGTAACTAGTCAGGGTCACGCCCGTCGACGTAAGTCCTAACCCCTGACCACGTGTGCACACACAGGCTATAGCCTAAGCCAGGTCCTCTAGCTAGTATTCTCCCTCGGTAGGACGCTACCGTTGGCTAGGAGCCCGCGGAACTAACTAAAAACCGCTCACTGGGAAAAACCCTCCGCCATCCGCTAGCGGGTCGGCACCTCTCGGCCTTAGGTCACACAAGTGGAGGCTTCACACGACACAGAAGCTCAAAACACAAGCGCCGAAGTACTAACGGGCAACCACGCCCCTCAACACGCACTTCGAGGCACCAAGTGACAGTATCACCACTGCCGACAACTCAGGACAAGCACTAGACCTCCTACGTAACGATCCTGAGCCAAACGACTCAAAGGTAAGATCGTCACAACAGCGGAACAAGCCGCCAATCGGTCTAATCCTAAGCCAAAGAAACCACGCTCCGCAGAAAACGACACACGGAGACCTGAGGGAGACATCAAGAACCCTCAGCACACCTGGACACGCAAACCGAGGTAGAACAATACCTCGAAGCATCCAGAAGCAGTGTCTTAGGCAGGACAGAACCGCTAAGACACGCGCAAACAAGGTCACATGTCAACCACTGGGTCAGACCAGGTTGACCGAAACCCAAACAAGCACATGCAAAGGTAGGATAAGGAACCCTACCACAAGCAAGAAGACTCCTGGCTACCTTACAACGTAGTCTTAACCCTCATAGGACGTCAAGAGACATCCACGGGACAACGGGCAGACCACAAGGCCAAGCCAAGACACACAGAATCATCGGGCGGAAAACCAAGGCACAAGGAAAGTAACGCACCAGCTCTAGACCGCTACAAGCAAGCGACGGTCTAGGTTAGGGCCGTTATTTCCCAAACGACGGACGGACACCAGGCCGTCACTCACACCACCCTGATAACCTACAAACCACGCAAAAGCCAAGTAACGCACGGGACTAGGGGCGTTACAAGCAAACGACGCACAGGGCACCCACCGTCACATTCAACGGTGCAGCAAACCCAAACCAAAGCGAAGTAACGCGCTAAGCCAGGCGCGTCACTCACGAAACAGCGCGGCAGGGGAGGGCCGTCAGAACCAAACGACGCACGGGGGACCCATCCGTTACTCACAGACGGCATGGCCACCCTCAACCCAACACCACAGCAAACAACGGTCGGAGGCATGCGCGTTACTCACAAACGACGCACGGGGTCTCGACCGTCACTTCCAACGGGACAGCCACCCAACCTCGTCCACGCAGAATGTAACGGTCAGGGGCTCTACCGTTACACTCAAACAACGCACAAGGGCTCGACCGTTAGAGGCACCGCCTCAACGAGTCAAACGTCAGTCAACAGGCAAGCAACGGCCTGGGCAAGGCGCGCCGCTTCCATCTAACGCGCTGGGTCAAGCGCGTTAGACCAACCGACTAAACCCCAAAGGAAAACGATAAAAGCAAAGTAACGGCCAGTCACTGGCGCGTTACTCGGGAATGACGCACCACCCTTGGGCCGTCACTCACCCAGAAGCGAAAAGCTCAAAACAACACAGACCAAACAACGGTCAGTCGTAGGGCCGCTAAATCAAGTAACGGTCGCTGGCATGACCGCCACTTCGGTTACGGCGGGAAAACATAGGAAAGGCCGGATCGGCCCGTTCCACGCCCCGTTCACGCCGAAACGCAGGGGGAACACACCGCAACGACCAAAGACAACACCAAGGGGCTCCAAACCCCACATGCAACATCAAAAACACAAGATCCGGGCGATTTTACCAAATCAACCCTAAATGGGTCACCGAGGTTCCCGGGCTTCTACCGGCCTCGAATGAACACCAAATCGCACGAAATCAACGCGGATGGGATTCTAACATCCCTGCGGTCATTTAGAAACTAACTGAACCGCAAACGGTCACCGTTTACCGGCCGACCCTAAAAACCACGAAAATCACGGTTTAGGCAAAACAAGCCCAAACACACTCGTTTCCTAGCCGAACGCCGTGCAATGGCAGGGAAAACGAAGGTGAAGAAGCAAGGATCCGTCACCCTACCTCCACCGAAGAAACCGTGCCCCGAAGGGACTAAACCACGCCGAAAACCACTCGCGAACCAATTTCACCGGCTTTGAATCCACCGTTCGGGATCGCGCCAGAATCGATCCGATCCTCGCCTCATCGCGCATCTCGACAGTTCCACGGCCTCGCCACCTCGCCCACCTACGCCTCCGTCTGCAGCCGGAGCCAAAGAGGGGGAGAAACGAGAGAGAACGGGAGAGGGAGAGACGGTCGCGCGAATGAGAAAGGAAGAGAGAAAAAGAAAAGAAAAAGGAAAAGAAATTAGGAAATTTTCTTAATTTCCAAAATTTCCGAAAATGCGCCGAAAATACACAAATTCAGAAAAATACACAAAAATAGTCGAAACGACCGGCTCGAAGAGTACATCGACGCTGTAGCATTCACGAGTTCGAGAATTGACAAATAAACTCACCGTAGGGTTCCGTAACTAGTACGTGAGAAAAACCCACACGGCTCGTCAAACTCAATTCGGAAGCCACAAAAGCGAACCGAAACTCAACGAAACCAATCCGAAACAGATCCGAAAGATCCATTAAAGATCCTACGAGATCCAGGGCATTACATCCTCCCCCCCCTTCAAAGAATTTCGCCCCCGAAATTCAGGACTAGCAAAGGAGAAGCAGGGAAGAACAACCCAACAGCACAAAACTCGGAAAACACAGCTCAGAGGAACACCGTCAGATCACAATTACAGGTACACACTCAGCTTCCAAGACAGCAAGTCTACAGCACGAGTATGGCACCAAAGTGAATACATCTGACACCTCCGAAGCAAGGGCAACGTCGTTTACGTCTCACCAGAAATAGAGACACGACAGCCACAACAACAGACAACTGAGAAACACAACGACAACACGGCAAGCGGCAGCTTACACAAGGAACGCAGTCCCCACAGCTGACAGCTCGCAACATCATCGGCTCCAGTGCCAAAGGCAACAGGGAACACCTGGCACACAGGACACCAACGACAACAACAACGCTGCTGGACCCGAAACACAATCAAGTCAGTACTCACTCAGACATCACATCTGATCAAGTCGCAAGCTAACTCCACCAGGGAAAGAGAGCACAGCAAGCCAACTGACAAGACCATGGTCCAAGGCAGAGACACAAAATCATAAAGAAACAGCGCCAAAACAACACAACGGCAACACCTGCAGAATTCCGGCTCTACTTAACACGCAGAACCACGGAACACAACTGCAAGCAGGGTCACAACAAGGCACAAAAACAGTTGAACACACGACCACAAGAGACAGGTCACGCATCAGACTGCTCACCAAGAGAAAGACCCACAACAACGAAAAACAACAACAACAATGCATCAGAAGCTAAGCAGACTCAAGCTGGGATAACCAAAGCAACGTAAGAACGTGCATGGCCATCACACCAACGCTAAAAGTCATAAGCTACCTGAGCAAAATACAGAAAATAGCTCGAACAAGGCACTGCAGGTTCATGCCAACCGACAAACACTGCAAAGTGCACCACGATCGAGACCAACTTCAAAACCGAACGAAGCACATCGTCTCATCTAGACGAGAGCAAAAACCATCTCGTACAGTGCCAACCAAGCACGTACAAGACCACACGCGAGAAGCACCGCGATAAACCATCGCAACACCTACGCCAGCAAGAGACTGTACTGGGCCTAAGGACTCTGGAAACTGTATATCTCGGATTCCCATGTACTTCACACAACAATGCTCTGATAGCTCAGAAAAGAAAAACTCCGAACATCTCAGAACACTGCTCTGATACCACCTGTAGCGACCCAGATTCCGGATACCCGGTGCACCCGGTATAAATACCGAATACACGTGATACCACATGGGACCCGCGAGGCCTCCCAAGCGCGGGAAAGCGCCGAAGGGAAAAAGGAGTGTGTGGAATACATTGAAGCCAGCAGATATAACAGTAAGCAATTAAATTTCATTACAATGGATTGCTAAAGTAGCAGAAATAAAATTACCTTTTCATTAATATTCAAGTTTTCAATTATACACCAGAGTCTAGCCCAAGGAAAGACAACAAGTCTAGCACAGTACAGTCGAACAGAAAGAAACGTACACAGAAGTCGGAGGAACCCGACGCAGGTACGGCTGGCAGCTACAACAGCAAACGCGCACTCCACCAAGGACAGCAGAGGCAGACGGCGAAACCCACCTGAAAAGCAGCAGGGGTGAGTCTCAACAGAAACTCAGTAGGGGTCACGCGGATCCCCACTGGAAAACCGCACAAAGCGAAGGCAACGGAAGCAGCAACAAACGTAGCAAGGACAGCAACGTAGCAAAGCAGGAAAGCTACACTACAAAGCTGTAAAAGAACAGACGGGAAGTAGGAGTAGGGAACACGCAGGAGAGGGTGAGAACCCGCACCAAACAAGCGGCTACCGAACTAACCTCGGTATCCCAAACTACTCCAAACAAAGGCAACAGATGGATGACCCTAAACTCACACAGAAGGGTACACCAGTCTGTCAACCAGCCCCACACAAAGGCGAAGGCGAACGCCGACACCGGGAAACAGACAAAACACGACAGGGAACGTCGTGCACAAAGCCCCGCGCACGATCGGAACATCGCGCGGATGACAAACCGCTGACCCCGAGTGCAGCCACGAACGGGCAACTCGCAAAGGTCACAGCGTACAGGAAAACGCCGAAAGCTACGCGTCATGTGACGGAAGCACCCCCTTAAAAGCCAGCTGCGTCCACTGACGTCTGACGCCGCACCTCAAGTGTCTCACCTACAGTACTGCTGTAACAACAGCAGAGATGTAGACACCAGCTGAACCAAACAGTAACAGCAAAACAAGTAACTAGTCAGGGTCACGCCCGTCGACGTAAGTCCTAACCCCTGACCACGTGTGCACACACTGGCTATAGCCTAAGCCAGGTCCTCTAGCTAGTATTCTCCCTCGGCAGGACGCTACCGTTGGCTAGGAGCCCGCGGAACTAACTAAAAACCGCTCACTGGGAAAAACCCTCCGCCATCCGCTAGCGGGTCGGCACCTCTCGGCCTTAGGTCACACAAGTGGAGGCTTCACACGACACAGAAGCTCAAAACACAAGCGCCGAAGTACTAACGGGCAACCACGCCCCTCAACACGCACTTCGAGGCACCAAGTGACAGTATCACCACTGCCGACAACTCAGGACAAGCACTAGACCTCCTACGTAACGATCCTGAGCCAAACGACTCAAAGGTAAGATCGTCACAACAGCGGAACAAGCCGCCAATCGGTCTAATCCTAAGCCAAAGAAACCACGCTCCGCAGAAAACGACACACGGAGACCTGAGGGAGACATCAAGAACCCTCAGCACACCTGGACACGCAAACCGAGGTAGAACAATACCTCGAAGCATCCAGAAGCAGTGTCTTAGGCAGGACAGAACCGCTAAGACACGCGCAAACAAGGTCACATGTCAACCACTGGGTCAGACCAGGTTGACCGAAACCCAAACAAGCACATGCAAAGGTAGGATAAGGAACCCTACCACAAGCAAGAAGACTCCTGGCTACCTTACAACGTAGTCTTAACCCTCATAGGACATCAAGAGACATCCACGGGACAACGGGCAGACCACAAGGCCAAGCCAAGACACACAGAATCATCGGGCGGAAAACCAAGGCACAAGGAAAGTAACGCACCAGCTCTAGACCGCTACAAGCAAGCGACGGTCTAGGTTAGGGCCGTTATTTCCCAAACGACGGACGGACACCAGGCCGTCACTCACACCACCCTGATAACCTACAAACCACGCAAAAGCCAAGTAACGCACGGGACTAGGGGCGTTACAAGCAAACGACGCACAGGGCACCCACCGTCACATTCAACGGTGCAGCAAACCCAAACCAAAGCGAAGTAACGCGCTAAGCCAGGCGCGTCACTCACGAAACAGCGCGGCAGGGGAGGGCCGTCAGAACCAAACGACGCACGGGGGACCCATCCGTTACTCACAGACGGCATGGCCACCCTCAACCCAACACCACAGCAAACAACGGTCGGAGGCATGCGCGTTACTCACAAACGACGCACGGGGTCTCGACCGTCACTTCCAACGGGACAGCCACCCAACCTCGTCCACGCAGAATGTAACGGTCAGGGGCTCTACCGTTACACTCAAACAACGCACAAGGGCTCGACCGTTAGAGGCACCGCCTCAACGAGTCAAACGTCAGTCAACAGGCAAGCAACGGCCTGGGCAAGGCGCGCCGCTTCCATCTAACGCGCTGGGTCAAGCGCGTTAGACCAACCGACTAAACCCCAAAGGAAAACGATAAAAGCAAAGTAACGGCCAGTCACTGGCGCGTTACTCGGGAATGACGCACCACCCTTGGGCCGTCACTCACCCAGAAGCGAAAAGCTCAAAACAACACAGACCAAACAACGGTCAGTCGTAGGGCCGCTAAATCAAGTAACGGTCGCTGGCATGACCGCCACTTCGGTTACGGCGGGAAAACATAGGAAAGGCCGGATCGGCCCGTTCCACGCCCCGTTCACGCCGAAACGCAGGGGGAACACACCGCAACGACCAAAGACAACACCAAGGGGCTCCAAACCCCACATGCAACATCAAAAACACAAGATCCGGGCGATTTTACCAAATCAACCCTAAATGGGTCACCGAGGTTCCCGGGCTTCTACCGGCCTCGAATGAACACCAAATCGCACGAAATCAACGCGGATGGGATTCTAACATCCCTGCGGTCATTTAGAAACTAACTGAACCGCAAACGGTCACCGTTTACCGGCCGACCCTAAAAACCACGAAAATCACGGTTTAGGCAAAACAAGCCCAAACACACTCGTTTCCTAGCCGAACGCCGTGCAATGGCAGGGAAAACGAAGGTGAAGAAGCAAGGATCCGTCACCCTACCTCCACCGAAGAAACCGTGCCCCGAAGGGACTAAACCACGCCGAAAACCACTCGCGAACCAATTTCACCGGCTTTGAATCCACCGTTCGGGATCGCGCCAGAATCGATCCGATCCTCGCCTCATCGCGCATCTCGACAGCTCCACGGCCTCGCCACCTCGCCCACCTACGCCTCCGTCTGCAGCCGGAGCCAAAGAGGGGGAGAAACGAGAGAGAACGGGAGAGGGAGAGACGGTCGCGCGAATGAGAAAGGAAGAGAGAAAAAGAAAAGAAAAAGGAAAAGAAATTAGGAAATTTTCCTAATTTCCAAAAATTCCGAAAATGCGCCGAAAATACACAAATTCAGAAAAATACACAAAAATAGTCGAAACGACCGGCTCGAAGAGTACATCGACGCTGTAGCATTCACAAGTTCGAGAATTGACAAATAAACTCACCGTAGGGTTCCGTAACTAGTACGTGAGAAAAACCCACACGGCTCGTCAAACTCAATTCGGAAGCCACAAAAGCGAACCGAAACTCAACGAAACCAATCCGAAACAGATCCGAAAGATCCATTAAAGATCCTACGAGATCCAGGGCATTACAACCTACCTTTGTCCTGGACCTTTAACTTCAAATTTAAGGCTGGATGCTACCCCTAGTTCCTTGCACTTCTTGTGACAAATCAGCAACTTCACGTCACCCTAACTCTTTACTCTCTTGACCTATGGACATGAAATTTGGAGGGTAAGAATAAGATACTAAGGGGAATAAAAAGTTCTAAAGGATCATGTTCTAAATACCTTGATTTGGTTCCCTAATTCCTTGATCTTCACCGGACTTTCGCATAGTTTTCTGGGTCGCTAATGTGGAACCAGCAACTTTGCAAGCTTCTAACTTCTTGTGTGCTTGATCTCCTAGCATGAAATGTTGAGGGATGTTAGTCCTATGTATTAGGAATAAAAATTTCTAAAGAACTTATCCAAAATAATACCTCATTACCTTGATTCCACGCGAGCCAAAGTAAGGGTCGCACAGGCTAAATCTGGGTTCTATTTATAGGGTTTTGCTAGGGTTTCATGGATTATATCAATTCTAGAGTCCTTGTTTGCTATTAGCCCGACTTCTAAGAGTCCTAAGGATGCTTACTAATCCTCCCAGCTCGGTCACTAGGAGATAGAATGCCAAAGATCCAATCTTTTACTCTTTCTTCCATTCACGGAACTAGCAGAGCTTAGCGGTCGATTAATGAGCCGCTAACTGGTATATAGCGGTTGCACGATAGACCGCTAAATATTCGGGCGCCGAATTTGAATTTAATTCAAACTCTTCTATTCTATTATCCCCTTAATTATCTAATCAATGGGTATTTATCCTTATAATCTGTGAATAAATTTATTAACCTTCTAGAATATGGGCCAAACTTCATGGGCTTGGTCCTTAAATCTTTTGGGCTTTATTTAAATAGGCTAGGTTAATTGATTACTTTATTTGGGCTTTAATAATGACTAAATTAGCCCAGTATTCATTTATTAATTCATTTGGGCCTTTGGAAAATCCAGAAAATAATTTATGAAAATTTCGGGGCATTACAAACTTCTTCTTCAGATCTGGACACTCTCCTCTCATGTGTCCGGGCTTCTTACATTCATAGCAAATGACATTGTTGGGCTTGCTTGACTCACCCTTGGTTTAAATGGGCTTCCTTTGCCCCAGTTGTGATGCAAGGCTCAGATTCAGAGGGGGGGTGAATGAATCCCCGATCAAAAGCTAATGCGGAATAAAACTTTTTCCTCGATTCAATGTAGTCTCATGGGACTACTAAGCTTTCAAAACACTTGCCACGAGAAACACTAAGAAGCAAATGCTTCTGCTAAATGTTATGTCATACAATTGTCAGTTAAAAATGAATCCAAGCAGGAAACACAAATACTAAAGTGGAGTGCGCAAGCAACCTGAGAAGTAGGGGAAGAAGATATGGAGTACGTACTTAAATCAAACCACAGTGCACCAGGATTTTTAGGTGGTTCGGTCCACAGACCTACATCCACCCCACACTCTAACCAGAGTGTGGCTTACTGGTGCCAAACAGCTTGAAACCGCTGGGCGTCACAGCTTGCCTACACCCGCTGCCTAACAGCTTGAACTAGAGGAACACACTCCTCTCTTCTTCCAACCCGGAAGGAACCACTAGTGACCCCCAGTCACTAGCAACCAGAGACCCAAGTCTCTCTTCCTCCAAACTAGAGGGAAACCACAAGTGACACCCAGTCACTTGCAAACCGGAGGGAACCCCGACCTCAAACCAGAGAATCGGAAAACACACACTGAACAGATGGAAAGAATAAATGAAAAAACAAAGTTAAAAACAACTGTAGCTCCGAAGAGCAATTCCCACAATAGATCTTCAAGGAAAAACACCCTCTTCTTCTTCTGCTTCTAACTCTCATACTCTTCTTTTTGGACGCACTCTTCTTCTTTTTTCTCCCTTTTTTTTGTTCGATCGCAGATGGAGTGTAGCGACCCGGATTCCGGATACCCGGTGCACCCGGTATAAATACCGAATACACGTGATACCACATGGGACCCGCGAGGCCTCCCAAGCGCGGGGAAGCGCCGAAGGGAAAAAGGAGTGTGTGGAATACATTGAAGCCAGCAGATATAACAGTAAGCAATTAAATTTCATTACAATGGATTGCTAAAGTAGCAGAAATAAAATTACCTTTTCATTAATATTCAAGTTTTCAATTATACACCAGAGTCTAGCCCAAGGAAAGACAACAAGTCTAGCACAGTACAGTCGACAGAAAGAAACGTACACAGAAGTCGGAGAAGCCCGACGCAGGTACGGCTGGCAGCTACAACAGCAAACGCGCACTCCACCAAGGACAGCAGAGGCAGACGGCGAAACCCACCTGAAAAGCAGCAGGGGTGAGTCTCAACAGAAACTCAGTAGGGGTCACGCGGATCCCCACTGGAAAACCGCACAAAGCGAAGGCAACGGAAGCAGCAACAAACGTAGCAAGGACAGCAACGTAGCAAAGCAGGAAAGCTACACTACAAAGCTGTAAAGGAACAGACGGGAAGTAGGAGTAGGGAACACGCAGGAGAGGGTGAGAACCCGCACCAAACAAGCGGCTACCGAACTAACCTCGGTATCCCAAACTACTCCAAACAAAGGCAACAGATGGATGACCCTAAACTCACACAGAAGGGTACACCAGTCTGTCAACCAGCCCCAAACAAAGGCGAAGGCGAACGCCGACACCGGGAAACAGACAAAACACGACAGGGAACGTCGTGCACAAAGCCCCGCGCACGATCGGAACATCGCGCGGACGACAAACCACTGACCCCGAGTGCAGCCACGAACGGGCAACTCGCAAAGGTCACAGCGTACAGGAAAACGCCGAAAGCTACGCGTCACGTGACGGAAGCACCCCCTTAAAAGCCAGCTGCGTCCACTGACGTCTGACGCCGCACCTCAAGTGTCTCACCTACAGTACTGCTGTAACAACAGCAGAGATGTAGACACCAGCTGAACCAAACAGTAACAGCAAAACAAGTAACTAGTCAGGGTCACGCCCGTCGACGTAAGTCCTAACCCCTGACCACGTGTGCACACACTGGCTATAGCCTAAGCCAGGTCCTCTAGCTAGTATTCTCCCTCGGCAGGACGCTACCGTTGGCTAGGAGCCCGCGGAACTAACTAAAAACCGCTCACTGGGAAAAACCCTCCGCCATCCGCTAGCGGGTCGGCACCTCTCGGCCTTAGGTCACACAAGTGGAGGCTTCACACGACACAGAAGCTCAAAACACAAGCGCCGAAGTACTAACGGGCAACCACGCCCCTCAACACGCACTTCGAGGCACCAAGTGACAGTATCACCACTGCCGACAACTCAGGACAAGCACTAGACCTCCTACGTAACGATCCTGAGCCAAACGACTCAAAGGTAAGATCGTCACAACAGCGGAACAAGCCGCCAATCGGTCTAATCCTAAGCCAAAGAAACCACGCTCCGCAGAAAACGACACACGGAGACCTGAGGGAGACATCAAGAACCCTCAGCACACCTGGACACGCAAACCGAGGTAGAACAATACCTCGAAGCATCCAGAAGCAGTGTCTTAGGCAGGACAGAACCGCTAAGACACGCGCAAACAAGGTCACATGTCAACCACTGGGTCAGACCAGGTTGACCGAAACCCAAACAAGCACATGCAAAGGTAGGATAAGGAACCCTACCACAAGCAAGAAGACTCCTGGCTACCTTACAACGTAGTCTTAACCCTCATAGGACGTCAAGAGACATCCACGGGACAACGGGCAGACCACAAGGCCAAGCCAAGACACACAGAATCATCGGGCGGAAAACCAAGGCACAAGGAAAGTAACGCACCAGCTCTAGACCGCTACAAGCAAGCGACGGTCTAGGTTAGGGCCGTTATTTCCCAAACGACGGACGGACGCAAGGCCGTCACACACACCACCCTGATAACCTACAAACCACGCAAAAAGCCAAGTAACGCACGGGACTAGGGGCGTTACAAGCAAACGACGCACAGGGCACCCACCGTCACATTCAACGGTGCAGCAAACCCAAACCAAAGCGAAGTAACGCGCTAAGCCAGGCGCGTCACTCACGAAACAGCGCGGCAGGGGAGGGCCGTCAGAACCAAACGACGCACAGGGGACCCATCCGTTACTCACAGACGGCATGGCCACCCTCAACCCAACACCACAGCAAACAACGGTCGGAGGCATGCGCGTTACTCACAAACGACGCACGGGGTCCCCACCGTCACACCCAACGGTGCAGTCAACCCAACCTCGACCAAAAGAGAATGTAACGGCCAGGGGCGGGCACGTCACACTCAAACAACGCATAGGGGCACGACCGCTAGAGGCACCGCCTCAACGAGTCAACGTCAGTCAACTGGCAAGTAACGGCCTGGGCAAGGCGCGCCACTTCCATCTAACGCACTGGGTCAAGCGCGTTAGACTAACCGACTCAACCCCAACATAAAACGACGAAGGCGAAGTAACGCACTAACCTAGGCGCGTTACAAGGAAGCGACGCGCCACTCTAGGGCCGTCACTCACCTAGAAGCCAAAGCGCTAAAACGATGCAGACCAAACGACGGTCAGTCGTAGGGCCGCTAAAGACAAGTAACGGTCGCTGGCATGACCGCTACTTCGGTTACGGCGGGAAAACATAGGAATGGCCGGATCGGCCCGTTCCACGCCCCATTCACGCCGAAACGCAGGGGAAACACACCGCAACACCGAATAACAACATTCAAGGGCCAAAATGCCCACATGCAACACCAAAAACGCTCGATCCGGGCGATTTAGACAAATCCACCCTAAGTGGGTCACCGAGGTTCCCGGGCTTCTACCGGCCTCGAATGAACACCGAATCGCACGAAATCAACGTGGATGGGATTCTAACATCCCTGCGGTCATTTAGAAACTAACTGAACCGCAAACGGTCACCGTTTACCGGCCGACCCTAAAAACCACGAAAATCACGGTTTAGGCAAAACAAGCCCAAACACACTCGTTTCCTAGCCGAACGCCGTGCAATGGCAGGGAAAACGAAGGTGAAGAAGCAAGGATCCGTCACCCTACCTCCACCGAAGAAACCGTGCCCCGAAGGGACTAAACCACGCCGAAAACCACTCGCGAACCAATTTCACCGGCTTTGAATCCACCGTTCGGGATCGCGCCAGAATCGATCCGATCCTCGCCTCATCGCGCACCAATCCAGCTCCACGTCCTCGCCAACTCACCCACGGTCGCTCCGTCTGCAGCCGGGGCCAAAGAGGGGGAGAAACGAGAGAGAACGGGAGAGAGAAACGGTCGCGGCCGAATGAGGGAAGAAAGAGAAAAAGAAAAGAAAAAGGAAAAGAAATTAGGAAATTTTCCTAATTTCCGAAAATTCCGAAAATGCGCCGAAAATGCACAAATTCAGAAAAATACGCAAAAATAGTCGAAACGACCGGCTCGACGAGTACATCGTCGCTGTAGCATTCACGAGTTCGAGAATTGACAAATAAACTCACCGTAGGGTTCCGTAACTAGTACGTGAGAAAAACCCACACGGCTCGTCAAACTCAATTCGGAAGCCACAAAAGCGAACCGAAACTCAACGAAACCAATCCGAAACAGATCCGAAAGATCCATTAAAGATCCTACGAGATCCAGGGCATTACATCCTCCCCCCCCTTCAAAGAATTTCGCCCCCGAAATTCAGGACTAGCAAAGGAGAAGCAGGGAAGAACAACCCAACAGCACAAAACTCGGAAAACACAGCTCAGAGGAACACCGTCAGATCACAATTACAGGTACACACTCAGCTTCCAAGACAGCAAGTCTACAGCACGAGTATGGCACCAAAGTGAATACATCTGACACCTCCGAAGCAAGGGCAACGTCGTTTACGTCTCACCAGAAATAGAGACACGACAGCCACAACAACAGACAACTGAGAAACACAACGACAACACGGCAAGCGGCAGCTTACACAAGGAACGCAGTCCCCACAGCTGACAGCTCGCAACATCATCGGCTCCAGTGCCAAAGGCAACAGGGAACACCTGGCACAGAGGACACCAACGACAACAACACCTGCTGGACCCGAAACACAATCAAGTCAGCACTCACTCAGACATCACATCTGATCAAGTCGCAAGCTAACTCCACAAGGAAAGAGAGCACAGCAAGCCAACTGACAAGACAATGGTCCAAGGCAGAGACACAAAATCATAAAGAAACAGCGCCAAAACAACACAACGGCAACACCTGCAGAATTCCGGCTCTACTTAACACGCAGAACCACGGAACACAACTGCAAGCAGGGTCACAACAAGGCACAAAAACAGCTGAACACACGACCACAAGAGACAGGTCACGCATCAGACTGCTCACCAAGAGAAAGACCCACAACAACGAAAAACAACAACAATGATCTCGGGGAATGCAACTCAAGGACTAGCAACACGCCTCAAGAGCACAACACCCAAGAAGAAAATACAGAGTAGAGGGTACTCAATCCGCAAAGATGCCGACAAATTCCCCAACACTCGCACAATGCCGATGCCAACACAAGAAAACCACGAACAACGGCACGGCAACAACCAAAGTCAAGGCACAAGAAGCCAAGACAAAGCCACATCGAGAAAGGAACAAGACCTCTCGACAAATGGGTAGCCAGCCCACACACTCCAGCTGTACTCTCAACAACGTGCACAGGCAACAGAACAACATCGATAATCGCATCTCAGCACACACCAGGCGTCATCGCAATCAACAAAGATCGCAATTAACACGCCACGAGCACTGATCAGGCGAACAACCGATCACAAAGAGCCTAAGTGCAACAAGAGAAGAGCACCAGCTTCAGCGCAAAGCACAAGGAAAGCATCAATCTCAGCTCACCATCACGTCCTGACACGATAAATGAGCCTTCACAACACATCGGCCGTTAGACACAGCACGACAACTACGGTACACAACAGCTCTTAACACCATCATGGAGTCCAAAGCTAAGCAACCGTACAACAAGGAGCAGATCAGACTCAAAATAAAGCTGTCTACACTTAAGCAGACACAGGACAAAGGCACAACCAAGACAGCAATTCCAAGGCAAACCTCGGAAAGCTTCACCAAAGAGGGATGAGAAGCAACAAGCTCAACAACAACAGCTCACCAGGAAGGGAAAATCCAAGGCTCGCTCGAGCAACTTCTCAATCGAGGCAACACGACAATCGAAGCAACCAAAACAACGAAGCATCAGGAGCTACACAAACTCAAGCTGGGACAACCCAAGCAACGTAAGAACGTGCGTGGCCATCACACCAACGCTAAAAGTCATAAGCCACCTGAGCAAAATACAGAAAATAGCTCGAACAAGGCACTGCAGGTTCATGCCAACCGACAAACACTGCAAAGTGCACCACGATCGAGACCAACTTCAAAACCGAACGAAGCACATCGTCTCATCTAGACGAGAGCAAAACCATCTCGCACAGTGCCAACCAAGCACGTACAAGACCACACGCAAAAAGCACCGCGATAAACCATCGCAACACCTACGCCAGCAAGAGACTGTACTGGGCCTAAAGACTCTGGTAACTGTATATCTGGATTTCCATGTATCTCACACGACAATGATCTGATAGCTCAGAAAAGAACTCCGAACATCTCAGAACACTGCTCTGATACCACCTGTAGCGACCCGGATTCCGGATACCCGGTGCACCCGGTATAAATACCGAATACACGTGATACCACATGGGACCCGCGAGGCCTCCCAAGCGCGGGAAGCGCCGAAGGGAAAAAGGAGTGTGTGGAATACATTGAAGCCAGCAGATATAACAGTAAGCAATTAAATTTCATTACAATGGATTGCTAAAGTAGCAGAAATAAAATTACCTTTTCATTAATATTCAAGTTTTCAATTATACACCAGAGTCTAGCCCAAGGAAAGACAACAAGTCTAGCACAGTACAGTCGAACAGAAAGAAACGTACACAGAAGTCGGAGGAACCCGACGCAGGTACGGCTGGCGGCTACAACAGCAAACGCGCACTCCACCAAGGACAGCAGAGGCAGACGGCGAAACCCACCTGAAAAGCAGCAGGGGTGAGTCTCAACAGAAACTCAGTAGGGGTCACGCGGATCCCCACTGGAAAACCGCACAAAGCGAAGGCAACGGAAGCAGCAACAAACGTAGCAAAGCAGGAAAGCTACACTACAAAGCTGTAAAGGAACAGACGGGAAGTAGGAGTAGGGAACACGCAGGAGAGGGTGAGAACCCGCACCAAACAAGCGGCTACCGAACTAACCTCGGTATCCCAAACTACTCCAAACAAAGGCAACAGATGGATGACCCTAAACTCACACAGAAGGGTACACCAGTCTGTCAACCAGCCCCAAACAAAGGCGAAGGCGAACGCCGACACCGGGAAACAGACAAAACACGACAGGGAACGTCGTGCACAAAGCCCCGCGCACGATCGGAACATCGCGCGGACGACAAACCGCTGACCCCGAGTGCAGCCACGAACGGGCAACTCGCAAAGGTCACAGCGTACAGGAAAACGCCGAAAGCTACGCGTCACGTGACGGAAGCACCCCCTTAAAAGCCAGCTGCGTCCACTGACGTCTGACGCCGCACCTCAAGTGTCTCACCTACAGTACTGCTGTAACAACAGCAGAGATGTAGACACCAGCTGAACCAAACAGTAACAGCAAAACAAGTAACTAGTCAGGGTCACGCCCGTCGACGTAAGTCCTAACCCCTGACCACGTGTGCACACACTGGCTATAGCCTAAGCCAGGTCCTCTAGCTAGTATTCTCCCTCGGCAGGACGCTACCGTTGGCTAGGAGCCCGCGGAACTAACTAAAAACCGCTCACTGGGAAAAACCCTCCGCCATCCGCTAGCGGGTCGGCACCTCTCGGCCTTAGGTCACACAAGTGGAGGCTTCACACGACACAGAAGCTCAAAACACAAGCGCCGAAGTACTAACGGGCAACCACACCCCTCAACACGTACTTCGAGGCACCAAATGGCAGCATCGCCACTGCCGACAACTCAGGACAAGCAACTAGACCTCCTATGTAACGATCCTGAGCCAAACGACTCAAAGGTAAGATCGTCACAACAGCGGAACAAGCCGCCAATCGGTCTAATCCTAAGCCAAAGAAACCACGCTCCGCAGAAAACGACACACGGAGACCTGAGGGAGACATCAAGAACCCTCAGCACACCTGGACACGCAAACCGAGGTAGAACAATACCTCGAAGCATCCAGAAGCAGTGTCTTAGGCAGGACAGAACCGCTAAGACACGCGCAAACAAGGTCACAAGTCAACCACTGGGTCAGACCAGGTTGACCGAAACCCAAACAAGCACATGCAAAGGTAGGATAAGGAACCCTACCACAAGCAAGAAGACTCCTGGCTACCTTACAACGTAGTCTTAACCCTCATAGGACGTCAAGAGACATCCACGGGACAACGGGCAGACCACAAGGCCAAGCCAAGACACACAGAATCATCGGGCGGAAAACCAAGGCACAAGGAAAGTAACGCACCAGCTCTAGACCGCTACAAGCAAGCGACGGTCTAGGTTAGGGCCGTTATTTCCCAAACGACGGACGGACGCAAGGCCGTCACACACACCACCCTAACAACCTACAAAACACAAAAAAGCCAAGTAACGCACGGGACTAGGGGCGTTACAAGCAAACGACGCACAGGGCACCCACCGTCACATTCAACGGTGCAGCAAACCCAAACCAAAGCGAAGTAACGCACGACGCTAGGCGCGTTACAACCAAACGACGCGGCAGGAGAGGGCCGTCACATTCTAAATGACGCGCAGGGGCCCATCCGTTACTCACAGACGGCATGGCCACCCTCAACCCAACACCACAGCAAACAACGGTCGGAGGCATGCGCGTTACTCACAAACGACGCACGGGGTCCCCACCGTCACACCCAACGGTGCAGTCAACCCAACCTCGACCAAAAGAGAATGTAACGGCCAGGGGCGGGCACGTCACACTCAAACAACGCATAGGGGCACGACCGCTAGAGGCACCGCCTCAACAAGTCAACGTCAGTCAACTGGCAAGTAACGGCCTGGGCAAGGCGCGCCACTTCCATCTAACGCACTGGGTCAAGCGCGTTAGACTAACCGACTCAACCCCAACATAAAACGACGAAGGCGAAGTAACGCACTAACCTAGGCGCGTTACAAGGAAGCGACGCGCCACTCTAGGGCCGTCACTCACCTAGAAGCCAAAGCGCTAAAACGATGCAGACCAAACGACGGTCAGTCGTAGGGCCGCTAAAGACAAGTAACGGTCGCTGGCATGACCGCTACTTCGGTTACGGCAGGAAAACATAGGAATGGCCGGATCGGCCCGTTCCACGCCCCATTCACGCCGAAACGCAGGGGAAACACACCGCAACACCGAATAACAACATTCAAGAGCCAAAATGCCCACATGCAACACCAAAAACGCTCGATCCGGGCGATTTAGACAAATCCACCCTAAGTGGGTCACCGAGGTTCCCGGGCTTCTACCGGCCTCGAATGAACACCGAATCGCACGAAATCAACGTGGATGGGATTCTAACATCCCTGCGGTCATTTAGAAACTAACTGAACCGCAAACGGTCACCGTTTACCGGCCGACCCTAAAAACCACGAAAATCACGGTTTAGGCAAAACAAGCCCAAACACACTCGTTTCCTAGCCGAACGCCGTGCAATGGCAGGGAAAACGAAGGCGAAGAAGCAAGGATCCGTCACCCTACCTCCACCGAAGAAACCGTGCCCCGAAGGGACTAAACCACGCCGAAAACCACTCGCGAACCAATTTCACCGGCTTTGAATCCACCGTTCGGGATCGCGCCAGAATCGATCCGATCCTCGCCTCATCGCGCACCAATCCAGCTCCACGTCCTCGCCAACTCACCCACGGTCGCTCCGTCTGCAGCCGGGGCCAAAGAGGGGGAGAAACGAGAGAGAACGGGAGAGAGAAACGGTCGCGGCCGAATGAGGGAAGAAAGAGAAAAAGAAAAGAAAAAGGAAAAGAAATTAGGAAATTTTCCTAATTTTCGAAAATTCCGAAAATGCGCCGAAAATGCACAAATTCAGAAAAATACGCAAAAATAGTCGAAACGACCGGCTCGACGAGTACATCGTCGCTGTAGCATTCACGAGTTCGAGAATTGACAAATAAACTCACCGTAGGGTTCCGTAACTAGTACGTGAGAAAAACCCACACGGCTCGTCAAACTCAATTCGGAAGCCACAAAAGCGAACCGAAACTCAACGAAACCAGTCCGAAGCAGATCCGAAAGATCCATTAAAGATCCTACGAGATCCAGGGCATTACATGGAGCCTTTATATAAGGCATCAGGCAGGGTCCCATGAGCTCATGCCTAGAGCGTGAATGAAGTTCATTCCCACCTTTTCTAGAGAAACCATGCGTCAGGTGCAGATGGATTGTTGATCCACGTGACAAAGGATGCTTCCCTAGGATCATGTGCCAATCATTAGCACACCGGGTCCATTCGCCAACCATTCACCATTTCTGGGAGCACGTGCCTGGTCTTAGATCAACCTCACATACTGACTTTAACCTATTAGTCATAAAGGAGGCATTTCGTCAAACATACTGTTGTCAGATAGTTCTCAATATGCACAGACTTAATGGAAGCTTAGGCATGAAGAATGCTCGAATATAACAATGTGCTTAGACTTCAATTGCACATATGCATGAATGTAAACAGACGTACATATGCAAACCAACTGAGCATGCACCGATGTTGTCTGCTTAACAACACGGTATGCGCAGACGATGAATGCATGAAACACTGAACTATGGACTGACGTTGCTTGTACCAAAGAGCACATGGCACTGACCTATATAACATGTGTGCAACACCAAAGCTTGCACCGGTGTAGTCTGCTTAATGCAGATGTGCACCGACTTTGTTCTAGGCAACACATGAACCGACTTAATCAGGTCTTGCACCGAGAAGACCGTGCAGGAAGTATTGCACAGACTCACTATCGTGCAGTGCCAAAGTTTTCACCGACTCAATGCGTACGAAGGCTAGGAATGCACTAACTTTGAGAACACCGTACTCAAGAACATGCACCAACCCAGTGAGCCTTAGCCCAGAATGCATCCATGTCACGTCCCGACGCGGAATATCGGGACGCGAACTAGTCGTAAACAAGCGTGTCGATCAGAGTATGTACAATTTTATTTCTAAATATAGAAATGAATGGGAAAATGATACTTTTATTCCATCAAAATGAAGTTTACATCACTAATTCATAAGCCATAAAGGTAAATTACAACTTTCAATCCCAAAGTACATCATTCTTGTAAAAACACTAATGATCTACATAAATCTTAGGGAAAAGAAAAACACTCTTTCACTCTTGTCCATTCCCTTGTTCATTTTCATTTCTTGTAACAATTAACCAAAACGTAGGGTGAGCTAAAAGCTCAGTATGATTTTATATCTCTATAATCAGGTAATATTTAAGTATTTATCATTTTAGAAATTTTTTCAAGTAAATCGGGAAGTGGTTAAGATCATGAATAGCAAGTAAGAAATTGTATACGAAATTTCAAGTAATAACATGATAACAAGGTTCCAAGATAAATTCAAGTATTGAATGTTGAACATGTAAAGAATATCATGAAAGAATTTAGTCATTTCATTCAAGTCAAATATATCATGTAATTTCAAGTAATTTCAAGTAACAAGTAAACAAGTACAATAACGAAGTGTGAAATGTCATAAATAATCTAGCAAGTCATGCACTTCGATGCAATGCCACACCATGGTCAATCAACTCCTATGGGCACAAGTACTTTCTGGCGCTCCTCCCAAGACTAGACTGGGCCCTATTAATGCCAGGCATTGGGTCATTGGATCAAAAGATCCCAAATAGTTTAGACATCCACTTAACACTATGACCAATGAATTTCAAGAATAAGCTCATTTGTAAAAAGTACAGATCTGGCAAAAATCTCAGAAGTAGCAAGAGGAGTGAATAATAATTTTAAGGCATCATGTTTAACGACATTAAGTCGTGGAATTCAAGAAAGAACGGTAACTAGGAAGAAAGTTTAAGTAATTAGAGTTTAATAGAATTAATTTAATTCCATGGTTTAATCTTGTGTACATTTGGTTTACAAGTATTTAGATGTATTTTCAGGAAGTTTTTGTACATTAGAGATGCATTAGTTTAGTCGAAACGGTGATTTATTATTGTAAAAATCAAAATTTTGTTATGAAAATAGATTTTCATGCCGAAAATAATTTTAACTTGCTGAAAGTAATTTTAACATGCTGAAAATAATTTTAATATGTTACTTTACTGATAATATGATAAATTTTTCATGCTGGATTTAATTTTTACATGCTAAAAAGTAATTTTTAACATGCTAAAATTAATACTTAACATACTAAAATAATACTCACACATTAACTTACTGATAAGGTGATAAAAATAAGTTTACCATGCTGATTACATAAATTCTCTGATAGCAACATAAATTTAGCATGCTAAAAATCATTTTTCTATATTTATTTACTAATTATTTGATAGGAAAATAGAATTATCATGCTGAAAAATAGTTTTAATATACTGAAAATAATTCTATCATGCTAGAAATAATTCCAACTTGCTAGAAATAATTTTATCATGCTGGAAGTAATTTTTATGTAAAATTTACTAATTATTTAATAGGAAATTAGGTTTAGCATGCATAAAAAAATAGTTTAAAAAGATTTAACATGCTGAAAATAGTTTTTATATCTCAGTATGTATAAAATAATTTTATCATGTTGGAAGTCATTTTTAACATGCTGGAAATATTTTTCATGCATTAATTTACTAATATTATGGTTAATAATAGATTTTTTTACATGCTAAAAATAATTTTATTCTACAAAAATAATTTTTTAACATGTTGTAAGAATTAAAAAATGCTAATAGTGCCTTTTCTTATTTTTGGTGACTAAATACTTATAATTATTGGAGATTCCAAATGTTATACTTCATATTGTGTAGTCACTAATCTTTAGTCCCACATTAGAAGTTTAGAAATCTTCTATGGCTTTATATGTTGGAGAGCTCACCCTTGGGTCAGGACCCAAGGGGCATAATGGGCTATGTCGGGGCAGCGTGATCAAAACGTGCTCCTCAGGTATAGCACGTTCTGGTTCTGACGAAAAATGGGAATACCCCTCCAATAAAATGACCATAACTTGCTCATTTCTTAACGAAATTTAGGGAAACAGGTATCAATGGAAAGAGCACTGAAAGATACACAAGATGTAATACCTTGATTTCTTTGAGAAATTAATTAGAAATTTATTTGAAAAATATTAGAAATTAATTAGAATAGTCCCTTAATAAATAGAATAAGCTAGATTTTGACTATTTTATAAAAATCCATAAAAATTATATTATTGTAGAGGATAACACGCTTAACAAACTTGTCTTCTGTGGCCAACCCAAATAAAATCTGTAAGTAGGCCGAATTAGTGGTTTAAGTCCAAATTGAACAATTAGTTAACCATACCTTGAAACGGCAAATTCGAGCTCAATACTCCATCTAATGAGCCCAAATCGATGGCAAATGAAAGGCCAGGATGAGAGGATCATTTACCCTCTCCTAATATCTCGAAACCCTAACCCTAGGAGATGCATTCGGCGGAGTTTGGATAGAGTCAACCTTTGCGGTGGCGTTCACATCGACCCGACTTGCGTGGACGAATACTCCGCGCATAGAAGCCTCAAGAAGGTGTGTGACATATTTATATGAAGCTCTCTAACCCTAGAATCGTTTAGAACCAGCGGCGGCTGCAGAGGAGTTGAACCGAGGGAGATCTCGAGTGATTAGTGGCTGCGTGTACCGGCGTCCTTGGTTTTCTTTCTCCTTCCTTCTTCATCCGATTCAGGTAGGTGATAGCAAGCCAAACCCTACAAATAATATATGGTTAGAAGCAACATCGTGTTAGCTTTCCATTGATGTAGAAAGCTCCAAATTCTAACAAGTATCCTGCGAGAATTTTAGGTTTTAGTAGAAGCATGTCACATCTAGGGTTATAATTGTTCCTTTTCGATTAAGTAGTGATTCCAGGCTGTAAACATAAAATTGATTCATGCATCTTGTATATTTTTTTCGTGCTCTTTCTTTTGATAGTAAAAGCCCCAAATTTCATGATTTATATCGTGCGAATTTCATGTTTTAATTTAACCCTAGAAACCTTGCCGGAGTCGGGCAACGTGAGAGGGGTAGCGACCTGTTTGGACATGTTCGGCCACACGATAGACCGAACATCCCAGACAGGCGGCCCTCTATTGACCGTTTTTATGTTTCTATATCTGTTCGTGTCCATGGAACGTGCGGCCGATCCCTAACCGCATATGTCACCTGCGGCCAGTTCCAGACCGCACATTCTTCCCAGCGGAACACTGCCGACCGTCCATATCCAGCAGGTCTTCGGGTCTGAGGGGACATGTGCGGCCAGTCTGTGACCGTTCATCGGGGTGTAAGGTCCAGAACCGACCGCACATCTGTAACATAACAGATTAATTGTCATTTCTGCATGTTATGTTAGTAGATTAGTGGTTAATTGCATGTTAGCAACACACCTAATAAACTGTAATTCATGACAGTAAATAATTCTTGCTGATTTATTTAATTTGAGCTTGATCTTGATTCATCTTTTCAATGAATGTCAATTTTTAATTGTGAATCCTTAAAAATTGAATTGGCTATTAGGTTTACGCATGTTATAACCGTTAATCTTGAACCATTGTATCCCCTAGTTTTGATTTAGACTCAATCGAACCGCTGTTACTTGAGTTAATCCGAATTGGATTAACAGAGACTTGCACGGCTATTGATAGACCGCATATACTAATGAACCGGCCAGTGGAGACCGTTCATCCCTGGCTGATGCCAATTCGTCCTGGCCGATTATCCTTGATCTAACTTCGGCCAAATCCTATTTTGATCAGTCCAGTAGACCCTCGGCCGACCAGTAGAAAGTGGGCTGGACTCTGGTTCAGTTCCACCCTGCCTATGGCAGCCCGGGAGCCCACTTGGGCGAATTTCTAGATTTTGGTTAGGCCCTATGTTGTGCGGCCAGTAATGGCCCGTACATCTGACAAGCGGCCCATAATGGACCGTTCAACGAATGAGCAGCTCTGTCAGGACTGCATATCCTGACCTTGATTTTGTAAACTTCTGGCCTTGTACGGCCTAATCCCTACCGTTCATATAGAAGGGCGGCCCGTCAGAAGCCGTTCAACCTTGACCTCCCGAGGGCTAAACCCAGCCCAGTTCCTGTTAGTGCGGCCCAGTGTCGACCGTACAAGTCTTGAGCGGTCCAGTAGGAATCGCATATCATCCAGAGACTAGTTTCTTCGTGTTTTTATGATTTTGAATCCAAGAACATGTTGGTTCTTGATAATTTGAACTCATGGACAGAAATTCTGGACAGTATCTCTTCAACTTAGTCTTGGGATGTTCCGAGGTAAGTTTGTACTTGATTGTAATTGGTCATTTTAACTTGATTAAAGTCTAGACAGAACTTGAGATCTTGGATCCAATAAATCAATGCCAACGCGAAATAGGGGCCCGGTCTGGTCCAGGGGAGAGCGCCCAAAAAGTACTTGTCCCCATGGGAGTTTGTAATGACAGGGTGAGGCATTGCACCGAGTGCATGACTAGCGTGATGTCTATGACAATGATCTCATACTTGAATCGTGTTTGACTTGGTTACAATCTTACTTGTTGGCCAATTTCTTGCAATTTCCTGTTATATATATTGTTCTTAAACTTGTAATTCTTGTAATCTTATCATTCTTGTCATATTGTTATTCCTTTCCATTCTTTAGCACTTTCTGTTATTATGTTGTTTCATTCGATCATTATATCTTTTCTTTCCATTCATATACATGTAATTAATTGGTTAATCACTTACACTTGTCTGTCGTTACCTACTGAGCGTTCGCTCACATAGTTGTTTCCCCCCTTTCCAGGCAGCTCAGGTGAAGATTCACAGATGGATGGGAATGGGTGTAACGACCCAGAGTTCAGGATACCGAAATACCGATAACATCGATACACCGATACCAAGAACTGGGGAAGCCACCCAAGAGGCTGATGAGGCCCCTGAAGGGTTAGTAGAAAAGTGCTGAGGGGTATGCATAACGAATTGGAATTTGGAACGCGCAATTTTCAATTAAGTAAAGAAGTTAACACAAGTGCGGAAGCAATTCAAAATAACTAGAGTGATACTCATATACTAGTCCAGAGAAACAAGAATACTAGTCCAAAAATAGGTACAACTACACGGGGCATACCCCGACCAAGGTACAACAAGCCACAAAAGGCGCCTCGACTAAAGCTGGCGGCTAACACGGTCTCCGAACCGACTCACAAGGCACTGGGAGACGACGGGCGCGGCTCACCTGAAAGGAGAAAGGGTGAGTCACAGCCAGACTCAGTAGGGGTCACGCGGATCCCTACCTCGCACTAAACAAGCATACATGCATAAATAAAGCAAGTAGAGCATGCATTTCAATAAGCTAACAGGCAATGGCATGAAATAACTACTTAAGTAAAGCTGTAAACTCTAACTACGCAAGTGTATCAGCTAAAACATGCCACAGCTAACTAAATGCAAGCGATTAAAGCTGAAACTACCAAATAGAATAAGTCTTAACTAATCCAAACAACAAGGAAGGACAACCACTGGAGTAGAAACCAGAAGCGCCCACTGACGACTTACACTGCGTCTCCAGCACTCGCAGTCGACGAAGCGACAAGCTAAGCGCGCAAACAGTACCAAACCAAGTGACCAGTCGGAGTGGCACCCGTCGGTGTCAGTCCACAGTCTCCGACCACGTGTGCACACACTGACTCTAGCCTGAGCCAGGCCCTCTAGCTAGTTTTCCCCCTTGGTAGGACGCTACCATTGGCTGGGAGCCCACGGAACTAGCTTACAAACCGTGCATGGGAAGCATACCCCTCCACCATCCTCAAGCGGGTCGGCACTCAACAGACCTTAGGGCAACAACAGTGGCTCCATTGCTTGGAAAGAAAGGCTACTCTAATGGTAATAAAACACGCCACTATACATTAAAACAATACGAATATGGCATGAGTATATAAAGGAACGCATAACGAAAGGGCTGGGAACATATTACAACCATCAGGGAAGCGGCGGTCGAAGACCCACGCGCTATTTGAAAGTGACGGTTGGGGACTGGCGCGTTACATCAAAAACGACGCGCTGGTCTCCAGCCGTTACTTCCACCTGAGTTCCAGCTCAAGGCCTTAAAGGGGAGAGTGACGGTGGGGGTTCTATGCGTTGCTTCGAAGCGACGCGCGGGAGCTCCGCCGTTACTTTCACCCGAGGCTCAAATCAACGAACAGTGTTTAAAACTAACAGCAGACGAAACGACGCCCCCGTCTCGGCGCGTCGCTTGGAAACGACGGCCGGATGACTGACCGTCGGGCGCACCGCCTGACCGGGTCAACACAAAACAACGAGGAAACGACGGCCGGAGCCCTACCGTTACTCTCAATGTAACGCACCCACGATGGGCCGTTACATTGAAGTAACGCGCTCACCAGAGACTGTCGGAGAAGTGACGGTTCCTGGCGAGACCGTCACTTCACCTGGGTCGCGGACGGGTTAAATCTAAAAACGGGTTCCCTCACGCACGACCTAAATCGCCGGGTAATGGCGCAAAACCTGTAACCTATCAAACCATGCAACAATATAACAACTAAAAACACCACATGCAAGGCCTAATACGCATCAATCCCAAGGATTTCATTAAAACCCTAAAAATGGAAGAAATGAACAAATTACATGCCACAAGTTCTAATCGACGAAACGGGCTAAAGGAAATGACCCTAGCGAGATCAAGATTCCATCCCCCTACCTTTTGCAAGCCGAAACCAAGGGAAAGGCCGCATGCAAGGAGGAAGAGCCACGAAGCCTTCACGCTCCACCTCGCTCCCACGTTCACCGAACCACACCGAAGTGGACACCTACGTGCTCCTCTCGACGCGAGGAATCCAACGGCGCCAACCACGCCTCAATCTAACCTCGTCTCGCCCGTGTTCCCTAGAGAGGAGAGAGGGGCGCTCGCACGGAGGAGAGAGTGAGAGAGGGTGAGAATGAGAGATCGACGGGGAGAAAGAGGGTGAGAGAGGGATTAAAAGAAAAAAATAAATTAAAATATATATAATATAATCATTATATATATTAAAATCTCATTAATTCTAATAACCCTCAAATAACTCCAAATAAATTCGGAAAAATACCAGACAAATTCCTAAAAATCCAGGAAAATAGTAAGAAATTCCAGAACGAATAATAGAACAAAAACCAACAAGGATCCATTAAGGCACGGGCCTTACAGTCCCTCCCTCCTTACAGAAATTTCACCCACGAAATTTATAACAACCGAAAAGGAGGAAACTGAGAAAGGACATATACCTCACTAGAATAAAAAGGGAAAAAGCTGACGCATTTCATCTTCACGCTCCCAAGTAGACTCATTACCAGAGTGACGCTGCCAAGCAACCCTTACCAGAGGAATAACCTTATTTCTCAACCGCTGCTCACGACGGTCTTCAATTCTGATAGGAAACTCTGGCGTGGACAAATCAGCAGTCACCTCAGGCCATATTGAATCATCGAGAACATGAGAAGCATCCGGCACATATTTCCTCAACTGAGACACGTGGAATACATCATGAACAGCTTGCATAGCCGCAGGAAGTTACAAACGATAAGCCACCTGACCAATAGCTTCAACGATCAGGAAAGGGCCAACATACCGCGGACTAAGCTTTCCACGCTTCCCAAACCTGGAAACACCTTTCATCGGAGATATTTTAACAAACACCATATCTCCAGGCTCATATTGTAGTGGACGTCTGCGCTGATCTACATAGCTTTTCTGTCGACTCTGAGCTGTCAACAATCTCTGCCTGATCTGACGAACCACATCAGAACATTGCTGCACCATGTCAGGTCCTGTCAACAATCTGTCACCAACATCAAACCAATTCAGAGGAGTACGACAAGGACGACCATACAGTGCTTCATAAGGAGCCATTCCAATACTAGAGTGAAAACTGTTATTATAAGCAAATTCAACAAGTGGCAAATGCTGACTCCACGAACCCTGCCAATCAAGGCAACACAATCTCAGCATGTCCTCCAAAGTCTGAATAGTCCTCTCTGACTGTCCATCTAACTGAGGGTGATACGCTGAACTGAAAGCTAACTCAGTGCCCAAAGCTTTCTGGAAACTACGCCAGAAGCCGGAGGTAAAACGTGGGTCATGATCTGACACAAGTGAAACAGGAATTCCATGCAGTGGCACGATCTTCTGCACATATAACTCAGCCAATCTCTGCACATTCCAAGTAACCTTAATCGGCAACAATCTGGCAGTTTAGTCAATCGGTCGACCAACAACCAGATGCCATCAAAACCCTGAGAAGTCCGAGGCAAACCCACCACAAAATCTGTAGTAACATGGTCCCATTTTCACATCAGAATCTCTAACGGTCGAAGCAAACCACCTGGCTTTTGATGTTCGGCTTTAACTAACTGACAAGTCAAGCACTTAGAAACAAATATAGCCACGTCTTTCTTCATACCTGGCCACCAGAACTGCTTCTTCAAATTCTGATACATCTTGGTGACACCCGGATGAATAGCAAAACGAGAACCATGGGCTTCACTCAGAATCTCAAGTCTTAAATCATCACCAGCGGGAACATATAATCTGCCTTGAAAACTGACAACTAGCTCCGTGTCAAAATCCACATCATACCTTGACATAACACGAGCCAAATCAGAATCAGCCTGCTGGGCATCTTTAATCTGATGATATAAAGCTGAACCCAAAACCAAGCTAGCACAAACTGCCATCTTCAGATCAACAGGAAACTCTGCACTGAATGCCTCATTTGGAAGCTGTTCCCACAATTTCCATTCATGAAGCAACAAATGACTGACCTGCACTTTCCTGCTCAGAGCATCGGCCACAACATTCATTTTACCTGGCTGATAGGAGAGTGTAAAGTCAAAGTCTTTCATGAATTTCATCCATCGCCTCTGCCTAAGATTCAGATCTTTCTGGGAGAAAATATACCGTAAACTCTGATGATCAGTAAAAATCTGAAATTTCTCACCATACAGATAATGTCTCCAGATCTTTAAGGCAAAAACGACTGCAGCTAGCTCTAGATCATGCGTGGGATAATTTCCTTCATGCTGTTTCAACTGTCGGGATGCATATGCGATAATCTTACCATGTTGCATTAGCACTGCACCCAAACCTACTCGAGAAGCATCTGTACAGACCACAAATCCACCCGAGCCGGAAGGCAAAGTCAACACAGGAGAAGAAGTCAATAGCCTTTTCAATTCAACAAAGGTAGCCTCACACTGATCCGACCAGACAAAAGACACATCTTTACGAGTCAATCTAGTCATCGGGGCTGCAATCTCCGCAAAGTCTTGAATGAATCTGCGGTAATACCCAGCCAAACCTAGAAAACTTCGAATCTCTGTTACAGTTCTCGGTCTCTGCCAACTCAAAACAGCATCAATCTTTGCAGGGTCCATTGCCACTCCATCACCAGAAATCACATGACCAAGAAAATGAATTTCTCGAAGCCAGAATTCACATTTACTGAGCTTCGCATAAAGCTCGTGATCCCTTAGAGTCTGCAGAACGATCCTCAAGTGCTGCACATGATCATTAACAGAGGCAGAATAAATCAGAATATCATCAACAAAGATCACCACGAACTGGTCCAGAAATGGACGAAAGATACGCTGCATTAGGTCCATAAAAGCTGCTGGGGCATTAGTCAAACCAAACGGCATGACTAAGAATTCAAAATGACCATAACGAGTGCTGAAAGCAGTCTTCTCTACATCGGATTCCCGGATCTGTAACTGAAAATAGCCAAATCTGAGATCTATCCGTGAAAAGACAGTAGCAGACTGTAACTGGTCAAACAAATCATCAATCCTGGGAAGCAGATATCTATTCTTGATAGTCACCTGATTCAGCTGCCTGTAATCAATACAAAGCCTCAGGCTTCCATCTTTCTTTTTCACAAACAGCACTGGGGCACTCCACGGAGAAAAACTGGGATGAATATAACCTTTCTCCAGTAACTCTAGCAGCTGTGCACGCAGTACTTTCAATTCAGCTGGAGCCATTCGGTACGGCGGCTTTGCTAAGGTGCCGGTACCTGGAATCAATTCAATCACCTTCTCTATCTCTCGTTCTGGGGGCAAGCCTGGCAACTCGTCAAGAAACACATCAGGGAACTCACAGACAACCGGAATATCACAAACATCCCGTCGTGGTTTTTCAACAACAACCACTGAAGCAAGGAATCCCTGGCAACCTGCGCTAAGCAACCTATAGGCTCGAATAGCAGAAATAATCATACGAGAAGATCGGGATCGAATACCTTGAAAATAAAAGGCTGATTTTCCCTGCGGCTAAAAATAGACTTTCTTCGATCTGCAGTCAACCACAGCTCCATAATGCTCCAACCAATCCATTCCCAGAATAACATCATAATCTGCCAGCTGCAACGCATACAATCTTGCCAGCAACTGGTGATCATCAATCATCACAGGAGATTCTTCCAGGCACACAGGCGTAACCATGAAATCTCCAGAAGGCAATTCAACAAACATCTCACAAGATACCTCGGAAGTCGGTTCCTCAATACAGGCCATGAAATCCTCAGAAATAAAAGAGTGAGAAGCACCAGAATCAAATAAGACACGAGCTGAATGACCATAAAGCATAATCGTACCTTCCACAAGATGGGACGCAACAGCATCAGCTCTAGTCAAATGAGAAACCTTGCCTTTCTGCTTCTTAGAACCAGCTGAAGATTGCTGAGAAGACGCCGACGCTTGAGAGTAAAATTGCTGAGCTTGAGGTGCAGTCGGAGGTCTGAATTGCGGCTGCTGCTGAGGTTGAGAAAATTGAGGAACTTGCAATTGCTTCGGCCTCAGCGGGCAATCACGAACTACATGACCCAGCTGATCACACCTAAAGCAAACAACAGGAAGAGAACACGGCTGGCCCTTATGATGACCACCGCATCTCCTACACGTCCATGGCTGACTGACAGCTGAGCTCTGACGAGTCTGAGAAGAAGGTGCTGTCGGCTGCTGAACAGAATCTGTACTGTTGTGTAGTGGACAGCGGATCTAGAGGGGAGGGGTGAATAGATCAGCCCCACTTTTCGCAATGCGGCCCTCTAAACAGCTAGTTAAAATGAATTACAGCGGAATAGAAACTAGCTTCCAAGTATGCTATGATTCACTTAGCAAGATAAGCAAGATATATAATAATTCGATCCTAAGCATGCACCTAGAACGATTCAATCACACAAGCAAACCACGCTAGATAGGATTTTTAAGGTGGTTCGGACTGAATCCTCAGCCCTACGTCCACCCCTCACCAAAACCCGGTGAGGCTTCACTTGTGCAGCGCACAGAACCGCAAATCGGAAACCACCGATTGCCTTCCTACTCACCACCTGGTAGGGACGTCAACCGCAAATTGGAACACCCTCCAATTGCCTTCCTACTAACCACCGGTAGGGACGAATCACACTTTCAATGTTTAAACAATAATGAAAATGAAACAAATGTGAATGAACTAAAACAAGAGATTGAGTTATGAGTGAAAATGAATTGGCCCTTGTATGGAATGTTGATCAGCAACAAGGCTCCTCTTGGCTTCAACTCAATCTTCTTGATTCACCCTTGATTGGATGAATGTTCTTCACGGAGTACTGTTCACGTGAACAGTACCTCTTCCTTCAATTCTTCTCTCTTGATCTTCTCTTTGAACTTCTTTGAATGAATGAAGGAGATGATGAAGCTACCTTGAATCTTGATTGCTTCTTTAGCTTCTAGGAGTTTGAATGCTTGAAATATCACCTTGAATGAACTTGAAAGCACTTGAATGGATGAAGATGATTTCCCTTGAAGAACTTGAATCAAACCGGCTTCCTTGGATCACTTTGATAGCCTTGCTTTGATGTAATCTTCCTTGAAGATTGCTGGCTTTGATTTGAGCTTGATTCCCCTTTGATTGGATGAAGAACACCTTCACGAGCTACTGTTCATGTGAACAGTAGCTCGTCTCCAAGCTCTCTTGCAACCTCCCTTGCAGCCACCCTTGTAACCTCTTGAAGCATTAGGTTTTCCATCCCCTCAAGTGTTGGTTTTATAACCCTTGAATGGTCCATAGATGCCCCCTAGACTAGATCCACAAATCATGGAAGATTAGGTAAGATTTGATTAAACAAATCCATGGAAAGGGGCTAGCCACGAGGTGGATTTCGAGGTCAAACAAGGCTGCATCAGGGCTGGCGGTCGACCTAAGGCTCCTGGCGGTCGACCGCCACTGAAACACATACAACCGGGCGATCCCTGGGAAAATCGGTCGACCGCCACTGGCTGGCGGTCGATCGCCAGCTGCCAGACCTGTAGCTGGGAGGTCCCTGGCTGGGGCGGTCGACTGCCCCTGTGCTGGCGGTCGACCGCCAGCTGGGCAGAGCCCGGGTCACCCCGGTTCGGTCCGTTGGCCGCACCAGCTCCGTCGCTTGAGTCCGTTAGCCGCCCGTTCATATTTGTGGCATCGATCCCCGTGACCTGACCGCGCAGGTCGATCCGCATGCGAGGGCGCAACATTGAGCTTTCATGTGCATATCTGTCATGAACAAAACATCACATATGTCAGTCATAAGATAGTGGAAAAGAACAATGACTTATAGTGTTTAGCCATTATCAAAACCAAGAATACCAAATGACTCATATGATCATAGATTGATGTCGAATGACCTAAATGATCACATGATGACTCAAATGACTACAGGGGCACAACATGTACTGGACGGCTGTTGGAAAAACTTCTTCTTCTTCTTGAACCTTTTGAACTTAGGTTTGGAAGGAGAGGAAGCACTAGAAATCTCTGACTGGACCGAGGGAACACCTGGCACTGGCGGTCGGTAAGTCTGCTGCGACTGAACTACCGGCTACACTGACCCTGCCTGAGGATATCCACCTGGTCTCGTCATCTCCAGCTCAAGTGCCACAGCTGTCTGGCACGCACTGTCCAAATTCGCAACACGACTGGCAATAAGAGGCATCTTCAATTCAGGCCTCAAACCTCGCAAAAATTGCTGAGTCTTCAAAGCTTCACTGGCTAGCACATGAGGCGCATACTGACCCAACTCCATGAACCTATTCCGATACTGAAGCACAGTCATACCGCCCTGAGTCAGCTCCATAAATTGATACATCTTGTCCATCTGAAGACAGGCGGGAGTATAGGCACGCTCGAAAGCAGCAACAAACTCTGCCCAAGTGATCTCCCGAAGAGGTCTAGAATGAAAGGCAATCTGCCACTCGGCTTTCCACCACGTGATGGATGTACCCTGGAGTTGAAAAGCAGCAAGCATAACTTTTTCGTCTTCAGCACACTCCATCGACACGAACACACGCTCGATCGCATCCAACCATTGCCTTGCCACCTCTGGATCAACTTGACCATCGAACACAGGCGGATTGAACATAAGAAATTCTTTCAATGTCTTACCTCGACTGCCAGGCGCTTCAACAGGAGGAGCAACAATCGGCGCTGGAGGACGAACAACTGGAACAGCAGGAACTGCAGGAGGAGGTGCAGAACCACTATCTTCCCTGGGCGCATCTCGAGGGGCACGAGGAGGTCTTCCTCGACGGGGAGGCATAATTACACTACCAAAATACAAATCAATCGCAATTAATCAATCACACGAAAAACATCCTATGCCAGCAATAGACGACGCAATGGACTAGCTCTGGACAAAGCGTAAATTTCAATTCCTTATACAAATCCTCAACTAACGCTCTGATACCAACTGTAACGACCCAGAGTTCAGGATACCGAAATACCGATAACATTGATACACCGATACCAAGAACTGGGGAAGCCACCCAAGAGGCTGATGAGGCCCCTGAAGGGTTAGTAGAAAAGTGCTGAGGGGTATGCATAACGAATTGGAATTTGGAACGCGCAATTTACAATTAAGTAAACAAGTTAACACAAGTGCGGAAGCAATTCAAAATAACTAGAGTGATACTCATATACTAGTCCAGAGAAACAAGAATACTAGTCCAAAAATAGGTACAACTACACGGGGCATACCCCGGCAAAGGTACAACAAGCCACAAAAGGCGCCTCGACTAAAGCTGGCGGCTAACACGGTCTCCGAACCGACTCACAAGGCACCGGGAGACGACGGGCGCAGCTCACCTGAAAGGAGAAAGGGTGAGTCACAGCCAGACTCAGTAGGGGTCACGCGGATCCCTACCTCGCACTAAACAAGCATACATGCATAAATAAAGCAAGTAGAGCATGCATTTCAATAAGCTAACAGGCAATGGCATGAAATAACTACTTAAGTAAAGCTGTAAACTCTAACTACGCAAGTGTATCAGCTAAAACATGCCACAGCTAACTAAATGCAAGCGATTAAAGCTGAAACTACCAAATAGAATAAGTCTTAACTAATCCAAACAACAAGGAAGGACAACCACTAGAGCAGAAACCAGAAGCGTCCACTGACGACTTACACTGCGTCTCAAGCACTCGCAGTCGACGAAGCGACAAGCTAAGCGCGCAAACAGTACCAAACCAAGTGACCAGTCGGAGTGGCACCCGTCGGTGTCAGTCCACAGTCTCCGACCACGTGTGCACACACTGACTCTAGCCTGAGCCAGGCCCTCTAGCAAGTTTTCCCCCTTGGTAGGACGCTACCATTGGCTGGGAGCCCACGGAACTAGCTTACAAACCGTGCATGGGAAACATACCCCTCCGCCATCCTCAAGCGGGTCGGCACTCAACAGACCTTAGGGCAACAACAGTGGCTCCATTGCTTGGAAAGAAAGGCTACTCTAATGGTAATAAAACACGTCACTATACATTAAAACAATACGAATATGGCATGAGTATATAAAGGAACGCATAACGAAAGGGCTGGGAACATATTACAACCATCAGGGAAGCGGCGGTCGAAGACCCACGCGCTATTTGAAAGTGACGGTTGGGGACTGGCACGTTACATCAAAAACGACGCGCTGGTCTCCAGCCGTTACTTCCACCTGAGTTCCAGCTCAAGGCCTTAAAGGGGAGAGTGACGGTGGGGGTTCTATGCGTTGCTTCGAAGTGACGTGCGGGAGCTCCGCCGTTACTTTCACCTGAGGCTCAAATCAACGAACAGTGTTTAAAACTAACAGCAGATGAAACGACGCCCCCGTCTTGGCGCGTCGCTTGGAAACGACGGCCGGACGACTGATCGTCGGGCGCACCACCTGACCGGGTCAACACAAAATAACGAGGAAACGACGGCCGGAGCCCTACCATTACTCTCAATGTAACGCACCCACGATGGGCCGTTACATTGAAGTAACGCGCTCACCAGAGACCGTCGGAGAAGTGACGGTTCCTGGCGAGACCGTCACTTCACCTGGGTCGCGGACGGGTTAAATCTAAAAATGGGTTCCCTCTCGGATGACCTAAATCGCCGGGTAATGGCGCAAAACCTGTAACCTGTCAAACCATGCAACAATATAACAACTTAAAACACCACATGCAAGGCCTAATACGCATCAATCCCAAGGATTTCATTAAAACCCTAAAAATGGAAGAAATGAACAAATTACATGCCACGAGTTCTAATCGACGAAACGGGCTAAAGGAAATGACCCTAGCGAGATCAAGATTCCATCCCCCTACCTTTTGCAAGCCAAAACCAAGGGAAAGGCCGCATGCAAGGAGGAAGAGCCACGAAGCCTTCACGCTCCACCTCGCTCCCACGTTCACCGAACCACACCAAAGTGGACACCTACGCGCTCCTCTCGACGCGAGGAATCCAACGGCGCCAACCACGCCTCAATCTGACCTCGTCTCGCCCGTGTTCCCTAGAGAGGAGAGAGGGGCGATCGCACGGAGGAGAGAGAGAGAGAGGGTGAGAATGAGAGATCGACGGGGAGAAAGAGGGTGAGAGAGGGATTAAATGAAAAAAAGAAATTAAAATATATATAATATAATCATTATATATATTAAAATCTCATTAATTCTAATAACCATCAAGTAACTCCAAATAAATCCAGAAAAATACCAGACAAATTCCTAAAAATCCAGAAAAATAGTCAAAAATTCCAGAACGAATAATAGAACAAAAACCAACAAGGATCCATTAAGGCACGGGCCTTACAATGGGCGAGAGTGATTAATTGGAGTGTGTCAGCTAGTCGCTATACTGAGATTGTTTAGTTGGTTACATCTAGCTATGTCTTAGAACTGGTGTTAGTTATTGTACCAGAGTCGAGTAGAGATTATGTATGATTATGTTTGAGTCGTTTGTAAGACGTTTGATGATTATTATAATAGAATTGGAGTTATTTCTGTTCATGCATTATGTTAATTCTTAGCTTAGCATGTTATCTTTACTGACGTTTTCTACTGCCGGTCCCGATATTCCGCGTCGGGGCGTGACAGTTTGGTGGTATCAGAGCCTAGGCTTTCTAATATCCCTAGGTTTTTTAAGTTCTAGGATCCTAAGTTATATTGTAGGGCCTATAACCTTGTTATAAGTCTAAGGACCCAACCTGGTGAGATTTAGGTAGAAGACTGGGGTTGAGTTAATAATCTCATTGCACGATTATCCATTCTTGATTGAACCTAATATAACCTATTCCACGTGTAGGCTTTTGTAATGGCAGGAGAACGCGCAGAATGGAGGAACTTGCAGCGCACGGTTCAAGGACTTACTCAAGCTTTGCAACAAGTGGCTCAAGGAGGAGCTGCAAATCATGGCACTGGCGACCTTTATCAGAACTTTCATGGGATGAATCCCCCGCGATTTGGTGGCTCGACTGACCCTGATGAAGCCGAGCACTGGCTTGAAGAGATAGGGAGGATTTTTGAAGTGATGCAATGCAGCGATCAAGAACGTGTCCTCTTGTCGACCTTTCAACTTGAACGTGATGCGAGGACATGGTGGGACGCAATGAAGGCTACCCTTGGTGATAGACAAGTCACATGGGAGGAGTTCGAGGAATTCTTCAATGGTAAATATTTCTCTGATCGAGTACAAGAGAAGAAGGCGGCTGAGTTTGCTACTTTGAAGCAATGAAATCTATCCGTGGCTGAATATGAAGCTCAATTCTCTCGGCTATCTTGTTATGCTACTCATTTGATATCTACCGAGAAGATGAAAGCTAAGCGCTTTCTTAATGGGCTGAAGCAGCAGTATATCAACCAGTTGGCACCGATGGAAATTCCAACTTATTCCGAGATGGTGAGAAAGGCTCAGGTGTTGGAAGATACTTTAGAAATGACGGAGAGAATCTGTGGGAAGAGTGTTAAGATTGAACAACACCATACTGGTTCTGGAAGTATCAAGCCTGGTCATGACAGGAAGAGGCCCATTAGCGGGTCTGGTTCGTGGAAGGGCAAGATGCCGAAGATTGAAGACAAGAAACATGGCCCTATTGTTCCATTCAAGGGCGTATGTAAGTATTGTGACCGCCCAGGTAACAAGATGGAGGAGTGCTGGCGCAAGCTGGGTGCCTGTTTACGTTGTAGTAGTAGGGACCACCGTATTCCCGAGTGCCCTCTATTATCTGAGCAAGCTACCGCGGTGAAACCGCAAGGAATCAGGAAGCAGCAAGGCAAGCTCCAGGCTCTACAAGAAGATGAGACAGGACCCGCCGAGGAAGGTGGACTTGTCGAAGGTACTCTTATTATACATGATAAATCAGCTTTTGTTCTTTTTGATACTGGTGCCACTCATTCTTATATTTCTCAGAGATTTACGAAGTCTTTAGTTGTGAAGCCAGTTTTGATGAATTCTCCGTTAAGAGATTTCAACTCCTATTGGTTCCAGTTCAGCAATTAAGTATTTCTATCCTTCTAGTAAGGTCTTGATCAATGAACAAAACCTGCCAGCTGATTTAGTTTGTATGGACATGAAGGATTATGACGTAATCCTAGGAGCAGATTGGTTGGCTAAGTATGAGGTCAATGTTCAGTGCAGATCTTGTTTTGTGTCTTTCACTGGACACCCTGGACTTTCTTTTATAGGAATTAGACACCATAAGTCTGTTCCGCTTATTTTGGCTGTTCGAGCTGATAAGCTGATGAGAAGAGGATGTAAGGCTTTTCTAGCCTTTGTTTTTGTGACCCCTGAGCAGAAGATTGAGGTTGAGGACTTTTCTGTCGTCCGAGATTTTCCAGATGTCTTTCCTGAGGAACTACCAGGACTTCCTCCTGAGAGGGAAGTTATCTTTTCTGTTGATCTAATTCCTGGTGCGACCCCTATTTCCAAAGCTCCTTATCGTATGTCTCCTGCGGAGCTAACGAAACTGAAGCAGCAGTTGATGGAATTGCTTGAGAAAGGGTTCATTCGTCCTAGTACTTCCCCGTAGGGAGCCCCTATATTATTCGTCCGAAAGAAGGATGGTTCGATGAAGTTGTGCATCGATTATCGACAATTGAACCAGTTGACTATCAAGAACAAATATCCATTGCCAAGGATTGACGAGTTATTTGATCAGATAGCAGGAGCTCAGTATTTTTCCAAGATCGACCTTTGATCTAGATATCATCAGTTACGAATTAAGGAGGAGGATATCTATAAAACAGTCTTCCGCAGTAGGTATGGACATTTCGAATTTGTAGTAATGCCTTTTGGGCTAACGAATGCACTTGCAACTTTCATGCAGCTGATGAACGATGTGTTTCAGCCCTATCTTGATCAATGGGTCGTGGTGTTCATTGATGACATCTTCATTTATTCTAAGAGTGAGGAGGAGCATGCTGAACATTTAAGGATGGCATTGCAACTATTGAGAGATCATCGGTTATATGCCAAGTTTAGTAAGTGTGATTTCTAGCTGAAGAGGTCCTTTCTAGGGCATATCATCACAAAAGAAGGTATTTCTGTTGATCCTTCGAAGGTAGAGGTAGTGAAGAATTGGGCTAAGCCTACTAATGTGACTGAAGTAAGAAGTTTATTAGGCCTAGCAGGTTACTACCGAAGGTTTATTTAAGATTTCTCCAAGATTGCGGTACCTCTGACAAGATTAACCCGCAAGGAGATCAAATTTGATTGGTCAGAAGATTACGAGCGAAGCTTTCAGACCTTGAAGGAATGTTTGACTAATGCACCTGTTTTGGCTTTACCTTCTGGTGAAGGAGGTTTTGTTGTATACACTGATGCTTCAGGTATTAGTTTAGGGTGTGTACTCATGCATTACAAGAAAGTGATAGCCTATTCTTCTAAGCAGTTGAAGAAACATGAAGAGAATTATCTTGTTCATGATTTGGAGCTAGCAGCAGTGGTGTTCACCTTGAAGATATGGAGGCACTACTTGTATGGTGAAGCATTCACGGTGTTTTTAGATCATAAGAGTTTGAAATACTTATTTTATCAGAAGGAACTCAATATGAGGCAGCGAAGATGGCTAGAGTATTTGAAGGATTTTGATTTCTCCATTAGTATCATCCTGGAAAAGGTAATGTTGTGGCAGATGCCTTAAGTCGCAAGCCTATAGCCAAGTTGTCAAGCCTCATGTTACAAGAATGGAAATTATTGGAGCAGTTAGCTAGTTTGGATCTTAATGTTGACAAGGATCGGGTTATGATTTCTCAGATTCAACTTAAGCCCGAAATACTTATGGAAATCAAATCTCTACAAGATGATGACCCAGAGTTGGTAGAGATCAAGGGAAGCCTGGGTAACAGACCTGACTTCATGATGGCTGGTGAAGGAAGATTGTTATTTCAAGGAAGAACTTATGTACCTGATGTAGCTGAGATAAAGAGTAAGATCCTCGAGGAAGCTCATAGATCCAGATACACCATTCATCCTGGAGGTACTAAAATGTTCAAGGATTTGAAAAGATCTTTTTGGTGGCCGAATATGAAAAGGGAAGTGGCGGACTTCGTAAGTAGATGCTTGGTTTGTCAGCAAGTCAAAGCAGAGCATTTCAGACCAATAGGGAAATTGAAACCCCTTGATATACCCCAATGAAAGTGGGAGAGCATTGGCATGGATTTCATTATGGGTCTACCTAGGACTCGTAGTGGATTTGATGCAATATGGGTGATTGTTGACAGATTGACAAAATCGACTGATTTCTTCTCCATTAAGTCTAAATGGACAGTTGATGTTTTGGCTACTTTATATATGAAGGAAGTGGTAAGACTACATGGTATACCAGTCAGCATTGTGTCTGATAGAGACCCCATATTCACTTCTCATTTTTGGAAAGGATTGCAAGAATCCTTGGGAACTCGTCTGAATTTCAGTTCTGCTTTCCATCCATAAACAGACGGACAGACTGAAAGGACCAACCAGATAGTGGAAGATATGCTTAGAGCCTGCATGATTGACTTTGGAGGTAGTTGGAGTGATCATTTGGCATTGGTTGAATTCGCCTACAACAACAGTTACAAGTGTAGCATTCAGATGGCTCCATTTGAAGCTTTGTATGGTAGAAGTTGTCGATCCCCATTATGTTGGGATGAGGTAGGTGAGAAGCAATGGCTTGGACCATATCTCATTTTTGAATCGTCCAAGAACATCCGTATTATCAGAGATCGGTTGCAAGTAGCACAATCAAGACAGAAGAGTTATGCCGATACCAGGAGGAGAGCATTGGAATTTCAGGTTGGTGAACATGTGTTTTTAAAGGTCTCTCCTATGAGAGAAATTCGAAGGTTTGGTATTCAGGGCAAACTGAGTCCAAGATACATTGGTCCATTCGAGATTCTAGAAAGAGTGGGGGAGGTTGCTTACCGTTTGGCACTACCACCTCAGTTATCTGGAGTGCATAATATTTTCCATGTGTCTATGTTACGGAAATATGTGTACGATCCCACTCACATTATTCAGCATATGGACTTCGAATTGAAGGAAGATTTGACTTATGAAGAAACACCGATCAAGATTTTAGATCGGAAGCAACAACAACTCAGGAATCGTTCCATACCGATGGTTAAAGTGCAGTGGAGTCGGCGTGGAACTGAAGAGGCTACGTGGGAGTCGGAAAATACTATGCGGAGATAGTACCCCAACTTATTCTAGGTGAGCTGTCTCACTCCCTCTTTTTATTAAGTGCATTGAATTTGGAGGACCAAATTCCTTAAGTGCGGGAGGGTGTAATACCACGATTTCTTTTAGAAATTTATTTGAAATTAATTAGAAATTAATTAAAATAATCCCTTAATGAATAGAATAAGCTAGATTTCAACTATTTTATAAAAAATCCATAAAAATTATATTCTTGCAGAGGATAACACGTTTAACAAACTTATCTTCTATGGCCAACCCAAATAAAATCTATAAGTAGGTCGAATTAGTGGTTTATGCCCACATTGAACACTTAGTTAACCATGCCTTGAAACGTCAAATTCGAGCTCAATACTCCATCTAATGAGCCCAAATCGGTGGCAAATTAAAGGTCAGGATGAGAGGATCATTTACCCTCTCTTAATCTCTCAAAACCCTAACCCAAGGAGATGCATTCGGCGGAGTTTGGATCGAGTCAACCTTTGCAGTGGCGTTCACATCGACCCGACTTGCGTGGATGAATACTCCGCGCATAGAAGCCTCCAGAAGGTGTGTGACCTATTAAAATGAAGCTCTCTAACCCTAGAATCGTTTAGAACCAGCGGCAGCTATAGAGGAGTTGAACCGAGGGAGATCTCGAGTGATTAGTGGCTACGTGTACCGGCGTCCTTGATTTTCTTTCTCCTTCCTTCTTCATCCGATTCAGGTAGGTGATAGCAAGCCAAACCCTACAAATAATATATGGTTAGAAGCAACATCGTGTTAGCTTTCCATTGATGTAGAAAGCCCTAAACTCTAACAAGTATCCTGTGAGAATTTTAGATTTTAGTAGAAGCATGTCACATCTAGGGTTATAATTGTTACTTTTCTATTAAGTAGTGATTCCAGGCTGTAAACATAAAATTGATTCATGCATCTTGTATAGTTTTTTCGTGCTCTTTCTTTTGATAGTAAAAGCCCCAAATTTCATGCTTTATATCGTGCGAATTTCATGTTTTAATTTAACCCTAGAAACCTCGCCGGAGTCGGGCAAGGCGAGAGGGGTAGCGACCTGTTTGGACATGTGCGGCCACACGATTGACCGCACATCCCAGACAGGCGGCCCTCTGTTGATCGTTTATATGTTTCTATATCTGTTCGTGTCCCTAAAACGTGCGGCCAATCCCTAACCGCATATGTCACCTGCGGCCAGTTCCAGACCGCACATTCTTCCCAGCGGCACATTACCAACCGTCCATATCCAGCAGGTCTTCGGATCTGAGGGGACGTGTGCGGCCAGTCTGTGACCGTTCATCGGGATGTAAGGTCTAGAACCGACCACACATCTATAACAGAACAGATTAATTGTCATTTTTGCATGTTATGTTAGTAGATTAGTGGTTAATTGCATGTTAGTAACACACCTAATAAACTGTAATTCATGACAGTAAATAATTCTTGATGATTTATTTAATTTGAGCTTGATCTTGATTCATCTTTCCAATGAATGTCAATTTTTAATTGTGAATCCTTGATAATTGAAATGGCTATTAGGTTTACGCATGTTATAACCGTTAATCTTGAACCATTGTATCCCCTAGTTTTGATTTAGACTCAATCGAACCGCTGTTACTTGAGTTAATCCGAATTGGATTAACAGAGACTTGCGCGGCTATTGATAGACCGCATATACCAATGAATCGGCCAGTGGATACCGTTCATCCCTGGCTGATGCCAATTTGTCTTGGCCGATTATCCTTGATCTATCTTCGGCCAAATCCTATTTTGATCAGTCCAGCAGACCCTAGGCCGACCAGTAGACAATGGGCTGGACTCTGGTTAAGTTCCACCCTGCCTATGGCAGCCCGGGAGCCCACTTGGGTGAATTTCTAGATTTTGGTTAGGCCATGTGTTGTGCGGCCAGTAATGGACCGTACATCTGACAGGCGGCCCATAATGGACCGTTCAACTAATGAGCGGCTCTGTCAGGACCGCATATCCTGACCTCGATTTTGTAAACTTCTGGCGTTGTACGGCCTAATCCCTACCGTTCATATAGAAGGGCAGCCCGTCAGAAGCCGTTCAACCTTGACCTCTCGAGGGCTAAACCCAGCCCAGTTCCTATTAGTGCGGCCCAGTGTCGACCGCACAAGTCTTGAGCGATCCAGTAGGAACCGCATATCATCCAGAGACTAGTTTCTTCGTGTTTTTATGGTTTTGAATCCAAGAACATGTTGGTTCTTGATAATTTGAACTCATGGACAGAAATTCTGGATAGTATCTCTTCAACTTAGCCTTGGGATGTTCCGAGGTAAGTTTGTACTTGATTGTAATTGGCCATTTTAACTTGATTAAAGTCTAGACGGAACTTGAGATCTTGGATCCAATAAATCAATGCCAACGCATAATAGGGGCCCGGTCTGGTCCTGGGGAGAGCGCCCGAAAAGTACTTGTGCCCATGGGAGTTTGTAATGACAGGGTGAGGCATTGCACCGAGTGCATGACTAGCGTGATGTCTATGACAATGATCTCATACTTGAATCATGTTTGACTTGGTTACAATCTTACTTGTTGGCCAATTTCTTGCAATTTCCTATTATATATATTGTTCTTAAACTTGTAATTCTTGTAATCTTATCATTCTTGTCATATTGTTATTCCATTCCATTCTTTAGCACTTTCTGTTATTATGTTGTTTCATTCGATCGTTATATCTTTTCTTTCCGTTCATATACATGTAATTAATTGGTTAATCACTTACACCTGCCTGTCGTTACCTACTGAGCGTTCGCTCACATAGTTGTTTCCCTCCTTTCCAGGCAACTCAGGTGAAGATTCACAGATGGATGGGAAAGGGCGAGAGTGATTACTTGGAGTGTGTCAGCTAGTCGCTATACTGAGATTGTTTAGTTGGTTACATCTAGCTATTTCTTAGAACTGGTGTTAGTTATTGTACCGGAGTCGAGTAGAGATTATGTTTGATTATGTTTGAGTCGTTTGTAAGACGTTTGATTATTGTTATAATAGAATTGGAGTTATTTCTGTTCATGGCATTATGTTAATTCTTAGCTTAGCATGTTATCTTTACTGGCATTTTCTACTGCCGGTCCCGATATTCCGCGTCGGGCGTGACACAAGATGGCATACTTTAATTGAAGTTTAGCCTAAGAGACACCTACCTTTGAGCAGATCCAAGGAAGAGGTAGAAAAATAGCCCCAATAACAAGAAAACCCTTTGATCTCCGAATCTTCCCTTCAAATCTCCTCCAATCTCCGCAACAGCATAGCCTAGGCCACCAAGGATGATTTGAGAGTCGAAATGGGTTCTACTTATAGTCAAAACTTGGTCAAATTTGTCAAGATTCCTTGCCTAACAATACCAAACTTTCTAACTCCGAATTAGAAGAAAATTTTAACTTCTCCTCTTAATCTAGCCTTAATTTGGTGTGAAACCAATGTAAAAACGGCTAGTCTAAGGTGGCTGGTAGGTAAGGGTTGATTCTTGAGTCAGTCTTCTAGAAATGGAGTTATTTTAATCCCTTAAATGGCATATTAAACATGTGTTATGAATTTTGATCGAATTATCCTTTAATAAATCTTTTAGTCTATTAATCCAGCCCATTATGGATTATCCAATGGGCCAATTGTAATCTTAGTCCATTATATAGACTTTTATTGGGCTTCCTATGATTTATCTGAGGGTTAAAGCATTTAATTTTTAAATTACCTTAAGTAAATTCAAGTAAATACATTTATCTAGTTAATTACATATAGTAAAAATGTAATTTAATTATTTCATGAAAATTTTAATTATAGAATAAAATTGAAGCTTCTCATCTTTATTTACTGGGTTTCTACATCCTCCCCCACTTAAAAGAATTTGGTCCTCCAAATTCACATTATACAACTAAAATTCATACATGCAAATAGAAAGTTTAAAATTCGAACCTGAGATTAAATCCGAGTATTTCGTCTTGATAGATTCTTCTAACTCCCATGTGACTTCCTCGAATCCATGTTTGCTTCATTGGACTTTCACCAACAGTATAGCCCGATTCCTCAGTTGGTGTAGTTTCTGATCTAATATCTTGATCGGTCTTTCTTCATATGATAAGTCCTTTTGCAGCTTCAATTCTTCAAATTGAATCACATGTGAAGGATCGTACACGTACTTCCTTAGCATTGATATATAGAAGACATCGTGTACACCGGTCAGTTGAGGAGGCAAAGCCAACTTGTACGCCACCTCACCGATTCTCTCTAGAATCTTGAAAGGGCCGATAAATCTTGGACTCAACTTTCCTTTGATGCCGAATCTTTTAATTTCACGAGTGGGTGAGATCTTTAAGAAGACATGCTCCCCCACTTAGAACTCGAGGTCTCTCCTCCGATTGTCGGCATAACTCTTTTCCTGTGATTGAGCGACCTTCAATCTTTCTTGAATTAACTGGATCTTGTGAGTTGTATCTTGGACAATGTCGGGACCAAGCAATCCCTTATCACCAACCTCGCTCCAGCAAAGAGGCGATCGACAACTTCTTCCATACAATGCTTCGAATGGTGCCATTCGTATGCTAGACTGATAGCTATTGTTGTAAGCGAATTCAGTCAGCGGTAAATGTTCATGACAGCTACCACCGAAGTCAATCATGCATGCTCTCAACATATCTTCGATAATTTGATTCGTCCTCTCGATTTGTCCATCCTTCTGAGGGTGAAATGCCGTACTAAATCTTAGCCTAGTACCCATAGACGATTGTAAACTCTTCCAGAAATGAGAGGTGAATCTCGGATCTCGATCCGAAATAATGGAACTTGGAATACCATACAGCGTGACAATCTCCTTGATATATAAGGCGGCTAGAACATTCACGGTCTATTTGGTCTTGATAGGTAAGAAGTGTGCGGACTTAGTCAACCGATCAACAATTACCCATATAGCATCAAAACCACTTCGGGTCTTCGGTAAACCAACAATGAAGTCCATACCGATACTATCCCATTTCCATTCCGGTATTTCAAGAGGCTTGAGCTTGCCAGCCAGTTTGAGGTGTTCGACCTTGACTTGTTGACAAACCAAATATCGGCTTACGAACTCGGCTACCTCTCTTTTCATGTTGGGCCACCATAAAGTTCTTTTGAGGTCTTGATACATCTTCGTAGCGCCAAGGTGAATAGTGTACCTAGACCGATGTGCTTCCTCCAAGATTTTACCCTTGAGGATAGAACAGTCCGGTACACATGTTCTTCCTTTGAATAATAACCTTCCATCATCTGCTAGAAGAAAATCCGGTCGTTGACCTAATTTCTCTTTAATTTCCACGATCAACGGATCATCACCCTGTCGTTCCTTAATTTCCGAGAGTAACTCAGGTTGGATTCGAATATTAGCAATAAAGACTCCGCCTTCCTTCTCCTCCATATTGAGGTTTAAGTAGGCCATTTGCTCAAGTAGATGCCATTCTTTAACCATAATGCTTGATAATAAAGCCATCGGCTTCTGGCTAAGTGCATCAGCTACGGCTTTGCCTTTTCCGGGGTGATATTGTATAGAGAAGTCGAAATCCTTTAAATATTCCAACCACCATCTTTGTCTCATATTGAGCTCCTTTTGAGAGAATAAATATTTGAGATTCTTGTGATCAGAATACACCGTAAAGGCTTCGCCATAGAGGTAATGTCGCCAGATCTTCAAAGCAAAGACCACAGCTGCCAGTTCTAGGTCATGCACGGGCTAATTTTCCTCATGTTTCTTCAATTGCCTTGAAGAGTAGGCTATAACCTTGCCACGTTGCATTAATACGCAACCTAGGCCAATTCCGGATGCATCAGCATATACTTCGAATCCTCCTCCTTCCGTAGGTAATGTGAGAATAGGGGCAGTCGTCAGACAATCCTTTAAAGTTTGAAAACTCTTCTCGTATTCTTGGGACCATATAAAAGGATTCTCCTTCCTTGTTAATCTTGTTAAAGATACAGCGATCTTGGAGAAGTCCTTGATAAACCTTCGATAATATCCAGCCAATCCCAAGAAGCTTCGGATTTCCATCACACTAATAGGTCTTTCCCAGTTCTTTAAGGCCTCGACCTTTGAAGGATCGACAGTGATACCATTTTTGGAAATGATGTGACTAAGAAAAGAAACTTCCTCCAACCGAAAATCACACTTGCTTAATTTAGCATAAAGCTTGTGATCTCTTAGTAATTGAAGGGCCTTCTTGAGATGTTCTTCATGCTCTTCCTTTGACTTGGAGTAGATCAAAATGTCATCGATAAAGACAACCACAAATTGATCGTGGTATGGCCAGAATAGGCTGTTCATTAATTGCATGAATGCGGCAGGCGCATTTATTAAGCCAAAGGGCATAACGGTGAACTCGTAATGTCCATACCGACTCTGAAATGTTGTCTTGTGAATATCTCCTTCCTTGATCTTTAATTGATGATAACCAGATCGAAGATCAATCTTTGAGAAATATTGAGCTCCAGAAATCTGGTCGAATAATTCATCAATCCTCGGCAATGGATATTTATTCTTAATGGTGAGTTGATTCAATTGCCGATAATCAACACATAGTCTCATCGAACCATCCTTCTTTTTAACAAAGAGGACTGGTGTAAGGCCCGTGCCTTAATGGATCCTTGTTGGTTTTTGTTCTATTATTCGTTCTGGAATTTCTGATTGTTTTCCTGGATTTTTAGGAATTTGTCTGGTATTTTTCCGGATTTATTTGGAGTTATTTGAGGGTTATTAGAATTAATGAGATTTTAATATATATAATGATTATATTATATATATTTTAATTTCTTTTTTTCTTTTAATCCCTCTCTCACCCTCTTTCTCCCCGTCGATCTCTCATTCTCACCCTCTCTCTCTCTCTCCTCAGTGCAATCGCCCCTCTCTCCTCTCTAGGGAACACGGGCGAGACGAGGTCAGATTGAGGCGTGGTTGGCGCCGTTGGATTCCTCGCGTCGAGAGGAGCGCGTAGGTGTCCACTTCGGTGTGGTTCGGTGAACGTGGGAGCGAGGTGGAGCGTGAAGGCTTCGTGGCTCTTCCTCCTTGCATGCGGCCTTTCCCTTGGTTTCGGCTTGCAAAAGGTAGGAGGATGGAATCTTGATCTCGCTAGGGTCATTTCCTTTAGCCCGTTTCGTCGATTAGAACTCATGGCATGTAATTTGTTCATTTCTTCCATTTTTGGGGTTTTAATGAAATCCTTGGGATTGATGCGTATTAGGCCTTGCATGTGGTGTTTTTAGTTGTTATATTGTTGCATGGTTTGACAGGTTACAGGTTTTGCGCCATTACCCGGCGATTTAGGTCGTCCGGGAGGGAACCCGTTTTTAGATTTAACCCGTCCGCGACCCAGGTGAAGTGACGGTCTCGCCAGGAACCGTCACTTCTCCGACGGTCTCTGGTGAGCGCGTTACTTCAATGTAACAGCCCATCGTGGGTGCGTTACATTGAGAGTAACGGTAGGGCTCCGACTGTCGTTTCCTCGTTGTTTTGTGTTGACCCGGTCAGGCGGTGGGCCCGACGGTCAATCGTCCGACCGTCGTTTCCAAGCGATGCGCCGAGACGGGGGCGTCGTTTCGTCTGCTGTTAGTTTTAAACACTGTTCGTTGATTTGAGCCTCGGGTGAAAGTAACGGCGGAGCTCCCGCGCGTCGCTTCGAAGCAACGCATAGAACCCCCACCGTCACTCTCCCCTTTAAGCCCTTGAGCTGGAACTCAGGTGGAAGTAACGGCTGGAGACCAGCGCGTCGTTTTTGATGTAACGCGCCAGTCCCCAACCGTCACTTTCAAATAGCGCGTGGGTCTTCGACCGCCGCTTCCCTGATGGTTGTAATATGTTCCCAGCCCTTTCGTTATGCGTTCCTTTATATACTCATGCCATATTCGTATTGTTTTAATGTATAGTGGCGTGTTTTATTACCATTAGAGTAGCCTTTCTTTCCAAGCAATGGAGCCACTGTTGTTGCCCTAAGGTCTGTTGAGTGCCGACCCACTTGAGGATGGCAGAGGGGTATGTTTCCCATGCACGGTTTGTAAGCTAGTTCCGTGGGCTCCCAGCCAATGGTAGCGTCCTACCAAGGGGGAAAACTAGCTAGAGGGCCTGGCTCAGGCTAGAGTCAGTGTGTGCACACGTGGTCGGAGACTGTGGACTGACACCGACGGGTGCCACTCCGACTGGTCACTTGGTTTGATACTGTTTGCACGCTTAGCTTGTCACTTCGTCGACTGTGAGTGCTTGAGACGCAGTGTAAGTCGTCAGTGGACGCTTCTGGTTTCTGCTCCAGTGGTTGTCCTTCCTTGTTGTTTGGATTAGTTAAGACTTATTCTATTTGGTAGTTTCAGCTTTAATCGCTTGCATTTAGTTAGCTGTGGCATGTTTTAGCTGATACACTTGCGTAGTTAGAGTTTACAGCTTTACTTAAGTAGTTATTTCATGTCATTGCCTGTTAGCTTATTGAAATGCATGCTCTACTTGCTTTATTTATGCATGTATGCTTGTTTAGTGTGAGGTAGGGATCCGCGTGACCCCTACTGAGTCTGGCTGTGACTCACCCTTTCTCCTTTCAGGTGAGCCGCGCCCGTCGTCTCCCGGTGCCTTGTGAGTCGGTTCGGAGACCGTGTTAGCCGCCAGCTTTAGTCGAGGCGCCTTTTGTGGCTTGTTGTACCTTTGCCGGGGTATGCCCCGTGTAGTTGTTCCTATTTTTGGACTATTATTCTTGTTTCTCTGGACTAGTATATGAGTATCACTCTAGTTATTTTGAATTGCTTCCGCACTTGTGTTAACTTCTTTACTTAATTGTAAATTGCACGTTCCAAATTCCAATTCGTTATGCATACCCCTCAGCACTTTTCTACTAACCCTTCAGGGGCCTCATCAGCCTCTTGGGTGGCTTCCCCAGTTCTTGGTATCGGTGTATCGATGTTATCGGTATTTCGGAATCCTGAACTCTGGGTTGTTACAACTGGGGCTCCCCAAGGTGAAGTACTTGGTCGGATAAACCCCTTCTCCAATAACTCCAGTAATTGTTCCTTTAACTCCTTCATTTCAACGATAGACATCCAATATGGAGCTTTAGAAACTGGTGCAGCTCCCGGAATTAAATCAATAGAGAAAACCACTTCTGTCTCTGGAGGAATACCAAGCAACTCGTCCATAAATATATCTAAATAATCCCGAACGATAGGAATGTCCTTTAGAACGGGTTCCGTGTGCTCGGCCACAATGATAGAAAATAAGAAATCGGCACAACCATTCCTTAATAATTTCTCTGCTTTGAGGGCCTAAATGAGAGATATGTGTCTAGAATGCCTGATAACAGAAAATAAGAGGTTGGGGTAACCCATAAAAGTTACCGTACCCAACTTGCAGTTGACACTAGCACCATGTGTAGATAGCCAATCGGCACCCAATATAACATCATATCCGTCCATCTCCATGCATACCAAATCAACGGGTAAGTTATAACCGCTAATTAGAACTTCACTAGCAGGATAGAAATGTTTAATCTCCGTTCCCGTTCCAATAGGGGTAGTAATAGTGAGTGTAGAATCTAATGGAACATGCTTCGTAGGTAAAAGACCAGCAAATCTTCTAGATTTGAATGAATGCGCAGCTCCGGTTTCAAATAAGACAGAGGCAGGCTTGGAGTATATAAAAAGAGTACCTTCCACGACGCCTCCTTCCTCCCTAGGTTCAGCATCCATAAGAGCTTTAAGTCTTCCTTGCTTTTTGGCAATAATAGGAAGCTTTGTCAGTGATGGAGCTTGCTCGTTGAGAAGAGGGCAATTCGGGATCCTATGCTCCCGACTCCCGCATCGAAGATATGCACCGAGCTTTCTCCAGCATTCCTCGGCTTTGTGTCCGGGTTTCTCACAGAATTGGCATAATTCCTTTGATGACGTAGAGAAATGAACAATTTGCTTGTCAAAGGTTCTTGGCTTCTTGTCCCCTTGAAAGTTACGTCCACCCTTGTTGAAATTTCACCCATCCTTGTTGAAGTTACGCCCGTCATTGGGCCTTTTCTTCATGAAGGAAGGTTTGAAACTTCCGGACCCAGTGACTTGCTCTCTCTTGACTTCCCTTCCTCGGATGCGATCCGATAACTCCGTTGCATCTTCTAGGAGTTGTGCCCTTCGTACTACATCACTATATATTTGAATATCCATCGAGGCGAGTTGAGTAATATATTGCGGCCTTAAGCCGTTGAGAAATCTTCTTGCCTTCATTTTTTCGGTACCCACGAGATGTGGAGCGTACCGAGATAACCTTGAAAATTGAGCTTCATATTCGGCGACCGATAGTCCCCTTTGCTTTAAAGCGGCAAACTCGGCGGCCTTCCTTTCTTGCACTCAGTCGGAAAAGTATTTGCTATTCAAGTGTTCCACGAACTATTCACATAGAATTTGGTCATGCGGTAAAGTAGCTTCGACCGATTCCCACCAGGAACGTGCATCCCTTTCCAGTTGGAAAGTAGCGAGTAGGACCTTTTCCTCGTCGACACATTGCATGACTCGGAAAATCCTCTCAATTTCCTTAATCCAATGTTCAGCTTCATCCAGATCCGTTGACCCTGCGAACTTGGGAGGGTTCATGCTCCAAAAATTCCTATGCAAATCTCTGGCTCTTTGGTTTGCTCCTCCTTGAGCAACCTGTTGGAGGGCTTGAGTTAAACCTTGAACGGTGCATTACATCTCGCGCCATTGAGCTCTCTCGGCGGCCATTTGCGAGAATTAACATGCAACCATAATTACAAGGTTTAATTTTTTATTTTGGTATTTATTTATTGATTAATTTTTTTCTTTTAAAACTTAACCCATGGTTCTACCCAAACTTACCGGGAAAGTTTAAGTTCCTAACCGATTTCTAGGTATTGTTCTATACCTATATTAAGGGGAAATCTATGTTTAAGAAATCCTAGGTTTTATGTAACCTAGGCTCTGATACCACGAAGACTGTCACGCCCCGACGCGGAATATCGGGACGCGAACTAGTCGTAAACAAGCGTGTCGATCAGAGCCTGTACAATTTTATTTCTAAAGATAGAAATGAATGGGAAAATGATACCTTTATTCCATCAAAATGAAGTTTACATCACTAATTCATAAGCCATAAAGGTAAATTACAACTTCCAATCCCAAAGTATATCATTCTTGTAAAAACACTAATGATCTACATAAATCCTAGGGAAAAGAAAAACACTCTTTCACTCTTATCAATTCCCTTATTCATTTTCATTTCCTGCAACAATTAACCAAAACGTAGGGTGAGCTAAAAGCTCAGTAGGATGTTATATCTCTATAATCAGGTAATATTTAAGTATTTATCATTTTAGACATTTTTTTCAAGTAAATCGGGAAGTGTTTAAGATCATGAATAGCAAGTAGAAAATTGTATACGAAATTTCAAGTAATAACATGATAACAAGGTTCCAAGATAATTTTAAGTATTGAATATTGAACATGTAAAGAATATCATGAAAGAATTTGGCCATTTCATGCAAGTCAAATATATCATGTAATTTCAAGCAATTTCAAGTAACAAGTAAACAAGTACAATAACGAAGTGTGGAATGTCATAAATAATCTAGCAAGTCATGCACTTCGGTACTATGCCACACCGTGGTCAATCAACTCTCATGGGCAAAAGTACTTTCGGGCGCTCCTCCCAGGAACAGACCGGGCCCCATTAATGCCAGGCATTGGGTCATTGGATCAAAAGATCCCAAGTATTTTAGACATCCACTTAACACTGTGGCCAATGAATTTCAAGAATAAGCTCATTTCTAAAAAGTACAGATCTGGCAAAAATCTCAGAAGTAGCAAGAGGAGTGAATAATAATTTTAAGGCATCATGTTTAATGACATTAAGTCGTGGAATTAAAGAAAGAACGGTAACTAGGAAGAAAGTTCAAGTAATTAGAGTTTAATATAATTAATTTAATTCCATGATTTAATCTTGTGTAAATTTGGTTTACAAGTATTTAGACATATTTTCAGGAAGTTTTTGTACATTAGATATGCATTAGTTTAGTCAAAACTGTGATTTATTATTATAAAAATCAAAATTTTATTATGAAAATAGATTTTTATGTCGAAAATAATTTTAACTTCTGAAAATAATTTTAACATACTGAAATTAATTGTCATATGTTACTTTACTGATAAAATGATAAATTTTTCATGCTGGATTTAATCTTTACATGCTAAAAATTAATTTTTAACATGCTAAAATTAATACTTAACATGCTAAAATAATACTCACACATTAACTTACTGATAAGAGGATAAAGATAATTTTACCATGCTGATTACAAAAATTCTCTGATAATAACATAAATTTTATCATGCCAAAACTTATTTTTCTATATTTATTATTAATTATTTGATAGGAAAATAGAATTATCATGCTGAAAAATAGTTTTAATATAATGAAAATAATTCTATCATGATAAAAATAATTTCAACTTGCTAGAAATAATTTTATCATGCTGGAAGAAATTTTATCATGCTGGAAGTAAATTTCATGCATCAATTTACTAATTATTTAATAGGAAATTAGGTTTAGCATGCACAAAAAAAATAGTTTTAAATAGATTTAACATGCTGAAAATAATGTTTATATCTCAGTATGTATAAAATAATTTTATCATGATGGAAGTCATTTTTAACATGCTGGAAATATTTTTCATACATTAATTTACTTATATTATGGTTAAAAATAGATTTTTGTACATGCTAAAAATAATTTTATTTAAAAAAAATAATTTTTTAACATGCTATAAGAATTAAAACATGCTAACAGTGTCTTTTCTTAATTTTGGTGACTAAATACTTATAATTATTGGAGATTCAAAATGTTATAATTCATATTGTGTAGTGACTAATCTTTAGTCTCACATTGGAAGTTTAGAAAACTTCTATGGCTTTATATGTTGGAGAGCTCACCCTTGGGTCAGGACCCAAGGGGCATAGGATATGGGCTCGAGAGTTGTGTGCGGATACAAAACTATTAATATATTTATTTATTTATTTGTGTCGTGTCGTGCCGTGCCGTGCCGTGTCGTGCCGCAGTTCATAAGTTATATACATTTATTTTGTACCCCGGGCATTCTGGGAAATTTCTTGAACGCACTATCCTCGACTAGCGCATTCTCAAGAACGCGCTACCCTTGGGTAGTGCGATCTGGATGTTTACATTTTTTTTTGAAATCTGAAATTTTTTTTTAGAAGGTGTTGGCTCTGGCTAGCGCGATCTGAAGAACGCGCTATCCAAAGCTAGCGCGATCTGGCATGTATTATTATTATTTTTTTGAAAACTGGACAATGGAAAAAAAGTATAAATGAACACGCTATGTCGGGACAGCGCGATCAGAACGCACTCCTGAGGTATAGTACGTTCTGGTTCTGACAAAAAACGAAAATACCCCTCCAATAAAATGACCATAACTTGCTCATTTCTTAACGAAATTTAGAGAAACATGTATTAATGGAAAGAGCACTGAAAGATACACAAGATGGCATGCTTTAATTGAAGTTTAGCCTGAGATACACCTACTTTTGAGCAGATCTAAGGAAGAGGTAGAAAAATAGCCCCAATAATAAGAAAACCCTTTGATCTCCAAATCTTCCTTTCAAATCCCCTCCAATCTCCGCAGCAGCATAGCTTAGGCCACCAAGGATGATTTAAGGGTCGAATGGGATTCTAGTTATAGTCAAAACTTGGCCAAATTTGTCAAGATTCCTTACCTAACAATACCAAACTTTCTAACTCCGAATTAGAAGAAAATTTCAACTTCTCCTCTTAATCTAGCCTTAATTTGGTGTGAAACCAATGTAAAAACGGCCGGTCTAAGGTGGCTGGTAGGTAAGGGTTGATTCTTGAGTCAATCTTCAAGAAATAGAGTTATTTAATCCCTTAAATGGCATATTAAACATGTGTTACGAATTTTGGTCTAATTATCTTTTAATAAATCCTTTAATCTATTAATCCAGCCCATTATGATTATCCAATGGGCCAATTCTAATCTTAGTCCATTATATGGATTTTTATTGGGCTTCCTATGATTTATCTGAGGGTTAAAGCATTTAATTTTTAATTTACCTTAAGTAAATTCAAGTAAATGCATTTATCTAGTTTATTACATATAGTAAAAATGTAATTTAATTATTTCATGAAAATTTTAATTATAGAATAAAATTAAATATTTTATTTCTCATCTTTATTTACCGGGTTTCTACATCCTCCCCCACTTAAAAGAATTTGGTCCTCCAAATTCACATTATACAACTAAAATTCATACATGCAAATAGAAAGGTTAAAATTCTATCCTGAGATTAAATCCGGGTATTTCTTCTTGATATATTCTTCTAACTCCCATGTGGCTTCCTCGAATCCAGGTTTGCTCCATTGGACTTTCACCAACGGTATAGCCCGATTCCTCAGTTGGTGTAGTTTCTGATCTAATATCTTGATCGGTCTTTTTGCATATGATAAATCCTTTTGCAGCATCAATTCTTCAAATTGAATCACATGTGAAGGATCGTACACGTACTTCCTTAGCATTGATACATGGAAGACATCGTGTACACCGGCCAGTTGAGGAGGCAAAGCCAACTTGTACGCCACCTCGCCGATTCTCTCCAGAATCTCGAAAGGGCTGATAAATCTTGGACTCAACTTTATTTTGATGCCGAATCTTTTAATTTCACGAGTGGGTGAGATCTTTAAGAAGACGTGCTCCCCCACTTGGAACTCGAGGTCTCTCCTCCGATTGTCGACATAACTCTTTTGCCGTGATTGAGCTACCTTCAATCTTTCTTGAATTAACTGGATCTTGTGAGTTGTGTCTTGGACAATGTCGGGACCAAGCAATCCTTGTCACCAACCTCGCTCCAGCAAAGAGGTGATCGACAACTTCTTCCATACAATGCTTCGAATGGTGCCATTTGTATGCTAGACTGATAGCTATTATTGTAAGCGAATTCAGTCAGCGGTAAATGTTCATGCCAGCTACCACTGAAGTCAATCATGCATGCTCTCAACATATCTTCGATAATTTGATTCGTCCTCTCGGTTTGTCCATCCGTCTGAGGGTGAAATGACATACTAAATCTCAGCCTAGTACCCATAGACGATTGTAAACTCTTCCAGAAATGAGAGGTGAATCTCGGATCTCGATCCGAAATAATGGAACTTGCAATACCATGTAGCCTGACAATCTCCTTGATATATAAGGCGGCTAGAACATCCACGGTGCATTTGGTCTTGATAGGTAAGAAGTGTGCGGACTTAGTCAACCGATCAACAATTTCCCATATAGCATCAAAACCACTTCGGGTCTTCGGTAAACCAATAATGAAGTCCATACCGATACTATCCCATTTCCATTCTGGTATTTCAAGAGGCTTGAGCTTGCCAGCCGGTTTGAGGTGTTCGGCCTTGACTTGTTGACAAACCAAACATCGGCTTACGAGCACGGCTACCTCTCTTTTCATGTTGGGCCACCAGAAAGTTCTTTTGAGGTCTTGATACATCTTCGTAGCGCCAGGGTGAATAGTGTACCTAGACCGATGTGCTTCCTCCAAGATTTTACCCTTGAGGATAGAACAGTCTGGTACACATGTTCTTCCTTTGAATAATAACCTTCCATCATCAGCTAGAAGAAAATCTGATCGTTGATCTAATTTCTCTTTAATTTCCACGATCAACGGATCATCACCCTACCGTTCCTTAATTTCTGAGAGTAACTCGGGTTGGAGTCGAATATTAGCAATAAAGACTCTGCCTTCCTTCTCCTCCATATTGAGGTTTAAGTTGGCCATTTGCTCAAGTAGATGCCATTCTTTAACCATCATGCTCGATAATAAAGCCATCGGCTTCCGGCTAAGTGCATCAGCTACGGCATTACCTTTTCCGCGGTGATATTGTATAGAGAAGTCGAAATCCATTAAATATTCTAACCACCGTCTTTGTCTCATATTGAGCTCCTTTTAAGAGAATATATATTTGAGACTCTTGTGATCAGAATACACCGTAAAGGCTTTGCCATAGAGGTAATGTCGCCAGATCTTCAAAGCAAAGACCACAGCTGCCAGTTCTAGGTCATGCACGGGCTAATTTTCCTCGTGTTTCTTCAATTGCCTTGAAGAGTAGGCTATAACCTTGCCACGTTGCATTAATACGCAACCTAGGCTAATTCTGGATGCATCAGTATATACTTCGAATCCTCCTCCTTCCGTAGGTAATGTGAGAATAGGGGCAGTCGTCAGACAATCATTTAAAGTTTGAAAACTCTTCTCGCATTCCTGGGACCATATAAAAGGATTCTCCATCCTTGTTAATCTTGTTAAAGATACCGCGATCTTGGAGAAGTCCTTGATAAACCTTCGATAATATCCAGCCAATCCCAAGAAGCTTCGGATTTCCGTCACACTAATAGGTCTTCCCCAGTTCTTTACGGCCTCGACCTTTGAAGGATTGACAACGACACCGTTTCGGGAAATGATGTGACCAAGAAAAGAAACTTCCTCCAACCAAAATCACACTTGCTTAATTTAGCATAAAGCTTGTGATCTCTTAGTAATTGAAGGGCCTTCTTGAGATGTTCTTCGTGTTCTTCCTTTGACTTGGAGTAGATCAAAATGTCATCGATAAAGATAACCACAAATTGATCGAGGTATGGCCTGAATACGCTGTTCATTAATTGCATGAATGCGACAGGCGCATTTGTTAAGCCAAAGGGCATAACGGTGAACTCGTAATGTCCATACCAACTCCGAAATGTTGTATTGTGAATATCTCCTTCCTTGATCTTTAATTGATGATAACCAGATCGAAGATCAATCTTTGAGAAATATTGAGCTCCAAAAATCTAGTCGAATAATTCATCAATCCTCGGCAATGGATATTTATTCTTGATGGTGAGTTGATTCAATTGCCGATAATCAACACATAGTCTCATCGAACCATCCTTCTTTTTAACAAAGAGGACCGGAGCTCCCCAAGGTGAAGTACTTGGTCGGATAAACCCCTTCTCCAGTAACTCCAGTAATTGTTCCTTTAACTTCTTCATTTCAATGACAGACATCCGATATGGAGTTTTAGAAACTGGTGCAGCTCCTGGAATTAAATCAATAGAGAAAATCACTTCTCTCTCTGGAGGAATACCAGGCAACTCGTTTGGAAATATATCTAAATAATCCCGAACAATAGGAATGTCCTTTAGAACGGGTTCCGTGTGCTCGGTCACAGTGATAGAAACTAAGAAACCGGCACAACCCTTCCTTATTAATTTCTCGGCTTTGAGGGCCGAAATGAGAGATACGTGTCTAGAATCCCTGATACCAGAAAATAAGAGGTTGGGGTAACCCATAAAAGTTACCGTACCCAACTTGCAGTTGACACTAGCACCATGTGTAGATAGCCAATCGGCACCCAATATAACATCATATCCGTCCATCTCCATGCATACCAAATCAGCGGGTAAGTTATAACCGCTAATTAGAACTTCACTAGCAGGATAGAAATGTTTAATATCTATTCCCGTTCCAATAGGGGTAGTAATAGTGAGTGTAGAATCTAATGGAACATGCTTCATAGGTAAAAGACTAACAAATCTTCTAGATATGAATGAATGTGTAGCTCTGGTGTCAAATAAGATAGAGGCAGGCTTGAAGTATATGAAAAGAGTACCTTCCACGACCCCTCCTTCCTCCGTAGGTTCTGCATCCATAAGAGCTTGAAGTCTTCCTTACTTTTTGGCAATAATAGGATGCTTTGCGGGTGATGGAGCTTGCTTGTTGAGAAGAGGGCAATTCGGGATCCTATGCTCCCGACTCCCGCATCGAAGACATGCACCGAGCTTTCTCCCGTATTCCTCGGCTTTGTGTCCGGGTTTCTCACCGAATTTGCATAATTCCTTTGATGACGTAGGGAAAGGAACAATTTGCTTGTCAAAGGTTCTTGGCTTCTTGTCCCCTTGAAAGTTGCAACCACCCTTGTTGAAATTTCACCCATCCTTGTTGAAGTTACGCCAGTCATTGGGCCTTTTCTTCCGGAAGGAAGGTTTGAAACTTCCGGACCCAGTGACTTGCTCTCTCTTGGCTTCCCTTCCTCAGATGCGATCCGATAACTCCGTTGCATCTTCTAGGAGTTGTGCCTTTCGTACCACATCACTATATATTTGAATATCCATCGGGGCGAGTTGAGTAATATATTGTGGCCTTAAGCCGTTAAGAAATCTTCTTGCCTTCATTTTGTCGGTACCCACGAAATGTGGAGCTTACTGAGATAACCTTGAAAATTGAGCTTCATATTCGGCGACCGATAGTCCCCTTTACTTTAAGGCGGCAAACTTGGCGGCCTTCCTTTCTTGCACTCGGTCGATTAAGTATTTGCTATTGAAGTGTTCCACGAACTCATCACATATAATTTGGTCGTGCGGTAAAGTAGCTTCGACCGATTCCACCAGGAACGTGCATCCCTTTCCAGTTGGAAAGTAGCGAGTAGGACCTTTTCCTCGTCGGAACATTGCATGACTCGAAAATCCTCTCAATTTCCTTAATCCAATGTTCGGCTTCATCCAGATCCGTAGACCCGGCGAACTTGGTAGGGTTCATGCTCCGAAAATTCCTATGCAAATCTCCGGCTCCTTGGTTTGCTCCTCCTTGAGCAACCTGTTGGAGGACTTGGGTTAAACCTTGAACGGTGCGTTGCATCTCGCGCCATTGAGCTCTCTCGACGGCCATTTGCGAGAATTAACCTGCAACCATAATTACAAGGTCTAATGTTTTATTTTGGTATTTATTTCTTGATTAATTCTTTTCCTTTAAAACTTAACCCATGGTTCTACCCAAACTTACCAGGAAAGTTTAAGTTCCTAACCAATTTTTGGGTATTGATCTATACCTATATTAAGGGAAAACCTATGTTCAAGAAATCCCAAGTTCTATGTAACCCAGGCTCTGATACCACAAAGACTGTCACGTCCCGACGCGGAATATCGGGACGCGAACTAGTAGTAAACAAGCGTGTCGATCAGAGCATGTATAATTTTATTTCTAAAGACAGAAATGAATGAGAAAAATGATACTTTTATTCCATCAAAATGAAGTTTACATCACTAATTCATAAGCCATAAAGATAAATTACAACTTCCAATCCCAAAGTACATCATTCTTGTAAAAACACTAATGATCTACATAAATCCTAGGGAAAAGAAAAACACGCTTTCACTCTTGTCCATTCCCTTGTTCATTTTCATTTTCTGCAATAATTAACCAAAATGTAGGGTGAGCTAAAAGCTCAGTAGGATTTTATATCTCTATAATCAGGTAATATTTAAGTATTTATCATTTTAGACATTTTTTTCAAGTAAATCGGGAAATGTTTAAGATCATGAATAGCAAGTAGGAAATTGTATACGAAATTTTAAGTAATAACATGATAACAAGGTTCCAAGATAATTTCAAGTATTGAATATTGAACATGTAAAGAATATCATGAAAGAATTTGGCCATTTCAAGCAAGTCAAATATATCATGTAATTTCAAACAATTTCAAGTAACAAGTAAACAAGTACAATAACGAAGTGTGGAATGTCATCAATAATCTAGCAAGTCATGCACTTCGGTGCAATGCCACACCGTGCTCAATCAACTCCCATGGGCACAAGTACTTTCGGGTGCTCCTCCAGGACCAGATCGGGCCCCATTAATGCCAGGCATTGGGTCATTGATCAAAAGATCCCACGTAGTTTAGACATCCACTTAACACTATGACCAATGAATTTCAAGAATAAGCTCATTTGTAAAAAGTACAGATCTGGAAAAAATCTCAGAAGTAGCAAGAGGAGTGAATAATAATTTTAAGGCATCATGTTTAATGACATTAAGTCGTGGAATTCAAGAAAGAACGGTAACTAGGAAGAAAGTTCAAGTAATTAGAATTTAATAGAATTAATTTAATTCCATGGTTTAATCTTGTGTACATTTGGTTTACAAGTATTTAGACATATTTTCAGGAAGTTTTTGTACATTAGAGATGCATTAGTTTAGTCAAAACGGTGATTTATTATTATAAAAATCAAATTTTGTTATGAAAATAGATTTTTATGCCGTAAATAATTATAACTTGCTGAAAATAATTTTAACATGCTGAAAATAATTTTCATATGTTACTTTAATGATAAGTTGATAAAATTTTCATGCTGGATTTAATTTTTACATGCTAAAAATTAATTTTTAACATGCTAAAATTAATACTTAACATGTTAAAATAATACTCACACATTAACTTACTAATACGATGATAAAAATAAGTTTACCATGCTGATTACAAAAATTCTCTCATAACAACATAAATTTTATCATGCTAAACATTATATTTCTATATTTATTTACTAATTAGTTGATAGGAAAATAGAATTATCATGCTAAAAAATAGTTTTAATATACTGAAAATAATTCTGTCATGCTAAAAATAATTCTAACTTGCTATAAATAATTTTATCATGCTGGAAGAAATTTTATCATGCTGGAAGTAATTTTCATACATCAATTTATTAATTATTTAATAGTAAATTAGGTTTAGCATGCACAAAAAAATAGTTTTAAATAGATTTAACATGCTGAAAATAAGTTTTATATCTCAGTATGTATAAAATAATTTTATCATGTTGGAAGTCATTTTTAACATGTTAGAAATATTTTTCATACATTAATTTACTAATATTATGGTTAAAAATAGATTTGTATACATGCTAAAAATAATTTTATTCTACAAAAATAATTTTTTAACATGCTGTAAGAATTAAAACATGCTAATAGTGCCTTTTCTTATTTTTGGTGACTAAATACTTATAATTATTGGAGATTCCAAATGTTATAATTCATATTGTGTAGTGACTAATCTTTAGTCCCACATTGAAAGATTAGAAAACTTCTATGGCTTTATAAGTTGGAGAGCTCACCATTGGATCAGGACCCAAGGGGCATAGGATGTGGGCTTGAGTTGTGTGTGGATACAAAACTATTAATATATTTATTTATTATTTTATGCCGTGCCGTGCCGACGCTGGCTCTGGCTCTGGCTCTGGCTAGCGCGATCTGAAGAACGTGCTATCCAAAGCTAGCGTGATCTGGCATGTATTATTATTATTTTTTGAAATCTGGACAATGGAAAAAAGTATAAATGAACACGCTATGTCGGGACAGCGCGATCAGAACGCGCTCCTGAGGTATAGTACGTTCTGGTTCTGACAAAAAATGAAAATATCCCTCCAATAAAATGACCATAACTTGCTCATTTCTTAACGAAATTTAGAGAAACATGTATTAATGGAAAGAGCACTGAAAGATACACAAGATGACATGCTTTAATTGAAGTTTAGCCTGAGATACACCAACTTTTGAGCAGATCTAAGGAAGAGGTAGAAAAATAGCCCCAATAATAAGAAAACCCTTTGATCTCTGAATCTTCCCTTCAAATCCCCTCCAATCTCCGCAGCAGCATAGCCTAGGCCACCAAAGATGATTTGAGAGTCGAATGGGGTTCTATTTATAGCCAAAACTTGGCCAAATTTATCAAGATTCGTTACCTAACAATACCAAACTTTCCAACTCCGAATTAGAAGAAAATTTCAACTTCTTCTCTTAATCTAGCCTTAATTTGGTGTGAAACCAATGTAAAAATGGCTGGTCTAAGGTGGCTGGTAGGTAAGGGTTGATTCTTGAGTCAATCTTCTAGAAATGGAGTTATTTTAATCCCTTAAATGGCATATTAAGCATGTGTTACGAATTTTGGTCTAATTATCCTTTAATAAATCATTTAATCTATTAATCCAGCCCATTATGGATTATCCAATGGGCCAATTGTAATCTTAGTCCATTATATGGACTTTTATTGGGCTTCCTATGATTTATCTGAGGGTTAAAGCATTTAATTTTTAATTTACCTTAAGTAAGTTCAAGTAAATGCATTTATCTAGTTTATTACATATAGTAAAAATGTAATTTAATTATTTCATGAAAATTTTAATTATAGAATAAAATTCAAAATTTTATTTCTCATCTTTATTTACCGGGTTTCTACAATCCACTTCTATTCATGCCTGATGAAGAAATTAGTTGCACAGACCTAATGAAGACAACGATAGAAAATGCAAGGACTGTGCGACCCTTGGACTTACAAAGGCATTGACATCGTGACACTTAGACTTATGTGTGCGCAGACTCACTCTACAGCAATACTCCAGTGCACAGACATTTTTTACTAAAAGTATAGCATATGCACGAACTTAATGAAGCCTAAGAGACATATGCGAATGCACAGAAATGTGCACAGATACTATTCCAGGATGAACATGCTTGCTATAAGTCAAATGCAATAGGGAAAATACATAATGCATTTTGATTTCAACATGATTCATAGATTGTCAACATCAAAACCAGGGTCCAACAGTCTCCCCATTTTTGATGATGACAACTATGAGTCATGTGTTATTTTGAAAAAGAAATACACAGTCTATTTCACTAAGATCACTAAGGCATTCTTATTCAAAGCCGTAACACACATGCAGTGCTAACAATTCTATGTTCAAAAGAAACAAAGACCAATATATGATTAATTATCGCATTTCAGTGAGAGTGAGAGTTCTCTTTATACATAGAGCCAAAAGAGGATATCAAGACTTCATACGTATCATTTGTGAGATTCTATCTCCCTCTGTGCATAACAACCAGCACTGCAGACCTCCCTCTTTTGTATAGCACCAAGTCATACAGCTATTTGACACATGACTCCAACATACTCTCCCCCTTTGTCATTTACAAAAAGGGTAGGAGAACAGTTATCGATTAGCTTGACTGGGTCTGCAGGAGCTGCCACCTCTAGATCTTCCTCGAGCTGAAGGGGGTGTGCTGTGGGAGCTGTCTCGAAGGGGAATGGCCCTAGGAAAAGATCCAGGACTCTGTTGTATCCTGATATTCAGTTCAGCAAACTTGGTCAACATTCTCTGATCATTGCTTTGAATTTCTTCTTGGAGCTACTTGAAATGAGATAGTAAGTTGACAAATGACTCCTGCATTAGTTAGTGAACCTGAGTCGGCTGCTGAGAGGAGGAGCTGGTTGCAAGAGAAGCTACTACATTTTTAAATTCTGTAGCTAATTTCTCCACTAGATATTGGACATGATCCATTTTCTCATAAGAGTTTCCGACTTGAATCATACTTCCATGGACTTCACCAGAAATAGCATTTATTCTCTGGAAGAGTGCTTGCTGTTCTTGTCTGAGTAATGTAGTCTGAAAACTCAACTTCTCTACTTCAGTCTTGATGTCAACACAATGAAGAAGATTCTGAGTAATCTTCAAGTGAGATTCAGCATGAGTGAGATGAATTTGTCCTAACACTTCTACTACTTGCTGACAAGTTAAGACTAATGAATTCAAGAAGTCATTTAATCTTCTATCAGACATATGCTTGTCGACAATGAATTTTTGCCAATGACTATTCATTGTCTGCTCCAAATGAAGAACCCTTGAATTAAGTCTGTCAATAATTGCATGCAAATGCATGCTCTGGTTTAGAATCTGATTTGACAGCACAGTATATAGTGCATCAAATATTGGTCCCAAGACAGGTCCAGCAAAGCTGAAATCTGGAGCTTCCTGAGAGGTGGATGGTTGGTCTTCTGGTGTATATGGAGCTCTAAAAACAACAACTGTACGGGATTCCTCCTGTGCTCCTTTTTGAGCCTCCTCAAATCTCTGATGTTCAACATTTTGTTTAGCTTGGATCTCTATTCCTCTCTGCTGTTCCTGATGATATTCTCCAAACTGTTGAATATCTCATGAATGTTCTGATCAATTTCCTCCAATGTTTGATCATCAGTCACATTTGTCACATCAATATCTTGATCTATCCAATTGCTTCGCTGCCCTTCTGCAAGACTCCCATCATCGGCTGCTTTACCCTCTACATCATTATGTACTTGCTCTTGTTCAATTTGATGTCCAACAGGCTGATCTTCTTCAGGTTGTGCTCTCTCAATCTGTTCAACTTGTGATTGTCGTGTATCCAGTTCAGTTTCAACTTGGGTTCTTCTCTTTTTCTTCAAGTAAACAGTTTTCCCTGAGTCAACTTTTCTTTTATGACCAATAGGAGAGATTTTTGTCTTAGACTTCTTTAAGTTCATGAACTTGTCAATGAAGTCCATATTGTAGACATTTACCTTTTGAATTTCTTTAGAGATCTCATTATCTAGAGAAATGTGCACCTTCTTAAATATAGCAGTGAGATGAGCTGCATAGAGTAGATGTCTCCTAGACCCTTTACAAGTTCTCATGATCTGAATCATTATATCAGGCAGACAAAGTCTGATTTTCTTCATTAAATAGTACAGTATGAATCGTTGGGACTCGGTCAACCTTCCTCTTCCTCCAACTTGAGGAGTAATCATAGAAGTAAGAATGTGATGAAATAATCTCTTTGGAGGGGAAAATTTATTTGCTTTAAAATGACCTACTTTTGTTTGTTCAGCGTCCTGCGGATTACTAGGCTCATCAGCAATCAGTGAGTATGCATTATGAAGATTATATACGCACACTCTTTCAAATTCTCCTTCATCAGGTATTTTAAGAGATTTATGGAGGAGTTGCCTAGATATCTCAAAATTTCTTCCCTTGACACAGGACAACAATTTTTCTTGGTCTGCATCATATCTCAGATTTTGATAAAACTCAGCTATGAGTCTAGGATAGTATATTCTGTGGTTGCTCAAGAATTTCATCCATTTTTGAACACTGAAAATTTCAATCAGCTCAGGAAATTTATCAATCATTTCTGAATCATGGAAATCCACGTACCGTGGAAAAACAATCTTTCCAGCCTCCAAAGTAATCTTAGCTTGTCTTGAGGCTTCAACAGAACCAACGTTTTCTTTGTCTCCTACCTTTTCTTTTCCTTTGCTTTGACCCCTTGCTGACTTCTGCTTCTTTCCCATCGTCAATGATGTATCGGCTTCCACTGCTTCAGTAACTTCTGGTGGCTGTTCTACCACTACCTTCCTCTTTCCCCTGCTCTCGGCGGCTGGAGAGGACATGGTGGTTATGGTGAAGGAGTCGCTAAATGAGAGGAGTGGAAGAAATGGGGCACTAGGTGGATAGAAAAAATGAGGAGTTCGCGGCAGAAAACAAATGTTTCGAAACGGGAGAGAAGAGAAATGAGAGACTCTGTAAATAGGGTTTTCTTTTAAAACACTTGTCGACTTTACCCTATTTCAAAATACGGATACCCAGAAAGCCCTTCCTTTAAATAAAAATGCCTTCTTTATACTTTTTCATGATATTCTGCTTATCGGGATTATATAGAAAAATCGGAATAGTTTGCGATCATTCTTTGAATAAAAGGATGGAGCTGAAATAATCTAAAAAGGTTACTATGCTCAATCATTGACCCAAAGATCTTATAAAATATTTTCACAAGAGATCTGATTTGAGGCCCCTCTTATATTGAACTTATACCCGTCTAAGGATGTTGCAAAGAACGCAGGGTCAGCCACTTTTACCGAACACCTTTTATTTTTATAATCGAGCAATCTAGTACTGCTTCACCTTTTTACTCAAGGAAACATGTTGATTAGACATCGGATTCCCTGGTTACTCAGTGAGGTATACCATCATGCTTCACTCTTATGAACAGAGATGCACATTCGTTGTCATGACATAACTTCTGTATTTCAACGATATAGATAGTTAGTTTCTCAAACGAAATGTCATTGCTCTGCCAACTTTGATTTTTTAAAAAAAAATAGCGTATTCCCTGGTCTTTTATCCATTTTTCTTAGATCATGGCATAAGAGTCATATAAGCAAAGGTCTCTAACCAGATTTACTCATTACTAGTGATGTTCATATATTTGGAAGAACTTTTGAGCATTTTCAACTTTTTAGTTCTTTTCAATAACATTGAATTTATTCAAGAATAATTACAATCAAATTACCCTTTTAATGTAATCCCTATAGATAGAGAATCACATATCAGTAAAAGTCAGCATTTTTATTTTTAGTTCAGAGCAATCTTTGATAGCCACTCAATTGAAAACAGGTAAGGTGAACTGTTTTAAATTTACTCCCCCTGAATCACAGAGTCGGTCAACCTAGAGAGAAGAGGAGAGTGATAGACAATAGTAGAGATAGACAGTGGTGTTAGAAAGAGAATGCCAGGTGAGAGCAGAGATAAGATTGGGAAGGATTTTCCAACCATTCAGACTCCCACTTTCACTAACTTTTGGACAAGCCACAAGTAATCTCTCCACTTATGCACAGCACAACCTCTCAAGAGCTTAAACATCCAAAGGCCAGCAGTGACCTCTCTGAATCCAAACCAGTGACACTTCACTAGGAGAATGATCAACTCACAGCTAGTCCAGACACCTTAATTTTAGCAACTGGAGGAACGCCAAAACTTATGCCCTCTTTCTCAAAAGAATATTCCTCTAAGAAGCCTACTGGCTTAGTTCATCTAAACTCCCCCTAACTTGGTGCAGGGAATTATTAAATTTTTTTAAAACAATCAACAGTCATTTTCATGAGAACATGACAATATAGTAGTATGCAAGCAGTGCTAATGGAAGAGAAGACAGGATTAACACAAGAAAAGAGTGGGGTTAACTAACCTTGGTGTGCCTTGACTTTATTACCCGTTTTTATTTCCTTCTTCAAGGTAACCCTGCAAATTGAAGTTACTTTGCAAATTTGAGGACCCAAGAACTCTTGGGTCCTGTCAGTTGAGTAACACCTCTAGCAGGTGCACTCCAAGATTTCCAAACCGTTCTATCATCAAATTCCATAGCATGGCAGTCATTCATGATGTGTCATATTCTCCCACAATAATGACAATGAAGAGCAGCATTCAAATGTTTCTTAACAGGATAAACATGGAATTTTTGTGGGTGGACATTCCTTAAGTTGTTTCTGGCATTAATATTATTGTTCCCTTTCATATGCCCACATTCAGAGGCACGGTGACCAATTTTTCCACATTCAAGGCATGCAAATTTTTTATTACCGAAAGCATTTTCCTTCGTAGGAAGGTTGACATGTTTAGAGTAGAATTTTCTGCCTTGAGCGTGCCAATAGTCCTTGACTGTGTGGCTATGCTTTCCACAGTGAGAGCAAGCAGAAGAGTTTCTTCTATGAAAACTTGACCAGAATTCAGTAGCCATATGACCAGACTTGTCAGATAATGGAAATGAGGTCTCCTTGGGACAGTGGTTCTCCTTGGAGCCTTGGACTCATTCTTCTTCAAGAACCAGCAATCATGCTTTGCATGACCAGATCGTCCACAATGGAAGCATTTAAGTTGCCTCTTCTGGACAAGTTGATTCTTGAGTGAGTTATTAGTAAAATGCACATTGTTATTTCCTGAAATATTAATTTTCTTCATTCTATTATGAGCATTCAATTTATCAGATTTCAGGATATAATAGTTGTGCATCATATGACCGAATCTTCCGCAATAATGACATGACCCCTTTTTACTATGAGTGTGGGAAAGATCATGTGAATTGTGTGCAACATTCTTTTTACCAACATGGGTGTTTTTGTTCTTTTTCTGTAGATTTTCATTCTTTTTCATTGTTTGAGTTTGTTCTACAGTTTTGGGACTAATAGTGAATTTTTGGCTTTTCTAAGCACTGAATTGAAAGATAGGTACACTAGATGTGTTGGTTGACTCAGAGCTACCCACAAATGAAGTGTGAAGCTTACTGTCAAAGCCCTTTTTACTAGCTGGGTTAAAACCAAGACCCTCACGTTGGAAATTAATTTTGCTACCAAATAGATTATCCAAATTATCTTTTCCACTCACAAATTTAGCCAAAGATTCATTCAAACTTGAAATCTCATATTGCAGTTTGGAAACATGAAGCTCATAGTTAGCAATTTTGTGTTCATAGCTCACAGCCTTTTCGTTTAGCATCTTATTGATGATCCTTAGGCTAGCAATTTCTTGTTCAGCATTCAGCAATTCACTAGAGCTCACCAGGCTTACACTCTTCCTTTTTCTAAAGTGATTAGCCTCTCAGACATAGCCTAGTTGAGGTGTTTTAGCTTGTTAATTTCCTCTTTCAATTTACTGTTTTGCTCCTAGAGTTCATCACCAACTACCCAATCATCTAAGGAAAACTGACATTCATAAAACATTTCTTCTTGTTTTTCAGATTGAAGTTTGTCGAGATTTTTCTGAAGCTCTAAGTTTATTACTCTGTCAGCCTCTAGTTTTTCAGAAATCAATCTGTTTTCACTTTCAAGATTCATTGGTTTGTGTTCAGATTCTTTAGACTATTTTTTGAGTTGTTCATTCTCAGTTTTCAAATGTTCCAATTCTGAATTAACGCACTCTAATTCTTTTACCAGTTTTTCCTTCTGAACTACATTGTTGTTATGAGTCTGATCATCATCAATCAACCCAAGTCTTTCCTTTAGTTCAGAAATTTCACAAGCAAGCTCTTGATTTTCCTTTTTGTGTAAACCAATTTGTTTCATAACTGCTTCTTTTTCAGATTTTAAATGATCTAGATCTGAAGTGGCAGAATCAAAATCTTTTAGTTGACCTCTAAACGTGTCATTTTTTATTTTCAGGAGTTCCATGTCCTCACCTCCAGAATTAGCATTTGCATGGTTATTTAACTTCCTTTTCAGAGAGTTATTTCATTTTCTTAACTGTTTGTAAGACCCAAGCAAATCATTGTATGCTCCAATCCAATCATCCACAGTATAATTATCAAATTCAGAGGGTACCACATCTTCGTCTTCTTCTTCTTTTTCTTCTTGCTGTTCAACGTCGTCAACCATCAGACATGTGTTGCGATTCCTAGTAGGCTTCAGTTTCTCCAAAATCTCCTTGGCAGACCTACAAGAGGAAACACATGAGCTTAGAGCTCTGTCAAGTGATGCTTTCATTAAATCTAATGCTCTAGAGTTGACAGAGTCTTTCAATCTATACTTATCGGTCCATTTAGATTTATCTTTCGAAAGTTTATGTGGACCATGAGTTATCACCTTCCAAAGGTCAGGATCGGTGGTTTTTACATACCTATGGAAGTCCTCTACCCAAGGATCGAAATTATTACCTCTGAATATTGGGGGATGAGCCATCGAGAGATGAAACTGTAACCAGCAAAGCGAGGCACTAAATTAGTGAAACAAAACACCGAACACAAGAACCCCATCTGAAATGCACCACCGAAGTTGCAGGATCTGCTGCAGATCATTGGATCCAATGCACAGCAACCTGGCTCTGATACCACTTGTTGTGATGCAAGGCGCGGATTCAGAGGGGGGGTGAATGAATCCCCGATCAAAAGTTAATGCAGAATAAAACTTTTTCCTCGATTCAATGTAGTCTCATGGGACTACTAAGCCTTCAAAACACTTGCCACAAGAAACACTAAGAAGAAAATGCTTCTGCTAAACGTTTTGTCATACAATTGTCAGTTAAAAATGAATCCAAGCAGAAAACACAAACACTGAAGTGGAGTGCGCAAGCAACCTGAGAAGTGGGGGAAGAAGATATGGAGTAAGTACTCAAATCAAACCACAGTGCACCAGGATTTTTAGATGGTTCGTTCCACAGACCTACATCCACCCCACACTCAAACCAGAGTGTGGCTTACTACTGCCAAACAGCTTGAAACCGCTGGGCGTCACAGCTTGCCTACACCCGCTGCCTAACAGCTTGAACCAGAGGAACACACTCATCTCTTCTTCGAACCCGGAAGGAACCACTAGTGACACCCAGTAACTAGCAACCAGAGACCCAAGTCTCTCTTCCTCCAAACCAGAGGGAAACCACAAGCGACACCCAGTCACTTGCAAACCAGAGGACCAATCCTCCCTTCCTCCAAACCGGAGGGAACCCCGACCTCAAACCAGAGAATCGGAAAACACACACTGAATAGATGGAAAGAACAAATGAAAAAACAAAGTTAAAAACAACTGTAACTCCGAAGAGCAATTCCCACAACATATCTTCAAGGAAAAACTCTCTCTTCTTCTGCTGCTTCTGACTCTCATACTCTTCTTTTTGGACGCACTCTTCTTTTTTTTTCTCCCTTTTTTTGTTCGATCGCAGATGGAGCCTTTATATAAGGCATCAGGCTGGGTCCCATGAGCTCATGCCTAGAGCGTGAATGAAGTTCATTTCTGCCTTTTCCAGAGAAACCATGCGTTAGGTCCAGATGGAATGTTCATCCACGTGACAGAGGATGCTTCCCTAGGATCATGTGCCAATCATTAGCACACCGGGTCCATTCGCCAACCATTCACCATTTCTGGGAGCACATGCCTGGTCTTAGCTCAACCTCACGTACTGACTTTAACCTGTTAGTCATAAAAGATGCATTTCATTAAACATACTGTTGTCAGCTAGTTCTCAATATGCACAGACTTAATGGAAGCTTAGGCGTGAAGAATGCTCGAATATTACAATGTGCTTAGACTTCAATTGCACATATGCATGAATGTGCACAGACCTACATATGCAAACCAACTGAGCATGCACCGATGTTGTCTGCTTAACAACACGGTATGCGCAGACGATGAATGCATGAAACACTGAACTATGGACTGACGTTGCTTGTACCGAAGAGCACATGGCACTGACCTATATAACATGTGTGCAGCACCAAAGCTTTCACCGGTGTAGTCTGCTTAATGCAGATGTGCACCGACTTTATTCTAGCCAACATATGCACTGACTTAATCAGGTTTTACACCGAGAAGACCGTGCAAGAAGTATTGCACAGACTCACTATCGTGCAACGCCAAAGTTTGCACCGACTCAATACGTACGAAGGCTAGGAATGCACTGACTTTGAGAACACCGTACTCAAGAACATGCACCAACCCAATGAGCCTTAGCCCAGAATGCATCCACTTCTATTCATGCTTGATGAAGAAATTAGTTGCACAGACCTAATGAAGACAATGATAGAAAATGCAAGGACTGTGCGACCCTTGGACTTACAAAGGCATCGACATCGTGACACTTAGACTTATGTATGCACAGACTCACTCTACAGCAATACTCCAGTGCACAGACATTTTTGCTAAGAGTATAGCATATGCACGAACTTAATGAAGCCTAAGAGACATATGTGAATGCACAGAAATGTGCACAGATACTATTCCAGGATGAACATGCTTGCTATAAGTCAAATGCAATAGGGAAAATTCATAATGCATTTTGATTTCAACATGATTCATAGATTGTCAATATCAAAACCAGGGTCCAACAACCCCTTTTTGAAGTTGCCTTGGAAATTCCTCTTCTTTCTCAAAAATCTCTTTACTTGGTGAGTTATCATGGCCAAGTCTTCTTCTTCATTGCTTCCCTCGTTAGATTCTTCTTCTTGAAAGTCTTCATCAGATTGATGAGCTTTCAATCCAACAACTTTCTTCTTCTTCGTATCTTCCTCGGCTGTTCTCTTCATATTTATCCCATAGGTCATGAGTGACCCTATGAGCTCGTCCAAAGAGAGTGTGGACAGATTCTTCGAATCCTCAATCACTGTGGCTTTTGTGTGCCACGCTGATGGAAGTGATCTCAGAACCTTTCTTACAAGATCAGAGTTTGTGTACTCCTTTCCAAGACTTTTGAGACCATTTGTGATCTTAGTTAATCTTGCGAACATCTCTGAAATTGATTCTTCAAGCTTCATTTTGAACAGCTCATAATCTCTTACGAGGAGATTTGCCTTGGTCTCCTTGACCTCAGAGGTTCCCTCATAAATGAGTCGCAATTTGTCCCACATTTCCTTTGTTGAAGTGCACATGGATATACGAGAGAATTCATTAGGATGTATGGCACATTGCATAATATTCATAGCATTAAAATTGATGGTGCATTTCTTAATTTCCTCGGGTGTCCATTTCTCTTCATCATCAGAGAGTTTGTTAGGACCCTTGTCCACAACTCTCCAGATCTCATACTCCTCGGCTCTAAAAAAACATGCATTTTATTTTTCCAATAGGAGTAATTTGAGCCATCGAAGTATGGAGGACGATGAATGGAGTGACCCTCAGGCATCATACTCTTGTTTGCCATTGATCTGGATCTTACTCTAGATCGTTAGATCTGAAAGAAATAGAGCCTTAGCTCTGATACCAATTGAAGTCCCGCGATCAATGACACCCAAGAGGGGGCTGAATTGGGTGATTGCATATTTTAAAAAAACTTTTTTCCTGATTTAAGACACGTATTAAGAGCAAGCAACAAACAAGTATAGATCTGATGGATTACAAAATGAATCTAGCTAAATCAACCCCTACAGTAGTTCTTTGGTACCATGCGGAGTCTGAGAATCTGAAGATTCTATCACACAAGGTATTTTCCTCTCGACAAGACTAACCTTGTCGATCAGAAAACACCTTTTGATATACCAGAGATCTCCCGTAAAAAGGTTAATAGAACTAGATCTAAACAAGGAAAACAGATGATGCAATATGCAAATATGCTGGAGCATAATTGGAGGTAGAAGATAAGGAGCAAACCACACAGAAGACAACGATTTTTAGGTGGTTTGGATGCAACAACTACAACCTACGTCCACCCCTCACCGACTGTGAGGATTTACACACTATCTGGTAGAAGGTTACAAGATCAGAGCACGCACACACACTCGTGTGAGTTTAGAACTCCCACGAAGATGCACAAGCACCGAATCACAAGGAAATGTGAAGAAATAGACACACACACACACACACACACACACACACACACACACACACACACACACACACACGGATCTATGTTGATCCACACACACACAAGTATTCAGATGTTACAAGAACACACACTTGAATCTGAAATAGAAATTGAATGGAAAACACAAAGTAGAAACTTCAGATTCAAGCTCCCCCTTAGTTGATGAAGAAGGTTTTTGGATGCAGCTTGATCTCCACTTGGCTTGGGGTTGATCTGCTCCAGATGTGGCTTGAATCACTTGAAGATGGATGAAGAACTTCCTTCCCGGAGCACTGTTCACGGCTACAGTACCAGCACTCTTCTCTCCTCTTGATAGCCTCCTTGAGCTCCCTTGGATGATTAGGGTTCCTTACCCCCAAAGAGATGTTTTTATAACTCTTGAATGGTCAAGAGACAAGCCAGGAACCAGATCCACAAATCATGGTAAGTTTGGTGACTTTTGCATTAAACAAACCAAATGAATAGGGCTTCTCACGTTGTAGAAAACAAAGTCAAAGATGGCTGCTTCGAGGCTGGCGGTCGACCGGTAGAGGGGGGGCGGCCGCCCCAAATTTTACAGGAAAGGGGCTTTTCGTTGCTGGGAAAATCGGTCGACCGAAACATGCTGGGCGATCGACCGCCACTGTAAAAAATTGTAGTTTTAAGATCCCTAGAAAATTAGGTCGACTGCTCTGTGCCTTTAGGTCGACCGCCAACTGGGAATTCTTCAAAATAGTATTGTTCAGTCCATGAAACATAACTGAACATTTGAAGACTTATGTTTGCACAAGGATACATATAAAATGAGCTTGTTTGACCCTCAATCAACTCATGCAATTGGGTTTCAACCTCATTTGGAGAAGTTCAAACAATTAAACAGCCCATTGTAATCCGAGGTTTTGTTATCATCAAAATTGTCTGGAGACTCAACAGGGCTTCCCCCGACTTGAGAGTGCGTTCTCTTTCCTGTTGTACTATACTTTAGTTGGACTAGACTCTGCTAGTTTTATTTATTAATTAAAAATGTAATTTTAATTCTACTATTTTAGCAATCCTGATCATAGAAATTTCATTTCTTACTGCTTTATCTGGAAGTTCAATGTACTCCACGCACTCCTTTTTATCCCTTCGGAGCTTTTTCGCTCTTGGGAGGCCTCTCAGGATCCAAGTGGTATCGGGTTTACCCGGTATCCAGATGCTAGGTCGTCACAGTTGGTATCAGAGCTAGCTTGAGTTGTTTTTGAGCTGGTTGTGTGAAAGTACATGGGAGTTCGAGATATTGCAGTACTCAGAGTCTATAAGGTCCAGTACAGTCGGCAACTGGCATAGGTTTTGTGATTCTTTACCGCTTTGCTTCTCACGTAGGAGCATGTGTGCGATGTGTTTCCGCTGTGTGGAGGTGCTTTTGCTCTTGTTAGCATATGATGGAGCGCCCTTCTTTCGTCATGGTGTTTGTCTCGATTGTGCTGCACTTGGCAGAGTTCACCGGTAGGCGTGAATCTATGGTGCGGTGTTCGAGATTTTTCCTTGGCCTGTTCAGGTGGCTGTTAGGAACTGTCGTTGGTGTGATGGCCGTGCATGTTCTCCTGAGGAGATTAATGTTGTTTTGGCCATCCCAGCTTGAGGTTTGGTCAGCCCCTGAGGTGTTAAGGATGTGTTTTGAGGTGGTCATTTGGATGCCTTGTTTGAGAGAGTGCTCAGGCGAACCTAGGATTTCCTTCCTGGTAAGTTGCTGTTAGTCGAGCTTGATCTTTCTCATCTTGTCTTGTGACGTCTTTTCGAGGTAAGCTTTGGAAGTGCTGTCTTCGTGAAGCCTTAGTCCTGCGTGTCTACTTATGTGTGGACTATGCTAGTTCTCAACCTGATTTGCTCTTGTTTTGACAGTGGCTTGGCTTTGGACCCAATTTGTGAATTGGGGGCCGTTGTGCACCGTGTTTGACATGCCATGTTTGGTGGCTGTTGTGCTGTGAAGGTTCAGTGATTGTTTTGGGACGAGAGGATAAGCTGAGATTAGCATTCTTTGCGGCTTGTGATGTGGCTCTTGGCATGATAGTTTGCACAATGGTGACTTGTGATCGCCTGTTGGCAGGATCGGTGCTTGAGGCGGGGTATATTGTGGTTTCATGAATTACAATGGTGTCGGGTGTGTGCTGAGATGCGGATGCCGAGTTATTCGTGATGCATGTGTGCATTGTGTTGAGTGCGCAGCAGAAGCGTGTGGGCTTGTAACCTACGGGTCGACGATCCTTTAGTTGGAAGATTCTGACTGGCCGAGAGATTTGTTTCCTCGGTGTGACATCATCTTGGCTATGTGTGCCTCGATGTTGTTGGTTGACGTGCCGTTGCTTGAGGCATTGTGGTTGTTGGCACTAGTAGGTTCGAGAATTGGGGAAATCTATCGGCGAATATGCTGATTGAGTACCCTCTTCTTTTGTGTTTCTTGGGGGTTGTGCTCTCGGGACGGATTGTGGTCTCGAGATGCATTCTCCTAGATTGTTTGTGGGTCCTTGTTGGTAAGTTGTGAGTGGCTAGCGCATTTTAGCCGTGTGTTCAGCTATAATTGTGCCCTAATGTGACCCAACTTGCAGTGTGTCCCGTGGTTCTGCGTTAAGAACGGAGCTGAGATTTGCAGGTGTTGTTGTTTGTGTTCAGCTTGGGAGGAGTTCCGTGTGAGTCTGAGTTCGGATTTGTGTGAACCGAGATCATGTCCGTTGGTTTTACTGTACTCTTCTATCGTGGTAGAGTTCGCATGCAACTCGAATCAGATGTAATGTCTGAGTGAGGACTGACTTGATTGTACTTGTGGTCTAGTGATGTCATTGACGTTCTGCGTGCCAGTTTCATTGTTGTTCATGGCACGGAAGCCGATGGTTGGAGCAGTCAGCTGAGAGGACTGTGTTTCCTTGTCTAAGCTGATGCTTGTATTGTCTGCCGAGGCATGTGTTTTATCGGTAGCTATTTCATGGCATGGGTCGTGTCTCCTTCCTCTATGAGACGATAGCGATAATGCCCTGTTTCGGAGGTGCCGGACTTGTGTTCCTTTGTGTGCCATGCTCGTTCTGTGGATCTACGTGCCTTCAGATCTGGAGCGTGTGCCTGTGATTGTGGTCTGGCAGTGTCCCTCTGAATTGTGTTTTTTGAGATTGTGTTATTGTGTCTTGTGTGTTTGAGGTCCGGCTAGTGCTTGGAGAGCATAGCCAACTGTTTGGGGTTGTTCTTCCCTTTTTCCCTGTTAGCTCCTTAAATTTTGAGGATGAAATTTCTTAAAAGAGGGGAGGCTGTAATACCTTGGATTCTTCGGATCGGAATCGGAGAGCTTTCGGAGCGCTTTCATGGGTCCTGAAACGTGTTTTACGATCCACTCGGGTTTTTCCCTTGTATAACTTGCAGAACCTCGTGGAGAGTGAACCGTTGAGTTTTGAGACTCCGGGACGCAACAGGTGCAATGTGCTTGTTCCGAGGATCGCGAAGACTATTTTTATTTATTTTTTTGAGTTTACAGAATTTTGTGCAGAAAATCAGATTTTAGGAAATATTGCTAATTTCCTATTTTTCCTTTTCTATTAACCCTTCCTCTCTCCTCTCTCCTCTCTCCTCTCTCACGATCTCTCACTTTCACTCCCTCCGTTCTCTCTCCTCCCTTCTCCTCTCCTCTGGGGAGTACGACCTGTGTGGAGATGGGTGAGGTGGTGACGGCGTGGAGCTGACCTGGGGCATGATGGTGCGAGTATCGGAGCGTGGCGCAGGCGCGATCCCATTCGTGGATTCAAAGCCGGCGTGGGTTGTTCGTGTGATGATTTTTGACGTGGTGTGGTCGTTTCAACGTGTGAGATCTTCAATGGAGGTAGGGGGATGGATACCCTACCCTTTTCCTGCATTCCCTCGCAGTTTGGAGCTGAACGGTGTGAGTTTGAACAGGTTTTCCAGCTTAAAAGGTGAAATCATGTGTCGGGAGTATGAGCTATGTTCGCCGTTCCAGGCGATGGTTTTCACATTAAATGGTAAAATATGAACCCCTGGCATGTTGGGAATCATTTCCCGCCAGTTTAACTCCATTTGGTTGTGAATTGGGGCCAGTATGAGCCCGTTTATCCATGTGACTCGATTTGTGTCAATTCGCGAGAATCGTCCGTTTTCAGCTGTTTTGAGGTCGGATTGATCCCTTCCGGCTTGTAGAAGGTTGATATTGACTCTAGGGATGTTTCCCCATCGTTTAGGAGCGATTGAGGGGAGAAAAGATCGAGTTTTGGGTGGTTCTACGATTTTCACGCCGGAGCGTAGTAGCGGTCCTGCCAGAGACCGCCATTTGTAAAGGTGACCCTCTGGAGACCGCTATTCAGAGGTCAATTGTAAGTTTCTGGTTGCGGTCTCGTGACCGACCACTATATGGTAGTGGCAGCCCTATGAGGACGGTCAATTTGGAGTAGCGGCCCTTAGGGTGACCGTTATTTGGCGTTTTAAGTCGGTTAATCAGTTTTAAGTCGGTTCGGGGTAGCGGTCTAGCTCCCGACCACTATTTGGCTTTGGCGGCCATAGGAGGAGCGCCATTTCCTAGAAAATGGTCCCAGGGAGACCGTTATTTAATTAAGTCGGTTCCCAGTGACAGCCTTGCGGCTGACCATCTTTTGATGTAACGGTCAGGCAAAGGACCGCCACCAGGATGGCTTTTCTTGTTTTGTTTTCGAGGCGGTTTGGAGATAGCGGTCAGGTCACGACCGCTACCTTTGAGAGACGGCCATAGGAGGACCGTCAATCCCAAGAGATGGCCATGTGCAGACCGTTTCTTGCCTATTCTGTTCTGAGAGTAACGGCCAAGTCTATGATCGCCATTTCCTGGTAGCGATCATAGAGGTGACCGCCGCTTTCGTTTAGCGGCCATGGTTAAGACCGCCATTTGCTAGGCTAAGTAGTAGTGGCCATAAGGATGACAGCCACTTTCCCAGAGTGTTCTTTCGCGTTGGTTTGATTTTCGGTCAACCCGGTTGTGACCTAGCGCTTGACACGTGACCTCGTGAGTGTCTCGTCTATCCTGTGAGGATCGAGACTTGGTCATCGACGCTTGGAGGTATTGTCATACCTCAGTTTACGTGTCCATCTGGTTTGAGGGCTTCGGTGGTCTCTCATGTTCCGTGTTTTGTGTTATGCGGAATTGTGAGTCCGTTGTGCGGCTCGCAGGCCGAGGACTCATTATCATCATTATTACTGTTATGGATCCGATTGTTCTGTGCCGTCTTCCATAATGTGTTTTATCGTGATTTTAGCTTAGGGACTAGGTTGCTTACCGGTGTGTTGCCGTGATGTGCGATGATCTTGACCTGAGTCTTGTGACTCAAGAATCGTTGTCAATAGGTCTAGTTGACTGTCCTGAGTCTGGCGACAGTCTAGTGTGCTGCCTTATGCTCCGTAGTACGTGCGATAGGTGTGTGCTTACCCTGTATGTACTTCGGTGTTCGTTGTTTTGAGTCTCTATGTCTAGTGAGCCTCCACTAGTCGTAGCCTGACGGCACTTTCCTGTGTGTTCGCCCACCTGGAAGTGGTGGCGGGGTGACTCCCAGTTGAGAAGGTTTTTACGCTGGTTGTCGTGGGCCCCTTTGTCTTGTCGTGAGAGTCCTACGGGAGGGAAAAACCAACTAGAGGCCTGGCTCAAGACATTGAGCTTGTGTGTGCACATGTGGTCAGGGGCATTGGACAAGCGTCGATGGGCGTGACCCTAACTAGTCACTCGTTACTTGGTACTTGGTTCTTGTTGAGTGTCTCAATTACCGTCGTTCTAGGTGAGTGGGAGATGCTTGAGGCGCAGTGTAGGACGTTAGTGAACGCATCTGGCTGTTCTTCTACTGAGGAGGTGCTTCTGTCACATGACACGATGACTTGTGGCTTTCGTGACTGGTTTTCATCATGGTTGACGTGACTTGTCAGGTAGTCTGTGTTTGGCTTCACCCGAGGTTACGGGCAGTGTAGCGTGCACGACGGTGAGTGTATGTGTTGGTGCCTTTGGACCGAGTAGGTCTTTTCTAGGGCCTTTGCCTATTTCTGTAGGCATTCGCGATATGGGTTTCGTGATTTGTTAATGGATCTGTAATGCCCGACTCTGTGAAATTGGGGTTCTCCTTTCTGTTGCTGTTTTGAGTAGTTTTAGAGGGCCGAGGTTCGGTCGGCTGCCGTGTTCCGTGGTACGGCTGTTTTCCTCTTTACTTTTACTGTTCCTACTCCTACTGTTATTGCTTTACTATAGTTGTTTAGCACTGCTGTTACTGTGTTGTTCCGTCGTATGGTTCTGCGGGATCCCTATTGAGCTAGTGAGACGAGGCTCACCCCTGACTTTTCAGGTGTAGCTATTTTTCCTCGTACGTGGAGGTGTAGTGCAGTTGTTCTTAGTTACCAGCATTTGCAAGTGTCGGGCTTCCCCCGACTTGATAGTACGTTCTCTTTCCTGTTATACTATACTTTAGTTAGACTGGACTCTACTAGTTTAATTTATTAATTAAAAATGTAATTTTAATTCTGCTATATTAGCAATCTTGATCATAGAAATTTAATTGCCTACTGCTTTATCTGGAAGTTCAATGTACTCCACACACTCTTTTTTATCCCTTTGGAACTTTCCCGCTCTTGGGAGGCCTCTAAAGATCTAAGTGGTATCGGGTTTACCCGGTATCCAGATGTTGGGTCGTCACATTAAGTGTTCATTTGTCACCCTTGTTCGCTTGTATGTCTTGAGCTTGCCTGGAGTTGATGTTTGGCTTGAGTGGAGTCGACTCTAGTTTCATCTAGAGTCGACTCGACTTCGACTTTCTTCATGCTTTCAACTCTTCCATTCATTTTTCAGCCTCATTAGTTATTCTTCACCCTTATGGGTCTATTTGTTACACGTAAGGAGCTATTTGTCACCCTTAGTGTGACGACCCAAGATCCGGATACCGAGAAGAATCCGATAGCAGTCGAATCCTGGCCCGCCGCCCACAAGCTGGAGGACTCGGAAGGGCTAAAAGGAGTGTGGCGGTACAAAGAAATAGAAAATAAAGTAGGATAATTCAACAATTAACAGAAATAAACAATCTAACTATAGAGTCCACTCCAACAAAAGTACAATCTAAGATAGAGAAGTGTTCCCAACACCGAGTGAACACTCGGCCCGACGGGCTGGCAACTAAGATCCTCCGCACAGCACCCTTGAACCTTGAGGAAGAACCGCCACACCTGCAAAGTAGGGGTGAGCCTCCTATCACTGGCTCAGTAGGGGTCCCGCGGAACCCCAACCATAAACAACGGCGGTAGTGGATAGCAGTAACTATAGCAGGAATAGCAACCTCGGTGGCTGGTAAAAACTCGGCACTATAGCTACTCCTATTGCACCCGTAAAACATGCCCCGAGCTTACAATCGGGGAAACACCGGATTAACAAGAAAACCTCTGGATACGCTGCTTGAAAACCATCACGACATTGTTGTCGTGGAGGCCCGTCTCACAGACGAAGGCCCAACCCAAAACCATGCGGTCTGGGTAGACACGATCGGGACCTCGCTGTCGTGGACCCTACGCCGTCTAGAGAAAACCCTCGATGATGCTCACCAGAAAACTCTAGACCTCTACTTCGAGAACATGTGGAACCTACACGTAAAACCATGTCTTGCAGATGGGAAATGGAAACTCGAGTCACGAAATCTCACATCACGTGACAGGAGCACTGTCCACTAGAAGCAAAGCCGGATGCCTCCACTAACGTCTTACACCGCACCTCAGTGTCTCCCTACGACACCCCAGGTGGAGACTGAGACACACAGCCAATACCATGAATAAGGACTAGCTGGGGTCGCGCTCTTCAGCGCGGATCTGACTGCCCCCAACAACATGTGCACACACGACCATGCACCCTAGGTCAGATCCTCTAGCTAGTTCTTCTCCCAAAGCCTGGACTCATCCTGCGCGTGCCTAAAAACCATCTCTCTCAGGTAACGCTCTCCACCACTCCCAAGTGGGTGCGCACACATGTGCCCAGGAAAGCTACGACTAGTGACAGGTCACTAAACGTTAGCACGGAAAGTAACATACGCACCCATTACGAGTAACACGGTGTAACAGGTGGCTCGGGGCCACCACGCTCTGGATGGTCCACTAGACCTATCAAACCCAATGGTCCTTGAGTCACACAACTCGAGTCAAGACCTTCGTACAAGGACAGCTCCATGCCGTCAATCTGGCCTATCCCTAGGTCTGAAACCACGGTAGCACGAATATCGAGATAGCTCCCAAGCCACCGAGTTGATCCCTCAACCATGGGTCACACGGGAAACCTCCAGTCCCAGGCTGGTTAACTGGACCAATAGTCCGAGGCCACACACATGGCCCACTCAGAAAATGCCTTCCGACGAATGACGTGCAGGAATAACCCGTCGCACACATGCCGATACACGGCGACTCGTTCTAGCTAGAACACGAAAGCCCGGAACACAAGGGTCACCCGGACCCTCCAAACTCGTGGGCATGCTAATGGAGATAACTCGATGCCTCCGGACACCCAAAACACGGACACGGAACCCACAGGGTGTCCAGGATATCCACGAGGCCGAAGGTCGACCACTGGGTCACAACCGGGTCGACCGGGGGCCAACACAACACGAACCGAACACAAAAACTACGGAACCCAAGTGGCAGTCATCGCCCTGACCGTCACCCCAGGGAGGTCTACCCCTGGACCTCTAAGCCCTGCCTAGCGGTCCAACTAGGACCGCTACGCCCCAGAAACACCTAGGACCTAGGCGGTCATCACCCAAACCGCAAGGCCGCCTGGCGGTCCATAATGGACCGTAAAACCTCACCTAGCGGTCCAACCAGGACCGCAACATCCAGAAACACTCGAACAACTAGGGCATGAAAACGGTCATACCCTGACCGCTAAGCCCTGCCTGGCGATCTCCTCGAGACCGCTAAGCACAGTGGCGGTCTATTGCGAGACCGCAAGGCTCGAACCGACATAAAGGGACCTCTGGCGATATCCATATGGCCGCCAGGTTGCTTAGCGGTCCCTGGAAGGACCGCTAGGTCGTCCCGACCGTGAAAACGGTGAAAATAGTGGAAAACTCCATTCGACGCCCCCTTCACACCGATGTGAAGGGGAAAACAAGGGGAAACTAGTCCCCGACCTCTCTAGCACCGAGAGGACCCATTTAAACCCCAAAAACATGATCAAAACACCCGATCTGGCTCACACCCTAAAATCATGCATTTATATCCCAGTGAAGAAATAAACCCACTCGGCTCGCCTCGGGCCACCAAACTCACAGGAAATGAAGTATCGGGGTTAAGGATTAGTCCCCCTACCTCCACCAAAGATACCGCGCACCGAGGACGCCGAACCGCCAAGAAAACACCGTTTAAACCCTCGCAGGCTCGTGATCCCACGAACTGCCTCCACCATCGCAATCCTCGTCCCGTGCCCGCCGCTCCACCCCCCATGAGCATCACCACCCCGTCCTCGTCTACCTTCGTCCGCCGCCCGGAGAAGAGAGGCGGAGAGGAGAGAGCGTGAGAGAAGAGAGAGGGAGAGGGAGAAATGAGAGATGGGGAGAGAGAGAAAAGGAGGTTTTATATATAGAAAATCTAGAAATTCAGGAAAATACAAAAAATAGGGAAAATCATATCAATGATCCTCGAAAAACGCACAATACTCTGGTAACGTCCCAGAGTCGGAGAATGTAACGGTTCACCCTGCACGGGGTTTCGAAGGTCCGACAGGCAAAAACACGCGTAAACCAAAAAACTCAATTCGGGACCCAGAAAAGTAATCTGAAACCCACGGATCAAGATTCGATAAATACCCGAAAAACCCGGGGTGTTACACTTAGTCTCTTCAGCTGGCGGGTGGCTTCTGGCTGGGATCGAGTCGACTCTATTGGTTTCTAGAGTCGACTCCAAACAACATATTTAGCTGAATTGATAAAAGACTTGTAAACTGGAGTCGGCTCTAACCTCGACTCCTCTTCTTGAAGTTTTCTTCTTCTATAAAACTCGTCAAATGTGAACAACCTAAAACTTATTTTTAAAAACAATTACAGTCTGAAAATCATTGTAAACTGTGGGGAACATGAAGAACAAAATATGCAGAGTTGCATTTATGTGATTTCAGACTTTCAACTAAATGACTCCATGCTTGTGTGACATCATCAAAATAAACTATACCCAACAATCTCCCCCTTTTTGGTGATGGCAACCACATGAGTCATGGAGCTTATTATGTGGAATTTGAGTCAAAGAATTTAAAGAATTAATGGCCCTTGAGGAAACAGTTGGATTACTCAACAAGATATGCAATAAGCAAAGACTGAGCAAGACTGGACTAACATTGATTACCAATTGAACTGACACTAAATACAACCCCGGATGACATTGAATGAATAATACATTACACTGAGCTGAAAGATAATGAGAGAATTGTTGGGTTCGGTGCAGTATTCAGAGGGGGGGGTGAATGAATATAGCCCTTTAAAATCTTTGGCCCAATTAAAATATTCGGCTCACTAACTATCTAGAATGCTAACTAGACAGATTTATCAAATCTGAAAGAGTAATTAGCAGTTGCGGAATAAAACAAACAGACAGTAAGCACTCTAACAAGACAAGTTAGACGAACTATAGCTCAATTAGAATTTCAATCACTTAACAGATTAAGACACTCTAAGCAATTAGACAATTCAAGCAACACACAATCCCAGTGTCAAACAGATAGCGTGCGCAGCTAATCAACTTCGTTGAACTTGAAGCAAACACTTGAAGCGCCCTTATGCAAGCATCTAGCGGAAGCAATAAGACAGATGAAGAAATCAAACCACTGCACAATGGGTTTTAGGTGGTTCGGTCCAGCAGACCTACATCCACCCCACACTCAAACCGAGTGTGGCTTCACTAACAGCTGGGCAACACAGCTTGCCAACAGACGCTGATACACAGCTTACCCAGGGGAACAACCTCCCCTCTTCCTCCTACACGGAGGGAACCTCTAGCAACCCACGGTCACTAGAAACCAGAGACTCATGTCTCTCTTCCTCTATACCAAGAGGGAACCCCACTAGTAGCAGCCCCGCTACCAGTGAACCAGCCAATAGCACTCTGCTACCAGCAATCCACCAGAGGCCTAGCCTCTCTTCCTCCTAGCCTGGAGGGAACCCACAAGCAGCCCCCCTGCTGCTTGCAAACCGGAGATCAGATCTCCCTTCTCCTGACCCACCAGGAGGTACCCGACCTCACTACTGAGAATCGGAAGAACAAGGATAACCAAATGAAAAAGGAAAAACAAAAACACGAAATGAAAATAACTTCAGCAAACAGAAAGCTGAAAAATGAAATGCACAATGTGGCTCTCAACGGAGCTGACTGGCCTGGATCTGATCCACGGTCCAATAGGAACAGATCTCCCTCGATCTCACTCTCTTTCTTCAGTCTCTCTCTTTCTCTTTCTTCTCTACTGCACTTCTCTTCTTCTCTCGATCTCTGTTCTCCTTTTCTCTATTTCTCTTTTTCTTTTCTTCTGCTGGATCGTGGAAGCTCTCTCTTCTTTTTCCCTTTCTTCTCTCAGCTTCTACTCTCTGGCTTCGATCACGATCAGCCTCCATCTGAAGACGAAGGCTCCAATATATACCAGCAGCAGTAGGGAGATAGGGCGTGTGCTTCCCACGCCTTCCGTCCAGAAGATTCCTCCTCGGATCACGTGCTCAGCACCACCTCGGATCACGTGTCAGGTGCCAGCTTCGGGTCACGTGCCCATTCATCAGTACGCTCAGCAACTGGAGTTAGATGGCGTCAACCCACTTGCTCCAAGGAGTTGACGCAGCCTTCAGAGATCTTCAACCTATGAAACTCAAGTCTGCTGCGTTGACTCCATCAGTTTGCTGCATTGACGCATTGATACGTTCCAGTGAACAAACAGCCTAGCCTTTTTAACTGCTGCGTCGACGCTTTCATCCCGTGGCGTTGACGCATAGGTGATCCAGTGATCAGTTCTTCAGCAGATAGATGTGCTGCGTTGACGCTCTCAGCATGTTGCGTTGACGCATGGAGCTGCAGCGTCGATGCTGCCAATGTACTCTAGAGGCTGCAATAAGGGATACTTGAACTGCTGCGTCCACGCTACTTGATCAATGCGTTGACGCACCAGAATAATCCAAGAGCTTCTTTCTTGATTGTTTGAACTGATGTGTCCACGTGTCAGCATTTCAGCCTCTTGGATCACGTGCCAAGTCTTGATGGCCTGAATCATTTGCAGACAGACAGAGGAAAATGAACTTAGTTCAGACGAATGTATATACTTAAGCAGAGCTGCCAGTGTATGGATTTGAGCAGTGCAGCAAGTGTACAGACTTGGTAAAACAAGGTCCAGTGTATAGACTTGGTAAAGTGAAGTCCAGTGTATAGACTTCAGTTAAGTTCAGGACTCTAACAACGAGTGTATAGACTTGGGCCTAACAATTGAATGTATAGAGTTGAAGCCTGACAACCCATGTGTAGACTTGAAGCTTGGAAGGATGTACACACTTGACCAATTCAAAGGCGAATCGAGTGTACAGACTCTGAGTCCAAACCCAACGGCTGTACAGACTTTAAATCCTAAAGGCAGTGTATAGACATTGAAGAACAACAACTAATGTATGGACTTTACAATGCAAACAACAATGTATAGACTTCATGAAAAAGCCCAATGTATAGACATTGAATTCGCTGTGAATGTACAGACTCTGAGGAAATGAAACGAGTCAGTGTACAGACTTCAAATTGAAGACAGCCGATGTATAGACTTTGAAGACGGAAGCCAGTGTACAGACTTCCCACCAACCAGTGTATGGACTTCAACAGTGAACGGCTGTACAGACTTCACTTATGAAACGTAGGGACAGACCCCAATGTATAGACTTATGAAGCCTTCGACTCATACATGCTACAGTCCAATGTATGGACTTGAGTTAAGTGCATTGGCTGTACAGACTTCAATTAGAAGATGCCCGGTGTACAGACTTGAAGAAGAGATGCCAATGTACAGACTTAACGATATGAACACTAAGGCATGCTGTACAGACTTTGATACCCAGACAGTCAGTGTTCTGATGGGTCGACGCATCAGCAAGCTTGGGTCGACCCACTACTGTTCAGACTGTAGATACATGCATAGACATGATATCTGACAGAATGCAATGCATATATATAAAGAACAATGCACAGAAATGCACTTTGTTTATTGCAATCATCAAAACATAACAACATTGCTATCATCAAAATACAATATCAAATGCACTCAAATGCACTCACTGTCTTGCTATCATCAAAACCAAATAGCATTGCTATCATCAAAGCAACATAGCACATGCTTGTGCCTAAGAGGCACAACATTCTCCCCCTTTTTGATGATGGCAACACAATGTGACTGTGAGTCACACACAAGATTTTCTCCCCCTTTGATATGATCAAAAAGAGAAAAACAGTAAAAATAAGAGTGCAAAGTGCATTATGCATGCAAATTCCTCTAGAACATTCTCCCCCTGAATGTAAGACTCCCCTGAATTATTTCTCCCCCTAAATAATAGCTCCCCCTTTGAGAAGGAATATGAACAGATAAACAAAGAAAAGAAGGTAGGAGGGTCACTTGACAACAGCTGAATCATAGGTTCAGAAAGGAAGCATGATTATAAATAACTGTTAAAGTATAAGAATCAGCAACATACAATTTTCAAAAAATTCAGGTTTAACAGTGATAAATCTAGAGTAAAACACCTGACCCCTGAAAAAGAGTTTATAGACTCCATTTATAGCAATGAATGTAGGGCACATGGTATTAATAGATAAGTCAGAAATAATACCCTTCTGTGATTAAACAAGGAAATTCAAGAGAGGCAAATTGATAAAAACAATTTTCACTCATTGACTTTTGATTTTTCGAAAGGTTACAGCAGTTTGATTTTCACTTTTGAATTTTTCAGAGCCTGAACTAAGTAAATAGATCAGTGGCATTTATGCTGTTGACATTAGGTGTACACCTTGATCAGAGGCAGGTACCCCCAGTTACTAGGCATAAACTACTAGACCTATTTCAGATCAAAACCCACAAAGAATAGTCTTCACTTTTGACGTTAAGGGTACACCTTGATTAGAGGCCAGTACCCCCAGTTACTTGGTGAGAACTTCCCCTATAGATTTGACCCTTTGAACAGAGATATTCTGAAGCACTTCATGACTATGAGTTCTCCTACTTCATTGGAGGAGATCATAATTTCTCAGTGCAATTCAGCCATTGTTCTGTCACTATGTTCAGTTCATAGCATTTATGATCTTATTTACTGCTGCCCTTATCTCTTTTAGAGTGATTGTTTAAAAAATCAGTACACACTCTTATTCACCTTTTCTAGAAATTTCCAGATCAACACATTAGGCATTACAAAAACTTTTTCTAATCTTACCATGAGACAAGGATTAAGAGCTATAAAAGTTTTTCTTTTATCTCAGATTCTGAAGGCAGACATTTGACTCTTCAATTTATAAAGGTTAAACCTTTAGTTCTTTTCAATTTGTGAGAGTGATTCTTATAAAAGAACAATTGAAATAATCACAACTCAATGTACTAAACCAGAAACAGAACTGTTGTTCAGTGAATGTTAGGGAAATGATAGCAATAGGCATTGAGTTCCTGGAGCATCTGATGTCAAAAGATATGAAAGAACTAGATGGGGACAGTGAGAAGTAGCAAGGATTCAATGAATTGAACAGAAAAACTCTCAGCTCCCCCTGACATCATGATGCAAAGATTATGCTATGCACTAGGCTGTTCTACATGCAGACTATGCAATAATGAAACATGAGGCAATTATGCAATCAATTTAAGTTTATGCATCTAACAACAAGTATGCAGTCCATTTATTCAGTGCAATAATCAGTGAGAGAAGATCATCAGATATATGCAAAGTAAAACTCAGTAGCTGAGTCTGGAATGCAGACTGATCAGCTAGACATGAAGAGATCATCAACAATCAATCAAGCAAATCACATGAAGCTCACATTTTTCATGCACATATTTTCAGATAATGGAATTTAAAGCAAAGTTCAGAACTAACCTGAAGAGTTGAATCATGGGGTTTTCATTTTAGTGGCTTGGCTAAATTACCCCTTTTATTTCTCTCACAAAGGCACACCTACAACATATCAATCAATATGATCTTGCAGGGACCCAAGCAGTCTTGGGTCCTGCACTACCCCTATCAGGTGTTCTAAACATTCTTTTTGCAACATTATCATCAAATTCCATAAAAGAACAATCAGACATAGAATGTCCAAATTTTCCACAATAATGACATGAAACAACAGATTGTCTGGTCCTATGGTGCATGTCAACAGTAGTATGAGACCTATGATCATAAGCATGAAATGTTCTGTTATATGCATGAAATTTTGACTTACCATTACCTGCCCACCAGCATTCAGAACCTAGGTGGCCAGATTTTTCACATTCAAAGCATACAGGTGTCTTTCCTTTAAAATCAGATTTATTTCTATCAGCATCATAATGATCAGGGAATTTTTTAGATTTAAAATTCAATCTATTTCTGTGTACAGAGAATTTACTAAATTCAGAGTTAGAATTCTTTTCCTGAGCATGCCAGTAATTTTCAACCATGTGGCCCAATTTTCCACAATGAAGACATTGAATGTTCTTTTTATGAGATGCATGATTTTTAGTATGGAATAGTTTATCATGCATTCTAACAGTAGATAGATCATCTAATTTCATTTGTCTACAATCATGCATGAGATGACCTATTTTATGACAATAAAAACATTGATGCCTTTTGATGTGAGCAGAAGAAGGTTTCTTCACAGTAGGCTTCCAAGCATGAATTCTATCATACTTCAATTCATCCTTCTTCATCACAAAACAATCAGCCATCTCATGGCCAAACTTTCCACAGTAAAAGCATTTGACATTTTTGACACTAGATTTGTTGGCCTGAACTTTCTTAGCATGCTGATCGTTATCATTCTTTTTCAAAACTTTTCTTTTCTCCTTTGTTTTCTTATTTTCCTGATTAGCATGCATATTTGAAGAAGAGCCTGAAGTGCTAGCTAACTCAGAGCTACACACAAAGGTTGTGTGCTGTCTTTTTCTTTCTTCCTGATTACTGCCTCCATCAGAGACTTTCTTCTTAGAAACAGCCTTTGGATTTTCTTTATTTTTAAATGACTCAGACAGAGAATTGTTCAATTCAGTGATTTCATTTTTGAGAGAGGAAATGAGAATTTCAGAATCTGTGATCTTTTCATTAAGTAAGACATTAATGGCTTTGTAGCTATCAATCTCTTCTATTAATGCAGTCACTCTCTTACGTTCATTTTCAATTGAATTTTTCCCTCTTTCAAGCATTAAGAGTCTCTCAGACATAGCAAAATTGAGCAACCTTAATTCTTCATTTTTATTTTCCAATAAAGAGATTTGTTCCTTACTCACATTCAGATCAGCTAAGCACATATCATGAGATGTTTTTAGTCTTTGACAATTTTCACAGGAAACATTAGAGTTAATCTGTTCACATCTCTTTTTCAACTTTCTATTTTTAGATTTCAAATATTTACATTTCTCAGAACGTTCCTCATACATATCCCATAATTCGTCAATTGAAATCTCTTCAGATTCAGATTCAGAATTTACCTTGGATGAGGAATCTTCATTATCCCAGTTGGCCATCAAACAACTATCACTCTGTTGGTTATGCGCAGAGATAACTTTGTCATATATCTCTTTTCCAGAATTGCACCTGAGAGCAAAAGAATATACATCAGTATTAACAGCAGCTCTCAAGATATTAAGAATTATGACATTATCACGGTTCTTAAAGGTGTCCTCACTAGACCACTTGGTCTGATCTTTGGGTAATCGATGTGGGCCTTTCGATAGCAAACTCCATAGTTTGGGATCAATGGAATCTACATACACAGCTAGGCCTCCTAGCCAACTTTCAAAGTTAGAACCATCATAAATTGGAGGACGATCCATTTGGACATATGGCAAATAGATTCAACTCACTAAAATAAATGACAGAAAATGCAGCAAAACCAGATGGGCAAGGTAAAGCACTAAATCAGTGAAACAAAACAACGAGCACAATACACCCACTCTGAAAACGCACCAAAAATCTAGCAGGATCCTCTACAGATTGTTAGATCTGTTAAGTCAGAGACCGCTCTGATACCAATTGTTGGGTTCGGTGCAGTATTCAGAGGGGGGGTGAATGAATATAGCCCTTTAAAATCTTTCACATAAGTAAAATATTCGGCTCACTAACTATCTAGAATGCTAACTAGACAGATTTATCAAATCTGAAAGACTAATTAGCAGTTGCAGAATAAAACAAACAGACAGTAAGCACTCTAACAAGACAAGTTAGATGAACTATAGCTCAATTAGAATTTCAATCACTTAACAGATTAAGACACTCTAAGCAATTAGACAATTCAAGTAACACACAATCCCAGTGTCAAACAGATAGCGTGCGCAGCTAATCAACTTCGTTGAACTTGAAGCAAACACTTGAAGCGCCCTTATGCAAGCATCTAGCGGAAGCAATAAGACAGATGAAGAAATCAAACCACTGCACAATGGGTTTTAGGTGGTTCGGTCCAGCAGACCTACATCCACCCCACACTCAAACCGAGTGTGGCTTCACTAACAGCTGGGCAACACAGCTTGCCAACAGACGCTGATACACAGCTCACCCAGGGAAACAACCTCCCCTCTTCCTCCTACACGGAGGGAACCTCTAGCAATTCACGGTCACTAGAAACCAGAGACTCACGTCTCTCTTCCTCTATACCAAGAGAGAACCCCACTAGTAGCAGCCCCGCTACCAGTGAACCAGCCAGTAGCACTCTGCTACCAGTAATCCACCAGAGGCCTAGCCTCTCTTCCTCCTAGCCTGGAGGGAACCCACAAGCAACCCCCCTGCTGCTTGCAAACCGGAGATCAGATCTCCCTTCTCCTGACCCACCAGGAGGAACCCGACCTCACTACTGAGAATCGGAAGAACAAGGATAACCAAATGAAAAAGGAAAAACAAAAACACGAAATGAAAATAACTTCAGCAAACAGAAAGCTGAAAAATGAAATGCACAATGTGGCTCTCAACGGAGCTGACTGGCCTGGATCTGATCCACGGTCCAGTAGGAACAGATCTCCCTCGATCTCACTCTCTTTCTTCACTCTCTCTCTTTCTCTTTCTTCTCTGCTGCACTTCTCTTCTTCGCTCGATCTCTATTCTCCTTTTCTCTATTTCTCTTTTTCTTTTCTTCTGCTGGATCGTGGAAGCTCTCTCTTCTTTTTCCCTTTCTTCTCTCAGCTTCTACTCTCTGGCTTCGATCACGATCAGCCTCCATCTGAAGACGAAGGCTCCAATATATACCAGCAGCAGTAGGGAGATAGGGCGTGTGCTTCCCACGCCTTCCGTCCGAAGATTCCTCCTCGGATCACGTGCTCAACACCACCTCGGATCACGTGTCAGGTGCCAGCTTCGGGTCACGTGCCCATTCATCAGTACGCTTAGCAACTGGAGTTAGATGGCGTCAACCCACTTGCTCCAAGGAGTTGACGCAGCCTTCAGAGATCTTCAACCTATGAAACTCAAGTCTGCTGCGTTGACTCCATCAGTTTGCTGCGTTGACGCATTGATACGTTCCAGTGAACAAACAGCCTAGCCTTTTTAACTGCTGCGTCGACGCTTTCATCCCGTGGCATTGACGCATAGGTGATCCAGTGATCAGGTCTTCAGTAGATAGATGTACTGCGTTGACGCTCTCAGCATGCTGCGTTGACGCATGGAGCTGCAGCGTCGATGCTGCCAATGTACTCCAGAGGCTACAATAAGGGATACTTGAACTACTGCGTCCACGCTACTTGATCAATGCGTTGACGCACCAGAATAATCCAGGAGCTTCTTTCTTGATTGTTTGAACTGCTGTGTCCACGTGTCAGCATTTCAGCCTCTTGGATCACGTGCCAAGTCTTGATGGCCTGAATCATCTGCAGACAGATAGAGGAAAATGAACTTAGTTCAGACGAATGTATATACTTAAGCAGAGCTGTCAGTGTATGGATTTGAACAGTGCAGCGAGTGTACAGACTTGGTAAAACAAGGTCCAGTGTATAGACTTGGTAAAGTGAAGTCCAGTGTATAGACTTCAGTTAAGTTCAGGACTCTAACAACGAGTGTATAGACTTGGGCCTAACAATTGAATGTATAGAGTTGAAGCCTGACAACCCATGTGTAGACTTGAAGCTTGGAAGGATGTACACACTTGACCAATTCAAAGGCAAATCGAGTGTACAGACTCTGAGTCCAAACCCAACGGCTGTACAGACTTTAAATCCTAAAGGCAGTGTATAGACATTGAAGAACAACAACCAATGTATGGACTTTACAATGCAAACAACAATGTATAGACTTCATGTAAAAGCCCAATGTATAGACATTGAATTCGCTGTGAATGTACAGACTCTGAGGAAATGAAACGAGTCAGTGTACAGACTTCAAATTGAAGACAGCCGCTGTATAGACTTTGAAGACGGAAGCCAGTGTACAGACTTCCCACCAACCAGTGTATGGACTTCAACAGTGAATGGCTGTACAGACTTCACTTATGAAACGTAGGGACAGACCCCAATGTATAGACTTATGAAGCCTTCGACTCATACATGCTACAGTCCAATGTATGGACTTGAGTTAAGTGCATTGGCTGTACAGACTTCAATTAGAAGATGCCCGGTGTACAGACTTGAAGAAGAGATGCCAATGTACAGACTTAACGATATGAACACTAAGGCATGCTGTATAGACTTTGATACCCAGACAGTCAGTGTTCTGATGGGTCGACGCATCAGCAAGGGTGGGTCAACCCACTACTGTTCAGACTGTAGATACATGCAGAGACATGATATCTGACAGAATGCAATGCATATATATAAAGAACAATGCACAGAAATGCACTTTGTTTATTGCAATCATCAAAACACAACAACATTGCTATCATCAAAATACAATATCAAATGCACTCAAATGCACTCACTGTCTTGCTATCATCAAAACCAAATAGCATTGCTATCATGAAAGCAACATAGCACATGCTTGTGCCTAAGAGGCACAACAAGAATAATATGCAAAGAATGACTCACAAGACCTCTCCCCCTTTGACATCATCAAAAAAAGTATGAACAATGGGGATTAAACTCTGAGTGACAAAAATAGTAAGGTTACAGACAAGAGGTCAAACTACATTCATAAACCATCCTATAGGAAGATAAGTGCATTAGCTAGTTAGGCTGCATGGTTTATGACTAATAATCCAGAAAGACACAAGAGAAAAAAAATCGTAAGTGGTTATATACACAAATAATGGAGAAAGAGCAAGTTGAGTTATGTGTCTTGTCAATCTATCTGCAGATTTACTAATCAATGGTCCAAGGACTTCTCTAGGAAGATCTGCCATTAGTATTGAGGACAAGCATTTGTAACCAATCCATATTGAATTTATTTTTGGGGTACATTGTTTGTGATTTTTCATTTCAAAGCAACTTTTGCTGTAGAATTTTCTTTATATGAGCAATCTGGTTTAATCCACACCTTTTGACGTGAGGAAACACATTGTTTAGATGCAAGAATCTCCAGTTACTCAGTAGGTTAACCGTTTTACTTTTGAATTAACAGAGTTAACAAGAGTAGTGGCTTTTTACGTGAGGCACAACATGTCTCAGGTGAAGTGACCCGGTTACTCACCACACTATGTCATTGCTCTGTCAAGGTTTTTTAGCACTATAATTTTTAATCAGAGATAGTTTGGTACTTCATGACACAATTTACTTCACTTCAAGGTGAAGAATAATCGGTTTCTTAGTAAACCAAGACCATTGCTCTGAAATCTTGTTTCCCCATTTTTTTGAATTCATGAGATTATTTTAAGTGTTTGAAGACAATACTGAATTATAAGATTTTCAACCAAAGTTGCCCCCTTACTATTGAATTACAGGCCTTTAGAAGATTTCAGAACACAGTACTTCAGAGATGTTCTTAACCCATTAAGTCTGTATAGATGAGTTCTTCAGAACCCTTTTATTTTGTTCTTGTAGGGTTATGAATCTTAAACCACTAGACATATCATGGCTAACATACTTAATCTCTGTCCATTTAGGAAAGTCCTGAATGCAAAAATCTTCGAGTCTGTAAAAAGACTGTTGGAGACTCAGAATAATCTCACGAGGAATTTTGTGCATATCTCTAAGACAACTAAAATGACTGATAGAGAAAGAACTGAAATGGCTGACAGAAAATTGAAATGGCTGAGACTGCTCCCCCTAACAATCAGAATTTATTGACATAAGAATATGAGAGAATATGAGCAAGCTTGAAGTCATTGAATCAAGGACCTTTATCTCCCCCTTACTAGATGCATTAACTACCCTTGGTACTTGGTGGAGAACTTATGTCTGAGGACCACCTCACACTTAGTGAGAGCTTCCAGATAGGCCTTACCTGCCCTTCAACAACACACCATTTGATATACCATAGGGTGGTTAGCAACCAGTGATTGAAAAGAGAGACAAGATTTGACAATCGAAAAATAGACAATGGGGCTAGCTTCCCCTCACTTATTGCAGTTACAGCTTAAGATAGATGAATTGACTGACATCAAGGAGAGATTGCAAAATCATGTTGATCTAAAGAGACCCAACTCTCTTCTCAGGGTAGAAATTTTTTCATGATCCAGTAGCTTAGTGAAAATCTTCGCAATTTGATGTGCTATGCCGACATGAATCAATTCAAAATTTTTCTTTGAAACCTCATCCCTTAGAAAATGGTGTCTAATGTCAATATGCTTTGAATGTGAGTGCTAAATTGGATTCTTGGACAGGTTTATAGCACTTGTGTTATCATAGTAAATGGGTGTGCAGCCAAGATCTACATTGTAGTCTTTTAGCTGGTGTTTAATCCATATGACTTTGTGCCACAGCTACCAGCAGCTACATACTCATCCTCTGTAGTTGACAGAGCTACTGAGTGTTGTTTCTTGGAAGCCCAAGAAACCAGACACCCACCTAAGAATTGACAGTGTCCACTAGTGCTTTTCCTATCTAGTTTGCACCCAAAATAATCTGCATCAGTATATGAAATCAAATTTAAATTGTATGATGCAGGAAACCATAAGCCTAAGTTGTGTGTGCCAGTAATATATCTAAAAATTCTTTTAACAGCTGAAATATGTGATTCATTTGGATTAGCTTGAAACTTAGCACACAAACACACACTGAATTGGATATTGGGTCAGGAAGCTGTGAGATAGAGTAATTAGCCAATCATAGCTCTGTAGAGCTTTGAATCCACTGATTTACCGACTCATCAGCATCCAATGATGGGTTTGCTCACATTGGTGTAGACATGTGATTCAGCTTATCAATGCTGAATCTCTTCAGAATTTCCAATGCATACTTGGTCTGACTAATAAAGCATCCATCCTTCGTTTGTTTAACCTGCAGACCAAGGAAAAATTGCAAGTCACCAACTAGGCTCATCTGAAACTCTTTTGACATTAAACTCACAAATTCTTCTGAAAGTTTAGGACATGTAGAACCAAAAACAATGCCATCAACATATACCTGAACAATGATTATTTTCTGATCCACATTCTTAGTAAAAAGAGTCTGATCAACCTTACCTCTACAATACCCTTTACTGATCAAAAGCTCAGTCAGCCTATCATACCAAGCCCGAGGGGCTTGTTTCAGTCCATATAAAGCCTTATTCAATTTGAAAACATGGTTAGGCAGCTCAGATAATTCAAAACCTGGGGGTTGCTCAACATAAACTTCCTCTTTTATGTTACCATTTAAAAAGGCACTCTTTACATCCATTTGTTGAAGTTTTATGTTATGCGAGCATGCAAAAGCTATTAGAATTCTAATGGCTTCCATCCTAGCAACTGGTGCATAGGATTCATCAAAATCTACCCCAAATTCTTGAGTGTATCCCTTATCTACCAACCTAGCTTTATTCCTACAGATTATTCCATCTTCATTCACTTTATTTCTAAACACCCATTTGGTTCCAATGATAGAACAATGTTCAAGTCTAGGAACCAAGGTCCGGAATTTATTTCTTTCAAATTGACCCAATTCTTCATGCATTGCATTAATCCATGATTCATCTTTTAAAGCTTCTTCTATGGATTTGGGTTCAATTTGTGAGACCAATGCTACTAGGTCCTGATTATTGACTTCTCTATGAAAAGACCTAGTCCTAGGGGGATTATGTAGATTTCCTATAATATTATGAGACTGATGATCTTTAAGAAATCTGATGTTATTTGAAGACTCACCTTGTTCGGTCGACTGACCTTGATCTGGAAAGGATTGTTCTAGCTAATCAGAGTCTTCTTCTATTTGCTTTTCTTTCATGAATTCTTCATCTTCTTTTTCCTTCCTGTCATCATGGTTAAAATCAGCAGGGTTGGAAGTTTCATCAAACATCACATGAGGGGACTCCTCTACTAGTTGATCATGAATATTGAAGACTCTATAAGCTCTAGACAATTCAGAATACCCCAAGAAAATCCCTAGACTACTCTTGGCTTCAAACTTATCTAGGTCATTTTTATCATTGTTATGAATAAAGCACTTGGAACCAAAGATTTTGAAATAATCCATGTTAGGTCTCTTACCCTTCAATAATTCATATGGAGTTTTGTTGTAGACATTTCTTACCATGGCCCTGTTAAGTATATTGAAGTCCCGAGTTTAAATGGCACCCAAGAGGGGGGGTGAATTGGGTGTTAAAAGATTTAAACAAACTTTTTTGCTTTTGTATAAAATATGTGATAGGATGCTAATATGAGAAACAAAACTAACAACAGCCAATAGATAAGGCAAAAACTATATGGTGATAAAAGGATTATGCAGGATAAACGAGAATAGAAATTCAACGGGAATGCACACTTACGATTTGCACAGAAGGGAGATAAAGGAAAAGGAACAAACCACACTGAGACAGTGATTTTTAGGTGGTTCGGATGCCACAACGGCAACCTACGTCCACCCCTCACGGACTGTGAGGATCCACACACTATCTTGTAAGAAGTTACAAGATCAGACACACACAACACTCACACATTGGGAAGGAGAGTTCCTGCGAAGGTGTAAGAAACACCTTAACACACACGCAGCTACAACAGAGAACACACAAACACACACACACGGATCTAGGAAGATCCACACACACTGAAATGTTTAACAATCACAAGAACCGCAGATGAAGCTTAAGAGAACAAAATGAATTTAGAACACAAGAGAAGAATCTTGATTTGCTCCCCCTTAATGGATGATTGGATGCTTTGGATGCAGCTTGAATCCTTGGGCTGATCTTCACTTGATTGGATGAAGAAAGATGAAGAACTTTTCTCAGAGCACTGTTCACGTCTACAGTGCTGGATCCCTTCTCTTCCTCTTGGCAGCCCCCTTGATCCACCTTTAGCATTAGGGTTTTCCAATCCCTATTGTATATGTTTTATAGGTTCTTGAATGGTCCAAGGACTCCCCCAGACTAGATCCATAATTTCTGGAGAGTTTGGTTGCTTAGGGATTAAACAATACCCATGAGAATGGCTTTTCTCAAAATGATAAAAAGTCAACAATTGTTGGCAGCTCGGGGCTGGCGGTCGACCTGCAGGGTCTGGAGGTCGACCGCCACTGAGAGACCTGCAGGAGGCTGGTCCCTGGGAGATCCGATCGACCGAGATTGAGGGGCGGTCGACCGCCACTGAGATAGCTTGTAGAAGTTTCCATTCTGTTATTTCAGGTCGACCGGGATGATGCTGGAGGTCGACCGGACTGTCAAAAACTAGAAACATGAAGAGTTTAGCCCAGAAAAATGTGTCCATATGATCGAGGCATGATTTGAACGATTGGTTAAAAGGTTATTACAAGCTCATTCAATGTACTTAGAAAACCATTTGAAATGCTAAGACCTTAAGAACAGCATGAAGAGTTCCGACTTTGAAGGCTTATGAAAAACACTTTGGTTATTAGATCCAAGCATGTGAGCAACCCTATGTCCTTGGTTTTGTTATCATCAAAACACCGAGATATATATACAACATATATAACAGGCAGTGTTTACAACTTCTGCCCAAAATTTTCGTGGGAGTTGGCTCTCAATCAATATTGTTCTTGCCATCTCCACGATTGTTCTATTTCTACTCTCTATAACTCCATTCTGTTCTGGGGTCCTGGGAGATGAAAATTTATGAGTCAATCCTTCTTTATTATAGAAATCTAAAAATAATGTATTTTCAAATTCCCCCCCATGGTTAGATTAGATGACGCAAATTTTATGTATTCCTTCTTGTTTTATTTTATTGAAGAAAATGTGAAATTCATGAAAGACTTCATTCTTATAAGCTAAAAAGAATATCCATGCAAACCTAGTGTAATCATCTACAATGACATACCCCAATCTTTTGCCATTTAGACTTTGAGTCCTAGTAGGACCAAACAAGTCGATATGCAGAAGTTCTAATGGTCTAGAAGATAAGGGTTCATGCCTTATTTTGAAGGATTTCCTAGTTTGCTTCCCTAATGCACATGCATCACAGATTTTTGAGTTTGTGCAGAAATTCATTTTAGGCAAACCTCTCACTAACTTATGCTTGACTAACTTATTCAAGATATTATAGATAGCATGGCCTAATTTCTTATGCCAATGAAAAGCATTATTGATAGAGTTGGCAGTCAAACAAAGATTGGATTCAAAATTTTCATCTAAGTCCACTATGTAAACATTGTTGACTCTATGGCCTACAAATTTTATTGCATCGGAATTGACTTCAAAAATCCTACATACATGATCATCAAATGTGACCCTGTGACCCTTGTCAAAGAGCTAACTAATGCTCAGCAAGTTATGTTCAAGACTATCTACAAGTAATACCTTCTCAATTGTGTTGGAGGGACACTTACTAATAGTGTCGGAGCCAATGATCTTACCTCTATTCTTCCCTCCAAACTTAACTGTTACTCCAACCTTCATTTCCAGCTTGCTGAATTTGATCTTGTCTCTAGTCATGTGCCTCGAGCAGCCACTATCAAGATACCACCGGTTGTACATGGCTGCCAGGCTTTCCTGCAAAACACATTATGCAAAAACTTTTTGAACCCAAGACAAGTTGGGTCCACATACATCATTAAGACTCTTCAACAAACATTTTAGAATCCAAATTTGTTTGACAGTTTTCTTTTGATTAGCATGATGGTTCAGTTTTTTATCACTATCATTCCTTCTGGTAGCAACCCTTGGGTTTGATTTGGCTTGGCTATTTTTGATGTGTTTGTTATTCCACTGCCCAAAATTATTTCTGTACTGGTTAACAAATTTTCTTGCCCTGTAGGTAGTATGTGCATTGACAGCATTTTGGTGGTGAGAGGAGTAAGTCCTCGTTTGTTTAGGCACAATGAGATTTTTGTTATTTGCAGGGTGGAGTGTTGGGTTATTTTTCTTTTATGGAATTTGAGCTTTGGTGTTTTGGCTATTCTTGTTGACAGCCCTCATTGGGTTACCAAAATTTTTTACTTATGAACTGTGAGTGTTGCTAGTTGAGCTGGATGGAATGTCCATCTTTTCTTTAACTTTGCTAGAACAAAATGTGATTGTCTTGAAGTCAAAAGGTTTTTTGTTTGATGGATCAAAACATAGACCTTCTTTATTGAAGTTAACCTTTACTACTAGCATGGTGTCTAGATTTGACTTCCCTTGGACAAACTTTTCCAGTGTGATCTATTTATCTTCTAAGTCTTTTTGGAGTTTTTCACAGGTTTTCTGAAGTTCAGAGTTAACACCATTTATTGCTTCATTTTTGTCAGAAATCAATCTGTTCTCATTTTTTGTTTCCTGAAACTTCAACCTAAACTCATCAAATTCTTTCATTTTCTTCTTTCATATTTTCATTTTCCTTTCTAAGTGAGCTTAGTTCTTCCAATTCTGTTTTGAGTTTTTCTTTCTCTTTTTGAAGGTTATCTTTATTCTCAACAGCAGCATTCAATTTCCTTTTTAGAACTCTATGTTCATTCCTCAAAGAATTAAACTTATCAAGGAGTTCACCATAAGCATCTTCCCAATCATCAATAGAAAAGTTTTCGAATAAGTTGCTTACCTCCTCATCACTTTGAGCCATAAGACACAGTCCTTTTTATTTTCCTTCAGAAGATTCCCTTTCAGTGATTTCCTCCTCATCGCTCCAGGTACACAGCATAGCTTGAGGCATCTTCTTCTTGCCCTTGGGGTTCTTGTGAACGTGTCACATAGACATTTTTTAAGAAAAAAGAAAAAAAGATTTTAAAATCGAAATGGGGAGAAATGTGCTAAAATATGTGGGACATGAGGGAAAAAAGGGGAATGAGCATGAGATGCTCTATGGAGGGTGATCGCCAGAGGGGTTACCTCAAAATACCAAAGATGATCGCATGTACCTTTTGTGAAGCAGGGAAATTGCAAGTTCTTCCTTCCTCCTTCTACCGGCCGGCCGATGAAGGGGGTTTATAGTTTGATTACCCTTGCAAGAAAACACACAAAATAAATAAAGATGTGGATTAGCCAAGTGAGGTGCAGTATCAATGCTCTAAAAGTATGAAATCAATCAAATCAAACATGAACACACCTTGTGTGTTTTGGTTTAAACCCCTTAAGAGGAGTAACAAGGGATGGGATATGAATGCTAAGAATATGCAAAGCAAATATATGTGATGATATCTCTAGCAAATAACTAGAAGAAAGGGGTATGTAGGATGATATGCTAATAACTAAAAAAAACTAAAAGAAGAGGGAGGCCTTCTGCTGTGTGTGCAGCAGTAAGGGGGAGAAGCAAGCAGAGAGCATGCTGCCACTGCAGGATGAAGCTGCTGGGGAAAAGGCTCTGCCAGAGGAAGAAGAACGCCGCGAGAGAGAGTTCGTCCGTGGAGGAAGAGTCTTGGAAGAAGGTCACCACCGGGAGGAAAGAGCTTGGAAGGAATACCTGCAAAAGAACAAACGCACTTCTCTCCGTAAAAAAAACTCTCACAGTGTTAGCTCTTGTTAACTCATGTTGTTCTCCTTCTTAATCTCTTCTGTTGTTAACCTCTGTTAGCTCTCTTTCTTCTCACGCGTGAGAGACACTATGGGGTATTTATAGGCCCAAAATCCTTACATCAATAGGATTAAAATAAGGAACCAGTCCTCCAATAAGGATCCCTCTTCCCAATCGAACACTAGGTGTAAAATGAGGAAAGGGTCACTACTGGAAGGTAGCAGGCGAAACAAAGATGGAAGTGAAAATGACGACCGGAAGAGGGGCGTTAATTTAAATGACGACATCCACTCAGTCGTTAATTCGTGGATTTAATTATAGAAATAAAGAATTTTCCTTATTTAAAATTGACAAATGACGCATGTTTGAATGGGCGTCAAATAATCAACGCCCCCCATGCGGGCGTCAATTCTTTGAATTTTATTTTGATTGGGATTCATAAAATCCAGGAAACAACGCCTGTTTGAACAGTCGTTTCTTTGTGAAATCACGGCCCCCATCAGGTCGTCAGTTAAATGACGCCCTTCCTCCAGGCGCTAATTACAATTATTATTGGAAAAATACCAAATAAATAGGAAAACTTCATATTGAGCCAATATTGAAGTCCACTTTGGGGCGTCACGTGATGACATGAGGTTTACACATCATAGTATCAATTTTGACGTGTCTACAGCTGTCCCGCCTTGGCGTCTGCTATGCAAGGGAGCGAGATGGAATGAAGCGAAAGTGTAATAAGCGGAATGAAGTGAGAACGGACTGATAAGTAGATTCCAAGGTGTGATGTGACACGCCTCCAACACTAAGAGTTGGAAATCTTTCCAAGATTCTGAACGAAACAACTTCGGATGATTACGAGAAAGCAATGATCGGCTGGATGAAGGAACTAAACTAATAAACGAAATGTGCGCGAGGGCACGGAAGGAAAGACACCATTGGAGAGCAGTTACCAGCCAATGTGGACGTGCTACAACCAATCTCACGCCCCGAGCGCGGAAGAAACTCGGAGAGCGTGACGAGTTTATAATCATTCATGTCAATTAGAGCAATAACAATTTCGACGACAACGACAGAGCGCGCTAATAACAACAATAATTTATAAAACTGACCCCTTCCACACTAAATCATCAATACATAATGTCAATTTAACAATGACTCATTTAAATAAAGGTGACTTAATAACAATAACGGAAAGACACGACGCAACAGGACTTGGCACGGTGCTTGGAAACTTCTACACTCATCACTCTTGGTCATTCCCATCTAGTCGCTATTTAGAGTCCAAATTACCTGAAAAATTATTGGAAAGCACTTGATGAGCGAACGCTCAGTTGGAATTATATCTTCAGACCCAGACTTGCTTTACGTGATTAATACATTACGCAATATGGCATGATTATGTACAAAAAAAATGTAAGTGAATAACGAGAGTGGAATAACAATAAATATTAAGAACGAGCTAGCAAGATATCATGTGTATCAAGAAAAATCAAGGGGACTGAACAAGTAATATCAAGTTATGTCACAAGATAGTGGCTACTCATTTATTCAAGTATTGCTCAATCAGGGCCACGCAAGTCAAGTGTATCAAGTCAAGCACGAGAGGAAAGTGGAACGTCATCAATCAAGCTAGTCATGCACTCCGGTGTAATGTCACACCGTAATCATTCAACTCCCATGGGCACAAGTACTTTCGGGTGCTCCTCCCAGGACCAGATTGGGCCCTATGTGCACAGGCATTGGTCATATAAATTGACATCTACTATAGTTTTTTAGCCATTGGAATTCCAAAAAAAATAGCTTATTGTAGGATGTCAAGGTAGATTAATGAAATTTTGGAATTCAAGTCCAGAGATTTATGTAGAGATGACTTAACTAGAAAATGTGCATACGACTAGGTAATTGGCGTCCTTCTAGGAAATCGCAGAATGGAATTGGTGTCCTTATTAACAGGCGCTAATTCTGTAAATATGATATTTAAGCAAGAATAAATAGCGTCTGTTATAGCAGGCGTAATTTAACATTTTATTTTTTCACTTAATATAAATGACGTCCTTCTTTTTTTTTTTGTAAAATCCTGCCTAGGGTTTGTTGGGAGAGTGCACCCTTTACCAGAGGTAAAGAGAAAGCCACTCCACCAAACGAACACTAGGGGGTAGATTTTATTGCTGATCAAAAGAATTACATTTACATCAAACGGATACTGGGCATACCTAGTTATCTAATCGGGCTTCTCCCTTTATAAATGTAGGGAGGTCATCATAAGAAAAAAAGACATTACATTTGGAAAAGCAAGCCAAAGAAGATAAGGAGTCAGCAACTTTATTTCCTTCTCTATAGATGTGGTCAAGTATATCATTCTGAGTAAGTAAACTCCAGATCTCTCTCACATAATAGAGAATGGACCAAGGGCAATGAATTTCCTTTTTAATTATTCGAAATAGTGTGTTCGAGTCACATTCAATGTGGGCTGGTTTGTTATCAACAGTATGCAGGTATTTAATGCCATCAAGTAAAGCACGTGTCTCTGCAATAAGACTATTTAATTTTCCAAAGTAATGAGAAAAGGCTAGGAGAGTATTGCCTCTGCTGTCTCTAATAATACCACCACCACCTGAATCTCCATTGATTTTGCATGCACCATCAGTGTTAAGCTTAAGAGAGGGCCAGGGAGGGCAAATCCACTTGATAATTTTCATCTGAGAGCTACCTGTCGGCTGGACATTGATACCAAATTGTTCCAAAATTTTCCTCTTGGAGTTGTCTGACTCCTTTTGGTTAGCAACAGAACAAATATTTTTAACTTGAAAGATAATGTGCTGGAGTAGGTTTTGCTTGGGGGTGAGTTTGCCATCATACTTCGCAGCATTTCTATATTTCCAAATCTCCTATAGTCCATAGCCAATGACAGCAAGGAGGAAAAGGTTGTAGGCAGATTTTTGGTGGAGATTAATAGCATTTTGAAAGATGAAAGTTCTCACTGAATTGTCTTCCAATTGCAGTCCAAAGGTTGTAAAATAAAACAATACTTGATTAGCCAATTCACTGTGTAAGAAGATATGATTTAGACTTTTCTCATTTTGCACACTGCAGTAGTAGCATTTGGAGCACAGATGCACCCCCACTCGCTGAACATTTGTATCAGTAGGCAGAGCATTGTGAGCAATTTTCCACATATGAACAGATATTTTGGTGGGGATCCAGTTAGACCATAGCCGGGTCCAAGGAGGGGAAAATTGTGTGGGCATTCTATTAGAGATAATCTGATAAGTAGATGAGACCGTGCACTTACCAGATGAAGATAAGCTCCAGACCTGAACATCCGAATTCTGATTCAGCTGGAAATTCCGGATGGCTCATTTGATATCATCTGGAACCAGTCTATCCAAAAGATCATTAGTTACACCAGTAGGATGCAGAGGAAATCATTTACTATGATACTGGTATTTGGGATGAGAGAAGCAGGGACAAATTCAGTCAATTTTTGATTCCTAATCCAGCAGTCCAACCAAAAATTTGTAATGTTGCCATCTCCAATTACAACCTTTTTATGTTGAAGAATTAGATCTTTAGCCTTGATCCAACTTCTTCTAGCAAAGCCATTCATAGACTTGAAGTGAACCTCACTTAGGTGTTTCTGCCCGATGTATTTAGCTCTGAAAAAGGTTGCCCACAAGGAATTAGAATGCATGGCTTGCCATAACATTTTTACCCTTAAGGCTATTTCCATTTGTCTGAGGGACATGATGCCAAGGCCACCCTGGGAGATAGGTTTACAGATGGTCTACCAAGCTCGCCAGTGCCTTTTCTTCCCATTGACAGAGGATCCCCAGAAAAAGTTAGCAAAGGACGTATCCAGCAGGGAATGTGTACCTGTAAAGCCATCTGGACCTGGAGCACTGTCGGCAGATAGGGTGAAGATAGCTTCGTGGATTTCATCATCTGAAGGAATTGCACATAACATCTGGTTTTCATCCTGATGAACCAGGTTAAGGATGCAGTTCAGAGAAGACTCTTCTATAAAGTGGTATTGAGAGCTGAATGCCTTTTGAAAATGGGAGACTGCTATGTCTTTTATTTCATCATGATCAGAGGTAAAAAGGCCAGCTGAATTCCGAAGCTGAGTAATTCTGTGCTTATGTCTCTTTGCCATAGTGGAGGCATGAAAGAATTTGGTATTTTGATCCCCTTCTAGAAGCCAACGAATTCTAGATTTTTGTCTCCAAAAGCATTCCTGTTGAAGCAGTCTTTTTGACTGGATTGTCTTAGCTTTCTCCAGTATATCATAATTATACTCCGTGGGGTTTAAATCATAGTACTGCTCAGCTTGGAGGACATCATCTTCAGCTGCCATCAGGTTGAGGTGGACATTTCCAAATGTTTGTTTGTTCCAGTTCCGGAGCATTTTCCTTATGTATTTGAGCATCAAGTATATAGTAGTCATTGGTGAAGTGGCCACCGGGCTGTTGTTCCAGCAAGAGTGGATGTCCCCAAGATATTTATCATGCATAGTCCACATTTTAAAAAAACAAAATCTGCTCTTAAATTTGGCCAGAGAAAGAGACTTCACCAGCATAGGAGAATGGTCGGATGCTTCTCTGGATAAGTGCTCAACAGAAAAAGGATATAAAGTCAACCATTCAGAATTTGTGAGAACTCTGTCCAGCCTGGCCCAAATACCTTTGCTCCCAGCTTGATTATTATGCCGTCTGAATTTTGAACCCATGTATCCAGCATCAACAAGAGAGCAATCAGAGACACATTGTGCAAAATCTGAAATAGCACCCATATTAGGGGGATTACCACCCAATTTCTCATCAGTGTGCAGAATACAGTTAAAGTCTCCTGCAGCTAGCCAAGGTCCAATAATTTGTGTATGCATTGAGTTGAGGGAGGCCCACAGGATCTGTCTCTCAGCCACAGTACATTTAGCATAAACAAAGGTTAAGTGAAAAACAGCAGAAGCAGGGTTTGCTTGAAATATAGTTATTTGCTGATCATCTCTACTCATAATAGAGAAGTCCATAGGGTCCCTCCATAACACCCAAATGTGTGCAAATTCATCATTATTGGCAAAAGCTTTATTCATACCCAGTCTTCTATAAATACCATCGAGATTATTAACATTTATTTTGGGTTCCAATAAGACAACACAGTCTATGTTATGAGTTTTGATAAGGAATTTAACCCGACCAACAGAAGTATCATTACCAATGCCTCTTATATTCCAAATTAAAAGATTCATGTGGATGGAAGAAGATCAGGGATGTTACCCGCAGACCCTGACTTTGTCATGGATCTTGTGATGACTCCCGGTCGATCAGTAAGCATGACTCTCATATTATCAGAAGCAACATTATTAGCAATATCCCTTCTTCGAGATTCGAAGTCAGGATTCTGTTGTTGTTGCTTGGAGCCAATGGCCTTTTGAACATTTTCCTGAGTTCCCAAAACACAGTGAGATTCAGCAACTGAAATTTCAGGGACAGGAACCATCGTACCATGCTGGGAACAAATTTGGTTTGAAGGGAGCTCTAAAGTTGAAAATTGCAACGAAGCTTGAACATTTGAAACATTATCTATTTTCACATTGCAATCATCAAAATTCTCCATGGACTGCCTACAAGATACATTGGCCATCTGACAAATAGGTATCAAATCCACATCATCACCCTGCAACAGTGAAGATTTTGGGGATCCTTGCACAGACTTCGCCACATTAAGAGCAGCCCCTTGTATAACCAAGGAGCCCTGGGCAATAGCATTTTCTGTAGTTCCAGCCTCAGTTTCCACTGGATTATTAGTGTTTGCGTTGACATTCTTGCTAGTAGCAGTTGGCATCCAAGCTTTTTTGTTCTGATGAGGTTGATGGATTAGCGAAAAACTATTAGGTTTTTTCCTTTTGCAATCATCCAAACTGTGACCACGTCGTGAACAACCATAACAGAATTTTGGCAAATCAGAGTAGACAATATTTTGCCAAGCCCCTCCTCCGAGAATTCCAATCCATAATCTATGTCGATGGGGCATGGAGACATCCAGCTCTACACACACACGTGCTTCCATGGTATTAGAGAGGTTTGAAGTATACGGATCAATCTTCAGAACATTACCAATGTTGCCCGCTATAGAACGAAGCATGGGTTCAACAAAGAAATTTACCGGTAGACCAGGGAAAGCAATCCAGATTGGGAGGATGGGTGAGTCTTCTTCAGGTGAGAAATTCATAGTCCATTTGAAAAATTTGAAAAGCCAACCATGGACATAGAGACTATCCCTCAAAAGTAGCTGCAGATAATCCTCTTGATTACGAAATCGAAGCAGAAGATGGCGAGAATCCAGGGCACTGATAATAAAATCCTCCTTGAATCCATAGCGATGAGTAAGGTGAGCCCTGATGTCTGGGAATGTCGGTCTGCCATATGGAGTTCTAGCAACCAAAGAGAAAGCAAAAGGTTCCAAAGAGGCATCCAACTCCTCCGCACTAAAGAAAACAGCATGTTCACCTCCATCCGTGGATGCGGGAGCATGCACAGCTCTGTGGACAACCGGAGGCTTCATGGATAAGGTGAGCACCTCTGCAAACGATCGTCCATCGGCGGGCAAAGAAGCAGATGTGGACGAGGAAGAAAGGGTTTTGGCATGAAGGAAAGGCAGCGGGGGCCACCTGGGCCCCCTCCGCGGCCACCATGGATTCTAGGTCAAGCAGACGACTTCAGCATAACTAAGGAAGAAATTTCCATACCCATGTGAGAATTGGGTAGAGCCCGGGATAAGATAATTAATTAGCTTTAAGATTATTTCTCCCAATTTCATGAGAAATAACAAGTTGTTATTTTTCTCTCAGGTACCTCATTTTACAAATGGCTCATCGCGTAGATTGGGATGGTATGCAACAAACAGTAGCCGGCCTTGCAAACCATAGCGCAAGGTGGCGCAGGGGCAAGGGCTGGTGACCTACATCGCAATTTTCGGAGTTTAAATCCTCCGTGATTCTATGGTTCGTCTAATCCCGACGAGGCAGAAAATTGGATAGATGAAATGAATCATATATTTGATGTCATCCAATGCACCGATCAGGAAAAGGTGCGTCTCGCAACCTTTCAACTCAACAAAGATGCTCGCACATGGTGGAAGTCGGTTCCGGCACCTCCGGCCATTGCACCTCATACATGGGATGGTTTTCTTACCCTGTTCCGTGCCAAGTACTTTTCTGAGCACATAAAGGAACGAAAGGCTATAGAGTTCGCCGCTCTTCGGCAAGGAATGATGACGGTTGCCGAATATGAACTGCAATTCTCAAGGCTTACACCTTACGCACCACATCTTATCAGCACCGATCTACTCAAGGCAAATCAGTTTATGGACGGGTTACAACTCGGTTTCATTCAGCAGCTCGGGACCCAAAACATTGGTACTTATGCGGAGATGGTTCAGCGGGTGTACCTATGTGAAAGGACCTTAGAGAAGGTCAAAAAATTGAAAGGTAAAGGAGAAGAATCAAGTCGACGCTCAGATCGGCGTTATAAGAAAGAGAAATTCAGCATCACGGAACCTTACAAAAGCCGTGATAGTAAGAAGAGACCTAGGAATGGGAATGGTGGAAGTTCTCATAAGTAAAAGAAAATCAAGGAGGAGAAGGAGCAGGTCGCCACGGCTTGCACATTTTATGAAAAATTTGGCCATTCGGCTGAGGAGTGTTGGAAGCGTCTTGGCGCTTGTTTACATTGTGGAAGCAGGGAGCATCGCATGTCGGAATGCCCCCTTATGAAGGACCAGCCATCTGGTGGAGGATGCAGGAGGCAGGCTCGCCTCAATGCTGTTCTAGAAGGATAGGAAGCGCCAAGGGATGATGGGCTTATGGAAGGTACTCTTCAAATTTGTTCTCATCCTGCATTTGTACTATTTGATACGGGTGCCTCTCGTTCTTTTATCTCCACTACTTTTGCTAAAACATTACCAATCACATCAGTTCCCTTACCTTCAGATCTTGATATTTTCACACCCCTAGGTTCTGGACCAAAGCTTACCGACTATTATCCTGATAGCGAAGTGATAGTAGAAGGTCATAATCTCCCCGCAAACCTAGTATGCCTTGACATGAAAGGTTATGATGCCATTTTAGGGGTAGATTGACTTGTAGATCATGATGCTTATATCAATTGCCGAAATATGATTATATCCTTTCGAAAGCCCGGTCTTCCAAGATTCTCTTTTCTTGGCATCAAGTACAAGAAACACCCCACTATCATATCCTCACTTCACGCTTGCAAACTTATCTCGCGAGGATGTAAAGCTTTTCTTGCTTCTGTCATTATTACCGAATCCAAAGAAATTAACATAGCAGACATCCCTATTGTAAACGAGTTCCCAGACGTGTTTCCATCAGAACTACCCAGTTTACCGCCCGAGAGGGAAGTGAACTTCACCATTGAACTCATTCTAGGAGCAGCACCTATTTTTATAGCCCCTTACAGGATGTCCCCCACGGAGCTTAAGGAATTGAAGAAGTAGTTGTAGGAACTTCTGGACAAGGGTTTCATCAGACCTAGCACATCCCCTTGGGGTGCGCCGGTTCTATTTGTCAAGAAGAAGGATGGTTCTCTCAGGCTATGCATCGATTACCGGCGACTGAAGCAACTCACAATTAAAAATAAGTATCAGTTGCCGCGTATTGATGAGCTCTTCGATCAGCTTTCAGGAGCAGAATATTTTTCTAAGATTGACCTCAGATCAGGTTATCATCAGCTTAGAATTAAAGAAGAGGACATTTATAAATCGGCTTTTCGAAGTCGTTATGGCCACTATGAATTCGTAGTGATGTCGTTTGGGTTAACTAATGCCCCAACAGCATTCATGCAACTTATGAACAATGTCTTCCAGCCATATCTGGACCAGTTCATCGTTATCTTCATTGATGACATCTTAATATATTCCAAGACGAAAGAGGAACATGAACAACATTTGAAAATAGCTTTACAAACACTTAGAGAGCACAAGCTTTATGCCAAACTCAATAAGTGTGAGTTCTGGCTCGAGGAAGTCTCATTCCTAGGCCACATTATTTTAAAAGAAGGTATTGATGTGGATCCTTCTAAGGTAGAAGCTGTCAAGAATTGGAGTCGGCCAACGACTGTATCTGAAGTAAGAAGCTTTTTGGGTCTAGCTGGTTATTATAGGAGATTCATTAAAGACTTCTCAAAAATTGCGGTTCCTTTAACTAGACTCACAAGAAAAGAAAATCATTTTGTCTGGTCAGAGAAATGTGAGAAGAGTTTCCAAACTCTTAAGAATCATCTTACGACAGCCCCTATTTTATCACTACCAATGGAGAGTGGTGGATTCGAAGTGTATACGGATGTGTCTGGCATTGGCTTAGGATGTGTTCTCATGCAGAATGGAAAAGTAATATGTTATTCTTCAAGGCAATTGAAACGTCACAAGGAAAACTATCCCGTACATGATCTGGAATTAGCAGTGGTTATTTTCGCCTTAAAAATTTGGCGTCATTATCTTTATGGAGAAAAGTTCACGGTCTACTCGGACCACAAAAGCCTGAAATATTTATTCTCTCAAAAGGAGCTTAACATGACGCAGAGAAGGTGGTTAGAATATCTCAAAGACTTTGATTTTGCTATTCAATATCATCCTGGCAAGGCTAATGCTGTAGCAGATGCACTCAGCAGAAAACCAATAGGTATGCTATCAAGTCTTATGATAAGTGTAACTAACCTTATTCCTCAATTTGCTCAGTTGAACTTAGATATTGACATAAAGGAAGAAGATTGTTTCATAGCTAATATCCGAGCTCAACCTACATTGATAGAAGATCTTGTCAAGCTGCAAAATGATGATCCTATATTACTGGAAATTAAAGCCAATATGGAATAAAGGCCGGATTTTTCTATTTCCAATGATGGAAGATTATTATTTAAGGGCCGAATATGTGTACCAGATCATGAGGCTACGAAGAAACTAATCCTAGATGAAGCGCATAATTCCAAATACACAATTCATCCAGGAGGAACAAAGATGTATCAAGATCTCAAAAGAAATTTCTGGTGGCCCAATATGAAGAGAGAAATAACTGATTTCGTATCTCGCTATCTCACCTACCAACAAGTAAAGGCAGAGCATTTTAGACTCACAGGTAAATTACACCCCTTGAGTATTCTCGAATGGAAATGGGAGAGTATAGGGATGAACTTTATTATGGATTTACCCAAGACCAGAGGTGGACACGATGGAATATGGGTAATCATAGACCGATTGACTAAATCTGCACACTTCATACCAATAAAGAGTCGATGTTCTGTGGATATCCTGGCAGCATTGTACATAAAGGAGATTGTTAAGCTACATGGTGTCCCCGTCACTATTATATCTGATAGGGATCCTTGATACACATCACAATTCTGGAAGGGTCTACAACATTCACTAGGGACTAGATTGAATTTCAGCATAGCTTTTCATCCACAAACAGATGGTCAAACGGAAAGAACAAATCAGGTAGTAGAAGATATGCTCAGGGCTTATGATATCGACTTTGGAGGTAGTTGGCATGATCACTTGCCTCTAGTAGAGTTTGCATATAACAATAGTTATCATGCTAGCATACGAATGACACCTTTTGAAGCTTTATATGGAAAAAGCTGTCGATCACCAATATGCTGGAATGAAATAGGGGAAAAGTAATTTCTAGGCCCCGATCTTATCAGGGATTCTACAGAGAAGATCAAGCTCATTCAAGAAAGAATGAAGATGGCACAAGATAGGCAAAAGTCTTATGCTGACAATCGAAGATGTGACTTGGAGTTTCAAGTAGGAGATCATGTATATTTAAAGGTTTCTCCAGGTCGTGGTATTCAAAGATTTGGCATTAAAGGAAAGCTAACTCCAAGATTCATAGGCCCATTTGAAATTCTTGAACAGATTGGTGAAGTGGCTTACAAACTGGCTTTACCTCCATAATTAGCAGGAGTTCATGACGTATTTCACGTCTCTATACTGAAGAAGTATGTATATGATCCTGACCATATTATCACTTATGACAATCTGGAGATTTAGAAGGATATGACGTTCGAGCAAACGCCAATAAAGATTCTGGAACGAGAAGTGCGTCAACTACGAAATAAAGTTATTCCTATGGTCAAGATTCAATGGAAGAAAATATGGCCATATGAAGCAACTTGGGAAACTGAAGCAGCTATGCAGAAAAGATTTTCAGAATTATTTAACTGTAAGTACACTCTCCGAAATCCATATATTGAATTTGGGGACCAAATTCTTCTAAGTGGGGGAGGGTGTAGTACCCCAGAATTTATATATATAATTTTTGAATTATAAAATAGTTTTCTAAAAATTATAAAGGCCTAAATAAATTAATGAAGGATTATTGAATTAATAAGTCATTATAAGGCTCAATTAGGCTAATTAGTTAACATAGCCTATCTAATTATTATCCAAAAGGTTAATGGACTAAGCCCATTAAGTTTGGCCCATATTCTAGAAGGGTAATTGGCTTATTCACGTATTTTAAGGATAAGTACTAATTATATAAGATAATTATATGGATAAACGAATAAAAGAGTTTTATCAAATTGAAACTCTATATACGTCACATGTAACGGTCTATCAGGCGACCGCCACAGCCCTGTAATGCACCTAGACACGACCGTTACATCCTGCAGATTCTGTAAGGTGAGGAAATTACAAAAAGATTAGAACTTTGAAATCCTATCTACAAGAGATCGACTTAAGGAAGCTTATAACATTACTAAGGACTCTTAGGGATTAGGTTCTGACAGATTAAGGACTCTAGAATTGATCTAATCTCCAAACCCTAGTCAAAACCCTATAAATAGGACCTAGTTCTGAACTGGGAGACCCTTACTGTTGGCTCGTGAAGAATCAAGGTAAGGAGTCATAAATTCGGGTAAGTTCTTTAGAAGCTTTTGTTTAGTATACTTTAGACTAATGGTTCTCCAAATTTCGTGCTAGGAGATCAAGCAACCAAGGAGATAGAAGCTTCCGAAGTTGCTGATTCAACCTTAGCAACCCAGGAATCTGAACGTAAGTCCCCTGAAGATCAGAACATTAGGACGACTAAACGAGGTAATTAGAGTACGATCCTTTAGAACTTTTTATTCCCAATAGTTTCATCTTCTTACCCTCAAAATTTCACATCCTTAGGTCAAGAGGCTGAGGAAATAGAGCAGATTGAAGTTGCTGATTTATCACAAGAAGTACAAGGGACTAAGGGTAGCACCTAACATCAAATTCGAAGTTTTAAGGTTCTAGAAGAGGTAGGTTATCTCATGATTGGCAAAAATAACTTGTTAGGAATAAAAGCCCTCTGATTGTGCTTGATATCATACATTATAGACTAAGAATTTCATGATTTCATAGTTTTATACATTCATGCATCTCTTAGCCCTAAATGGAAATAAAAAGGTATTATCTTGTCTATTCACTAAACCCTTGCATATAGTTGGCCTATGCATCGATTCATGATTAGGACAGTGGTAATCTGTTGATTTCTAGGCATGTAATATTTTCATGAACCTTTAGTTTACTGCCAGCAGGTTCTCTGACGCACCAACGTGAGACTGTCACATACATGTAACGGCCTTACGATAGACCGTCACAACCTGTTATGCTTTTATTTGTTCTATTGTCTCTGACGCACCCTAGCAGGAGCGTTACACCACTGTAACGGCCCCTCGATAAACCGTCACACACTGTAATGCACCTATCCTAGACCGTCAGACACATGTGTTCTGTCAGCCCAAGGCAGAATAATAACCAGTTATGTTTACTTATAAATAAACTTAGATAGCTAAGTTTGGACCTATTATCATGACTTTGAGTTTAGTTTCTGATTCATAATCAAATTACATGATTAATGTGTCTTAGGTTATTTTAAGTTATGCTAATTTCATTGGCTAAAACTCTATAGTTTTGTATTCTAAATGATGATTTTCTAAAGTTGTATTGACGGAGTTTTATCTTGGTTTCATAAATGTTACATATTCTTTCCTATCTATAGAGTCATTTCTTTAAGCATATGGCACATATTCCGGTATGTTGTCCATTAGTTCACTTTGCACTATAGGAACATTATTCTTGGACATGAGGACCTCTCTATTGGATATTCCTTCCAATGGACTAGGAAATCTTATTTCAAGGCCTCCGTAATTCTCCTCGAGCCTGGGATTCTCACTAGGACGCCGAGTTGGTTGTACCATTAAAGCTCATTAATTAGATTACACTATTGATGATTTTGGTTATCAGTAATGTAACGGCTCTATGTTGGACCGTCAGGCACAAGTAACGGCCCAATATACGACCGTCACATTCCACTGAGTCCGATTTCTTGGTTCTGGATTTAGACTAATGTAACGGCCCAATACTGGAGCGTCACATCATGTAACGGCCCAGTACACGACCGTCACACTACTTGAGTATTTTAACCCAAGGATTGACCAAGGGTCGATATTCCAAGGTTCTAGATAGACTCTTGATGATCTAGAACTTATCATATTGATCAAGAAACCTAATATAATGAATGGAAGATAAAGAACGTATCGTTATGCTGCCGATTTATTTCCATAAGCATCACCTTGCTTAAGTCATTCTTGATTTCTCATGATTCTTATTGAAGCATTCATTCGTTAAATTATTGTTATCATGAGCTTATTGAACTTATTACATTCTTGGCCATATTTTATTATTAACATGCGTGGAAGTAACTTGATTTATACTTGAAGATGCGATCGAGCACTGATTGTGTTCAAGGGCTCTATGCTAGTCCCCTCGGCTGATTGTCAGAAACATATTATTTTATAAACCATGGGGTATGATGCTACTGGCGTCGCATTACGTTGGGAGTACTTTCTCTATAAATAGGTGAAAATACACGGCACGACATGACATTCTTGTACATGACTTTCTTACTTGATATTTCACAGAAATTCATGAAGTACTTGCTCATAAGCAAAAGATACTGGAGTGATGATTATGTGGCTTGCTAGTACATTCTCGATACATTCTTGTTCATGAAAGGCCAATATCTTGTTCTTATAACATTCTTGCTAGTTCGTACTTGCTCTCATTCTAACTTACTTGATCATCTTGTTACTTTAGTTTAATCGCATGACTGATCGCATTCGCATGATTTTTACCTCATTCTTTAGAGCTAAATTGTTAATTATTTTAATAGTGCATTCATGTTGATGCGAAGATACCTACTGGGCAAGTGTGCTCATTACCTATTTCCAATCTTTTCAGGAGATGGAAGTGATTCGAATTCGGATTCGGGTTATACAAGTAGCGGGTCCGAGAGCGAATGAAAGTATTGTCAATATGAGAGTGAAGACTTAGGAAGTCTAAATTGTTTAGATTGAGTCTATGTAATTTTCCTATTTCTTGAGTCTAGTGCATAATGGAAATTGAATTAGTGGTTGTACTTGATTATTTTGAAATAAAGTTGGAGTTTGAGTAATATTGTGCAATTACATTTATGTGTGTGATTGTCTTGCGCTCTGATCATTCTTGCTCGCAAGAGACTTACCATGCCGACTGTTCGCGCTCCCCGAGTTAGTCTTCCGTTGTAATAAAGGCTCGGGACATGACAGTTAAGTTTCTATTATCTCTGACGCACCCTAGCAGGAGCGTTACACCACTGTAACGGCCCCTCGATAAACCGTCACACACTGTAACGCACCTATCCTAGACCGTCAGACACATGTGTTCTGTCAGCCCAAGGCAGAATAATAACCAGTTAAGTTTACTTATAAATAAACTTAGATAGCTAAGTTTGGACCTATTATCATGACTTTGAGTTTAGTTTCTGATTCATAATCAAAAACTTAACTGTCACGCCCCGAGCCTTTATTACAGTGGCAGACTAACTCGGGGAGCGCGAACAGTCGGCATGGTAAGCCTCTTGCGAGTAAGAATGATCAGAGCGCAAGACAATCACACACATAAATGTAATTGCACAATATTACTCAAACTCCAACTTTATTTCAAAATAATCAAGTATAACCACTAATTCAATTTCCATTATGCACTAGACTCAAGAAATATGAAAATTACATAGACTCAATCTAAACAATTTAGACTTCCTAAGTCTTCACTCTCATCTTGACAATACTTTCATTCGCTCTCGGACCCGCTACTTGTATAACCCGAATCCGAATTCGAATCACTTCCATCTCCTGAAAAGATTGGAAATAGGTAATGAGCACACTTGCCCAGTAGGTATCTTCGCATCAACATGAAGGTACTATTAAAGTAATTAACAATTTAGCTCTAAAGAATGAGGTGAAAATCATGTGAATGCGATCAATCATGCGATTAAACCAAAGTAACAAGATGATCAAGTAAGTTAGAATGAGAGCAAGTACAAACTAGTAAGAATGTTATAAGAACAAGATATTGGCCTTTCATGAACAAGAATGTATCGAGAATGTACTAGCAAGTCACATAATCATCACTCCAGTATCTTTTGCTTATGAGCAAGTACTTCGTGAATTTCTGTGGAATATCAAGCAAGAAAGTCATGTACAAGAATGTCATGTCGTGCCGTGGATTTTCACATATTTATAGAGAAAGTACTCCCAGCGCAATGCGACGCCAGTAGCATCATACCCCATGGTTTATAAAATAGTATGTTTCCGACAATCAGCCGAGGGGACTAGCATAGAGTCTTTGAACACAATCAGTGCTCGATCGCATCTTCAAGTATAAATCAAGTTACTTCCACGCATATTAACAATAAAATATGGCCAAGAATGTAATAAGTTCAATAAGCTCATGATAACAATAATTCAACGAATGAATGCTTCAAAAAGAATCATGAGAAATCAAGAATGACTTAAGCAAGGGGATGCTTATGGAAATAAATCGACAGCATAACGATACGTTCTTTATCTTCCATTCATTATATTAGGTTTCTTGATCAATATGATAAGTTCTAGATCATCAAGAGTCTATCTAGAACCTTGGAATATCGACCCTTGGTCAATCCTTGGGTTAAAATACTCAAGTAGTGTGACGGTCGTGTACTAGGCCATTACATGATGTGACGCTCCAGTATTGGACCGTTACGTTAGTCTGAATCCAGAACCAAGAAATCGAACTCAGTGGAATGTGACGGTCGTATATTGGACCGTTACTTGTGCCTGACAGTCTAACATAGAGCCGTTACATTACTGATAACCAAAATCATCGATAGTGTAATCTAATCAATGGGCTTTAATGGTACAACCAACTCGGCGTCCTAGTGGGAATCCCAGGCTCGCGGAGAATTACGGAGGCCTTGAAACAAGATTTCCTAGTCTATTGGAAGGAATATCCAATAGAGAGGTCCTCATGTCCAAGAATAATGTTCCTATAGTGTAAAGTGAACTAATGGACAACATATCGGAATATGTGACATATGCTTAAAGAAATGACTCTATAGATAGGAAAGAATGTGTAACATTTATGAAACCAAGATAAAACTCCGTCAATACAACTTTGGAAAATCATCATTTAGAATACAAAACTATAGAGTTTTAGCCAATGAAATTAGCATAACTTAAAATAACCTAAGACACATTAATCATGCAATTTGATTATGAATCAGAAACTAAACTCAAAGTCATGATAATAGGTCCAAACTTAGCTATCTAAGTTTATTTATAAGTAAACTTAACTGGTTATTATTCTGCCTTGGGCTGACAGAACACAGGTGTCTGACGGTCTAGGATAGGTGCATTACAGTGTGTGACGGTTTATCGAGGGGCCGTTACAGTGGTGTAACGCTCCTGCTTGGGTGCATCAGAGACAATAGAACAAATAAAAGCATAACAGGTTGTGACGGTCTATCGTAAGGCCGTTACATGTATGTGACGGTCTCACGTTGGTGCGTCAGAGAACCTGCTGGCAGTAAACTAAAGTAAAGGTTCATGAAAACATTACATGCCTGGAAATCAACATATTACCACTGTCCTAATCATGAATCGATGCATAGGCCAACTATATGCAAGGGCTTAGTGAATACACAAGATAATACCTTTTTATTTCCATTTAGGGCTAAGAGATGCATGAATGTATAAAACTATGAAATCATGAAATTCTTAGTCTATAATGCATGAAATCAAGCACAATCAGAGGGCTTTTATTCCTAACAAGTTGTTTTTTCCAATAATGAGATAACCTACCTCTTCTAGAACCATAAAACTTTGAATTTGATGCTAGGTGCTACCCTTAGTCCCTTGTACTTCTTGTGATAAATCAGCAACTTCAATCTGCTCTATTTCCTCATCCTCTTGACCTAAGGATGTAAAATTTTGAGGGTAAGAAGATGAAACTATTGGGAATAAAAAGTTCTAAAGGATCGTACTCTAATTACCTCGTTTAGTCGTCCTAATGTCCTGATCTTCAGGGGACTTACGTTCAGATTCCTGGGTTGCTAAGGTTGAATCAGCAACTTCGGAAGCTTCTATCTCCTTGGTTGCTTGATCTCCTAGCATGAAATTTGGAGAACCATTAGTCTAAAGTATACTAAACAAAAGCTTCTAAAGAACTTACCTGAATTTATGACTCCTTACCTTGATTCTTCACGAGCCAAAAGTAAGGGTCTCCCAGTTCAGAACTAGGTCCTATTTATAGAGTTTTGACTAGGGTTTGGAGATTAGATCGATTCTAGAGTCCTTAATCTGCCAGAACCTAATCCCTAAGAGTCCTTAGTAATGTTATAAGCTTCCTTAAGTCGATCTCTTGTAGATAGGATTTCAAAGTTCTAATCTTTTTGTAATTTCCTCACCTTACGGAATCTGCAGGATGTAACAGTCGTGTCTAGGTGCATTACAAGGCTGTGGCGGTCGCCTGATAGACCGTTACATGTGACGTATATAGAGTTTCAATTTGATAAAACTCTTTTATTCATTTATCCATATAATTATCTTATATAATTAGTATTTATCCTTAAAATACGTGAATAAGCCAATTACCCTTCTAGAATATGGGCCAAACTTAATGGGCTTAGTCCATTAACCTTTTAGATAATAATTAGATAGGCTATGTTAACTAATTTGCCTAATTGAGCCTTATAATGACTTATTAATTCAATAATCCTTCATTAATTTATTTAGGCCTTTATAATTTTTAGAAAACTATTTTATAATTCAAAAATTATATATATAAATTCTGGGGTACTACACCCTCCCCCACTTAGAAGAATTTGGTCCCCAAATTCAATATATGGATTTTGGAGAGTGTACTTACAGTTAAATAATTCTGAAAATCTTTTCTGCATGGCTGCTTCAGTTTCCCAAGTTGCTTCATATGGCCATATTTTCTTCCATTGAATCTTGACCATAGGAATAACTTTATTTCGTAGTTGACGCACTTCTCGTTCCAGAATCTTTATTGGCGTTTGCTCGAACGTCATATCCTTCTGAATCTCCAGATTGTCATAAGTGATAATATGGTCGGGATCATATACATACTTCTTCAGCATAGACTCGTGAAATACGTCATGAACTTCTGCTAATTGTGGAGGTAAAGCCAGTTTGTAAGCCACTTCACCAATCCGTTCAAGAATTTCAAACGGGTCTATGAATCTTAGAGCTAGCTTTCCTTTAATGCCAAATCTTCGAATACCACGACCTGGAGAAACCTTTAAATATACATGATCTCCTACTTGAAACTCGAAGTCACGTCTTCGATTGTCAACATAAGACTTTTGCCTATCTTGTGCCATCTTCATTCTTTCTTGGATGAGCTTGATCTTCTCTGTAGAATCCCTGATAAGAACGGGGCCTAGAAATTACTTTTCCCCTATTTCATTCCAGCATATTGGTGATCGACAGCTTTTTTCATATAAAGCTTCAAAAGGTGTCATTTGTATGCTAGCCTGATAGCTATTGTTATATGCAAACTCTACTAAAGGCAAGTGATCATGCCAACTACCTCCAAAGTCGATAGCACAAGTCCTGAGCATATCTTCTACTACCTGATTTGTTCTTTCCATTTGACCATCTGTTTGTGGATGAAAAGCTGTGCTGAAATTCAATCTAGTCCCTAGTGAATGTTGTAGACCCTTCCAGAATTGTGATGTGAATCAAGGACCCCTATCAGATATAATAGTGACGGGGACTGTAATGACCTGGATCCGTGGTAGGTCCTGTTGGATCTTTGTTGGATCTTTCGGATTGGTTTCGTTGAGTTTCGGTTCGCTTTTGTGGCTTCCGAGTTGAGTTTGACGAGCCGTGTGGGTTTTTCTCACGTACTAGTTACGGAACCCTACGGTGAGTTTATTTGTCAATTTTCAAGATCGTGGATGCTACAGCGACGATGTACTCGTCGATCCGGTCATTTCGCCTATTTTTGCGTATTTTTCTGAATTTGTGCATTTTCGGCGCATTTTTGGAATTTTCAGAAATTAGGAAAAATTCCTAATTTCTTTTCTTTTATTTCTTTTCCTCTCTTTCTCTCCTCATTCTCGCGATCTCTCTCTCTCTCGTTTTCTCTCGTTCTCTCCCCCTTTCGGCTCCGACTGCAGACGGAGGCGTGCGTGGGCGGGTTGGCGAGGCCGTGGAGCTGTCGAGGTGCGCGATGGGGCGAGGATCGGATCGATTCTGGCGCGATCCCGATCGGTGGATTCAAAGCCGATGAAATCGGTTCGTGAGTGGTTTTCGGCGTGGTGTAGTCCTTTCGGGGCACGGTTTCTTCGGTGGAGGTAGGGTGACTGATCCTTACTTCGTCCTCTCCGTTTTCCCTGCCATTGCACGGCGTTCGGCTAGGAATCGGTCGAGTTTGGGCTTGTTTTGCCTAAACCGTGATTTTCGTGGTTTTTAGGGTCGGCCGGTAAACGGCGACTGTTTGTGGCGTAGTTAGTTTCTAACTGACCGCAGGGATGTTAGGATCCCGTCCACGTTGATTTCGTGTGGTTTGGTGTTCATTCGAGGCCGGTAGAAGCCCGGGAACCTCGGTGACCCACTTTGGGTGAATTTGATGAAATCGCCCGGATCGTGCGTTTTTGAGCTTGCATGTGGGGTCCTTGGTGCCCTGAAGTTGTTATTTGTCATTGTGGTTTGTTTCCCCTGCGTTTCGGCGTGAATGGGGCGTGGAACGGGCCGATTTGGCCGTTCCTCTATTTTCCCGCCGTATGGGAAGTAGCGGTCCTTCCAGTGGCCGTTACTTGCTTCTGACGACCCAACGATAGGCCGTTACTTCGTCTGAGGTTTTTGAGCTTGTGGCTTCTGGGTAGGCGACGGCCCTAGGGTGGCGCATCATTTCCTAGTGACGCACCTAGGCTGGCGCGTTGCTTCCTCTGTCGTTTTGGTTTTGGGGTTGAGTCGGTTGGTCTAACGCACTTGACCCAGTGCGTTGGATGAAAGTAACGCGCCCTGCCCTGGTCGTTGCTTGCTGTTTCACCGACGTTGACCTGTTGAGGCGGTGCCTCCAGCGGTCGTGCCGCTATCCGTCGTTTGAGTGTAACGCGCCTGCCCCTGGCCGTTACATTCTGTTTTGGCCGAGCATGGGTGGCTGTGTCCGTTGGAAGTAACGGGTGAGCCCCTGTGCATCGTTATTGTATAACGCGCCTGCTCCCGTCCGTTATTTGTTGTTTTGCGCTGGGTTGAGGGTGGCTGTGCACGTTGAGAATAACGCGCCTGCCCCTGCGCGTCGTTTGGTTGTGACGCGTCTCCCTTGCCGCGTCGTTTGCGTGTAGCGCGCCTGGCTTTGCGCGTTACTTGGCTTCCTGTGTTTAGTAGAGCGTTAGGGTGGTGGTGCGACGGCTTAGCCTTCGTCCGTCGTTGGTGAGTAATGCCCTGGTCTAGACCGTCATTTGTTAATAGCGGTATAGGTATGGTGCGTTATTAGCCTTGTGCTTCGATTTCTGCCTGTTGATTTCTGTTGTGGCTTGGCTTGGCCTTGTGGTCCGCCCGTTGTCCTGTGGATGTCTTCTGACGTCCTATGAGGGTTAAGACTACGTTATAAGGTGGCCAGGAGTCTTCTTACTTGAGGTAGGATTCTCCATCCTACTTTTTGTAAGCTGTTGTTTTGGTTCCGGTCAACCCGGTGTGGCACGGGGGTTGACTAGTAGCCTTGTGTGGGTGTCTTGGTGGCTTTGTCCGGCCCGAGACACTATTTCTGGATGCCTCGAGGTGTTGTCTTACCTCGGTTTACATGTCCAGCTGTGCTGAGGGTTTCTGTTGTTCCCTCAGGTCTCCGTGTGTCGTTTTCTGCGGAGCGTTGTTTTGTTGGCTTAGGATTAGACCGATTGGCGGCTTGTTCCGCTGTTGTAACGATCTTGCCTTTGAGTCGTCCGACTCGGGATCGTTACGTAGTAGGTCTAGTTGCCTAGTCCTGAGTTTGTTGGCAGTGGGCGTACTGCCAGTGGTGCTTTGTAGTACGTGTGACAGGGCTATTCTTAGACTGTCTGTACTCTAGCACTTGTGTTTTGTAGTTCGTGCCTTGTGAGCCTCCCCTAGTTGTAGCCCTAGTCTTTTGCCGACCCACCGGGAGTGGTGGAGGGGTTTTTCTGTTGCGTTTGGTACGTACGGTTTTTAAGCTAGTTCCGTAGGCCCCGGCCAACGGTAGCGTCCTACCGAGGGGAATACTAGCTAGAGGCCTGACCTAGGTAGAGGTCGGTGTGTGCACACGTGGTCAGGGACTGGGGACTTGCGCCGACGGGCGTGGCCCTTAATAGTCACTCGCAGTTGGTGCTATAGTCTTGTACTGTGGTACCATGTTTCCTTGGAACTGTTGTTCCTCGGACTTGGTTCTTAGTGTGTCTCGTTCTTGTGTGACATGACACTAGTGGCGCAGTGTAAGTCGTCAGTGGACGCTTCTGGCTATTCTTCTGGGAGGAGGGTGCTCCTGTCACTTGGTGCTGTGACTCTCGCGTTTTCTCACGCGTTGTGACCTTTGCGAGTTGCCCGCTCGTGACTATACTCGAGGTCAGTGTCCTATTGGTTGCATGACGTTCTAGTCATGTGTGGGGCTGTGTACATGACGTTCTCGGTCGTGTACTTGTTTGTTTGGGCTGGCTGGCAGGCTGGTGTACCCTTCTATGTGAGTTCAGGGTCAACCGCTTGTTGCCTTTTGTGTTGGAGTAGCTTAGGGTGCCGAGTCCTTCTCGGTAGCCGTGTTCCGTGTTTTACGGCCTCGCTCTTCTTTGTTGTTGAGCTCCCCTTGCTCTTTGCCTGTTCCCTACTCCTGCTGTCCTTGTTCTGTTTACAGCTTTGTAGTGTAGCTTTTCCTGCTTTGCTACACTTATTGTTGAGTTGCTTCCGTTGCACTGTGCGTTTTCCAGTGGGGATCCGCGTGACCCCTACTGAGTTTCTGTTGAGACTCACCCCTGCTTTTTCAGGTGAGCCGTGCCCGTCGTCTCCCGGCGCTTCGTGAGCTATTTCAGAGACCGTGTCAAGCTGCCAGCTATAGTCGAGCCGCCTTTTTGAGGCTTTTGTAGTACCTTTGCCGGGGTATGTCCCGTGTAGTTGTACTCTCTTTGGACTAGTGCTCTTGTTATCTGGACTAGTATATACATATCACTCTGGTTATTTCGAATTGCTTCCACACTTGTGTTAATTTTGTTACTTAATTGTAATCCGCGCGTTCCAAATTGTAATTCGTTATGCATACCCTCAGCTTACCCCCCATCAACCCTTCAGGGCCTCATCAGCCTCTTGGGTGGCTTCCCCAGTTTTTGGTATCGGTGTATCGATGTTATCGGTATGTCGGTATCCTGAACTCTGGGTCGTTACAGGGACACCATGTAGCTTAACAATCTCCTTTATGTACAATGCTGCCATGATATCCACAGACCATCGACTCTTTATTGGTATGAAGTGTGCGGATTTAGTCAATCAGTCTATGATTACCCATATTCCATCGTGTCCACCTCTGGTCTTGGGTAAACCCATAATAAAGTCCATCCCTATACTCTCCCATTTCCATTCGGGAATACTCAAGGGGTGTAATTTACCTGCAAGTCTAAAATGCTCTGCCTTTACTTATTGGCAGGTGAGACAGCGAGATACGAAATCAGCTATTTCTCTCTTCATATTGGGCCACCAGAAATTTCTTTTGAGATCTTGATACATCTTTGTTCCTCCTGGATGAATTGTGTATTTGAAATTATGCACTTCATCTAAGATTAATTTCTTCGTAGTCTCATGATCTGGTACACATATTCAGCCCTTAAATAACAATCTTCTGTTATTGGAAATAGAAAAATCCGGCCTTTGTTCCATATTGGCTTTAATTTCCAGTAATATAGGATCATCAGGCGCTCATTAGTTCAATTCGTTTTATCTAGAATTATTAAATTTATTTCTCAGAATATGACGTCCTTATAGGTGGACGTTCATTTCTCATATTTTTAATTAAACAAATATTTACCTCTATTTTTAAAGACGTTATTTCATTTAATATAGAGCATCCCTTTTAAAAGGACACATATTATTTAATAAAAATTTTTGAAAATAAAGTATATGATAATTAGGAGAAAAATTCAAGGATTTCAAATATATACTTTTTTTTTAATTTATATTTTCTAGTTTAATAGATATAGAATTTCAAGATATGGTTACAAGTTATATTTATATATATATATATTTATATATTTATATATATTCAAATGATTGGGGTTCGCGTGAATGCCATTTACAATTGCATGTTACTGTTCATCTCATGGATGAACGGTGACACTTTTTATTTATTGAGTTTTTACAGAAACTGATTACATGATAAATAGGAGAAAAATTTAAGGATCTTAACCCTGAAGTATCACAATTTTATTGCATCAGGATAAAAGGATAAAAATCCTCAAAGATGGTACGGGTGTTAACCACATGAATAGTGACCGTTTCAAATACTAATCCTTTTCTAAAACTAATTATATGAAAATTATGAGAAAATTATGTGGGTTTCAAAAATATATATATCCAGAATCTTTGATGTGTGATTAAATGGTTAAAAATCTTTGTTAGCATATGGTCTTTATTTATCTAATTAACATAGATCATGTAAATAACCGAAAAACTTATAACGTGATCACCTAACCATTTAACTAAGCATGAGTTTTCATCTGGGGAGAGAAGACCTACCTTAAACGATGATCTGGGAAATGAACAATAATATAACAGAAATAAGACATCTCTGCTTCACGTTCACCACCACCACAGGAAGGGAATAAAGATGACAGCGCCCTTCTTGTACAGCAGCAAGGAACAAGAAATGGAAGAGGAAGAAGAGTGCAGACGTGTAAACAGATTTTTGCACGAAAGCGGGCTGCGATATTTATAGAAGATGGGTGGTTCGGTGTGAAGGTTCGGATGGCCTTCCCATGTGAACAAATTCCCAGCCGATACAACAGCCGAAATCTCTTTAGTTTGGACACTAATCCTTCCGTGTATTGACCATCCCGCCCCATTTTTCATGTCGACTGTCCCCATTCAACAGCCGAAATCCATTTCTCATTTGGACGTTGATCCTTCCGTATATGACCATCCCCCCCTTTCCTTTTGATGTCGGCTGTACGCAATTGTCACATGTTGAGATTAGGTGGTTAAGATAACACGTAGGGTCTTTAATGGAAAAGGATTTGTGTGGCTTGTGTGTACACGGAGGGTTATTGGGTTGGCCAATTGAGAATCTCGCATGGGTTTTGGGCTCCATGATGTGGGTTTCTAAATGCCTCTAAGACCCATATATATATTTTAAGGGAAAACAATAATATGAGCCCACTAAAGTATATATGTAGATGTGGGTTTGTAAATGCCTCTAAGGTCCATTTATATATTTTAAGGGAAAACAATAATATGAGCCCACTAAAGTATATATGTACGTAACAATTTACTCTATTTACCTTTTTGTTTAATTATTTATTTATTTTACACTAGTTTATTTCTAATTAGAGTATATATTTTTTTAATTTTCAGGCATGCTACACCCTCCCCAACTTAAAAGAATTTGGTCCCCAAATTCAACTGCATGATTGGAGACATGGATGGTATAGGGTACTTACAGTTCAGAATAGCTCTGGATATCTCCTTCTCATGGACTCTTCAGTTTCCCATGTAGCTTCTTGTTCTAGGCATTTGTTCCATTGTACTTTTACCATGGGAATAGTCTTGCTTCGTAATACTCAAACTTCTCGATCAATAATCCTCATCGGCTTCTGTTCATATGTAAGGTCCCTTTGAATCACCAAGTCGTGATGATCGATGACGTGGAAAGGGTGGGCACATACTTCTTTAGCATAGAAACGTGGAACATGTTGTGCACTTCTGACAGTTAAGGAGGCAAAGCAATGCGATAAGCTACCTCGCCAACTCTTTCTAGCACTTCGAATGGACCAATAAACCTCAGTGTAAGCTTGCCCTTGACACCGAATCTTCTAATGCCACGACCAGGAGAAACCTTGAGGAAAACATGGTCCCCAACTTGGAACTCCAGGTCTCTTCTTTTGTTGTCAGCATAGGACTTCTGCCTGGACTGAGCTGTTTTAAGTCTATCTCTGATGAGTTGGACCTTCTTATTCGTGTATCGAACCATATCGGGACCTAGTAGTTGTCTTTCACCAACTTTATCCCAGCATATTGGAGATCGGCAACTTCTGCCATAAAGTGCTTCGAATGGAGCCATTTGGATACTGGCCTGGTAGCTGTTATTATAAGCAAACTCGACGAGAGGCAAATGGTCATGCCAACTTCCACCGAAGTCAATGACACATGCTCTCAACATATCTTCCACAATCTGATTCGTCCTTTCTGTCTGTCCATCAGTCTAGGGATGAAAGGCAGTACTAAAGTTGAGCTTTGTCCCCATTGAGTGCTGCAAACCCTTCCAAAAGTGAGAGGTGAAGCGTGGGTCTCGGTCAGACACAATAGTTACAGGTACACCATGCAGTCTAACAATCTCCTTGGTGTATAGTGCGGCTAGGACATTAACCGACCAACGGCTCTTGATAGGTAGAAAGTGAGCCGATTTGGTGAGACAGTCTATTATTACCCAGATACCATCATGTCCGCCTTGAGACTTAGGCAAGCCCATGATGAAATCCATTCTAATATCTTCCCATTTCCACTTGGAAATGTCCAGAGGATGTAACTTTCCAGTCGGTTTTTGGTGTTCCGCCTTTACTTGCTGGCACGTAAGACAGCGAGATACAAAATCTGCTACCCCCCATTTCATGTTGGGCCACCAAAAAGTTCTTCTCAAGTCTTTGTACATCTTGGTTGCTTCAGGATGGATAGTGTATCTAGAGTGGTGAGCTTATTCTAGAATCCTCTTCTTCAATTCCGGACAGTTTGGTACACAAGTCCTTTCATGGAATAACAGTCTGCCATCAATTGCTGACTTAAAATCAGGTCTTTCACCTAGCTTGTCCTTTATCTCCATAAGTATAGGATCTTCTTCTTGCAGTCTCTTGATCTCAGAGAGTAGGTCCGGATGCAAACTCATGTTTGCCAGAGTAATGCACCTTTCCTCTTTGTTCATACTTATGTCAAGCTCAGAAAATTTCTCTAATAACTTCCATTCCTGAATCATCAAATTGGACATTATTGCTCTTGGGTTCCGACTTAAGGCATCTGCGACAGAATTACCCTTACCAGGGTGATATTGTATGGTAAAGTCAAAATCTTTGAGGTATTCCAGTCAACGCCTTTGCCTCATATTTAGTTCCTTCTGAGAAAATAGGTACTTGAGACTTTTATGATCAGAGTACACGGTGAAAGGCTCTCTGTAGAGATAGTGTCTCCAAATCTTTAAAGCAAACACTACACTACCGCGGCTAGTTCCAGGTCATGTACCGGGTAGTTTTCTTCATGTTTCTTCAGTTGCCTGGAAGAGTATGCAATAACTTTTCCTTGTTGCATCAGCACACACCCGAGGCCAATACCGGAAGCATCGGTATATACCTCATACTTTTCTCCTTCGATAGGCAGGGCCAAGACCGGAGCAGTAGTCTAGTGGTCCTTTAAAGCTTGAAAACTTCTTTCACAATCCTCGTTCCATTCATATGGTACTTCCTTGCGAGTCAGCTTGGTGAGTGGTACTGTAATTTTCGAGTAGTCCTTGATAAAACGCCGATAGTAACCAATTAGACCCAAGAAACTTCGTATTTCTGTTACATTTGTAGGTCATTCTCATTTCCTCACGGCTTCAACCTTTGTAGGATCCACAGAAATTCCATCCTTCGAGACTATATGGCCTAGAATGGATACTTCTTCTAGCCAAAACTCGCACTTGCTGAATCTGGCATACAATTGATGGTCCCTCAATATCTGTAACGCCATCCTCAATTGTACTTCATGCTCTTCTTCAGACTTTGAATATATAGAATATCATCAATGAAAACCACAATGAATTTATCCAGATGTTGTCTAAAAGTGCTATTCATGAGCTGCATAAATGCTGCAGGGGCATTTGTTAGTCCAAAAGGCATAACGGTAAATTCATAATACTCGTACCTGCTTCGAAATGCAGTTTTGTGAATATCCTCATCCTTGATCCTCAGTTGGTGATAACCCGACCGAAGATCAATCTTTGAGAAGTACTTTGCTCTAGAAATTTGATCGAAGAGTTCATCTATCCTCGGTAGTGGGTACTTGTTTTTGATGGTAAGGTGGTTCAACTGTCGATAATCAATACATAGCCTCATCGATCCATCCTTCTTCTTGACAAATAACAACGGTGCTCCCCATGGGGAAGTACTCGGTCTGATGAAACCTTTCTTTAATAACTCCATGAGTTGCTCCTTCAATTCCTTCAGTTCTGCGGGGGCCATTCTGTAGGGTGCTTTGGAAACAGGTCCGACACCTGGAACAAGATCTATGGTGAAAGAGACTTCCCTCTCTGGTGGTAAACCAGGTAAATCTTCAGGGAAAACATCAGGAAATTCTCGAACTACTTGAATGTCTTCAAGTCTAGCCACCTTAGTTTCCATGACAGTTACAAATGCTAAGAATGCCTCGCAACCTTTGCTGATAAGTTTATGGGATCGAAGAGCCGAGATAACTAGTGATCTCTTTTGCGGAGTAATATAAGTTAACTCCGGGTAATCTACAAAGGTTACTTTCCCATTCCGACTGTCTACAGTTGCCCGATGGGTGGAAAGACAATCGGCACCTAGAATGACATCATACCCCTATAGATCTAAGCATATCAGATCAGCAGGTAGATTGTGGCCTTTAATCCTGACCTCACAGTTTTGGTAATGGTATGTGACTTCGGAATCATTCCCTAACGGAGTAGAAATTACTAAGTTCATCCGTTCAGGTTCCATAGAGAATGAAGCATAAAATTTCTTTGAAACAAAAGAATGGGTTGCGCCGGTATCGAACAGAACTTGAGCAAACTTGGAACATATAGATAAGGTACCTTCCACCAGTCTGCCTTCAGTTGGTTTCGCCTTCTGCAGAGCTTGGAGACGTCCTTGCTTCTTTGCTCGGCGCTTTTCTTCCTTGATTGTTGAATCCGCCCGTTCATTCAACAGGGGGCAATCGGGGATTCGGTGTTCCCGACTCCTGCATCGGAGGCACGCTCCCAACTTTCTCCAACATTCATCGGCCTTATGGCCGGGCTTGTCACAATAATAGCAATTTTCCTTAGCTGGCGTAGTGATGGAGAAAGGCTTGTTGATTTGCTTGGGCTCTTATCCTTGGAATACTCTCCTCCAACATTAGGTCGCTTCTTGTTGAAAGAAGGTTTGAAATTGCCAGAGGTAGTAACGATCTCCTTCTTGTCCTTACCATGGATTTTGTCGGACAATTCCGTGGCATCTTCCAGTAGTTCAGCACGTCGAACAATCTCCGGATATACTTGGATATCCATTGGCACCAATTGAGTGATGAATTGGGGCCTAAGCCCATTCAAGAAACGTCGGGCTTTCATATTCTCCGTACACACCAAGTGGGGTGCGTACCTTGATAGCCTAGAGAACTGGGCCTCATATTCTGCCATAGTCAAAGTTCTTTACTTCAGAGCGGCAAATTCTGCGGCCTTCTTCTCTTGGACGCGGTCGGAGAAATATTTGTTGTTGAAATGACCAATAAAGTCGGTCCATGACACATTGTCTTCCATTAATGTAGCTTTGACTGACTCCCACCAGCACCTTGCATCTCGTTCCAGTTGGAACGTAGCTAGTAGGACCTTTTCATCATCCGTGCACTGCATGACACGGAATATTCGCTCGATCTCCTTTAACCAATTTTCAGCATCATCTGGGTTAGAAGAACCCGTGAACTTAGGTGGGTTCATATTCCTGAAACCTCTGTGGGGATCTCCCGCTCCATGGTTGGCTCCACTTTACGCTATCTGTTGTAGTGCCTGGGTAAAGTTCTGGACAGTATGCGGCATCTCACGCCACTGGGCACGTTCCGCAGCCATAATCCTACAAGAATTTAAATTAGTCTCATATTTATTTATAAGGATGGTCACCCTATGATGACTTAATCCCTTGGCTCTACCCAATCTCACGAGTTTAAGGGTTGACCTATCCTTGGACTTGGGGTTACCTAGGAGTTGAAACCCTAGGCTCTGATACCACAAAACTGTCACGTCCCGAGCGCGGAAGAAACCCGAAGAGCGTGACGAGTTTATAATCATTCATGTCAATCAGAACAATAACAATTTCGACGACAACGACAGAGCGCGCTAATAACAACAATAATTTATAAAACTGACCCCTTCCACACTAAATAATCAATACATAATGTCAATTTAACAATGACTCATTTAAATAAAGGTGATTTAATAACAATAACGGAAAGACACGACGCAACAGGACTTGGCACGGTGCTTGGAAACTTCTACACTCACCACTCTTTGTCATTCCCATCTGGTCGCTATTCAGAGTCCAAATTACCTGAAAAATTATTGGAAAGCACTTGATGAGCGAACGCTCAGTAGGAATTATTTCTTCAGACCCGGACTTGCTTTACGTGATTAATACATTACATAATATGGCATGATTATGTACAAAAAAAATGCAAGTGAATAACGAGAGTAGAATAACAATAAATATTAAGAACGAGCTAGCAAGATATCATGTGTATCAAGAAAAATCAAGGGGACTGAACAAGTAATATCAAGTTATGTCACAAGATAGTGGCTACTCATTTATTCAAGTATTGCCCAATCAGGGCCACGCAAGTCAAGTGTATCAAGTCAAGCACGAGAGGAAAGTGGAACATCGCCAATCAAGCTAGTCATGTACTCCGGTGCAATGCCACACCGTAATCATTCAACTCCCATGGACACAAGTACTTTCGGGTGCTCCTCCCAGGACCAGATTGGGCCCTATGTGCACAGGCATTGGTCATATAAATTGACATTCACTATACTTTTGTAGCCATTGGAATTCCAAAGAAAATAGCTTATCGTAGGATGTTAAGGCAGATTAATAAAATTTTGGAATTCAAGACCAGAGATTTATGTAGAGATGACTTAACTAGAAAATATGCATAAGACTGGGTAATTGGCGTCCTTCTAGGAAACCGCAGAATGGAATTGGCGTCCTTATTAACGGGCGCTAATTCTGTAAATATGATATTTAAGCAAGAATAAATAGTGTCTGTTATAGTAGGTGCAATTAAACATTTTATTTTTCCACTTAATATAAATGACGTCCTTCTAGGAAGGCGCTCATTAGTTCAATTCGTTTTATCTAGAATTATTAAATTTATTTCTCAGAATATGACATCATTATAGGTGGACGTTCATTTCTCATATTTTTAATTAAATAAATATTTACGTCTATTTTTAAAGACATTATTTCATTTAATATAGAACATCCCTTTTAAAAGGACACATATTATTTAATAAAAATTTTTGAAAATAAAGTATATGATAATTAGGAGAAAAATTCAAGGATTTCAAATATATAATTTTTTTTTAATTTATGTTGTCTAGTTTAATAGATATTGAATTTCAAGATATGGTTACAAGTTAATTTATATATATTCAAATGATTGGGGTTCGCGTGAATGCCATTTACAATTGCACGTTACTGTTCATCTCATGGATGAACAGTGACACTTTTTATTTATTGAGTTTTTATAGAAATTAATTACATGATAAATATGAGAAAATTTTAAGAATCTTAACCCTAAAGTATCACAATTTTATTGCATCAGGATAAAAAGATAAAAATCCTCAAAGATGGTATGACTGTTAACCACATGAATAATGACCCGTTTCAAATACTAATCCTTTTCTGAAACTAATTATATGAAAATTATGAGAAAATTATGTGGGTTTCAAATATATATATATCCAGAATCTTTGATGTGTGATTAAATGGTTAAAAATCTTTGTTAGCATATGGTCTTTATTTATCTAATTAACCTAGATCATGTAAATAACCGGAAAACTTATAACGTGATCACCTACCCATTTAACTAAGCATGAGTTTTCGTCTGGGGAGAGAAGACCTACCTTAAACGATAATCTGGGAAATGAACAGTAATATAAAAGAAATAAGATGTCTCTGCTTCACGTTCACCACCACCACAGGAAGGGAATAAAGATGACATCGCCCTTCTTATGCAACAGCAAGGAACAAGAAATGGAAGAGGAAGAAGAGTGGAGACGTGCAAACAGGTTTTTGCATGAAAGAGGGCTGCGATATTTATAGAAGATGGGTGACTCTGTGTGAAGGTTCGGATGGCCTTCCCATGTGAACAAATTCCCAGCCGATACAATAGCCGAAATCTCTTTAGTTTGGACACTAATCCTTCCGTGTATTGACCATCCCGCCCCCTTTTTCATGTCGACTGTCCCCATTCAACAGCCGAAATCCATTTCTCATTTGGACGCTGATCCTTCCGTGTATGACCATCCCCCCCTTCCTTTTGATGTCGATTGTACCCAATTGTCACATGTTGAGATTAGGTGGTTAAGATAACACGTAGGGTCTTTAATGGAAAAGGATTTGTGGCTTGTGTGTACACGAAGGGTTATTGGGTTGGGTTGGCCAATTGAGAATCTCACATGGGTTTTGGGCTCCATGATGTGGGTTTGTAAATGCCTCTAAGGCCCATTTATATATTTTAAGGGAAAACAATAATATGAGCCCACTAAAGTATATATGTAGATGTGGGTTTGTAAATGCCTCTAAGGCCCATTTATATATTTTAAGGGAAAACAATAATATGAGCCCACTAAAGTATATATGTATGTAACAATTTACTCTATTTACCTTTTTGTTTAATTATTTATTTATTTTACACTAGTTTATTTCTAATTAGTGTACATGTTTTTTTAATTTTCTGGGATGCTACAACCAAGGTGGGTTTGCATAAAAGTAAAATGAATTGAGATAAGGAATCCAGCGAATGAATGCTTTCAAGGAACTAGCCTGAGCGGCTTCAAGGAGAACCTACTACTCGATTTGGAATGGAATATCTCATGTCAACTCAAATTAAGAGCAAGCGGCCCTCATTATTGGTTTAATAAGAGGATTTTTATTATTAAAGCTCAAAGTCCTACATGATGCATGCTGGGCTAAAAGAAAAATTAAAACAAACGAAAATATAAGATAATCCAGGAAAATATTGTTAAACCATCCAGACTTGGTCAGGAATCCAAATCTCTAAGCTGACACTAAGCCGAAGCCCGTTTATCCACGCATCAACTCAGAAAGTGGAACCGTCATCCCAAACCTTAAATGACCCAACGGCCTATCCGTGTGATTAAGACTCCCCTGGAACTATCACTGCTTTTGATGAAGGAGAACTCAAATTCTAGGTTCATCAGAACCACAAGGTCCTTGATATGATATAATAGCGTAGATATCATATAGTAACAATGCATACATGAAAGAATACAAGGGATGGAATGATGTTACCAATGGAATAAATCCAACCATTTCAAGACCTGCATGGACCTGCGCTCTCTGTGCTCAAAAATCATTAGCTCATAAAAAGATCGTTAGCTCATTAAAGCTTAAAATATGATCATAAGTGCATGACACAAGTAATTTCAATAAGATATAATAGCACTTAAGTTCATGATAATCAAAATGTTGTAAAACAGCTCAAAAGATGTAAGCTTAGGAAATGACGACTCTGTATTAAGGCGTCATAATTGTAAATGACGACAGACATGGGGCGTTAATTAGGATCACCATTAGACTTGGAATCTGACTGAAAATGACGCCCACACAAGAGGCGTTAAATAAATGATGACACTGCGAATGTCGTTAATCAATGAAATGACACCAACATCTATGTCGTCAATTAACTATCTCACTGGCGCTCCGTTCCCTGCTCGGAATCAAACCTCCAGCGATTTAATTCTCATTCGAACACAAACCGATTGTTCTAACGGCTAGCCAAAGCTCCAAATCATTATAAAAGGAAGCACACATCCTCTACTGCATACATCAAACGCCTGAGAGCTACAACAAAGAACTAGAGAACCGAAGAGCAGTACACACAGATTATTTCTTTAAATCGGAAGAAGGGATGGACAAGATGATGATGATGCATAGGCCTTTTAAGAAGCCTAGGATGGGATTTCCTAGGATCTCTGAAGTTACAAGCCATATTAGTGGGAGGATAGCTAAGGCCCAAGTAAGTTATCTGATTCTATTTTAAGCTTTCATCTTATTCTATCTTCTCTCTCTTCTTCCAAAAAAATTCTGATTGCATTCTCTTCTTTTCTCTTTCATTTTTATCAGGACTACCCAAATGTACCGGGTCCAAGGAGGTTCTTGAAAATCAAGTGGCTCCCCCTACTCCTCTCTAAGCTTTCTTTAGATATGAGGTCTTTTCTTTCAAGATGGCACTTGCTTGGTCTTGTAACCCATGCTACTCAATATGATGATATCCACTTTGATTGGGCCTCCATTGGAGCACTCATAGAGTTATGGCACCCCAACACTCATACCTTCCTCTTCCCTACCTTTGAAGCCACTATACTCCTAGAGAAAGTAGAGATGCTCCTTGACTTAAGAAAGATAAAGCAAGGAGAATAGTCAAAGATGGCTAGCATGACTAAACCAATAAATGCCCATGACATGCTTACTAGCCTCATATCAAGCCCAAATCTAGTGAACCAAATCAAGACCTACAAAGGAATTAATCTTCTAAAGTTAGCCTCATGGGTATACAAGAATATGGATAAAGCCCAAGAGGATGAGAACTTGTTAGACAGAGTAATGAAAGGCTTTACAATATGCATGGTAGGAGCTCTCCTCTTCCCTTCAATAGAAGACCACCTAGAGGAATGCCACTTGAGTGTCATAGCTAGTATATGGGAAGGAAAAAGGATAGGTCCGGCGGTGCTAGCCAACCTATACAATGGGCTTACCTCGGCTTCCTTGGGATGGCCTCTCTATGGGTCAATGCTACTTCTCTCGTGTTGGGTGGACCTCCACCTAAAGTTCGATCCATGCCAGGAAACCCAATCGGCCTCAAAAATCTTTTCAAAAAGCCCTCTCCGGTACATGACGGATTCTCTTGGCCTATGTGAGAGGGTGACTAATCGGGTGCCAAAGCTCAAGAAGAGAAGTGATTGGAGGAGCTACTTCAAGACCATGCCAAAGGACGGTTTCACTTGCACACCGGGGTTCCTCAAGACCCAAGAGCTTCACTCAAGACTCTCCTCCGGCATCGAGTTACGACTAATTGGCGGGACCGACTTCGTCCTCTACAACACTCACCGGTGCCCCCCACAACTTGGACTACCTCGGCACACCTTTGAAGAACCTTCTCATCTTCCACCACTCAAAAGGAGGGAACTAGGCTCAAGTGGAGATCAAGAAGAAGTCAAGACAATCATGGCGCAATGGAAGGTTGGTTTACTTCGTAGGTCCAAGACACATGCTGAAGAAGAAGAAGACAAATGCAAATCTTATGTAATAGTACTTAGGAAGATAAGGCCTATGGTGGCTCATTGAATGTAACAATGATTTTCTCTGATGAAATAAAGGATCTTTCCTTAATTGAGCCAAAAAACATTTTTATAACAATCTTATCTTCCAATTTCATGTGATTCTGTCTGATTTAACTGAGTTTCGGGTCTCTATTCTGAGTCGCGCCTTCTTTCATGGCGTCAATTCCTCAAACAACGCCCTAGCACATGTCGTCAATCTCTTTTAATCAATTTCAAAATAAAGACCATAATTGACGCCTATTCAAATCGGCGTTGATTAATTCGCGCCCCAACCGAAGGCGTTAATCGACTTAAATTCTTTAAAAGTATTTCCTTGATTTTCTAGAAATAACGCCTTGACTCATGTCGTGCCATATAAAACTGACGCCCATATATACTGTCGTCAATTCCAAACAACAATCATGACGATCAATCACATCACTCAATTTCCCATTAATGCGTCTGGCGACAGTCACAAGTTCCCATGCAAAGTTAATTGACGACCAAGACCATGTCGTCAGATCCAGAAATCACGCCTCAATCAGATCCGTCAATTACGAGGGTGACGACACCCATTAGGGCGTCAATTCATTTCGACCATTAAACCCTATTTCCCTCTTTCTTCTTCTTTCTTCGTTTACTTTCCCTCTTCTTTCTCTTTCTCTGCTGTAAACCCTAACCCTAACCAAGCCCCCATTTCTTTTCTCCCCATCTCTATTTCTCTCTACTCTCTCATCTCTGCTCTCTGCACCCATGGCGGGCCCGGGTAAACGACAAAGGGTAACCGCCCCCGAGGTGGTTGACCTTGGCGACGACGCACACGCCGTGGAGGAGGAGGCTCCTCCCGCGGCGGCAGAGGGTGCTCCGGTGGCGGAGCATGGCAAAGAGGAAGAAGCCGCTAAGAACAGGGAAGAATAGACGAAGGAGGATAAAATGATGGAGAAGATGGAGAAGAAGAAGACGAGGACGATGAGGAAGACGAAGAAGAAGAAAATGAATAAGAAGAGGAAAATGAAGGACAAGAGGGAACATCGGCGGCGGCGACCCCTCGACCTCATCGGCGACGGCAGCCTCGGCAACCTCGGCAGCCACTCCGTGGAGGACTCCTAACGCCCAAGCGAAGCAAGGTAGGTCCCCTACCTCAAGCCCTTCTATTTTTTTTAATTTATTTTAATTTTTAACAACTTTCTATGGCCCTCGGCAAAGGGAAAAAATGACAAACCAGTGACACGGTAAAATGACGCCTCACTGGGTGCTGTCAATTCAAACAATGCCCCCATTCAGGTCGTCAATTCAAATTGTTTTTAATTTCTGAAAATGGATAATTCATGAAACCACACCCTGCAGCACGTCGTCATTTTAAAATCATGATGTTTAATTATCATCTGCTGTTATTTTCATGCCATTTCTTTTATTTTCGATATGTGATTCAGTTTTTATTTCTATTTCGCGCACTGTTTATTTTAAAACACCCCAGAAAACAACGCCTCCAACCGGGGCGTTAACTCATTAAACAACGACCACAGGGGCGGTCGTTAATTAAAAACATCCACAATTATGATTTTTGGGACCGAAAATATCATTCAAAACAGCACCCCCCCATAGGGGCATTAGTTAAACGAATAACGACCCAGGGTCGATCGCATAAAATCACCAGGAACACATTCTGAAATAGCGCCCCCCACAGGGGTGTTAATTTAATAATTGACGACCGAGGATAGGCCGTCAATTCCAACAGAGAACAAATTTAAACAGAATATCCACATAAGAAACTCATGAAAAACTCATGTCAAAATGTTCTATTGTTTGCAGGGATTGATGAGGACTCGGATCTCCTGGGTCCAGGTTCGAGCTACCTACTACGGGCTTCCAGATTTCCAGAGGGATAGGGTAGATGCCATGGGGTTCGGACCCTTCCTTAGTATAGAGCCTATGAGACCTGACCTACCCCTGATCCAGGTTCTTAGGGATAGATGGGACAGGACTAGCCGGGCATTTCTGATGCCGTGGGGTCACATGGTTCCCAGCTTGGAGGATGTTACTAGGATCACCGGGTTGAAGGTAGAAGCCGTGAGCGGGATTACCCTACCCGATTATAGCGAGTTGACACAGGGGCTGCTAGGGTTAGAGACGATTGCTGAGACACATAGCGAGTGCAGGACCATCTACCGCACTAACCTGACCATTGCTATGGGGTTGGGTGATTCTAGACAGAGGTCAAGGGAGTCTCTGGAGCAGTTCTCGCAGAGGCTGATTGGGAGAGCTAGGGCCATCTACTGCCAGGACCCAGCTCAAAGAGAGAGAGTGGACCGAGATCTGAGGAGGCTCCTTTTCCTGATGCTCGGGAGATTATTGCTCGGGACGAAAGGCGACATTATCAACTGCCGATTCTTGGGCATCCTCGAGGACTTGGAGAGCGTTGATAGATACGCTTGGGGAGCCGCTCTACTGGCACACTTGATAGCTAACCTGTCCACGGGGACGGGTCGAGAGACGACTATCAGTGGCTTCTCACCTTTTCTTCAAGTATGTAATTTTCTTTTCTTTTTTGAATATGATTGTGCGTATGAATGTCTACTAATGCAATTGATGGATGCAGGTGTGGAGCCACCTATACATGCTGATGGGGCGTGTCGACCCTCGACCTGGAGATGAGGGAGCCTTCCTGCTGGTGCGACGCTGGCTGCCTGTTGTGATCGGAGCACCGTTCGCCTATGAGCTGCAAGTTCTTCAGAGAGAGTTCCGTGACTACCCTGCCTCATAGGTACGTATGCTAAATATGATGCAATTCCTACTTTATGAAATATGATGACTGATATGACATGATGTGATGCTATGCATGTGAATGCAGGTGGTGTGGAGACCCTACGAGGGCATGACCGATGAGGGCCAGCCCTGGGTCGTAGCGGGATGACCTCGCTTTGGGCATGAGCTTTGGGTTCATTACCTAAACGAGATCGAGCCGTTACGGCTTAGGCTGGTCATGAGGACCCTTGGCCTACACCAGGAGTGGGTCGAGGTAGGATAGCCCCATGGAATAGGCAAGAAGACGCGCGGTCGCACGAAGGTGATTGACTGGAGAGTCCGGTTCCCAAACCAGTATGCCGACTGGTAGCGCGGCGGGACCCGGGTTACTTCACAGGCCGCGGACAGCTCCGAGTACCTCCGACACTACTGGGAGGTTTACGCCGGTCGACCCCAGATGAGGGTCTTAGGGGTATGTATGAATGCACTTTCTTTTTTCCTTTTATGCAAAGTTATATGCTTATTATGTGACTAATATCCGTGATGAATGTAGGATGCGCAGGACATAGCGGCGATGGACATGCAGGTCCACCTCCACAGCCTAGAGGCCCAGCTGGCCGCCACACGGGCAGACCTACATACCATGGTGAGTGTTTAATTATCTATATGCAAATGAATTATTGAATTATTAATGATTAGCCACTGACAATCATAATGAATGCAGCATGCCCAGCAGGGAGCAGCAATGAGAGAGACTGGAGGAGCCTCCAGCTCGAGAGGGCCTAGTGCAGAGACGACTGCATTAGCAGAGCAGCTTGCTGGAGCGGTGGCACGGGCCGAGGCAGCAGAGCGTGACCTCGTCACACGGTTAAGTTCAAACTCAAACTTAGAAATGGCTTTGATTATATATGATTATGTGTGTTTATAAAAAATTATTCTTACAGACTGAGGAGCTTCGAGCCTCACTCACTTGCATCGAGGCAGGACATCGCGCGATGGCTACCCGGGTAAGTTAATAATAATTTATTTCAGTTATTTATGAAATTGTATTAAATATGGAACTGATGATTTGTTTGATTGATTGCAGACCACAGAGCTACAGGTGGCGCTTACCCAGGCTGCACTAGCCAGGACGGAGCTGGCCATCCGCAAGCAGCGAGTCGCGGAGCTCGAGGGGGCCTTGAGGCGGCGAGAGGAGCTACCTCAGGATGTGGTAGAGCTGAGAGTCCTCCTTGACGTAGAGAGGATGGAGCGTGCCCGTGAGCGGGAGCAGCACCTGGCGGAGCAGACCCGTGACCAGGAGCAGCACCTGGCGGAGCGGACCCGTGAGCGGGAGCAGCAAGCGGCACGCGAGCGGGAGCTCGCAGACTTATGGGCTCAGCTAGCCGTCACTCAGGAGTGCCTACGGGTGACAGAGAAGCGCCTCTAGCGAGGCCGGGACCGGGCGCATGCTGCGGGGTACGCGTTTACCAGTTCTACGTTTGTGGCGGGCTCCTCTCTCCGAGAGAGGAGCGAGGCAGAGGAGCAGGCTCATGCTCCAGCTACTTCTCGGGGGTCCATGCCCCCTCAACGGGTACCTCGTCGGGACGACGAGGGTGAGGTAGAGAGTAGGAGAGAGGAGGGTGGAGGCGAGAGCTGAGAGAGAGACTTACTTGTACTCCTCTACCCTCACACTTGTACTCAGATATTCATTGATATATATATATATATATATATATATATATATATATATATATGAAATTTTTGTTACCTGAGTTACTTTGAGCAGTTGAGCACTTGTGTACTTACCTTTGCTTTCGCTTTGTTTCTTTTGTTCCTTTTCGTCCTTGTTCGTTCTTGCCCTGTGATTCACACTTAAACAAACAGATTAATCCATCTGTTCGGCTTGGCCTCTTGCTCAATAAGCAAGGGGTTGTCTTTTGGACCTTGTTGACGGGTCAAGGGGCCAAGCCTCTAATTAATAAAGGCAGATAACAAAATATATAAGGAAATGCAACATGCAAGCACACAGATGCAAACTTAAAATAAAAGATGCCCACACAAAAATGCAATCAATCATATGAAATGGTGGAAGCAATAGGCTTAATTTTTGTTCTTTTTTTCTTTTTTTTATTTTTCTTTTGAAAATGACGCCCTAACACACGGGCGTTGATTGAAAAATCATTTTTTTGTTTATTTTATTTAAAATGACGACACTGAAAAAGCCGTGAATTGATTAAATGACGCCCCCTCAAGAGGGCGTGAATTGAAAAACCATTTTTATTTATTTATTTTATTTATTTTTTGATTTTTTTTTAAAAATGACGACGTAGACACTGTCATTAATTATGGAAATGACGCCTACGTATCAAGGCGTTAATTAAAAAACATTTTTTCTGCTTTGTTTCTCTTTTTTCTTCCCTTTTATGAGGCTGAGCATAGCACAAGGGTCTTAAACCTTACACAATCACCATCTTAAATTCATTAATCTTTCTTAAATGATTTAACAACGGGTCGACGTGCTTAATGACTTTTATTTTTATTCATATCCTCTTGCGGTCCGTCCTTCTTGGTCGGTCTTGGCCATCCCTTGAGCTTATAACCTACCATGGAGGGAGAAGTGAAGAATAAGTGAGGAAGCTCACGAGAGGTTTCCGAGACAGGGAGACTTTCCTCCCTTGCCCTAAGGCCCGTTGGGGTTCGGTCTTCGACTTAGGAAAATTTTGTTGCTCTTTTGCCCTTATTCACGCATGCTTATGACCAGGGTTTTCCCTGCGGGGACTTTGCCCTCTTGTCATGCTTTTCTTTTTTGTGACTTTCACATTTCTTTTCCTCTTTTTTTTCTCTTTACTTTCAAAATAAAAACCTAATTGTACTTGGGCTTTATAGCATTTATTCCCTTTTGGGCCCTGACTTCCACCTACTAGGGCGGCGGGCAGGTTTGGTTGGCATTCCTTGACTCGTACTCCTCTCGTGAGCCGAAGAGGAGAGAATAGGTAAAGTTCTTACACTCTTAGTTTGGGTCTGACTTTCCTCGAATTTTGGACCGCTCGAGTTTAAGAGTAAAGCGTGTAGTGTGTGTGGAATTGACCCCAAGGTTAAACCATCAAGACTGAAGAATGAATTAAGGATTTTGATCTTTCGGGCTTGCAACCTATGTACTATGCCAGCCTACAATTTTTCTTTTTTCTTTTTCTTCTTTTTTGTTATTTTTTTTTTTTATTTTTTTTGGAAGACTTAGGGGTAGTACTTCTTCAAGTAAAGACCATTCCAAGGGTGAGCCAGCTCCTCCCCTTCAGCATTAATCAATTTGTAAGCGTTGCCAGAATAAACATCTTTTATTACGTACGGCCCTTCCCAGTTCGGTTGGAGTTTTGAACGGGGTCCACCGGGTTTTACAAAAATTATTTAATTACCATTTCACCGATCTTAAATTTTCTCTCAATTACTTTCTTTTGGTAAAAATGTGAAAGCCTATTTTGATAAACACGCGCATGCTCGGCGGCGGCTAAATGCTTCTCATCTAAGAGTTCCAATTGTGCAAAGAGAGATTCACGGCGCTCATCAATAGGGAGCTCCTTGTCCAATTGTACTCGTAGAGAAGGAATAAGGATCTCATAGGGAGCTACCGCCTCCATTCCATAAGTAAGGGCGAAAGGGGTCTGCCTAGTAGGGGTATGAATGGAAGTGCGATAGGCCCAAAGAGCTTCAACCAGCTTTTCTGGCCAATCCGTAAATTTATTAGCCTCACACATTTTCTTGATGATTTTGATCAAAGTTTTATTAGTTGCCTCTGCTTGGCCATTGCCCTGTGGATAATAAGAGATGAATGATGCAATGCAATGTTGTACCTGTTGCAGAGGTCCTGAAGTTCCTGAGAGATGAATTGCGGTCCATTTTCGGTGACGATGGTACTCGGGATGCGAACCTCGCAATGATGTTCTTCATTATAAACTTGCAGACGGTTGACGCTTTAATCTTCGCATAAGCTTCCGCTTGCGCCCACTTGGTGAAGTACTCTGTGGCCGTGAGTATAAATGACTTTGGTTTTGTGAGGAGGTTCAAATCACCAAGAGGTCCAATGATATCGAAAGCCCACATGGAGAAAGGCCATGGGGAGGACATAGATGGAGTGAAGAAGCAGGAGAATGGATTTTGTCGGCGTGCAGTTGGCACTTGACACACCTTCGAACATAGATGGAACAATCCTCTTCTAGAGTGGGCCAATAGAAGCCTAGTCTAAGGATCTTCTTAGCTAGCATCTGGCTATTGACATGGCCACCACACACTCCTGAATGCGCCTCTTCCACAACCTTCCAAGATTCGTCATCGTCAAGGCATCTAAGTAAAACTCCAGTGAGACCTCTTCTATATAGCACACCTCCAACCAAGGTGTATCGCTGAGCAACTCTTCGAATGGCTTTCTTTTCTTCAGCCGTGGCTTCCTCAGGATAGGATTGATCCTGGCAATACTTGTCAATCTCATAATACCACGGCTTCTCCTCATCATCCAATTCTTCCTCTAGATCCATTAACATGATCTCCTTATTCTCGACGATTCCACCTTGCTTAACCTTCTTGAGCACCTCCTCCTTAATACTAAGGAAAGCTGGATCTTTAACAGCTGGAGTGAGACGCTTATGAACAATCATAGAGTGGAAGTCTCTTTTGAGAAGGAAAACCAAGGAAGATGCAAGAGAAGCAAGAGCATCAGCTAGAATATTCTGATCACGAGGAACATGGATGAAGATTAATTTGGTGAAAAGCTTGGCATAAGCAGAAGTCAGTTCCTGGTAGGGTTTGAGTTTAGGATTGAGCGTGCGACACTTGGTGAGCACTTGGCGAAGAATAAGCTGACTATCACCTACAATCCGCAATTGGGTAACACCGAATTGATGAGCGGCCTCCAGTCCGGCCAGGAGAGTCTCGTACTCAGCTATATTGTTTATGACTGGGAATGCAAGCTGAGAGGCGAGTGGAATAGTGATACCCTCCGATGATAGGAGAACAATGCCAATCCCTTCCCTTTTGAATTCAAAGCTCCATCAAAATGTAACGTCCACATCGAATCGGGCTGATTGACGGACATTAGTTCCTCATCTGGAAACTCTGAGCGAACAGGGTCAAATCTGGGGAGAGGGTGATGAGCAAGATGTTCTGCTATAGCATAGCCTTTAATCGCTTTTTGTTGAATGTAGATGATGTCAAACTGAGAAAGGAAGCTTTGCCATCGTGCTAATCGGTCGGTGAGAACTGATTTTTCAAGAAGGAACTTGATTGGATTCATACGAGCGATGAGATGAACCTCGTGAGCTAAGAAATAATGCTTAAGTTTCTGAACTACCCAGACTAAAGCAGCACAAGTCTTCTCCATAGCGGTATACCTCTGCTCACAGGGGTTGAGAAGCTTGGACAAGTAGTAAGCTGCCCTCTCTTTTCCTTCTTCATCCACCTGGGCTAGGACAGCACCTACAGAGTCATCCAGGACGGAAATGTAAAGAACAAGCGGTTTGCCCGGAACTGGCGGCCTCAGGACAGGAGGATTTGAGAGATAATCCTTCAATCCGTCAAAGGCTGCCTGACACTTGTCATCCCAAATAAACTTGACTCCCGTCTTAGTAAGCTCGTAAAACGGCCTACATCTTTGTGAATGCTGGGAGACAAATCGGCGAATAAATTGCAACCTCCCGATCAATCCTCGAACTTCTTTCAAATTCTTGGGAGGACGCATTTCTCTAATTGCCTTTGCCTTGTTGGGATCAATCTCAATACCCCTCTTACTGACAATGAATCCAAGCAACTTTCCTGATGAAACTCCAAATACGCACTTCTTGGGGTTCATTTTCAACTGATACTCCCGTGCTCTTTGCAAGACTTTGGCCAGAACCCCGGGATGCTCAATCCTTGTCCTTGATTTCACTACCAAGTCGTCAACATACACCTCGATATAAATGTGGATCATATCATGAAAAATTGCCATCATGGCCCTTTGATAGGTGGCTCCAGCATTCTTAAGTCCGAAGGGCATGACCACATAACAATAAGTTCCCCATGGTGTAGTGAACGATGTCTTTTCTTGATCTTCTTCAGCCAAACGAATCTGATTATAGCCTGAAAAGTCATCCATAAAAGAAAGAGTCTCATATCCTGCCATATTGTCAATCAAAACATCAATATGAGGGAGGGGGAAGTCATCTTTAGGACACGCGCGGTTGAGGTCCCGAAAGTCTATACAAATCCTGACCTTTCCATCTTTCTTCATGACTGGGACGATGTTCGCCACCCAATTGGGATAGAGGACGACTCTAACGAATCTAGCCTTATGGAGCTTATCGACCTCTTCTTTCATTTTTAATGCCATGTTAGGGTGGAAACGTCTCAACCGCTGTTTGACCGGAATGGACCCTAGCTGAAGTGTAAGTCGATGTTCAATGAGCGCAGGGTCTAATCCTGGCATATCTTCATAACTCCACGCAAACGTGTCATTATATTCTTGAAGAACCAAAATAAGTGCCTCTTCTTCGGAGGGCGACAAGTTCTTGCTAATGAGGACAATCCTAGGGTCTTCCCCGATACCCAGATTTATTTCTTTGGTAGGCTCTTCTACTGAGGCTGACGGCTCGTCGAATCTTTTGATACCACTGGCAAAGGCATCCGCCTCGTCCTCATATTCTTTGTACTCTTCATCCCCCTCTTCAATAGGGTCTTCATCATTCATAATCTCATAAACACCAAAACCCTCGTCTAGAGAGCACAAATCCTCACATTCTACATCCGGCAGGAGTATCGGATCCTCCAAAAATTCGGGAAGAGCTAAGCATGCCCGGCATCTTCTAGCTAAATCTAGCAAGAACCTACGGGAAATCTGCCTACCCTTAGATTTCTTATACAAAGTTACCCCATAAGTCTTATTAGAAGGAGATGGAGAGGAACAAGATGACAAGCTAGACGAACTACCCTCACCTAAATGAGGTGGAGGAGAAGAAGACGAAGATGCAATGGATACAGGAGGGGATACAGGGAGAGCCTCCTCGTCGGAGGAGAAAAGAAGGTCCACTAATGAACCTTGAAAGAGTGGCCCTTGGATCGGGGCACGTTCCGAAGCAAGATTGGCGGTCTCTTCAAAAGAGATGGAAGATTGGAGAGTTGGAAATTTGGCATTTTTTTTCATTTTCAATAATAAAGCAATGAGAGGAGGAATAGGAGGTGGTGTTGAGATTGAGAGATTAGCGAAAGATTGAATAAGTGATTGCCCACGCGGGAGCGTGATGGAGAGTTTAGAGAATTACTCGAGGAGCAAAGGGGGAATTGGAGGAGAAACTTGAAGTGGATCTGAGAAAAGGTTATCAAGACCGCGGGCGGTTGAGGGATATCTGAACAAAACATTTTATCAAGTAAATGGACAACAATTGTTGGATGGATGATTTAAGAGAGAAAAGGCCGGCCCACAGCCTATCCACATTGAAGCCTTCTTCATACGGCACATCTGGCTCCCCGGTATCTGTGTAGTTGCTTAACAGCTTACCTTTTGTCAGTAATCACTGCTGGCTTTTCAATTAGTTCATGAATTAGAGGTGGCCATTCCGAGTCAGTTGGCATGAACAGACAGCTCAGAGCAATGGTAATATCATTCATATCGAACCATCTGTACCAGTCACATTTCGGGTCATCCATCTTTCTTCTTTTATCTTGTCGTAAGAACTCCAGGGCTTTATACGTAACTAGCGGGGCTATATGGCGAGTAAACTATCGTGCATGTACATCTTGACAATCTAGCATGGAAGTAACTAGTGTGGTTTGCTCATCATTATGAGTACCCCCTTTCACAAAGTGTGTTTGTAGGGTCCATGTAAGAGGCTGCCGGTCTGTTTTAAGAGTTGAAGTCATGACGGCCCATGGCCCTTCTTCATCTTTATTTTTGCTTGGCCCTTTGTACCCCAGGCCACCTCGGGGAATCATCTTCTGGTGCCTGACAGGTTTAACTGTGCCTTGGAGATTAACGCCCAGGCCTTTACCAGCTTTATACCCCATTTTCAACAAAATGTTCCATCCTGGGGTATTTAACATATTCTTCTTTTTCTTCCCTGGGAAGGTAGAGGTGTCATTGAAGCTGATGCCGGCTTAGTGACCGGAGGTCTTAACAAATCCTGCCGCGGGTCGGCAACATCTAGCACTGAGAGCAAAGGCCTATTGGAAGGCCATATGGAAGGTACTGATGTTGCAGAGTGTATATCTTCTGCCGGCAAAATGGGCATGCTTGTGACTTTGACGATGCGCCCTTTGTGAGGATATTTTATACATTGATGGTTAGTTGAGGGCACAGCATCAAGCTCTTGGATATAAGGGCGGCCCAGAATGTCGTTAAAGGTCGGATCCATGTCCAGAATGTGGAAATCTGTTGTGATCGAGACCGGCACCCAAACCGACCTTCAGAGTAATCATTCCAAGGGAGGCTTCTTAGTGTTATCATAGGCCGTGACGGTAATAGTGGATGGCCGGATTTGACTGTCTGGAATGCCACACATCTTCAAGGTGCTCGGAGGTAACACATTAATTGACGCCCCGGTATCCACTAAGCATTGTTTGACTGGCACCTTATTGATATTAACTGTAATGCACAAGGCATATTTTCTGGCCGGCTTCGGGGCTAACTCATGTTCATGGAAGGTAATAGCTGGCTGATCACATGCCGGAGTCAAGACTGTTGTAATCTGTTCAGCTGGTATATCTTCATTAACCATCACCTTTTGCAAATATTCTTTCAAAACTTGTTGGTGAACAGTGGATCTCTTTATCAATTCCAGAATGGAAATCCTCGCCGGGGTTTTGTCCAAGTGTTTCAGCAAATCATAGTGTGTGCCCGGTATGGACTCCTGTTCTGGTTCTTGCTCTCCTGCCCCTGTGCGGGCTCTAGCTCACTTTGAGGAAAGACGCAGTGAACATCCATCCACTACGGAGCATCGTGATTCGTGATGATCGCGCCTCTGTCGGGTTATGGGTAGACGGAAGGTTAGTGGATGAAGAAGAGGGGATATGGGATTGGTGGATGCTGGAGGAGCAACCAAAGGAGGAACCCTTATGAGGGGCCTCATTGGTTGAGAGACGAGATGACTGGAGAAGTAATGGTAGGAGGTGCCTGAACGGCTGGAGGAGGTGTAGGCCGAATGAGGGGAGGCCTAGGCAAAAAGGAAGGATTTGTGGGAGGCGGAGAGTAGGAATAGTAGTGGGGGAATTAGGTGTCGGCGAGGGGTGAATAAGAAGTGGCCTAGAGGGCGACGGGTTTGTAGAAGGAAGAGCTTGTTGTGGTGCATGGGTTGGTGGTGGTCGGATGAGGAGCGGCCTAGTTGGCGAGGGGTTAGTAGTGGTGATAGCGGAGGATATTTGACTGGTGGGGCGTAGGAGGGGACGAGATGATTGGGGGGTAAGCACTGAATAAGGCGTCATTAACAGACGTGGTGGTTGAACTGGTTGTTGGTTTATGGCCCCGACAGAGGCGTTCTCATGGTGCCACCCTTGTCCCCTCTCTACTTTATAGAAGGAGGTGACAGGGCTTACCTGTTGGTTTGGTGGATGCTCCGACAGTGGGTTGTGAACAATTCCCATGTCCGGTTGTTGTATGGGAGCTTGCTGCTACTGAGGAGGAGGTACTGCTTGGTGCTGAGCAGGCTGCTGAGCCTGTTGTTACCGAGGAGGCCTTCGTGCCTTTAGAGTAGCGATAAATCTCCTCATCTCATCCCAATCAATACCACCTTGATCGTTCATGTCATATATATAATCTTTAAAGTGAAAACAATGAACAATGTTGTGCCCCGGCTGCCGGTGAAAGACGCAATACTGAGAAGTGTCTACATTAGCCGGCCACACCATTCTTTCTTTAGGCAAGGTGAGCGCATTGACGGCCATAGGGGCGTTGAAAATATCGGGTAGACTTTCGAGCAATGGGGGATATTGGGCCCTTCTAGGACCCAGTGGTCTTCTTGGTTGTTGTGACTGTTGTTGTGCATAATTGGCTGGCGGGGGTACCTGGTGGTATTGTGGAGGTTGATTTTGTGACGTAAGAGGAGGTTGTTGTTGTTGAGGTATAAGAGGCTGGAAAGTCTGTGGAGGGTTATTGTTTGGTTAGTGGACTTGGTTTTGGACGGAAGGCTGTTGTGGTGGCGGCCTTTGGTTTGGAGGGTGGCGGAAAGGTGTGGAATTGCCAAACGTGCTCACCTGCTTGTTAGTAACTGTACCTTCAGTGGTTCCACCACTATTGCCCACATTGACACTTTTCATTATGACTTTTGACCTTTGTTTGAACATGCCCATGATGGGTGAGTCTTTCATCTGTGTCTGTATATATCTTGCTCGCTCATAGAGCTCTTCCATTGTGCTTAATTTATTCATGGCTAAGATGTGACGGAACTGTGGAGTGGAGTTTGATATGATCATTTTTACTTGCTCTGGCTCTGACAGTGTGTCCTTCAGCCTCTTGGCCATGGCTCTCCACCTATCAGCAAATAAAACGAAGTCCTCCTCGGGCTTCATCTTCTCGGTAACCAAATCAGTAACTGACAAAGATGGACCCACATGGTCTTTATATTTCTAGAGAAATTTGCGCTGAACAACATCAAAATCACCGGCATCAGCTGGCTCCAAGGAATAAAACCATTCTAGTGCTGGACCATCTAAAGACCGCCTAAAGAGATAGGCCAGAGACGTCTTGTTGTCCTGCCAGAATGATGCCTCGTACATGAAATCTTTTAGATGAATGAACGGATTGCCCATTCCATTATATCGTCAGAAATTCGGCATCTCAGATGGGGGTAAGTGAAAGATCGGCAGAGTAGGAAGAGTAATTTTGGGAGCGGTCTTCGGTGCCGTGACCTTCTTCAGCTACTCCTCCATACTAGCAATCTTTTGAAGGAGTAAGTGTTGGTATCAGACTCGGCTGGGGCCGGATGAGAAGAGTATTGATTCGTCATAGGCCTTCTCAAGAATTGAGGAACAGGAGGTTGTTGAGGCCTATTAGCGGAGTGACTTGTCGGTTGGGCCGGCGTAGTCATAACAGGAGTTGGTGGGCACGAGGGCACCCTAGGTGCGACCGCCTGGTCATTGGGAAAGTTAACAGAGTGGCCACCCGCGGCCTGGGGAAGGTTGGAAGATGACGGGACAGATTTTCCTTTTAAAGCAGCTTGGACCGCCTGACGTTGGAAATCATCTAGCTGAGTGAGAGCTTTCAGAAAATCATTGAAGTTAAAAGAAGGGGAGGTATCCCCAGAAGTGTTTTGAGTGATAGGTTGGGCCTGTGAAGAAGGCTCAACCTCCTGAGAAGTAGTATCCACCATGTGGACTTTGAGGGTAGTGAGTGGGAGAGGGAGCATAGTTTGCCTCGTAGTAGACGGAATCCTAAGGGGGAACCTCATAAAATGGGTCAGAGTGACCCTCCTCATAACCCTCGTAGGTATACCCGTAGTTGGCCATATTGATGATTTTACCGGAGTTTCATGTTTAAAGAGAGAGAAATATTTCAAATAATCAAATAAAATCAAGAGATAATCACCCACTCAAATAAGATATACACTCAAGTTGTGATGAACCCAAAGTTTTAAGGTTTTCTTTGGAGATTAAGGTGAGTTTTATAATAAATCCTCTCCTTTGAATGTGGGTCCTGGTTGAAAGTTTGGATATAATCCCCGGGTTTAACTAGATTTTTTCTCTCTCTTCACCAACGTATGGGTCAACTATACTCCGGGTGCTCGATGGTACAATCTGCCCGGCGTCCGTGAGGGAATCCATGGGTGTGGGGACTTACGGAGGCTTGGTTTAGGAATTTCCGGTCCAATGAGATGGAATGCTCAAAGGAGGGTCCTTCCTTCACCAAGAGGGGGGCAAGATCCTAAGTGTGTAAAGAGAGGAGGTCTCTCAACCAAATGCCATAAGATGCAGTCTAATGCAGGCAAATCAAGCAGATAATGATCAGATAGATAGTAATAGCAATCAACAGGTGAATGAACAGTAGTAACCAGGGTTCTGTGGGCGCAGAACAAAATGACGACCTCACTGAGGTCGCTATATCAGCAAGCAGCGACTGAGTCTCAGTCGCTAATCACTGTGAACAGTGTAAGCAGAAAAATAGCCGAAACAAAATAGCGCCTTAGGGTGAGACGTTAAATGAGGATGTGACGCCTCTGTGAAGGGGCGTCAAAATGCAATAATCAGTAATTAGGAACGATTGAATAAATCAGTAGCAATATGGGGATTGATGCTCTGGTGTGAGGCGTTGATCGAGAAAACGACGCCTCTGTGAGGGGCGTGGATTATAAAAATAATAAAAATGCAGAAAATAAATGGAAATAGCACATGTTTGAACAATCGATGTATGCAGAAATGACGGCAGAAGGGAGGGCGCTATTCAGTTCAGAGAACCGAAGGCCCTGATAACTAATAGAAATCAAATTTCCTTTCTAAAAAAATGATATGGACACTTCAAAAATTGGCTAATTCAGTGGGGGTGTGCACGTGGTGCACAAGGGGAGTGTGCTACGTGGAGCACGAAGGAGGGGCACACGAGGGTGCCAAAGGGAGGGGCACGCGAGGGTGCCAAAGGGAGGGGTAATCAAACTAAAAACATAAAGGGTCTCACCGTGATCGCCAATTTGTGAACGTGTTACATAGATATTTTTTTAAAAAAAAAGAAAAAAAGATTTTAAAATCAAAATGGGGAGAAATGTGCTAAAATATGTGGGACATGAGGAAAAAAATGGGAATGAGCATGAGATGCTCTATGGAGGGTGATCCCCAGAGGGGTTACCTCAAAATACGAAAGATGATCGCATGTACCTTGTGTGAAGCGGGGAAATTACAAGTTCTTCCTTCCTCCTTCTACCGGCCGACCGATGAAGGGGGTTTATAGCTTGATTATTCTTGCAAGAAAACACACAAAATAAACAAATATGTGGATTAGCCAAGTGAGGTGTAGTATCAATGCTCTAAAAGTATAAAATCAATCAAATAGGCATGAACACACCTTGTGTGTTTTGGTTTAAACCCCTTAAGAGGAGTAACAAGGATGGGGTATGAATGCTTTGAATATGCAAAGCAAATATATATGATGATATCTCTAGCAAAGAACTAGAAGAAAGGGGTGCGTAGGATGATATGCTAATAACTAAAAAAACTAAAAGAAGAGGGAGGCCTTCTGCTGTGTGTGCAGCGCAGTAAGGGGGAGAAGCAAGCAGAGAGCTTGCTGCCGCTACAGGATGAAGCTGCTGGGGAAAAGGCTCCGCCAAGAGGAAGAAGAACGCCGCGAGAGGGAGTTCGTCTGTGGAGGAAGAGTCTTGGAAGAAGGTCACCACTGGGAGGAAAGAGCTTGGAAGGAATACCTGCTAAAAAAAAACTCTCACAGTGTTAGCTCTTGTTAACTCCTGTTGTTCCCCTTCTTAATCTCTTCTGTTGTTAACCTCTGTTAGCTCTCTTTCTTCTCGCGCGTGAGAGACACTATGGGGTATTTATAGGCCCAAAATCCTTGCATCAATAGGATTAAAATAAGGAACCAATCCTCCAATAAGGATCCCTCTTCCCAATCGAACACTAGGTGTAAAATGGGGAAAGGGTCACTACTGGAAGGTAGCATGCGAAACGGAGACGGAAGTGAAAATGACGACCGGAAGAGGGGCGTTAATTTAAATGACGACATCCACTCAGTCGTTAATTCTTGTATTTAATTATAGAAATAAAGAACTTTCCTTATTTAAAATTGACAAATGACGCATGTTTGAATGGGCGTCAAATAATCAACGCCCCCCATGCGGGCGTCAATTCTTTGAATTTTATTTTGATTAGTATTCGCAAAATCTAGGAAACAACGCCTGTTTGAACAGTCGATTCTTCGTGAAATCACGGCCCCCATCAGGTCGTCAGTTAAATGACGCCCTTCCTCTAGGCGTTAATTATAATTATTATTGAAAAAATACCAAATAAATAGAAAAACTTCATATTAAGCTAATATTGAAGTCCACTTTGGGGCGTCACGTGGTGACATGAGGTTTACTCATCATAGCATCGATTTTGGCATGTCTACAGTTCTTCCTCAAAAATTCAGGGCAATCTCCTTTTATGTGACCTGCTTTCTTACAATGATAACCAGTGATCTTGTCAGAATTTTTATTCTTATCAGACCTGAAGTTCGAAGTCTTACTTTTCTGTTGTGGCCTCTTCTTCCTAAAGAATTTACCTCTGGATTTCAAGAGCTCTTGAAAATGTCTAGTGAGAAGAGCCTGTTGGTAGTCATCTAAGTCTGAGAGATTTTCAAAATACTCACTACCTTCTTCATTGCTCTCACATCCCTTGAGAGCTATTGGCTTCTTCTGGTGCTCCTCTCCATTCGGTTTGAAGTTGATCTCATATGTCATCAAGGAGCCAATTAAGTCGTCTACAGACATGGTCGACATATTCCTGGAATCTTTAATGATAGTGGCCTATGCCACGCTGGGGGAAGGGACCTGAGTATTTTTGTAACAATCTCACTATCAGTATATTCCTTGCATAATGCCTTAAGATTGTTAGTAAGTTCTGACAGTCTAAAAAACATTTCACTGATAGTCTCATCATGCTTCATCTTAAACATTTCGTATTCAATGATCAGTATGTTTACCTTAGAAGCTCTTACCTGGGACGTTCCCTCGTATATCAATTCTAGCTTGTCCCACATTTGCTTAGCTAATCTTACATGCAGATACTCTCAAATATTGGTTTGGATGAATAGAACACTGCATCACGTTCATAGGATTCCAGTTGATAGTTGATAGTCGAATTTGTTCTCTGGTCCATACATTTTCATCTTTCAAAAGTTGGAATGGACCGTGGCTGACTACTCTCCAGAGTTCATGGCTCTGTGCTCACAGGAACATCTCCATCCTATTTTTCCAATAGAGATAGTTAGATACGTCAAAAAATGGTGGTCTATTAATAGAGTGACCCTCAACTATAAAACTACGACCATTGTCATTTTATACTCTTCCCTAGTCGTTGGACCACATTGTGGGAAGCCTAGCTCTGATACCGACTGATGAGAATGGCAATGCGGATATAGAGGGGGGTGAATAGATCAGCCCCTTTAAAAATGACTAGCTTAATGAAACTTGCACCAAGCTCGGTTTCGATAAAGGCAAATGATAAATGCTATATTTTACATCATAATTTACATCACATTCATCATCGTTGAGCATTATTTGAGTATATTTGTGCAATATGAGCATTAATGACATTCTTACACATTATTTGAGTCTTCATGCATTTTATCATCTTTTTGAGCTTAAAAGACCATGTGAGAAATATTTAAATATTTGCACAATTATTTTGGATCTAAATAGATTGATATTTTAATTTTCAGGAAAAAGCGACCTAGATCAAGACGCTATTTAAATAACGACAGATTCAAGAGCGCGTCTTCAGCAAGAAGCGTCAGCTCCAAGGGCGTCAATTCAGTTGATAAAAGAAAGTGGAAAAAGAATAAAAAAAGAAAAAAAGAATTAGCGCCCGAGATGAGGTCGCTACTCATTGAAAGGACGCCCATGATGGAGGTCGTCAAATTCCTATTTTACGAAAAATGTGGAAATAGCAAATGAGGAATTAAGGAAACTGACGCCCGAGATGCAGTCGCTACTTCAAGAAAGGACGCTCTAGATTAAGCGTCATTTAAAGAAAAGACGCCCCAATATAAGTCGTTATTCAAAGTTGAACCAGAAAAGGCAACTGCAGTTCTCGATCGAGCTAATCTTCCTTATTTTGATTTATCTACGAAGAAACAGTGGAAAGGAGGACTCTATTATGAGTAAGGACTCTATTGGGGTAATGATCCATTGCTGGAAATAAGGATATGCATCAAGATTGGAGTCCACGGTCGAAGGAAACTGCCGAACGCCATTAAAAGGATGCCATGGTCGCAGGGTTACGAGAGAACAGTTCGGAGATCTGCCTTAGGGATTAATTTCGAAGCCTTTCCTTTCGTCTTTTGCAGTTAAGTTCTTCATCAAAGTTCTTCATTTTTAAGTCCTCTCCAACTTATTCTTCTTGCTCAGCTTCTAATTCTTTCACGTTTTTATGGTATAATTAGTTTTTCAAAGCTCTGTCTATGATTTTTACTGTTCACCCGATTTTCATACTTTCTGTTCTTCATCATTTTTCTCCATCTTCTGATCATCATCTCTCTCTTCTGTCTTCATAAAAGTTGTAGGTTTTTAAAAGTTCTTCAACTTCTTCTTCTTGCTCATCTTCCAATTCCTCACCGTTTTAAAGTTATAGTCAATTTTCTAAAGTTCAGATTTTTAGAGTTCTGCACTGTTCATCGCGACCACCTCCTGTTCATCCTTGTTTTTCTCCATCTTCCTTTCGTTTTCTGTCTCTGATGTCTTCATCAATCTTTTTCATCTTCTCAATCTCTACAACTTTCATGTTTTCAACTTTTCCTACTTCCTTCTGATTTTAAAGTTATTCTTCCTCCAAATCACTCTCTGTTTTCAATCTGGTTTTTCACTATTTCTTCTCAAAACACACCAACGCACACACCCTTTTGCACTGTTTTCAAATTTCCTCCATCTATTTCTTTCTTCCTCTATTTTCCTCTCATATCCCAAGGCGGATCTTCATCCATTAGTCTTCTCACGGCGTCGGCATCCTAAGCGGGGCGACATCCAAGGCTTGGCAAGGAGGCGGCGTTGCTCTTCATCCATTGGCTCTCAAGCTCTTTTCTTTTTCATGTTCTAAGTTGTACTTTTTTTATTTACATTGTACTTGCCACCTCCTAAGGTAATAAAACTCATTTTTCGCATATTATGGTTGGCTTAATTTTCTCTCTCTATCTCCTCCAATTTCTCTTCTTAAACCCTCTCAACTTCTTTAATTAAGTTTTCCTTGTAGTTTATTTTCTTTAGTCTTAATCACACTCAAAACTCGGTTTTCAAAAGCACAAAGTGATTTTTCCAACTTGTTCAATAAGGATTATTTCTCCTCGTGGGATCGACTCCGCTTACCACTATATTCTTAATTTTCTACCTTTTAAAGTGAGTGAGTGTGAATTATTTAAATTGTGGCACGGCTTTCTTAACGACGCTAGTCGGTGCGCATCAATTTTTGGCGCCGTTGCCGGGGAGAAAATTAATTTTTATGTTGGGAAATTCCTTGTGCTTGATTTGTATATAGTTTTCTTATTTTTCTATTTTTATTTTGCAGGAAAAATCTAAAAAAAATCAAAAAATCAGAAAATTACAGAAAATCGGATCTGCAAATTCCCAGGAAATAATCTGTCGCAGAAAGTTGGAAATCAGGAATTCTGGGATATTCAAACGTCACTAAAGGTTGGTATACGTAGGAAAAGGTCCATTTCTTGTAAAATTCTAGAAAAATTCTAAAAAAATCTGAAAATTCTGAAAAAAATCCAAAAAAATCATAAATCCAGAAAACATCAAAAATATGATTGTTGGCTTTATTTTTCATTAGTTTGCATGTTAATTATCATTTTTAGTTAGTTTATTGATTTTATTTAACCTCTTTCATAAAAAAAATTCCATAAAAATAAAAAAAATCAGAAAATTCAAAAAAAATAGAAAAAGAAAAAAAATTTATTATGTTAGCATATCTTCATCTTAGTTGCATTTTGTTCATGCATCATGTATTTTAGTTGATTTTATATTTGCTTGCATTCTTATTTAAAAAAAAAATCTTTCTTTTCTCATCTATTTCTCCTCTTAAGGGCATTAGGATCCACACACCTTTCTTGGATTTGGAAGGACACTCCATTGAGCACTCCGTCTCTTTGGACTTGAAATTCCATTTCTAAGACCTCCATAAGTCCCCGCACCCGTGGATTCCCTCACGGACGCCGGGCCGGTTGTACCACGAAGTACCTTGGAGTTAGAGCGCCCTTAGAAGGTTTTCCTAAAATAATAAAAAAAAATTCATCATCATTCTCGTTGCATAAATCATTCATATAGGAATTAATTCCTTGCATTTAAAAAAAAATTTTTCATAAAAAAAGGCATTCATATAGGAGATAGTTGATTGCATCCTTTATTGCATTTGAAAAAAAAAAGAGAAAAATAATAAAAAAAATTATCATTCATATTGGGCCCTTTGCATTGCATGCAAGGTAGGAGATCTCTCCACCCACAGTTGTTAGGACCCATTAGTGAGATTGAAAGGTTAGTGCATTTCAAAGCCCAATCCCAACCTAACCTTATGGAGAACCAAAATCAGATCCAAGCTCCTAAACAAATGAAGGATTATTTCATTCCAAATCAATATCAGCCATCCTTCTATGTGCAAGCACCACAGAATCAAGCTGCTCAGTATGAAATTAAATCCAGCACCATCCAGATGTTGCCATCCTTCTATGGCAATACTAATGAAGATCCATATAAACATCTAGATGAGTTTCTCCAAATATGTTCCACTGTCAAAATTCAAAACTTCTCAGATGATGCCCTTAAGCTCACTCTTTTCCCATTCTCCCTTAAGGATAAAGCTAAATACTGGCTAGGCTCCTTGGGTAGAACGATCAGTACTTGGGAAGAGATGCAAAAGGAGTTTTTGAAGAAATTTTATCCCATTGGTAGAACTAACACCATGAGAAGGGCCATCACTGGGTTTACGCAAAATCCTGGAGAACAAATTCATGAGGCCTGGGATAGATTGAAAGATCTATTAAGGAAATGTCCCCATCATGGCCTATCTAGATGGCAAATTGTTCAAGCTTTTTATGAGGGATTAACTGAAAATTACAGACAGATGGTGGATGCTTCTTGTGGGGGAGCCTTTATGAGCAAAAGTGAAGATGAAGCTTATGATTTATTTGAAATGTTAAGTGAAAATTCTATCAGTCATGCTTCACTTTCTTCATATGAGAGAATGATTGGACCGTCTAAGAAGGGTGGGCTATATGAAGTTAAAACACAAGGAGATTGTGAGAATAGGTTTGATGTTAATGCGCTTGCCCAGAAATTGAATAAAGTTGATTTATTGGCGCAGAAAATTGAGAAGGTGGATTTAGTGGCCCAAAAGTTAGATCAACTTTTGTCTATGAATAGACAGGAGCCCTCTCTTCCTCTTCTCAGCCTAGCTCAAATTCAAACATGCAAGAACTGTGTGCCTTGTGTTCAAGCCCAAATCATGTTGTCATAGATTGTCCTACAGCGGCCCAACTACCCCCTTTTATTCAAGAACAAGTTTTTGCTGCTCAGGGAGTCTCCAAGCCCAGTTATGATCCATATTCTAATTCCTACAATCCAGGCTGGAGAAATCACCCTAATTTCTCTTGGAAATCTCAGGCAGGTCCATCCAATCAAGTCAATCCCTCAGTTCCCTCAGTCCCTAAGCAATCTTTTCCAGTTCCAAATCAATCTCATCAAAAATTTTCATCTCCTTTTCAACAAAATCACCAACAACTTCCATTTCAACAGTCATCATTCCATCAAGCTCAGGCCCAATTTCAACAAACTCCACCATATCAAGGTCAGTTCAATCAGTTTCCATCACATCGCTACTCACAGGGAGCCCAATTTCAAGTTCCTTATCAGCCACCGCCTCAATTTCACCAGCCTAATTTTGAAGATAAGTTTGACCAACTTCAGCAACTTATTCTTTCTCAACAACAATCAATTGCCAAGTTAGAAGGTCAAATAGGTCAGCTGGCTGCGAGTAATGTGAGGAGAGATGTTGGGCAACTACCTAGTCAACCCGTTGCTAATCCCCGTAATCAACAACCTCCAGGTTTCCAACAAAGAGCTCCTATTCTTCCTCCTCCAAATCAACCCAATCAACCCCAGCCTCCTCTTCCTAATGCTCCTCAATTCGAAAATGCCAAAGCTATTTCTACTCTTAGGAGCGGGAAGATTCTAAGTGATCCTTATCACACTAAGGATGAGGGTTGTAGCAAGGGCCGAGACATTCAAGAGGAGAGTGAGGAAGAGGAAGAAGAGCCAATAATTGTTCAAGAGAAAAAGCAGTCGGATGGGGGGGAAAAGACAATGGATAAAGGAAAGGGTAAGGTTGATGAAGGTGTTGAAAGATATGTTCCTAAGGTTCCTTTTCCAGATGCATTAAAGCCGAAAGCTCAAAAGAAGCCGGTCCAACAAGAAGAGATGTTGGAACTATTCAAGCAAGTTAATATCAATATTCCGCTCTTGGATGCCATTAAGCATGTACCGGCTTATGCCAAGTTTTTGAAAGAGCTTTGTACCCCAAGAAGGGAGCCGAAGGCAACCACACAAAGGATCCGTCTTTCTGAAGATGTCAGTGCTGTTCTGATGAATTCTTTGCCAAAGAAGTTGAAAGATCCAGGTGCTCCACTAATTTCATGTGATATAGGTGGGGTAACATTTGATAAAGCTTTGTTAGATCTTGGAGCGAGTGTTAATTTGTTACCCACCTGCATATATGAGCAATTTGATCTAGGAGAATTGAAGCCCACTTCTATTATCCTTCAACTGGCGGATCGGTCTGTGAAAACACCTAAGGGCTTGTTAGAAGATGTGATTGTAAAAATTCATGAGTGTTATTTCCCAGTGGACTTTTTGATCTTGGATATGGCCCCATCCCAAGAGTTAAAGCATACACCAATTATTTTGGGACGCCCATTTTTGGCTACGGCAAAGGCAAACATTAATTGTGCAACTGGGATGATGGATATTACTTTTGGAGGAGAAAAGGTTTCTTTGAATGTTTTCAAAGCCTCAAAGTACCCGGACAATGAGGAAGAATGCAATATTGTTGATATTTTTGAGGAAATAATTGAGGAATGTCCGGACGAAAATGATATTGTGTTAGAAGAGGGTAGTTTGCTTCAGGATTCACCCCTTCTTTCATCTAGACTAGAACCTCTGCCTCCTTTAAGATCTGAACCAATTCTTCCATCTCTTGATCAGCCGCCCGTTTTGGAACTTAAACCTCTGCCGGATTCGTTGAAATATGCTTATCTAGGCCCAGATCATACCTTGCCTGTTATCATTGCTTCTAATCTTACCTCTGCTCAGGAATCCAAACTTTTAGAAGTTCTTAAGGAGCATAGGGGGGCAATAGGGTGGTCTGTGGCAGATTTGAAGGGAATAAGTCCTGATGTTTGTATGCATTACATTTAGTTAGAGGACAATGCCAAACCCAGCAGAGAAATGCAGCGGAGGCTGAATCCGAATATGAAAGAGGTGGTGAAAAATGAAGTTGTGAAGTGGCTAGATGCTGGGATAATTTATCCCATTTCTGACAGTAAATGGGTGAGCCCGACACAAGTGGTTCCTAAGAAGTCGGGACTCACTGTGGTGACGAATGAGAAAGGAGAGGAGGTACCTATGCGATTGCAAACGGGGTGGAGAGTTTGTATTGATTATAGAAAGCTCAATTCTGTGACAAAGAAGGATCATTTCCCACTTCCGTTTGTTGATCAGATTCTGGAGAGATTGGCTGGACAGAATTATTTTTGTTTCTTGGATGGTTATTCCGGATACAATCAGGTTGCTATTTTCCCGGAGGATCAGGAAAAGACCACCTTTACGTGCCCCTTTGGCACGTTTGCTTTTAGAAGGATGCCATTCGGTCTGTGCAATGCTCCTGCTACTTTTCAGCGGTGTATGATGTCCATATTTTCTGACATGGTAGGGGAGACTTTGAAAGTTTTTATGGATGATTTTTTAGTTTTTGGATCTTCATTTGAAGGATGTTTGGATAATCTATCAAAAGTTTTGAAGCGGTGCATGGAAGCTAATCTAGTATTAAGTTGGGAGAAGAGCCACTTCATGGTGCGAGAAGGCATAGTTCTAGGCCATGTGATTTCAGAAAGGGGGATAGAAGTCGATAGAGCCAAGGTTGACTTAATTTCCAATCTTCCTCCTCCTACTTCTGTTAAGCAGATCAGATCTTTCCTTGGCCATGCCGGGTTTTATCGCAGATTCATTCAGAACTTCTCCACCATTGCTCATCCCCTCACGCAATTGCTTGCTAAAGATATTCCATTCCAGTTTGATGATGCTTGTCTTAAAGCATTCAATTCTCTGAAAATAGTCCTTACTCAAGCTCCAATTCTTCAATCTCCAGATTGGTCGCTTCCTTTTGAGATTATGTGCGACGCTTCTGATTATGCTATTGGAGCTGTCCTAGGTCAAAGGATAGATAAGAAGCCCGTGGTAATCTACTACGCGAGTCGCACCCTTGCTGATGCACAACTGAATTACACTACCACGGAGAAGGAGCTGTTAGCTGTTGTTTTCGCCCTGGAAAAATTTCGATCATATCTTCTAGGGGCCAAAGTTATTGTTTACTCCGATCATTCAGCTTTGAAATACTTACTCTCCAAGAAGGATGCTAAGCCCCGTCTCATTAGATGGATTTTGTTGTTGCAAGAATTTGATTTGGAGATTCGAGATAAGAAGGGGTTAGCTAATGTTGTTGCTGATCATTTGTCCAGGATAGTGATTTTTAAAAGTACTCCAATGACAGATTCTTTCCCTGATGAACAAATTCTTTCCATTTCTCATTCATCCACTCCTTGGTATGCTAATATTGTTAACTACCTGGCGGTAGGACAAATTCCGGGAGGTTGGACTAGACAGGAAAAGGATCACTTCTTTTCTAAGGTAAAACACTATTGCTGGGAGGACCCTAAGTTGTTTCATGTGAGTCCCGATCAGATTATAAGAAGATGTGTCCCAGAAGAAGAACAACAATCGGTATTGAATTTTTGTCATAATCTTGCTTGTGGGGGACACTTCTCTGGAAAGAAGACAGCGGCAAAAGTGCTACAAAGTGGATTTTACTGGCCCACTTTATTCAAGGATGCATATGAATTTTCTAAATCTTGTTTGAGATGTCAAGCTGTGGGCAATAATTCAAAAAAAGATATGATGCCGCTAAATCCCATTCTGGTAGTTGAAATATTTGACGTTTGGGGAATAGATTTCATGGGACCGTTTCCATCTTCATTTGGTAATGAATATATATTGGTGGCGGTCGATTATGTTTCCAAATGGATTGAAGCCGTTGCTACTAGGACAAATGACCATAAGGTGGTGATGAAATTTGTGAAGAAGAATATCTTTTCTAGGTTTGGCTGTCCTAGGGCTTTGATTAGTGATGGGGGTTCTCATTTCACTCATTCTCAATTTCGAGCTTTGCTTCGTAAGTATGGTATTTCTCACAAACTTGCTACCCCCTATCATCCCCAAACTAGTGGTCAGGTTGAAGTATCCAATAGGGAGATTAAAAATATTCTGCATAAAACTGTTAGGCCGGATAGAAAAGACTGGTCTGAAAGACTAGATGATGCATTATGGGCCTATAGAACTGCATACAAAACTCCCATTGGTATGTCACCATATCGCTTGATCTTTGGTAAAGTCTGCCACTTGCCCGTAGAATTGGAACATAGAGCTTATTGGGCTATTAAGCAAGTTAATTTTGATCTTAATCAAGCTGGTGCCCAAAGAGCTCTACAAATTAATGAACTGGAGGAATTAAGAAACGAAGCCTATGAAAATGCAAGGATTTACAAAGTTAAAACCAAAGCATTTCATGATAAACACATTCACAGAAAGAGTTTTCAAGAAAATCAAAAGGTTTGGCTATTTAATTCAAGGCTGCGTTTGTTCCCCGGTAAGCTAAAATCCAGATGGGATGGGCCATATGTTGTTGTTAAAGTATTTGATCATGGTGCTGTTAAGATTTTAGATCCTAAAAATGGCCACATTTTCACTGTCAATGGCCAAAGGTTAAAACCTTACTTGGAGAATGAACAGTTAACTGCAAAAGAATCAATTGCTTTGTGTGATTTGGAGTAATTATTTGTGAGCCTTAATGCGTCTGGCTGAAGACGAAAAATTTAGCGCTTCTGGGAGGCAACCTAAGGTTTTTGTTATTTGATGCTTTTTGTTTCAGTGTGTTTTAGTTGTTAGATTCAAGCCAAGGAGAAGAAGTTGTTGCCGTCTATTGATGGAGTTCTGCCCGCACACCAGGTTGTCTCTTTCCTACTCAGCAAACTTCATTGTTACATTATTCTTGCATTTCAACTGTACATGCCATTGAGGACAATGTCATTCAAGTTGGGGGGAGAGGGTAGAAAATTTTCATTGCATATAGTACAATCTGGTAGGGATTTGGCATGAATTCTTGCATATCATATCATTTTTTTACAAATTTGTATGAAAGTGAAAAGATGAAATTTCTGACTGAGTTTTATTGTTTCATGCTTGAATTGAAAGTAATTCTAGATTAGAAAAGGCTAGGGAGAAGGTTGAAGGAAAATTAAGTTCAATCTAGCCATGGAAAACTGATATAAGAATCTTTTTAAAGCTCATGCGCACTATTAGAAAAAAAAAATTTCACTATGCACCCTGATGAAGCAAAATAAGACAAGCCCTCTGTTATTTTGGGAACTGTATCTGATACTCTGTATTTCTTGAGGAGGAGATCTATTTCAAGAAAAAGTTTTCTGTCAAGTTTTATAGAAAAAAAAAAGAAGAAGAAAGAAATGATGAAATAGAAAGATCACGCCATGAAAAATGCCCCTGATCTGAGTAACCGGGCCTACTTCACCTAAGACGTGTTGAGGTTCACGCAAAAAAGAAAAGGGAACCTGGATCTGCGATAGCCGGGCCTGCTTCTCCTAAGGCAAGAGTTGAGGTTTGTGTGAAACAGAGAAAGGTAGTGCAGCATCATGTGTGTACAAATAGAAAATAAGATCCCAAAGGGACAGAAGAAAAAGGCAGACAAAAGTTAGTATGCTTAAATGCTCCGATCTAAGAGGTGCAGGGTTGAAAGGTACTTACTTAGAATAACAACTGGGGGATGCAATTGTCTTAACTGCAGATTTGGAATTACACATGCACAAGTGCTATTGAACTTTGATTTGTATTCTTAAGTCATGTACTTTAAATTTTCAACCTAAAGCTAGTATGAGCATTAATGATTCTGGATTCCTAATCTTTGGTTGATTCTATGAAAGGAGAGCTGGATATAAGAGTATGATCTTTGTGAACTCTTGTTGGTCCTTAATTTTAATTTAATTATATTGCTAAGGGACTAGCAATGAGTAAGTTGGGGGGTGTGATAAATGCTATATTTTACATCATAATTTACATCACATTCATCATCGTTGAGCATTATTTGAGTATATTTGTGCAATATGAGCATTAATGACATTCTTACACATTATTTGAGTCTTCATGCATTTTATCATCTTTTTGAGCTTAAAAGACCATGTGAGAAATATTTAAATATTTGCACAATTATTTTGGAGCTAAATAGATTGATATTTTAATTTTCAGGAAAAAGTGACCTAGATCAAGGCGCTATTTAAATAACGACAGATTCAAGAGCGCGTCTTCAGCAAGAAGCGACAGCTCCAAGGGCGTCAATTCAGTTGATAAAAGAAAGTGGAAAAAGAATAAAAAAAGAAAAAAAAGAATTAGCGCCCGAGATGAGGTCGCTACTCATTGAAAGGACGCCCATGATGGAGGTCGTCAAATTCCTATTTTACGAAAAATGTGGAAATAGCAAATGAGGAATTAAGGAAACTAACGCCTGAGATGCAGTCGCTACTTCAAGAAAGGACGCTCTAGATTAAAGCGTCATTTAAAGAAAAGACGCCCCAATATAAGTCATTATTCAAAGTTGAACCAGAAAAGGCAACTGCAGTTCCCGATCGAGCTAATCTTCCTTATTTTGATTTATCTACGAAGAAACAGTGGAAAGGAGGACTCTATTATGAGTAAGGACTCTATTGGGGTAATGATCCATTGCTGGAAATAAGGATATGCATCAAGATTGGAGTCCACGGTCGAAGGAAACTGCCGAATGCCATTAAAAGGATGCCATGGTCGCAGGGTTACGGAGAGAACAGTTCGGAGATCTACCTTGCGGATTAATTTCGAAGCCTTTCCTTTCGTCTTTTGCAGTTAAGTTCTTCATCAAAGTTCTTCGTTTTTAAGTCCTCTCCAACTTCTTTTCTTGCTCAGCTTCTAATTCTTTCACGTTTTTATGGTATAATTAGTTTTTCAAAGCTCTATCTACGATTTTTACTGTTCACCCGATTTTCATACTTTCTGTTCTTCATCATTTTTCTCCATCTTCTGATCCTCATCTCTCTCTGCTGTATTCATGAAAGTTGTAGGTTTTTAAAAGTTCTTCAACTTCTTCTTGCTCATCTTCCAATTCCTCACCGTTTTAAAGTTATAGTCAATTTTCTAAAGTTCAAATTTTTAGAGTTCTGCATTGTTCATCCGCGACCACCTCCTGTTCATCCTTGTTTTTCTCCATCTTCCTTTCGTTTTCTGTCTCTGATGTCTTCATCAATCTTTTTCATCTTCTCAATCTCTACAACTTTCATGTTTTCAACTTTTCCTACTTCCTTCTGATTTTAAAGTTATTCTTCCTCCAAGTCACTCTCTGTTTTCAATCTGGTTTTTCTCAAAACACACCAACGCACACACCCTTTTGCACTGTTTTCAAATTTCCTCCATCTATTTCTTTCTTCCTCTATTTTCCTCTCATATCCCAAGGCGGATCTTCATCCATTAGTCTTCTCACGGCGTCGGCATCCTAAGCGGGGCGACATCCAAGGCTTGGCAAGGAGGCGACGTTGCTCTTCATCCATTGGCTCTCAAGCTCTTTTCTTTTTCATGTTCTAAGTTGTACTTTTTTTATTTACATTGTACTTGCCACCTCCTAAGATAATAAAACTCATTTTTCGCATATTATGGTTGGCTTAATTTTCTCTCTCTATCTTCTCCAATTTCTCTTCTTAAACCCTCTCAACTTCTTTAATTAAGTTTTCCTTGTAGTTTATTTTCTTTAGTCTTCATCACACTCAAAACTCGATTTTCAAAAGCACAAAGTGATTTTTCCAACTTGTTCAATAAGGATTATTTCTCCTCGTGGGATCGACTCCGCTTACCACTATATATTCTTAATTTTCTACCTTTTAAAGTGAGTGAGTGTGAATTATTTAAATTGTGGCACGGCTTTCTTAACGACGCTAGTCGGTGCGCATCAGCAAACTAGAAGAATGTATAACGAGCCTAGTTCATGCTATCGAACAAACACACTCACAAGCACTTTAGGCACACCCACAGCGAAACAAAATTCCAGGACTGGTACGAGGGGGAGGACTAGCCCAAGGATTTCCTCACGCAAGATGAAACACCTTTTGATATACCTAGTCCAGATTGAGAGAGAGATAGAAGATATGGAAATCAAACACACTGCACGGAGATTTTTTAGGTGGTTCGATTGCTTTCAGCAATCTACGTCCACCCCTCACCTGATCAGGATGAGGCTTCCTTGCACAAGCAAGCACAGAACAAGTCGGTTACACCAGCTGATCACACAGCTTAACTCCAGAGGAACAGCCTCCTCCCTTCCTCTGACAACCCAGAGGGAAAAATGTGTCCAATGCCTTGTTGAACACACCCCTAACTCTACCTAGTAGAGTTAGAACCACTGCACTATGGCAGCACACGAGGAACTCCCTCGCACCCTGGTCTACAAACCAGAACATGACCAGCTAAACTCTGATTACACCTCCGAACAGTACTGCAATGTACCACCGGAGAAATACAATGTGAACTAAACTGGAAATTCAAAGGAAAGAAACAAATGACAATAATCTGGAACACAATTTAGAATCAGGGAAAAATAATTGTAGCTCTGAATGTGATTCAAGAGCTTTCTCTGAATACTTCTTCTCTCGAGCTGGACCTCGAACACCTTCCGCTTCTTTCTCTCTCTGTTTTTCTCTTTCTCTGGAATTGCTCTTCAAAAGGGTAGCTTCTCTCTCAGTTCTCACTGATGCTCTCGCTTCAGGCTCTCCTCCTTCTTTCTCTTATTGTAGCTTTTCTCTCTCTCTTTTATATATCCTTTTCAAAAAGGAATGCTGATACTTATAGAACCGGTGAATATTGAAATTTTAGAGCTGCGATTATCTTCCCGGCAAAATGTCATTTGTCCAAGTGTAACGGAGAATGTTCTGATTGTTCAGCTTCGATCATAGTACTGCCATGTGTCTTGGGTCACGTGCAAATGATTGGGGATCGATTCCACATGAATCCCTTGAGTTTTCCACGTGCAGAGCCATTTTTCACCCTTAGCAGTGTATTTTACACCCTTAACATCTATTTTTCAACCGTATCAGCTATTTGTCACCCTTACCACTGAGAGCCATCGCCTTAGCTATTTGTCACCACTAGCAGCTCTTTTTTAGCCTTGCGACCTATTTGTCACTTGTATCGGGTATTTTTCACCCCTGAAGCCCATTTGTCACCCTTAAGTGTTCATTTGTCACCCTTATTCACTTGTATGTCTTGAGCTTGCCTGGAGTTGAAGTTTGGCTTGAGTGGAGTCGACTCTAGTTTCATCTGCAGTCGACTCGACTTCGACTTTCTTCATGCTTTCAACTCTTCCATTCATTTTTCAGCCTCATCAGTTATTTTTCACCCTTATGGGTCTATTTGTTACCCGTAAGGAGCTATTTGTCACCCTTAGTCTCTTCACCTGGCGGGTGGCTTATGGCTGGGCTCGAGTCGACTCTATTGACTTCTGGAGTCGACTCCAAACAACATCTTTAGCTGAATCGATAGAAGACTTGTAAACTGGAGTCGGCTCTAACCTCGACTCCTCTTCTAGAAGTCTTCTTCTTCTATCAAACCCGTCAAATGTGAAAAACCTAAAACTTAATTTGTTAAACCATTACATTCTGAAAATCATTGTAAATTATGGGGAACATGAAGAACGAAATATGCAGAGTTGCATTTATGTGATTTCAGACTTTGAACTAAATGACTCCATGCTTGTGTGACATCATCAAAACAAACTATACCCAACAATCTCTCCCTTTTTGGTGATGGCAACCACATGAGTCATGGAGCTTATTATGTGGAAATTGAGTTAAAGAATTTAAAGAATTAATGGCCCTTGAGGAAACAGTTGGATTACTCAATAAGATATGCAATAAGCAAAGACTGAGCAAGATTGAACTAACACTGAATACCAACTGAACTGACACTGAATACCAACTGACATTGAATACAACCCCAGATGACATTGAATGAATAATGCATTACACTGAGCTGAATGATAATGAGGGAATAATATGCAAAGAATGACTCACAAGACCTCTCCCCCTTTGACATCATCAAAAAAAGTATGAATAATGGGGATTAAACTCTGAGTGACAAAAATAGTAAGGTTACAGACAAAAGGTCAAACTGCATTCATAAACCATCCTGTCGGAAGATAAGTGCATTAGCTAGTTAGGCTGCAAGGTTTATGACTAATAATCTAGAAAGACACAAGAGAAAAAAAATTCTGAAGTGGTTATATACACAAATAATGGAGAAAGAGCAAGTTGAGTTATGTGTCTGGTCAATCTGTTTGCAGCTTTACTAATCAATGGTCTGAGGACTTCTCTAGGAAGATCTGCCATTAGTAATGAGGACAAACATTTGTAACCAATTCATATTGAATTTATGTTTGGGGTGCATTGTTTGTGATTTTTCATTTCAAAGCAACTTTAGCTACATAATTTTCTTTATCTGAGCAATCTGGTTTAATCCACACCTTTTGACATGAGGAAACACATTGTTTAGATGCAGGAATTAATCCCCAGTTACTCAGTGTGTTAACCGATTTTCTTTTGAATTAACAGAGTTAACAAGAGTAGTGACTTTTTACGTGAGGCATAAAACGTCTCAGGTAAAGTGACCCAGTTACTAACCACACTATGTCATTGCTCTGTCATGGTTTTTTAGCACTATAATTTTTAATCAGAGATAGTTTGGTACTTCATGACACAATTTACTTCACTTCAAGGTGAAGAATAATTGGTTTCTCAGTAAACCAAGACCATTGCTCTAAAATCTTGTTTCCCCATTTTTTGAATTCATGAGATTATTTTAAGTGTTTAAAGACAATACTAAATTGAAAGATTTTTAACCAAAGTTGCCCCCTTACTATTGAATTACAGGCCTTTAGAAGATTTCATAACACAGTACTTCAGAGATGTTCTTAACCCATTATGTCTGTATAGACGAGTTCTTCAGAAACCTTTTATTTTGTTCTTGTAGGGTTATGAATCTTAAACCACTAGACATATCATGGCTAACATACTTAATCTATGTCCAATTAGGAAAGTCTTGAATGCAAAAATCTTCGAGTCTATAAAAAGACTGTTGGAGACTCAGAATAATCTCACGAGGAATTTTGTGCATATCTCTAAGACAAATAAATGACTGATACAGAAAGAACTAAAATGGCTGACAGAAAATTTAAATGTCTGAGACTACTCCCCCTGATAATCAGTATTTATTGACATAAGAATATGATAGAATATGAGCAATCTTGAAGACATTGAATCAAGTACCTTTATCTCCCCCTTACTAGATGCATTAACTGCCCTTGGTACTTGGTGGAGAAGTTAGGTCCGAGGACCACCTCACACTTAGTGAGAGCTTCCAGGCATGACTTACCTACCCTTCAGTAACACACCATTTGATAAACCATCGGGTGGTTAGCAACCAGTGATTGCAAAGAGAGACAAGATTTGACAATCGAAAAATAGACAGTGGGGCTAGCTCCCCCTCTTTTATTGCAGTTACAGCTTAACACAGATGAATTGACTGACATCAAGGAGAGATTGCAAAATCAGGTTCATCTAAAGAGACCCAACTCTCTTCTCAGGGTAGAAAATTTTTCATGATCCAGTGGCTTAGTGAAAATGTCTGCAATTTGATGTGTTGTGCCAACATGAATCAATTCAAAATTTTTCTTTGAAACCTCATCCCTTAGAAAATGGTGTCTAATGTTAATATGCTTTGAACGTGAGTGCTTAATTGGATTCTTAGACAGGTTTATAGCACTTGTGTTATCACAGTAAATGGGTGTGCAGCCAAGATCTATGTTGTAGTCTTGTAGCTGGTGTTTAATCCATATGACTTGTGTGCCACAGCAACCAGCAGCTACATACTCGGCCTCTGTAGTTGACAGAGCTACTGAGTGTTGTTTCTTGGAAGCCCAAGAAATCAGACACCCACCTAAGAATTGACAGTGTCCACAAGTGCTTTTCCTATCTAGTTTGCACCCAGCATAATCTGCATCAGTATATGAAATCAAATTTAAATTGTATGATGCAAGAAATCATAAGCCTAAGTTGTGTGTGCCAGCAATATATCTAAAAATTCTTTTGACAGCTGAAATATGTGATTCTTTTGGATTAGCTTGAAACCAAGCACACAAACACACACTGAATTGGATATCGGGTCAGAAAGTAGTGACATAGAGTAATGAGCCAATCATAGCTCTGTAGAGCTTTGAATCCACTGATTTACCTGACTCGTCAGCATCCAATGATGTGTTTGCTCGCATTGGTGTAGACATGTGCTTCATCTTATCCATGCCGAATCTCTTCAGAATTTCTAATGCATACTTGGTCTGACTGATAAAGCATCCATCCTTCATTTGTTTAACCTGCAAACCAATGAAAAATTGCAAGTCACTAACTAGGCTCATCTCAAACTCTTTTGAACTTAAACTCACAAATTCTTCTGAAAGTTCAGGACATGTAGAACCAAAAATAATGTCATCAACATATACCTGAACAATGATTATTTTCTTATCCACATTCTTAGTAAAAAGCGCCTGATCAACCTTACCTCTACAATACCCTTTGCTGATCAGAAACTCAGTCAGCCTGTCATACCAAGCTCGAGGGGCTTGTTTCAGTCCATATAAAGCCTTATTCAATCTAAAAACATGGTTAGGCAACTCAGATAATTCAAAACCTGGGGGTTGCTCAACATAAACTTCCTCTTTTATGTTACTATTTAAAAAGGCACTCTTTACATCCATTTGTTGAAGTTTTATGTTATGCGAGCATGCAAAAGCTATTAGAATTCTAATGGCTTCCATCCTAGCAACTGGTGCATAGGATTCATCAAAATCTACCACAAATTCTTGAGTGTAACCCTTAGCTACCAACCTAGCTTTATTCCTACATATTATTCCATCTTCATTGACTTTATTTCTAAACACCAATTTGGTTCCAATGATAGAATAATGTTCAGGTCTGGGAACCAAGGTCTAGACTTTATTTCTTTCAAATTGACCCAATTCTTCATGCATTGCATTAATCCATGATTCATCTTTAAAACTTCTTCTATGGATTTGGATTCAATTTGTGAGACCATTGCTACTAGGTCATGATTATTGACTTCTCTATGAAAAGACCTAGTCCTAGGGGGATCATGCAGATTTCCTATAATATTATGAGCATGATAATCTTTAAAAAATATGATGTTATTTGAAGACTCACCTTATTCGGTCGACTGACCTTGTTCTGGAAAGGATTGTTCTAGCTGATCAGAGTCTTCTTCCATTTTCTTTTCTTCCATGAATTCTCCGTCTTCTTTTTCCTTCCTATCATCATGGTTAAAATCAGCAGGGTTGAAAGTTTCATCAAACATCACAATAGGGGACTCCTCTACTAGCTGATCATGAATATTGAAAGCTCTATAAGCTCTAGACAATTAAAAATACCCCAAGAAAATCCCTAGACTACTCTTGGCTTCAAACTTATCTAGGTCCTTTTTATCATTGTTATGAATAAAGCACTTGGAACCAAAGATTTTGAAATAAGTCAGGTTAGGTCTCTTACCCTTCAATAATTCATATGGAGTTTTATTGTGGACAGGTCTTACCATGGCCCTGTTAAGTATACAACAGGCTGTGTTTGTAACTTCTGCTCAAAATTTCTATGGGAGTTGCCTCTCAATCAACATTGTTCTTGCCATCTCCACAATTATTATATTTCTCCTCTCTACAACTCCATTCTGTTCTGGGGTCCTAGGAGATGAAAATTTATGAGTCAGTCCTTCTTTATTACAGAAATCTGAAAATAATGTATTTTCAAATTTCCCCCCATGGTCAGATTGGATGATGCAAATTTATGCATGCCTTCCTGTTTTATTTTTTTGAAGAAAATCTAAAATTCATGAAAGGCTTCATTCTTATGAGCTAAAAAGAATATCCATGCAAACCTAGTGTAAACATCTACAATGACATACCCCAATCTTTTGCCATTTAGACTTTGAGTCCTAGTAGGACCAAACAAGTCCATATGCAGAAGTTCTAATGGTCTAGAAGATAAGGGTTCATGCCTTATTTTGAAGGATTTCCTACTTTGCTTCCCTAAGGCAAATGCATCACAGATTTTTGAGTTTGTGCAGAAATTGATTTTAGGCAAGCCTCTCACTAACTTATGCTTGACTAACTTATTCAAGATATTATAGATAGCATGGCCCAATTTCCTATGCCAATGAAAAGTATTATTGACAGAGTTGGCAGTCAAACAAAGATTGGATTCAGATTTTTCATCTAAGTCCACTATGTAAACATTGTTGACTCTATGGCCTACAAATTTTATTGCATCAGAATTGACTTCAAAAATCTTACATACATGATCATCAAATGTGACCATGTGACCCTTGTCACAGAGCTGACTAATGCTCAGCAAGTTATGTTCAAGACCATCTACAAGTAATACCTTCTCAATTGTGTTGAAGGGACACTTACCAACAGTGCCAGAGCCAACGATCTTACCTCTATTCTTCCCTCCAAACTTAACTGTTCCTCCAACCTTCATTTCCAGCTTGCTGAATTTGGTCTTGTCTCCAGTCATGTGTCTCGAGCTGCCACTGTCAAGATATCACCAGTTGTGCATGGCTTCCATACTTTCCTACAAAACACATTATGCAAAAACTTTTTGAACCCAAGACAAGTTGGGTCCACATACATCATTAAGACTTTTTAGCAAACATTTTGGAATCCAAATTTGTTTGACAGTTTTCTTTTGATTAGCATGATGGTTCAGCTTTTTATCATTGTCATTCCTTCTGGCAGCAACCCTTGGGTTTGATTTGGCTTGGTTATTTTTGATGTGTTTGTTATTCCACTATCCAAAATTATTTCTGTGCTGGATAACAAATTTTCTTGCCCTGTAAGAGGTATGTGCATTGATAGCATTTTGGTGGTGAGAGGAGTAAGTCCTCATTTGTTTAGGCATATTGAGATTTCTGTTATTTGCATGGAGTGTTGGGTTGTTTTTCTTTTGTGGAATTTGAGCTTTGGTGTTTTAGTTGTTCTTGTTGACAGCCCTCATTAGGTTAGCAGAATTTTTTACTTCTGAACTGTGAGTGTTGCTGGTTGAGTTGGATGGAATTCCTAGCTTTTCTTTACCTTTGCTAGAACAAAACGTGATTGTCTTGAATTCAAAAGGTTTTTTATTTGATGGATCAAAACCTAGACCTTCTTTATTAAAGTTAACCTTTACTCCTAGCATGGTGTCTAGATTTGACTTCCCTTGGACAAATTTTTCCAGTGTGATCTGTTTATCTTCTAAGTATTTTTGGAGTTTTTCACAGGTTTTCTGGAGTTCAAAGTTAAAACCATTTATTGCTTCATTTTTCTCAGAATTCAATCTATTCTCATTTTTTGTTTCCTAAAACTTCAACCTAAACTCATCAAATTCTTTCTGAATTCTTTCATTTTCTTCTTACAGATTTTCTTTTTCTTTTCTAAGTGAGCTTAGTTCTTCCAATTCTATTTTGAGTTTTTCTTTCTCTTTTTGAAGGTTATCTTTATTCATAACAGCAGCATTCAATTTCCTTTTTAGAACTCTATGTTCATTCCTCAAAAAATTAAACTTATCAAGGAGTTCACCATAAGCATCTTCTCAATCATCAATAGAAAAGTTTCCGAATAAGTTGCTTACCTCCTCATCAATTTGAGCCATAAGACACGGTCCTTTGTATTCTCCTTCGAAAGATTCTCCTTTAGTGATTTCCTCCTCATCACTCCAGGTACACAGCATAGCTTGAGGGTTCTTCTTCTTGCCCTTGGGGTTCTTCCTCATCAATTCAAGACAATCTCCTTTTATGTGACCTACTTTCTTACAATGATAACAAGTGATCTTGTCAGAATTTTTATTCTTATCAGACCTGAAGTTCGAAGTCTTACCATTCTGTTGTGGCCTCTTCTTCATAAAGAATTTACCTCCGGATTTCAGGAGCTCTTGAATATGTCTGGTCAGAAGAGCCCGTTGGTAGTCATCTAAGTCTAAGAGGTTTTCAGAATACTCACTACCTTCTTCATTGCTCTCACATCCCTTGAGAGCTATTCGCTTCTTCTTGTGCTCCTCTACATTCGGTTTGAAGTTGATCTCATATGTCATCAAGGAGCCAATCAAGTCATCTACTGACATGGTCGACAGATCCCTGGAATCTTCAATGACAGTGGCCTTAGTATGCCACGCTGGGGGCAGGGACTTGAGTATTTTCCTAACAATCTCATTGTCAGTATATTCCTTGCCTAATGCCTTAAGATTGTTAGTAAGTTCTAACAGTCTAAAAAACATTTCACTGATAGTCTCATCATGCTTCATCTTGAACATTTCGTATTCAGTGATCAGTATGTTTACCTTAGTGGCTCTTACCTGGGGCGTTCCCTCGTATATCAATTCTAGCTTGTCCCATATTTGCTTAGCTGATCTACATGCAGATACTCTGGAATATTGGTTTGGATGAATAGCACACTGCATCACGTTCATAGCACTCCAGTTGACAGTTGACAGTCGAATTTGTTCTCTAGTCCATACATTTTCATCTTCCGAAGTTGGAATGGACGATGGCTGACTACCCTCCAGAGTTCCTGGCTCTGTGCTCCCAGGAACACCTCCATCCTATTTTTCAAATAGAGATAGTTATATCCGTCAAAAAATGGTGGTCTATTAATGGAGTGACCCTTAGCTATTAAACTACGACCATTGCCATTTTCTACTCCTCCTTGGCCCTTGGACGACATTGTGGGAAGCCTAGCTCTGATACCAACTGATGAGAATGGCAATGCGGATCTAGAGAGGGGGGTGAATAGATCAGCCTCTTTAAAAATGACTAGCTTAATGAAACTCGCACCAAGCTCGGTTTCGATAAAGGCAAACTAGAAGAATATATAATGAGCCTAATTCATGCTATCGAACAAACACACTCACAAGCACTTTAGGCGCACCCATAGCGAAACAAAATGTCAGAACTGGTATGAGGCAGAGGACTAGCCCAAGGATTTCCTCACACAAGGTGAAACACCTTTTGATATACCTAGTCCAGATTGAGAGCGAGGTAGAAGATATGGAAATCAAACACACTACACGGAGATTATTAGGTGGTTTGATTGCTTCCAGCAATCTACGTCCACCCCTCACCTGATCAGGATGAGGCTTCCTTGTACAAGCAAGCACGGAACAAGTCTGTTACACCAGCTGATCACACAGCTTAACTCCAGAGGAACAGCCTCTCCCTTCCTCTGACAACCCAGAGCGAAAACCGTGTTCAATGCCCTGTTGAACACACCCCTAACTCTACCCAGTAGAGTTAGAACCACTGCACTACGGCAGCACACGAGGAACTCCCTCGTACCCTAGTCTACAAACCAGAACGTGGCCAGTTAAACTCTGATCACACCTCCGAACAGTACTGCAATGTACCACCGGAGAAATACAATGTGAACTAAATTGAAAATTCAAAGGAAAGAAACAAATGACAATAATCTGAAACACAATTTAGAATCGAGGGAAAAATAATTGTAGATTTGAATGTGATTCAAGAGCTTTCTCTGAATACTTCTTCTCTCGAGCTAGACCTCGAACACCTTCCTCTTATTTCTCTCTCTGTTTTTCTCTTTCTCTGGAATTGCTCTTCGAAAGGGTAGCTTCTCTCTCAGTTCTCACTGATGCTCTCGCTTCAGGCTCTCCTTCTTCTTCTTTCTCTTGTTGCAGCTTTTCCCTCTCTCTTTTATATATCTTTATCAAAAAAGAATGCTGATACGTATAGAACCGGTGAATTTTGAAATTTTAGAGCTGAGATTATCTTCTCGGCAAAATCTCATTTGTCCAAGTGTAATAGAGAATGTTCTGATTATTCAGCTTCGATCAGAGTACTATTAGGTGTCTTGGATCACGTGCAAATGATTGGGGATCGATTCCACATGAATCCCTTGAGTTTTTCACGTGCAAAGCCATTTTTCACCCTTGGCAGTGTATTTTACACCCTTAACGGCTATTTGTCAGCCATATCAGCTATTTGTCACCGTTACCGTTGAGAGCCGTCGCCTTAAATCCTGTTGTGTTAGCCTTGAGCCGTCGTCTTAGCTATTTGTCACCACTAGCAACTCTTTTTCAGCCTTGTGACCTATTTGTCACCTGTATCGGATATTTTTCACCCTTGAAGCCCATTTGTCACCCTTAAGTGTTCATTTGTCACCCTTGTTCGCTTGTATGTCTTGAGCTTGCCCGGAGTTGAAGTTTGGCTTGAGTGGAGTCGACTCTAGTTTCGTCTGGAGTCGACTCGACTTCGACTTTCTTCATGCTTTCAACTCTTCCATTCATTTTTCTGCCTCATCAGTTATTTTTCACTTTTATAGGTCTATTTGTTACCCGTTAGGAGCAATTTGTCACCCTTAGTCTCTTCAGCTGGCGGGTGGCTTCTGGCTGGGCTCGAGTCGACTCTATTGGCTTCTGGAGTCGACTCCAAACAACATCTTTAACTGAATCGATAGAAGACTTGTAAACTAGAGTCGGCTCTAACCTCAGATTCCTCTTCTTGAAGTCTTCTTCTTCTATCAAACCCGTCAAATGTGAACAACCTAAAACTTAATCTGTTAAACAATTACAGTATGAAAATCATTGTAAACTATGGGGAACATGAAGAACGAAATATGCAGAGTTGCATTTATGTGATTTCAGACTTTGAACTAAATGACTCCATGCTTGTGTGACATCATCAAAACAAACTATACCCAACATAATTAACATGCCCCAATCTTGAATGCCATGTATTGGAAGATTTAACATTTAAAACAAGCGATTGTTCATTCAAAGAAGTTGTACATATGTTCAGTTTGAAAAGACCATCACACATAAATTTTTTTCCAATGAAGGACAAGTATTTAGTTATTACAACTTTATTTGACTCAAAAACTAACTTGTAACCCTACTGCACTAAGAGAGACTCACTAATGAGGTTCCACCTGATATCAGGAACATGATGAACACCATGAAGGGTCAAGATTTTGCTTAAGGTCAGCTTCAGATCTATTCTTCAAACTCCTAGCACTTGCGCCTCAACATTATTTTCCATTATCATAGCTCCTGCACTTGAGTCTCGATAAGTGGAAAACCGAGAGTGATCAGCATGCACATGAATATTAACTCTATTGTCAATCCACCAATTAATAGGCAAATTGGCCAAGTTTACTTCAGGGTTTAAGAGAACTGACTTAAGTGCAGGCTCAGATGCACTAACACCTGCAATCACCATGTTGACTTGAGGGCCAATTGGAGGATGACCATTCTTGTTCACCTTTCGAGTAGATTTCTTCCGAAAGTAGCATTGAAATACTAGATGGTTTGTCCACCCACACACGTAGAAGTTGCACTCCCTATTGTCCTCATTTGGCTTCTTTTGATGATTTGATTTTTAGAGTTTTTGGTGATGGAATGGTAAGTGATTTTTCTTAAAGTGGTTGTGCTTAAGAGGAAATGACTTCTCGTGGGATTTAAAGGGTTTGTATTCAACTATATTGGCTTTGGTTTTATAGTTTTGAGTGGAGGTCTCTCTAAGTTTAGGTTGTTCTTCAACTCTAATTGCACCAAACACTTGAGATAGAGTGAAGTTACCTTGAATGTGGCTAAATTTTTTGATAAAATTAGACCAAGAAGGAGATAACTTATGCAACAGGCATGCTACTTGGAAGGATTCATCTAGCTGGGATCCTATGGCTCTTAGTTCGTAGACAATGCCCTCAAATTCGTGTATTTGATCATTCATGGGTTTGTTGTCCACAAACTTAAATTTGTTAAAGTCTGAGACCTTTAAACGTTTGACTCCAACATCATCAAGCCCATATTTGACCTCTAAGACATCTCATAGTTCACTAGTACTTTTGGAGAGTATAAGTCATAGAGGTTGTCGGATAAGACACCCAATATTCTGTGGAGGTAATGATAATCTATTTCTTCGGGGGTTATGGAGGTGGATGTCTCAGGTTCGACTTGTGCACAGGATGCACGAGTTTGAACTCGTCGGATGATGTTTTGGGAGGAACCTGACTCACGACTCTCGGTAGTGCTCTCGATAATGTCGGAGATAAGTTTGAGTGTGGTTAGCCAAAAATACATTTGGTTCTGCCATCTCCTAAAATTTTCTCCATCAATTTTTTCTGGTTTGACACTAAGGGTTTCCTAGTTATTAAGTTGGTCATTTGAGAAAAATTTGTGGGATAAAAATAATCTGCAAATGAAGTATTTTAAATTTTTGTCGACACACTTTAATATATAAAATTAACAAATAATCAATTCTTACAAAGTAACTAATAAGCCACAACTTAATAATAGCTTAATAACAATAGAGAATAGTATTTTTTCAGCTATTAGTCATTTTCAAGATTTTATTTTCAGTAAACATAATTAATTAGTTTATGTAAACTAATCCAACACTTTACAGAATTTTATTTTCAAAAAATAGAAATAAATATTTTTTGTAAACAAAAATAATTTTCAGAATTTAATTTTCCGAGAACAGAAATAATCTATTTAAGAAGGAACAATCTTAAGGATTTTCTGATTTTCTGAAAACAGAAATAATTTGTTTAAACAGTAACAAATTCATGAATTTTTTTGAAAAATCAAGAATGTTTTATTTTTCTATAAGCAGGCAAATTTTTAGAAATTAATTGATTTTAAACAGAAATTATTTCACGTGGCAATGATTTTTAGAATTATATTTTCTGAAAAAATAGAAATATCTATTTTCTGTAAACATAATTCAGATTTTCATATTCTGTAAATAGAAATTATTTGAAACAGAAATATTTTTATTTTCAAATTTTAAATAGAGACGATTAATTTTTTGAAAACATCCATAAGTGCTATTCAAAAATCTAATTACAAAAATGTAATTTCAGAAATAATAAAAACATAAATAAGGATTTTCTGAAATCAAATAATCACTACTGGAACAGGAGTAATTTTTCACAAAAAATGTCTAAAACGCATTTAGATAGTTAAACGCAAGTATTGAATGCATCCATGACACATGGTGTGTTCCCGTGAGAACGAGTCCAAGACGCAGGGCGTCCTCATGTAAGAACACGTCTAGGTAGACAACTGCGTTCTTTGAAACATGTCGTCCCATTGAGATGCTAATTAACTCTGAAACGCGGCAAAGCGGTGTAACACGTTTAAGTAGAACGCATCGGCTGAGCAAGATGCATTTAGCAATTTTTTTCGAATTTTCTGAAAATAAAAGTCCCTATTGGATCACTTCTGATAAATGTGAGGCTCGTCTCGATGGTTAGATATAAATTAAGAATAGCGTCTATCCTCTTAGCCGCTAATTAAATCTGGAATGCGACTAGTAGAATGGGTGTATTTCTATTGAAACGTGTCGTAGATAGTGACCATGTTCCTATTGAAATATTTTTTTAACAAAAATAATTTAAAACACGCCTAGGTAGTTAGTACCCAATTAAGAATAACACCTTCCCTATTGGGCGCCAATCAAGCTTTGAACGCGGCTAGGAGAATGGGCGTGTTTCTTTGAAACAGGTCCAGACTGTGAGACGCATTTAAAATGCGTCCTGTTGACAGACTGTGTCCTTAAAACACATCGAGTAACCCGGTCGTGATTTATCTTTGAAACGTGTCCAATTGGGAGATGCGTTTAACAAATATTATTTTAATGTCTCGTAGAACGTGTCAAAGTAGTCGGACACATTTCTTTCAAAGCGCGTCCTGTTGACAGATAGTGTTCTCAAAATGCGTCCAGGAACTCAGTCGTGATTTTAAATTTAATTTTATTTCTAAATTTATTTTCAATAATATAATAAAAATTAGAACTCTTAGAATGAAGATTTTGTATCGCTAAAACTAATAAAATAATAATAATCAATTAAAAATAAATAAGTTTAGAAGCATAGTCTATTGGGTCGAAATATGTATTTACTAGAATTAAGAGTTCTATTGTCACCTAATATGTGGTTCTCGTGATAATGATCTCTTAGAGATACGACGACCCTTGAATAAGAGAGACCCCTCTCTCTCGTCAGCACGTCCTCGAAGAGAACTTTGTGAGTCTCGATTGAACTTGCAAGAACTCAACGGAGACAAAAGAAATGAAGAAACAAGAACGCACGAGAGCAAAATGCATAGCAGTCAAAAAGAAGCCCTGATTGAGCACCCGAGGTGATCAATTTGTAGACTTCACAAAGCAACAGTAGTAGAGAGACGTGTCCGTGATGGACGCCTCCCTTAGTTCGCAACGGACGAATTCGTCCGTAGATCACACGAGTGTTCTTTTCTCAAAATGCAGCGGCCAAAGATAAGATGCGCCTGTGATTGACGCCGTGAATCATGCGAGCGGCGTTATCTTACAATAGTAATATAAAGTGACTGAACAATAGCACACAGTAAGGAAATACTGAGAAATATTTTTAATCATTCAAAACACTCTAACAAAAACTATATCTAAGATTCTAAACAACTATAAATAACAAAAATCATGGGTAGCATTGTGCTATAACCGAAGGCCTAAAAGAGAAGGCGTCTCTCAGAAGGTCCAACTGTCTTCTCATTTGTCACCGTTGGGAATCATGCATAATCGGCTATCTAATACTCGTAGGGGAGGGGGGGCAGCTTTGTCCCCCATGCGGGATAACGGCGGCTACTTTCGTCCATGCCACCCAACGGGGCGGGGGGCCTTCGTTTAAAAAAAAAATTAAAAAAAAAAACAGTTCTCAGTCGTCCGTTATTTTTCCTTCTTTTCTTCTCCCACGAAAATAAGAGGTCTATTCACGGGCGAGCGCAATCCCGTGAAACACGCGCCACGGACATGCACATGGAATAGTGTTTGGATGCTGTCCTAATTAATTAATTTCCCATCTGGCTGTGGCCAAGTTGGAAGAGCAAATTGGGGTGCCCAATGATAGATATGTCTGTGCCAAGGGCAGGCCGTGCCGTGCCGTGTCTGCCAGGGAAACCGAGTGCCGTCCCAAGACGCCCGAGCAAAATATCTCGACAGCTGTGGGGGTAGCCACCCTCGTATTATCCATTGCCTGGCAGTAACTGGGGTCATCATTCCTTGATGGAACTCTGCGCGAGCAAAAGAGCAAGGATGGACAAGTAAGACAACCGTGACCACATGCTCAAATGCCCACAGGGGCCGTAAGTACCGTTTTAACACCAGATGAGAAGAAGCATGGCCTTAAAAAGATTACGATCGGTAGCTCAATGTAGATGTTCATTACATATGGGATACTGCGGTGCATCGCAGGTGCAGTCCTGTTCCTTCATGCCAAATTGTACATGTCATACTCGGTTTCTATTTAATCCGAGTTATGACTCAAAAGGCTTCGAAGAAAGTCGGCCAACGCAAAGCCAGCAAGAATCACTATTTGACACAGTTCTTCAGCAGCTACGTGCCGGTTCCGGTACTTGAGGTGGCCAACATTCCTATGAACACAAACAGGTATTTTCTTCACATAATGGCTGCATGAGGAGGAGGATAAACAGTGCCATATACATTGCTTTGCTAGCTGTGGGTCCTCATGGTTTGGAGATGCCTTCATGTTGCCCCAACTATAAAAAAAAAAAAAAGATGACTGAGCCTATATACCAAGAGGACCACATAGGAAGAAAAACCACAGGCTAGGCAAAATTCCATCAACTGAAGAAAAGATCAGCTAGCAGAGTTGATGGGACCACAGTTGCAGAAAGAACAAGGCCTAACAGGTGCCCTTCCAAAATAGCCAATTCTGTTTTTGCCGCATCCAAACTATTGTATGATTTATGATTTCACCGTAACAAAGGATTCCACATATATTGCTTTACAATAGGAAACAGAACAATGTGATCAAAAGAAGAGAAGGAACTGACATTTGACAAATGGCTTAACACGGATAATGCTAAGAACAGCACCAAGTTCTAGTACCCCCATCTGTTTCTCCAGAGTCCCCATGTATGATCACTGTTTTCCCGTTACCCAGAGATGCCACTTCATGCTTTTTGTGCTCTTGGGATAATCTAACTTTCCGGGTTAGAATGGAGTATATCTCTTTCACGACAGTTTCAAAGGCAGCTTTCACGTTGGAGGAATCCAAAGCAGAGGTCTCCATGAAAAACAGGCCCTGGGCTTCGGCTACTGCTTTCCCTTCATCAGTGGTGACCTCTCTGGCGTCCTTGAGATCAGTCTTGTTTCCCACAAGAATAGTAACAACGTTCATATCTGAGTGAGCTGTTCAAAAAGGTAAGACATTAAAAAAGGGAGAAATTTTTAGATCATACATGTCATAAATGCTAAAAGAAATTACTTTTGGGAAAAGGCCATATAGCATTAGTATGCCGAAGAGATGACCTGTTTCCTTTTTTTTTTCCATTAACTCCACTACGACCCAATGAGATGGGAATTTAGTTTGAACAAATTTCATTGGAAAAACACATCCCAAAGAAATCCACTGTGTCCGGAGATGAATGAGTGAAGGAACTTCTGGGTTGGAATATGTTTGCCAAAAATCCCATTAAAAAAAATTGTGGTCACATCTTTCATATTAAATAGATTGTCCACAATGTTAGATCCTTAAGTTTAGAAATGTTCCATTTCAACAATATACAGATGTACATCATTCTTTTATAAAACAACAAGGCAAATGCCGTATCAGGATACCTGGATACAGGCAAATCAACAAATGTTAGAAGATAAGAGATATCAGATAGAATTTTCACCTGGATCATAGACACTTTCAATATCATCAACAAATATTCCATAGGAAATCAAAAAGAAAAAGTCAAAGCCTCCAAGAGATTTTTTTTTCATGAAATCAGTGCTCAGAAAAAGATTTGGAGCAGAATAAACAGGCCATAGGAAGAAAACTGCAGCAAGAAGAGAATTAAACTTGTGAATAACTATCTTTCTGATGATCACTAAAGCATGTAATAGATATTGATAAAAGCAAAGACAGATTAAAAGATGCTTCATTGACATATTGCACAGTGGATTTTAAGTATAATATTTCTGTGATGTGAAGTTCCAGTTCTTACTGTGCAGCTCATTTAGCCATCGGCCAATGCTGTCAAATGTCTGACGCCTGCTGATGTCATACACAACTAAGGCTCCAACAGCACCTCTGTAGTATGCAGAGGTTACAGCCCTGAAACGTTCCTGGCCTGCAGTGTCCCATATCTGAGCTTTGATTTCCTTGCCATCAATGTTCATTTTCTGAGTTTGGAACTCCACTCCAATAGTTGATTTCGAATTTGGGTAGAACTCATTACGAGCAAATCTTGCAAGCAAGTTCGATTTACCAACAGCAGAGTCGCCAATTAAAACAATCTTAAAAAGATAATCCTGACTCTGGTCCTCATCTCCATAAGATGCCATCTTTCCGCCACTTTTTAAGTTGCCCCACTGTGCACAGTTCCCACTAGGATACCATTGTTACCACTGCCGATTGGAACAGTTGACAGAGTAAATATACCATACATGTGCAAATATAAAACTATGTGCAAGACTAAGCAAAGAAAACAAGTTGAGAATATATATCATGGGCATCCTTGATTGATGAATTAGTCAACAATAGCAACTCAAAAAACATTTTTTTGAAGGTCAGTAATATTTAGTTGATTGATGGAGGTTTCTTCAATGATGAATCCGTGAACACTTGGAAATTAATTATTTAAAGGTCATAAATAAAGACAGGGGGAGCTCTTTTATTTTGTTTTATTATTGTGATTGTGTAGAAGCTATTTCAGACCTGTGGACTGGTAGCAGATACAGTAATATGCCTGCAGAAGGTTGATGGGCACCAACTTTCAGCAGAAACCTGCATGATAAGGAAACCAGACAGCTTACAGAATTACTTCTACAGCCTTGGGGATGCATGCTTCTTGGAAACCCACAGGATAGACCTCTCGAGGTGATTTGAAGATAGAAGAAAGACAGGAATTTCCCTGCTGGTTTGACGTTCTCGTGTACCATAGAGGGAGAGACTTCTCCTCCTATAGTCTCCTAGGCTTGGCAACCTAGAAGCCCACTGAAAGCGAAGGCCCTTGTTTGGAGTTCTCATGGCACACTTCTGCTTGTGACTGGCTATCTCATCTTTTGAAGGATACAAAACAACATTGTCACAACTAAGATTTTCCGTCTCGAATATCAATTCCGTCTCAGAAAGACGAAAAAGAAGAGATCTCGGAGAGATTTCGGATAAATCTCGAGAGATTGGGTTCAGTGATTTTAGAATATTTTTTCATATATATAGCCTATTTCTAAAAAAATGTTAATTTTTTTCTCCTAACTACTCAACTTCACAAACATATTTTTATAATTAATAACTCAATTTTACAAAACAAAGAATAATTATAACAATAACAAATCCATTAGCATGCACCAATGTTAATATACATCAAAAGTTACACCAAAAAGATATACATAAAATGGTACATAGATCACAAACTGAAGAATACATCACAAATCATCAAAAATGGTACATGTATCTCTGTCTTCCCCCTCACTGTCTCCCTCTCTCTTAGACAGAGAGAAGAGGGAGACGGGGGGAGAGAGAATGATGCGAGAGAGAAAAATGGAGAGAGAGAGAGAGAGGGTGGGGGAGAGAGATTGAGAGAGAGAGAGGGTGGGAGACAGAGAGAGAGACAGAGAGAGTCTGGGGGAGAGGGAGAGACAGAGAGAGACTGGGGAGAGAAAGAGCTCAAGGAGGCAGAGGTAGAGAGGCAGGGAGAGAGGAAGGAGGAAACCCGAGGGGTAGGAGAGAGATCTTAGTCTCGGAGACTTCGTTTCCCATGACCTTTGGAGAGATAGAGATTTCGAAGAGATTTTAGACATCTCGTAAAAGATGGCAAACTATGGTCACAACCCAATCCAACCCTTGTGAAGCATTATCTGCTTTAGGCCAAGCTAGCACAATTTTGTCTCCAAAAGGAGACTCACAAGTTACAAATCCAAGTCCTAAATATATATCTCAGTATTTTTTCTCATTTTTCGAGATGGGACTTGTTGTGTGGGCTTCCACGGATAGCCATCATGTGTCCCAGATCAAGGTTAGCATCGGGTCCCGAAGAATATGAGATTTGCATGAAATCGCCATCATGACGGCCTGACGCCAACGTATGCACACCCTGCGTAGTGCCGTGATTTTCTTCACTTTCCCATAACGTCTGCGACCTCGACTGTCATGCTAGACTGACCAGTCATTTCAGAAGGAATGGAACCCATCGACCCAGTCGCCTCTCCCTCCACTCCTCATCTATAAAAGGGGGTCTCAACGGCCTCCCCCAGGTATGAGAAGAAGGCTAGGTAATAGGGCAAGGCCCATCCTTCCACTGTGAAATCAATTCTAGAGGAAGGCCCAACGTCTGCGACCCAGTCGCCTCTCCCTCCACTCCTCATCTATAAAAGGGGGTCTCAACGGCCTCCCCCAGGTATGAGAAGAAGGCTAGGTAATAGGGCAAGGCCCATCCTTCCACTGTGAAATCAATTCTAGAGGAATGCCCAACACTCTAGCCCTAGAGCCATGACCACACTGTCCATCTGTCCCACCTACGCCTAGCCACTCACTTTGTCCTGAGCCACCTCCACCGCTTGAGAACCTCTCTCTCTCTCTCTTCACCCTCGCTTACTGACTTAAGTATCGGAGGGTTCTCTCGGGGATACCTCACCCAGTGAAGAACTTTTATGCATGTCGAGGCTCGACAAGGTACACTCGAGGCAACGGATGGTCCCTGCTTCCTCGCAGAGAGGCTTACGGGAGCACCAGGCAGTGACGGCCGACTTAGGGCAAGCACTCAGGCCTCACCCTAGGAGACGACTAAGCCAAGGAGGGCACCTTTAGGGGGCCCCTGACCGGCAGCACAAGTGGCCTCTCCCTCAAGCATACGATGCATGCGAGCTATGACAGGAACTCGGACGAGACGCTCGGCCAGCCCCTAGGTACCTTAGGTTGTTCCTTCTCAGGCTATGTATTTTGCCATCTTCGCCCCCTTGTAATCAGTTTCCTACATACAAAATAAATTTAAGTGTAGCATACGCAACACTATGGCGCAGTATGTGAGAAGCTAACAAAAAAGCCATGACAACAATGCGCATAGAGCCAGGAGCTGTGACCTTCGAAGCGCTTTGGGGCCGGCTAACCCGCGACATATCCCCCGCACTTGGGGGGCAGAAGACCCAAATAAATCCTTTGGCGCTCAGATGCCAGGGAAAGCCTTCGGCACCTGAAGCTCTTAGGCAAAGTCTTCGGCGCCCACGGAGAGAAGACCAAGGAAAACCTTCGGCCCTGAAGCTCCTAAGCAAAGTCTTTGGCGAGAAGAAGACCCGAGCAAAACCTTTAGCGCCCAAATGCCAGGGAAAGCCTTCGGCCCCGGAAGATGCCAGGAAAAACCTTCAACCTCTGCGGATACTCCTGGGCAAAGTCGTTGGTGCCCACGAAGAAGAAGACCCGAGCAAAACGCTCGAATGCTTGGGAAAGCCTTCGGCCCCGAAAGCTCTTGGGCAAATCCTTTGGCACCCATGAAAAAGAAGACCCGAGCAAAGCCTTCGGCGCTCAGATGTCAGGAAAAGCCTTCGGCCCCTGAAGATTCTAGAGAAAGCCTTTGGCCACTGCAGATACTCCTAGGCAAAGCCTTCGGCTCCCATGGAGACGAAGACCCGAGCAAAGTCTTCGACGCTCGGATGCCAGGGAAAGTCTTCGGCCCCTGAAGATTCTAGTGAAAGCCTTTGGCCACTACAGATACTCCTGGGCAAAGCCTTCGGCTCCCATGGAGACGAAGACCCGAGCAAAGTCTTCGACGCTCGAATGTCAGGGAAAGCCTTCGGCCCCTAAAGATCCCAGAGAAAGCCTTCACCCTCTGCGAATACTCCTGGGCAAAGCTTACAGCGTCCACGGGGAAAAAGACCCGAGCAAAAGCCTTCGACACTCAGATGCCTGGAAAAACCTTCGGCCCAAGAAGCTCCTGGGCAAAGCCTTCGGCGCCCACGAAGAAGAAGACCCGAGCAAAGCCTTCAGTGCTCGAATGCCAGGGAAAGTCTTCGGCCCCTGAAGATCTCAGAGAAAGCCTTCAACCTCTACGGATAGTCCTGGGCAAAGCCTCCAACGCCCACGGAGACGAAGACTTGAGCAAAACCTTCGACGCTCGGCTGCCAAGGAAAGCTTGCGTCCCACGAAGATCCCAGAGAAAGCCTTTGGCCTCTACGGATACTCCTAGGCAAAACCTTCGACGCCCATAGAGAAGAAGACCCGAGAAAAGCAATCAACGCTTGGATGCCAAGGAAATTCTTCGGCCCCTCAAGATCCCAGAGAAAGCCTTCGGCCTCTGCAAATGCACCTGAGCCAAGCCTTTGGCACCTATGAAGAAGATGACCCGAGTAAAACTTTCAACGCTCAGATGTCAGGAAAATCTTCGACCATGAAGATCCCAGAGAAAGCCTTCAGCCTCGGCGACTACTCCTAGGCAAAGTCTTCGACGCCCGTCGAAGAAGAAGACCCGAGTAAAAGCCTTCGACGTTCAGACGCCTAAGAAAGCCTTCGTCCCCAAAAGCTCCTGCACAAAGCCTTCGACATCCACGGAGAAGAAGACCCGAGCAAAGCCTTCGACACTCAGATGCCTGGAAAAACCTTCGACTCTGGAAGCTCCTAGGCAAAGCCTTCGGTGCCCACGGAGTGAAGACCACAGAAAGACTTTGGCCCCAGAAGATCCCAAAGAAAACCTTCCGCCTCTGTGGATACTCTTGGGCAAAACCTTCAGCGCCCAAGGAGAAGAAGACCCAAGCAAAGTCCTCGGTGCTCGGATGTTAGGGAAAGCTTTCGACCCTAGAAGATATCGTAGAAATCCTTCGGCCTTTGCAAATACTCCTGAGCAAAGTGTTCAGCGCCCATGGAGAAGAAGACATGAGCAAAAGCCTTCTGCGCTCGGATGTCTGGGAAAGCCTTCAGCCCCGGAAGCTCCTAAGAAAAGCTTTTAGCGACCATGGAAAAGAAGACCCAAGCAAAGCCTTCGATACTCAGATGATAGGGAAAGACTTCGGCCCCTCAAGATCGCAGAGAAAGCCTTTGGCCTCTGCGAAGACTCGGATGCTAGGGAAAGCCTTCGACCCCTGAAGAACCCCGAGAAAGCATTCGGCGTCCACAGAGAAGAAGACTCGAGCAAAGCCTTCGGCGCTCAAATGCCAAGGAAAGCCATCGGCCCCTAAAGATCCCAGAGAAAGCTTTCGGCCTCTGCGGATACTCCTCAGCCAAGCCTTTGACGCCCACGGAGAAGAAGATCCGAGCAAAGATTTCAGCGGTAGGATGCCGAGGAAAGCTTTCGGGCTCTGAAGATCCCAGAGAAAGCCTTCACTCTCTGCAGATACTCCCAGGTCAAGCCTTCGGCGCCCACGAAGAAGAAGACCTGAGCAAAGCCTTCGGTGCTCGGATGCCAGGGAAAGCCTTCACCCCATGAAGATCCCATAGAAAGCCTTCGGCCTTTGTAGATACTCATGAGCCAAGCATTCGGCGCCCACGGAGAGGAAGACCAGAGCAAAACCTTCGACGCTCGGATGTCAGGGAAAGCTTTCAGCCCCTGAAGATCCCAGAGAAAGGCTTCGGCCTCCGTGGATACTCCTAGGCCAAGCCTTTAGTGCCGACGAAGAAGAAGACCCGAGCAAAACCTTCAGCGCTCGGATACCAGGGAAAGCCTTCGATCGTGAAGAGCCCAGAGAAAGTCTTCGGCCCCTACGGATACTCCTAGGCAAAGCCTTCAGCGTCTAAGGAGAAGAAGACCCGAGCAAAGCCTCCGGTGCTCGAATGCCAGTGTAAGCTTTCGGCCCTGAAGATCCCAGAGAAAGCTTTCGACCTCTGCGGATACTCCTCGGCCAAGCCTTTGGTGCCCACGTAGAAGAAGACCCGAGGAAAGACTGCAACGCTCGGATGCCAGGGAAAACTTTCGGCCCCTGAAGATCCCTGAGAAAGCCTTTGGCCTCTGTGGATACTCCTGGGCCAAGCCTTCAAGGCCCATGAAGAAGAAGACCCGAGCAAACCCTTCGACGCTCAGATGCCAGGGAAAGACTTTGCCCATGAAGATCCCACAAAAAGTCTTCGGTCTCTACGAATACTCCTGGGCAAAGCCTTTGGCGTCCATAAAGAAGAAGACCCAAACAAAGCCTTCGGCGCGCAGATGCCAAGGAAAGCCTTCGACCCCTGAAGATCCGAAAGAAAGCTTTCGACCTCTGTGGATACTGCTCGAACAAGCCTTCAGCATCCATCAAGATGAAGACCCGAGCAAACCTTTCGACGCTCAGATGCCAGGGAAAGCTTTTGGTCCCTGAAGATTCCCGAGAAAGCCTTCGGCCTCTGCGGATACTCCTAATCCAGGCCTTTGGCACCCAAAAAAAAGAGGACCTGAGCAAAGCCTGCGGCACTCGGATGCCAAGAAAATTCTTCGGCCCCTAAACATCTCATAGAAAGCCTTCGACCTCTATGGATAATCCTAGGCCAAACCTTCGACACCCACAGAGAAGAAGACCCGAGCAAAGCCTTCGACGCTCAAATGCCAGGGAAAACCTTTGGCCCCTGAAGATGCAAAAGAAAGTCTTCAGCCTCTGTGAATACTCCTGGGCTAAGACTTTGGCGCCCACAAAGAAGAAGACTCAAGCAAAGCCTTCGGCCTCTGCAGATATTTTCCTAGGCTAAGCCTTCGTCGCCTACGGAGAAGAAGAACTGAGCAAAGCCTTCGGCGCTCATATGCCAAGGAAAGCCTTCGGCCCCTAAAGATCCCTGAGAAGACCTTCGGCCTCTGCGGATACTCCCGAGCAAAGCCTTCGACACCCACGGAGAAGAAGACCCGAGCAAAAGCCTTTGACGCTCGAATGCCAAGGAAAACTTTCGGCCCTAAAAGCTCCGAGGCAAAGCCTTCGGCGCCCACAGAGACGAAAACCCAAGTAAAGCCTTCAGCACTCGGATGCTAAGGAAAGCCTTCGACTGTTAAAGATCTCAAAGAAAGCCTTCAGCCTCTGCGGATACTCCTGGGCAAAGCCTTCGGTACCCATAGAGAAGAATACCCAAGCAAAAACCTTCGGCGCTCGGATGCCTGAGAAAGCCTTCAGCCCTGAAAGCTCCTGAGCAAAGCCTTCAACGTCCACAGAGAAGAAGATCAGAGCAAAGCCTTCGGCACTCAGATGCTAGGGAAAACCTTCAGCCCCTGATGATCCCAAAGAAAGCCTTCGGCCTCTTTGGATACTCCTGGGCAAAGCTTTCAACACCCACGGAGAAGAAACCCTGAGCAAAGCCTTCGGCGCTCGGATGCCAGGGAAAACTTTCGGCCTCTGCGGATGCTCCTGGGTGAAGCTTTTGATGCCCATGGCGAAGAAGACCTGAGCAAAGCCTTTAGCACTAGGATGACAAAAAAGCCCTCGACCACTGCAGATACTCCCGAGTAAAGCCTTAGGCGCCTAGTCACATCTCGAGACCGAGCCAAGCCTTCGGCGCTCAACAGACGTTCCCTATCTCAATGAAAGCCTTAGGCGCCTGATGGTTCCCTCTTCCAAGCAAAGCCTTAGGTGCTTGGTCGCGTCTCAAAACCGTGCGAAGCCTTCGGCGCTTGGTACATGTTCCCTCGCTCAAGCAAAGCCTTAGGCGCCTGACGGTTCCCTCTTCTAGATAAAGCCTTAGGCGCCTGACGGTCTCCTCTTCGGAGCAAAGCCTTAGGTGCCTAGCCATGTCTCGAAACCAAACCAAGCCTTCAACGCTCAGCAAACATTCCCTACCTCAGGCAAAGTCTTAGGTGCGTGACGATTCTCTCTTCTGGGGAAAGCCTTAGACACCCAACCACGTCTCGAAATCGAGCCAAGCCTTCGGCGCTCGATAGACGTTCCCTACCTCAAACAAAGTCTTAGGCACTTGACGGTACCCTCTTCCAAGCAAAGCCTTAGACACCCGACCATGTCTCGAAACCAAGTCAAGCCTTCGACGCTCGATAGACATTCCCTACCTCAGACAAAGCCTTAGACGTCTGGCAGTACCCTCTCCCGAGCAAAGCCTTAGGCGCCCAGCCATGTCTCAAAACCAAGCCAAGCCTTCGACGATCAGTAGACATTCCCTACCTCAGGTAAAGCCTTAGGCGCCTGACGGTTCCCTCTTCCGGGCAAAGCCTTAGGCCGGCCATGTCTTGAAATCGAGCCAAGCCTTCAACGCTTGGTCGACGTTCCCTATCTAAGGCAAAACCTTAGACGTCTAATGGTTCCCTCTTCAGGTAAAGCATTAGGCACCGAGTCAAGTCTCAAAACCGAGTCAAGCCTTTTGGTGTTCGGTAGACATTCCCTACATCAAGCAAGGCCTTAAGCACGAAACCGAGCAAAGCCTTCGGCGCTCGATATGCATTCCCCATCTCAAGCAAAGCCTTAGGCGCTTGACAGTTCCCTCTTCTACGAAAGTCTTAGGCACCTGGTCACATCTCGAAACCAAGTAAAACTTTCGGTGCTCGGTAGACACTCCCTACCTCTGGCAAAGCCTCAGGTGTCTGACGATTCACTCTTCCAAGCAAAGCCTTAGGCGCTTGGTCACCTCTCAAAATCAAACCAAGCCTTCGGCGCTCGGATAAATCCTTAGGTGCCTGACGGTCTCCTCAGGTAAAGCCTTAGGCGCCTGATGGTCTCCTCTTCCGAGCAAAGCCTTAGGCACCCAGTCATAAAATCGAGGCAAGCATTCGACGCTCGGTAGACGTTCCCTACCTCAGGCAAAGTCTTGGGTGCCTGACGGTTCCCTCTTTTGGGCAAAGCCTTACGAGTCCAACCACGTCTCAAAACCAAGCCAAGCCGTCAATGCTTAGTAGACATTCCCTACCTCACGCAAAGCCTTAGGCGCCTGACGATTCCTCTTCCAAGCAAAGCTTTGGGCGCTTGGTCACATCTCGAAACTGAGCCAAGCCTTCAGTGCTCGGTAGGCATTCCCTACCTCAAGCAAAGCCTCAGGCGCCTGGCGGTTCTCTCTTCCAAGCAAAGCCTTAGGTGCCTGATCACGTCTCGAAACTGAGCCAAGCCTTCGGTGATCAGTAGACATTCCCTACCTCAGGCAAAGCCTCAGGTGCCTGACAGTTCCCTCCTCCAGGCAAAGCCTTAGGCGCCTAGTCACGTTTTAAAACCGAGCCAAGCCTTCAATGCTTCGTAGACGTTCCCTACCTCAGGTAAAGCCTTAGGTGCCTGAAAGTCCCCTCTTCTGAGCAAAGCCTTAGGCGCCCGGTCACGAAATCGAGCCAAGCCTTCAGCGTTAGGTAGACATTCCCTAGCCTAGGTAGAGCCTTAGGCGCCTAATGGTTCCTCTTCCAGACAAAGCCTTAGGCATCCAGCCACGTTTCAAAACCGAGCCAAGCCTTCGGCGCTCGGTAGACGTTCCCTACCTCAAGCAAAACCTTAGGCGCCTGACGGTCCCCACTTCTGGGCAAAGTCTTAGGCACCCGGTCACGAAATCGAGCCAAGCCTTCGGCGCTCGATATACGCTCTCCTCCTCAGGCAAAGCCTTAAGCACCTGACAGATGGTCCCTCTCTCCCGGGTAAAGTCTTTGGCACCTAGCACCGCGGCTCATGCGGATTCCCAGAAATTTCCCCGAAACCCCAAGGGACACCATACGAATCGTAGGCCTCGGTCCAACCCACATGCGGCGTATCGAACATAGGGCTAGGGGGCAAGTGTTGTGTGGGCTTCCACAGATAGCCACCGCATGTCCCAAATCAAGGTTCTGCGTTGGGTCCCAGAGAATATGAGATTTGCACGAAATCGCCACCATGACAGCCTAATGCTAGTGTATCCACACCCCTGGGCAGTGCCGCGATTTTCTCCACTTTCCGATAACGTCTGCACCTCGGCTGTCACCCTAGACTAACCGATCACTTCAGAAGGTATGAAACCCATCGACCCAGTCACCTCTCCCTCCACTCCTCGTCTATAAAAGGGGGTCTCAGCAACCTCCTCCAGGTATAAGAAGAAGTCTAAGAAACATGGCGAGACCCATCCTTCCGCTGTGAGATCAATTCTAGATGAAGGTTCAACACTCCAACCCCGACGCCATGGCCACACTGTCCCGCCTCTGCCTAGCCACTCACCTTGTCCTGAGCCACTTCCATCGCTTAAGGACCTCTCTCTCTCTCTCTCTCTCTCTCTCTTCACCCTTGCTTACTAACTGAAGCATCGGAGGGTTCTCCCAAGGATACCTCACCCCGGTGAAGAACTTTTGTGCATGTCGAGGCTCGGCAAGGTACACTTGAGGCAGTGGATAGTCCCTGCTTCCTCGCAGAGAGGCTTACAAAAGCACCAGTCAGCGATGGCCAACTCAAGGCAAGCACTCAAGCCTCACCCCAGAAGACGACTAAGCCAAGGAGGGCACCTTTAGGGGGGCCCTGACCGGCAGCACGAGTGGCCTCTCCCTCAAGCACACGGTGCACACGAGCTATGTTAGGAACTCGGATGCGACGCTCGATCGGCCCCTGGGTACCCCAGGTTGTTCCTTCTCAAGCACTATATTTTGCCATCTTCGGCCCCCCTGTAATTAGTTTCCTGTATACAAAAAATAAAATTTCAAGTGTAACATACGCAATAGGACTAAATTTGGTTCATTCATGTCCCAACCCCCATACACATGCCATGGTAGAGTCACATCAACATACACACCCGAGTAACCCTCTCCTCTTGTACGGCTTGCGATTGGATCACTACAGGCCAACCAACTTCAGTCTAGTTCGTGTCAGAGCCAACCCACAATAGTACTATCGAGATCTTGCTCTGATACCACAATGTCACGACCCGATCCAACTCATGTGAGGTATTGTCTACTTTGAACCAAGCTCGTACAGGTTTGTCCTCAAAAAACACCTAACAAGTTATAGATCCGAGTCATACATATATATAGCAGTAATTTTTTTCGCTTTCTGATATGGGACAAAATTCAATTCATTCCTACCCCAGACCCCATACACCGTGGTAACTCTATGCCATGGTGGCTCCACATCTACATGCACAACCAAATAGCCCGAGGGACCTCTCCTCTAGCATGGCTTGCAACTAGGTCACTATAAACATGCTGCCCATTTATGGAGACAGAAGTGGCACTTGGCCAACCATTCACTAGTTGTTCAGTTGCTCAAGGAATATGGCTGCAGCTTTTGTGGACGTTAGGTATTATTCACAGGCTCCCAAAAAGGATGGAATGGATGATTCTGCGCTGATTTCATGGTGAGTGATTTTACAAGCAACCTTTGGGGCCATTCGGGGAAACAAAATGGTAGCATTATTAAAAGGCAAAGGACCCTATAGTGGATACTTATCTTCATTGTGATAAGGTTTGTAGTGGGCTAATGGACAGAATATTCTTACATTTTGGGTTCCCTGGGTAGTTATGTGATCCACACCATCTGGTATAGGCTCTTTTGTCATTTTACATAAAAGAGATTTTTGAGGCTTACGGACAATATACTTGTATATTCCCCCTTTTCTCATTTAATAAAGCAGTGGTACCATCCACTTTTAAAAAATTCCTGTGATTGCATCAACAATTATGTAGGGTGGTGGCGTGTCGAATTGCAAAAAGAAATGGGCATCGCCAAACATTTTCTGCTCTATGATAAAAAATTGTAGGTTTACTCAAAAAAGGTAGTGTACAAGGCAATATTGAACAACAATACAAAAATAAGTAATGAACATGGATGATAACAAATTAACCCATAAATTCTATCTTTGAAGGAAAATGATTTTCTTGAACTAATGATGTAAAGATTTGAGCCATGATTACTAGCAATTTTTCTTTATAGTTAACATGTAATATATATAATTTTAGTTTCCTAGGAGATTGTCTGTCTTCCCTTTACATTTTTATTTTCTATTCTTCTTTTCAGTTTTAGTTATCAATCTACATTCTTATTTGATTCTCTCTTCCCCTTACATTTTACACTCTCTTTGTTCTTTTGTTTGCATGGTGTGGTAAATTCCTAGACTAGAAGTAACAATGAATCTGGTAAACATCAGGTGGGAAGCAAGCCAGCTATCCCTACATAGTGGGGCAAGGCTTGACAATGATGGTGACAAACTAGATATGAAACGCATTGTCAAGACCATCGGAAGTATACTCTTGATAACATGAAATCTAATGCAGCATTAAGGAGGCAAAGATGAGTATAGACGCTCCCTATACATCCCACACAAACATGGCACTAAAACATCGGTGTCTGTAATTTCAAATATACAACTGGGATAACAAATGTGCACATGCGTGTGTTCATGTGTGGTAGGCTCAAATACCACTAGTGGCACACTCTTATGCTGCCACCATATTTAAGTCATTGGATTATTCAAATCAAGCGCTTCATAATGAGAGAAAAACCAAACAGTATGGCATGTAAGACTATGTTGACACTCAAAATATGGTCAACGGTGATCAAGCCGTAAAGATGAATGATACGTTCCACTGAAGCACGGAAGCCGATGAAGATCAACATATTGAAGACTTCCCAAGCTGCCAGAGCCTCGAGTCATCTGGAATGAACACCGGGGACTTCGCCTCGGGAGAGTCAAGATGAATCCACAACCAACCGACAGCGCGACCAAGCCTGCCCAATGATCCGGCATCGACTCCGTCGTGCCGCTACCCCACACCCGTCGCCCGACCAAGGACGACGGTCTACCCGGTGGCTCGCCACCTCAATGAAGACTCTCCTGAGTAGGAAGAACACCCTCGGCCCCTCAAAGCAAAGGATCGAAGGTTCTGTCAACAGAAGACCCCGATTACCCGGCACGGGTACGGCTTCTCAGCACATTGGGCCCATTGGCGGCCAGATGATCGCCCGATCGAGACGGAAACACCCCGGGCGACATATCACTACCCGTGGGAGCTACCAATGCAAGTCGAGACGAGCCAGCAGTACAAGCCGTGATGCCGAGAGCCGTTTCAGCAGAAAACCCGTGTGTTCGAGCTTAAGGTACACGAGTTCCGAAAGCAGCCATTTGGCGGCCCAGAAGTCTCGTCTATAGTCTCTCCTATGCCCCGACAAGACCACGAAGAGACGAAAGGTCGCAGCAACCCCCGAGGTCAGTCCGAAGCCTGTTATAGGACCCGTGTCGGGTTAAGGGGATCAAATGGTTCGAATCCGGCGCGCTCCTGCTAAACCGGCGCGCCCCCTCGAATCCGGCGACCTTTTAATCTTGGGTAGCCTTCTAAACTGGCGCGCCCCGTTTAACTCGAATCCGGCGCGAGAAATGGTTGTAAACCAGCGCGCTAAACCCCGCGCCGGATTGAGCTCGTTCGAAGGTTTCCTAAATAAGGGGGCCTCATGTCCGAGAACGGAAGGAGAGGATCATCAGAAAAGAGGAAGGGAGGAAGAGAGTAACATCAGAAGAGGAAAAGGAGAGAGAAGAGAGCTTAGAGAAGAAGAAAGGGGAGCAGAGAGCCTGTTTCATTCCGATACCCTGTGCTTCCTCCGATTCTCTGCTGCGAAGCTCCAAGGTTGGTTGGCGAGTCCGACGGCGTCTGCCTCTGCTAGTCTCTTTTTCTTTCTCTGCTAATGTAGCTCCACGGAGCATTACCCCGAAGGGCGATGATATGAGCCCGGGGCATTCCTCGAACTCCCCCTCTCTCTGCTCGACTCTGTTTCTCTGTTCTTTCTTCTTTTCGGGAATGGAATCGGTCTCAGGCGACAACGCCGGGCCAAATATATTGTAGTGTTTCACTATACGATTGAATGAATGAAAGGGTGTGTTGCTGCTATCTTGTAGTCTATCTTTCATTTGGGTTTTCCACCGCCGAATACGCCTCAGATCTTTGAGGCAATATCAATAGTCCCCTTCCCCAGGGTTCTTTCGCTGTCGTATAGACGATGTGAATGAGTCAATGTGCTCAGATGTTCCCCCTGGCCGGAGGGATGCTTATCATTGCATCATCCTTCGCCCCGGAGGTGGCTGCGCAGTCCGTCCCTGTTCATGGTTCAGGGTTAGGAGAGTGAACGTCTCCGCCGCTCCCATCATGTAGTTGTGCGTACTGGAGATGCTGTCGAGCTATTCGACCATGTGCCTCTTCCAGGAGCTCAGTCTGCTGGCCGACCCCTGGGTTTTAAGTCCGATCTACCGGCTCCCCTTCTAGCTTGCCTCTTCATTGAAGGTGTACGTATATGGTCATCTGCTGTTCGCTCCATAAGCCAATGTATTCCGGTTACAACACTCTTTAGTGATTTATCCTCTCGAAGAGTTCACTGCCCGGGGAGGGGAATATTCCCCATCAACTTCAATCATTGTGGAGCCACAGAGTCATATCTTCTAATGGTATGCATTCTATGTCTCACCTAATGAACATCAACGGGGTTGACCCGACATCAAATCCACCTCTTCTTGAGGGAGGGGTGGTGGCTGTGAGAAGATCACCTCTCGTAGGCTGGCCCTCGAGGTGATTTCTCATCTCAGCCGTCCCTTGATTAGTTTGACTCGTGGAGTTGGACACCTCTAGCAGGCTAGTCCTCGGGGTCTTTCCTCTCCAATGAAGTCTGCCGGTCACCGCTTGGCACTCCCAGCCTTAAAGGAGCGTACCCCTAATTCGTGGGACCTGCCTCCGCTTCGCCCCTGCAACCCCCCCAAACCAGGGGAGGTGCTGCCAAAATTTGGATTGATAACTTAGTCGAATTTGCACTTGTTATACTTTGATACATCTATTAAAGACTATGCTTGAGTAGGAACCTCGCATAAGTCTACAATTGCCTCGATTACAAGTGCTTCTGAGGCCAAAACAAATCTTCCAATCTTCTAAAAATATCAACATCAACAAAGTCTCAATAAATGTGCGCAAGATTCAATCGAATTCGAATAAACCTAAAGCCTCCCTAATCCGGCGCGGCCCGAATCCGGCGCGCCAGTTTCCGGCGTGCCCCCCCCTCGCGCCATTTTAACATTAGACACGTAAGTTGTTTAAACTTCTTGAGCCCCTATCCGGCGTGCCCAGGTCGCTCCGTATTAGCCCCCTTTTGCAAGCACGCCGTATTAACCTCAGCTGACCGTCGCGCCGTTTTAACCCCATTTGGTCACCACGCCGTTTTAGCGTTCATATGGGTGTCGCGCCGTTTTAACCCATCCCTCGTACCTACGTTCCAGTGGCACCGTTTTAGGCTTTTACCCACACTTCCCGCGCCGTTTCAAGTTCTACACCTACGCGTACCGTGTCGGTTTTGCTCCGAATCACGTCGTTGTGTCGTTTCGATGCTCTCCTCGTCTCCGGGGTGATCTCCAATGCTAATGAAGGAATTAAATGAACCATGTAAACAATAAGCTAAATAAATCAGTTTGTCTAAACCTGAATTAATCAGTCTCATAGCTTCATCACCGTGATTGAGTTTAAGCATTCGCATCGCATCAATGTATGCTTGAGTGCGCGAGCCCTTGGTATATCAAATGGCACTAGCGGAAAGCCGGGCAACACCCGACAAGAAGCTCTTGTTATGCGTGATGATGGTCTCCGGGCCTAAGTCATCCGCCACGTATTGAGGGTTTCGCCCTAATGAACTGTGCATGACAGACTAGAATATCTTGCATGATCATCTGCAGCCTTTGCATTCTTTATTTCGGCCTCGACAGCCCATTATCTCGACAATTAATCAAAGGTCTTCCCTCCTCGCGGGGGATGTAATTAACGCCATAGCCTTTATGGTATGGCGGACTGCTGGTCCCGACCGAATCTCACTCTCGCCCGACACGGGTCAGAATGAGATAAGCTCATCACGTACGTCACTGGCACGCCTGCGTAGTCAATCAGTCAATTAATTACCGGTTAGTTAATTGATTGATCGACGCGTAAATAAACCAAATAGACCTAAAATAATTATTTTTAATTTAAAAAAAATCATCAAGAAATCCCATCATCGAAACAGTCTGGCACGCCCGGTGGGACCAGTGTCACCTTTCATCTCTTTGTCGAGATACTTGGGCTTCGAGGCCCTCCCAAAGGTTGCTAATCGTCGGCTTGTTGGTCTTTTCAGGCGAACGATGACGACTGCTACTGGATTGACTGGCGTCGGCTTCGGCCCTGCGGTTGTGGCCGGTCATGTGCAAGGGTACCTGGCGGTGCCCACGGTATTCGGCAGCTTCCCTGCCGCTGTTGGCTTCCCCAACTTCTTGGGGCTAGCCTTCGCAGATATGCTGGAGATAGAACCCTCAGAGCCCGTCGAGGGAGCTGCAAAGAAGATGGAGCCTCCGAAGGCTCGATGCTGCAATGACTCATCCAGGAGTCCAACCCTGTTCGCCAGCTGCCTGGTGCACCATGCCATCCGTGGAGTCCGCCCCGATGCTGTCAACAAGAACTCTGGAGGTCGTCAGTGCAAGCAACTCCGGAGGGGTACTGCTGTGGTTACCGGATCTCTCTCGCAGTCCGGTAAATCCATGATGGTTGGTGGCATGCGCGTCTTCCTCAACGGATGCGACGCACGGATAGTCCCGGACTGGGTCGTCCCTGCCATCCCCGTCCGCAACTCATATCAAACCCTCGCTGGAAGGAGGGCAGAAAGAGAAGAAGCCGGCCACTACGGCCAAGAGAAGTTGGCCCCCAGGCCAAAGAAGTTCAAACAGGTGTGGGTCCCCAAGAGGGTCCAGCCTATCCACCAAACTGCACCTGTCCACCGCCGCCCTGCTCGTGACGGAGCGGAAGGCAGGAAGGAAAGAGGCCTACCCCTGAAAGAAGAAGAAGTGGTTGCAGACCCTCAGCGCCGTGAAAGCTTCCGGGCCTGCGCCCGCCAAGCCAACGTCCCTGCTGTGGGACGGAGATTTTAGCAACCAGTCGACAAAGCTCGATTGGCTTACATCCCTCCTGCGAGAGGTCGACAACCGTCCCTCGTGTTGCATCAAGAACGGGGTCGAGAAGAGATGACCAATTTGGTCAAGAACTATTTCCGAGGGCTAGGCAACCCCTCGCTTGGGCAGCAGCGGTTGATGCAAGTAGCCGCAGCCGATGAAGACTACTGCCCATCAATGGCAGTTGAAGAAGATGTACGAGAAAGAATGATGGTGTCGTCAGTCGACGATAATGGCTATGATGACGGCTTTGAGATCGAAGCCGATGAAGCCGCCCCTAGGCGGGAAGAAACAAGAAGGACTTCTGTGTTCGAAAGGCTGACCTTCCCGGAGCAGGCTAAGAGGAAGGTCCATCGACGGGGGAGAAGGATGCAGGTCTTCACCTGCAATATGGCTGGCACATTCGGCTGATATGGAGGACTTCCCGAAGACCCCCGCGAGTTGGCTCAACTGGCCGCGAGGCCGGGGCCGAATACTCGAAGGACAGAAGCCGCAAGAGAGCTCTTGGCGACAGCTAAAGGAAAACAACCCCTCGACTGTCACTAGTGGGATGATGAAGCTGCTATCCTGACCGCCAATGTAGTGACGGCGGAAGAAGAAGATGGCATCCTCCTCGACATCCTGCCCGAGGGTACGTCCGGGGAAGCAACAGGGGCCATCCCCAGCACAGCAACTATGGACCCGTCAGTCCTGATGCTACTTCAAAGATATCGGCAAGAGATAGACTTGCTGAAGAAATAGCTGATGGAGAAGACTGAACAGTCATCAGCTTCCAAGCCACCCGAAGTCCAGGGCGAATCATCCTGGGGAGCGGTCCGTCATACCGACCCTCCGCCGCTCTACACCTTGCCTCAGTCGTCAGAGCCGAGCATGGCAACGACTCAGCAGTGGCCACCACAGTCACAGCCGCTGATGCCGCCGGTGCTCCCTCAAGTGCACCAGACACCCCCACTGCTGCGTCCTCCACAGGCGACCACTCTGGTCACCCCGTACCTGCAGCCAGCACACTTCTATCCGGAGCCAGTTGACCCTGCGGTCATGAACCGGATGATGGTGGAAAGGATGATCGAGCTGAAGCTCGCAGAAAGGAGTGAAGGCGACTACGTCGCATTTGATGCCTATCGGGTACCTTACCCGCAACACCATGCTGCCAAGCGGCTTCCCCCAGGGATCAACAAGCCGCCCAAGTTCGACAAGTTCAACGGGAAGGGATCCCCGAAAGAACACGTCACATATTATATGACTGTCATGGGCGATTTGGCCACCGATGAGTCATACTTGTTGAAGTTTTTCGGGTCCTCGCTGACGGGGCTCGCATTTGAATGGTACTCCAGCCTCCCGGTCGGGTCGATCAGCGACTGATCGGACATGCAGAGGAAGTTCAGGGAAAGATTCCATGTTACAGAAAGGGAGGTCACAGTGGCCGAACTCTACTCAACAAAGCAAAGGGCAGATGAGACAGCCCTCGACTATATTAAGAGGTGGAGGAACCTCGGAATGAGATGCAAGCGGCCCCCGCATCAGAAGGATGATGTACAAATATGCAAACAGAACCTCAGGAGGGAGGTTCTGGAAAAGATGATTGGAATGGAAATACGGTCGTTTGACCGATTGAACAATGTCGTGGCCGAGGTGGAAGCCTTCCTGGCCAGACCTGTCCCTGCATCAACTGCCAGCACAACCCAGAAGGGCAAGGCAATGGAGCGGCGCCAGGCGCCTAAAGAAGCAAACTCTCTTGATATCAAGGCGCTCGAACAACAAAAAGATAAAGGCAAGAAGGCGGTCGCCCCACAGCCTGCAAAAGCCCCGGACGGCAAAGAAGGTCCCTCGCTGCGAGACAAGATGAAGAAAGCCTACTCCTTTCCGAAGGACAAGACCATGGTTTTGTTCGACTGGGTAACGGAGTATGACATGGTCACCCTGCCAGAGCCGAAGAGGCCGGAGGACCTGAAGAAGAAGGACAGTCTAAGATTCTGCCCCTACCACCAGATGCTGGGGCACCCAATCGAAGACTGCTACGTTTTCAAGGACATCATCGAAGGGATGGTGAAGAAAAATGAAATAGAGTTGGGAGAGTACAAAGTGGACCCTCCTCAACCGCATGAAGCCCCTCCCAGAAGGGCAGGAGTCAAATTGATCTCCCTGTATCAGGCATTGCCCGAGGAGATCTCTGAAGCAAGTACGCGGAGCACCTATGAAACTCATTTCTTGGAGCCCGCGAAAGAACAGCAGGGATGGCAGCAGGTCCCTGTGAAGCATAGAAAGAAGAGGGCACCCCGCCCGAAAGTGGGGGCACATATCCATGGTGTTACACCACGACCTGCTCCGCCGGTGGCAGCACCTGTGTGGACCACTCCATCTGCAGTCATCAAGATACCTACACGCAATCAGAGGAGACAAACTCCGTTGTCGGTGGTCAAGGAAACTAGTCCTGGGATCCGCCGACTACAAGACCTTATTGAAGGGCTAGATGAGTACGTGCAGCCTGAATTGAAACCCTTGCTGGTGCGGGACCATGTCCCATGGCAAGAACTGGAGCAACTCTCACTCGAGCAAAAGGAAGAAGCTGATGCAACATCCGACAAGGAGGGCAGTCTGTTCTGGGGGCGGCGCCTGCTGAAGCAAGGAAGAAAAAGAAGCAAAAGAAGAAGAGAAAGGCCGCTAAGGCCGATAAAGTGCAGGTTGTCTCCTACAATACTCTATCAGCACTCTTCAACCTGCCCGGAGAGGAGGAAGAAGAGGACATTTGCTTCACGCCCCCTATCAGGGGAGGCAGGGCCGAGGCCGCAACTGCTACACATGCAACCCGGTCAGGCCGGAAATGGGGGCGCGAGTCGCCATCCAACCACAACATCATGTTCAGGGGAGAGCAGCCCTACAAGACACCTCCGCCGGAGATCAAGAGAGTCCAGATCCCTCCTCCGCCAGGCCTATATAACAAGAGTGGGGGCAAGGCAGTCTTGAATTCATGAAGATGTCTAAGGGGAAGCAGCCTTGCCAAGAGGCTAACCCTGCACCCGGGGATGTTCACCCGCAGCCAGCACAATTTGCCGAAGCTCCGAATGCAGATGGAGCTTGCCCTGCAGCAGCTAATGAAGAGCACCAAGGATCCGGTGCTAGCCAGAAAGGCGCCGAGTCCGAGGCAGATGAAGCAGGTCCGTCAGGGGCCGCAACTCAAGACTCTCCCGAGCCCAGGTGGGTTGAAGAGATGAAGCTTTCCAATGTCTGAGCTGGGAGCCGCATAATGAAGCTACTCAAGAAGCTCCCTGCTCGATTTACAATATGGGAGATCCTCTCTTTGAGTGAAGAGACTCGACAGGCAATCATCACTGCTCTGCAAACGCCTGCTCATTTTGAGACCTGCTTGGCTGAAGCAATGTCGGAAGCTAGCATGACCTTCACTCCAGAGGATATGCTGCTACCTACCATCAGTCACAACAGGCCGCTGTACATGAAGGGGCACCTGAACGGAAGGGAGCTGAACAGAATTCTGGTCGATCCCGGTGCAGCTGTCAATATTTTACCCTACAGAGTCTACAAGAGGCACCACTTCAACGTGCATCTCGAGAAGGTCGGGGATATGCGTATCGCCGGCTTCAATCAAAAATGTGAAGTGTCGATGGGGGTGGCGGAGTTCACACTTACCCTGGCAGATTTCACTACGATGGTGCAGTTCCATGTCATCGACTCCCGCACCTCGTACAAGGCACTTCTCGGCCGCCCATGGCTGCATGCAAACATGGTGGTGCCCTCTACGCTCCACCAATGTATCAAATACAGCTTCCAAGGGAAAGAGGACATGATATTTGATGACCTCCACCCGTTCGAGGTATTTGAATGTCACTTGGCGGACGCCAACCTATATGCGGGGCCTTCTCAGAAGACTTCTGAAGCTAAGACCCCTACGGGGGCATCAAGAGGCGCATCCGGCGACAATTGGTACTCACCACCGCCGCGCGGATATGTCAAGCCCAAGGCGGTCTCTCATATCACAACATCCGGGGACGTGGGCAAAACAGCACCCCCAGCATTATACCCCGAAGCTAATGAAGTTCAGGTCAGTCGGCAGCACGACCACATTGGAGTCCCGGACGGCCTCACCAAGCCAATTCCCGGCCTCAATGACCCCACTGTCGAGCCTTTCAAAACTTGGGAGGTGACACAGATAGATGGACCCAGCAGCTTGTTCTACACGGCTGAAGAGCACCCTACTCGGGAAGATACAGACTGCTGCCTCCCCGAAGATATAAGCAATCTGTCAGTCCCCGTCAAGGGTCTGGCATTCACAACCAGTAGGATGGCCAGGATGTTTCAGAAGCAACACATCCCCTCCGATCAGCCTCAGAAGAGCAAGGAAGCTTTCCAGAAAATGTGGTATCCCGCAAGTCTGGATAAGGAAATGAGACGCGTCTCTCAGCACTCGGGGTTGGGCTTCACCCTGGAAGAATATTATTACAGTGGGCGATACGATGTGGATACCATCTCCGCCTTCTACCCTACTGAAGATAGCCCACTAGGGGCAACTTTTGATGAATACCCAGCAGAAGCTGAACACGCTAACCCGGCCCAGCCCGGAAATCAAGAAGCAGAGACCGTGATTCCTTGCCGATGCTGGGAGCAGGTCTGTCCCGGAGAGACGGCCCTTCAAGCCAAATTTGATACGACTAGCAGCAGCGAAGCCGAAGATGTTGAAGAAGCAGGGACCTCTCCCTCCAGTACAGTCCTACTGATGATGACCTCGGCACCTCTCACGCCAATCGGGGGAGCCTCAGCCGACTCCGACCAAGAGGGATATGCTGCCAAGAAGAGGAATGCCACTTCTACTGAAGATACAACTGCCCCAGAAGGCGAGACCTCCTCACCCTCTGCTACAAGACTGGGTTGCTGTTCCAACCCAACAACAAGCAGTCACCAGTCTGTCACGACTATAACCGCAACTACAAGAGCTGAAGCTGCTCTCTCGCCCTTGGAAACTGTAACGGCGGTGGATATGCCGAGAGAACAAAATGCACGGCCGCTATTGAATGAAGCAGAGGACCTTCGAGAGGCTCTGATGATGTCAAATGAGGAAATCGAGGTCCTTGACCCCGAAGATGGTATTCCAGATTTCGTTGACCTCCAGCCGACACCTCCGGAGATAGAAGACGGAGGTCAAGCCACAGTCGATGAGCTGATAGAAGTCAATCTGGAAGATGAGATAGACCCCAGGCCTACCTTTCTCAGTGCCCAATTATCGCCGGAAGAACGGGAGATGTACATCCAGCTGCTGCAAGACTACCGGGATTGCTTTGCCTGGACTTACAAAGATATGTCAAGTCTGAGCCCTGCAGTCTCGCAACATGAGCTGGCGATCAGTCCTGAAGCCGAGCCGGTGAAGCAACCACCACTGCGTATGAGGCTAGAGCTCATCACTCAAATCTGTAGAGAAGTCGACAAGCTCATTGACGTGGGATTTGTCGAAGAAAATCAATACACCACATGGCTAGCGAATATCGTCCCTGTGAAGAAGAAGAATGGACGGATCCGAATATGTGTTGACTTCTGAGATCTGAATAAAGCCTGCCCCAAGGATGACTTTCCGGTGCCAATAACGGAAGTTATGATTGATGCTACAACCGGCCATGAGGCCTTATCATTCATGGATGGGTCGTCCGGCTACAACCAGATATGGATCGCAGAGCATGACCAGATCCACACCGCCTTCCGAACCCCTAAAGGCATCTATCACTACAAGAGGATGCCGTTCGGACTGAAGAATGCTGGCGCAACTTATCAACGCGCAATGACCAGAATATTTGATGAATTGCTCTACCACAAGATCGAGTGCTACATAGATGATCTAGTGGTCAAGACCAGAATCACCATAGAGACAAGTGCACGATTCCGGTGAAGGATCCAGGATTCACGGATAAGGGGGAACCAGCAGTTTACTTCACTAAAGCTGACATCCAAGCTTCCTTGAAGGATCTTTCATTTGCTATCATTGCGAAATGCTCGTATGGTAGACCGGCTTTTCCAGAGATCAAATCCTGCCTGGCGTAGAGATTGGCTCTGTCCATGGACTTCATTATCAGCAGGTTAAATCAGAGGCATATTCTCATTCGTTTGGGTTGTGAAGAAGATTTTCTAAAGCTTTTGATGCAGAAGAATCTCTATATCAAGGGGTATTTGTTTAGATTTTTTAGATGGACTCCAGATTTTGACTATGCTTTCGACCCTGCTTCCGCTCCAGTTTGGCTGGGTTTCCCAGCGCTTCCTGTTAATCTATACCATGAAGATTGTATGAAGTCGATTGCTGGCAACTTCGGAACCATGCTGAGAATTCATGATAAAACTTTGGCGATGACTGACACTGCTGAAGCTTTGGCTTGTGTAGAATTGGATCTTTTTGCTCCGCGTAAAGAAAGGATATGGATTGATCTGGATGGAGCAGGCTTCTGGCAGATGGTCAATTATTACAGAGTTCCACAACTTTGTGGTGTATGTCACAAACTTGGTCATCGTGATGCTGAATGTAAAAAGAACTTGAGAAACCCTGGCCAGCCTCAGCTGCGAGCTAGGCCAGAACAACTACCAGTTAAGCAGATATTCATGCCTAGGCAATCGTGCACAAGAGATGTTCGACAGGATGTCTCAGCGTTGAACAGATTTCAAGTATTACAGGAGATGGCAATGTCTAATTGTAGTGGATTGGAAACATCTAAAAATGGTATAAACTTACCTGAAGAAACACAAATGATTGAGTCTGATGGTGGTAAAGTATCAGACAACCTTGATGGGGAGGAACTAGAATTTTAGAATAAAGTTTGTACTTCTCATACCTCCACTTCTCAGCAGCAGGTAGAGCTTCCTTCAATTCCAACAGTGTTCAGCCAACTGAAGGATAAAGCTAAGGTAAATGACCAAGGTCAATCAAATGTAAGCAGCTTCAATATGGTGTTATCTGGCAAAGAGGCTATTATTATTGATGATGGAAATAGTTTGGTGGTTCCATCTAAGCAAGCTGGGGGTATTGATATACTAGCTCCGAATACTGACGTTATTGAGGTAAATTTGCAAATGGAGGAAAATTTTGAGGCCATCAATTTGGCTAAAGTCAAAAAAGCTATATCTTCTTTTAAGATCAACACTAGCGATCTGTCGGTGGCTGATCAATCACAGGCCGAAAATATATTTATGCAGGATTATACTTTGGATAATGAACAGGAGTCCTTGATTGATCATGGTGCTGGAATAAAAATAGAAGGTATCAACATAAAACAACCTATGACAAGAGCGAAAGCTAAGAATTTAGCAGGTGGACAACAGCCTCTTTCGTTATCTCAATGATTAGCCCCACAATGATTTGGAATATCAGAGGTCTCGGGAATGCAAAATCTTTGAGAAGTCTTAAACAACATTTAAGGTGCAACAACATACAGATGGTATGTATTATTGAACCTAAGACCACTGTGGATAGGCTGGAGCAGATAAAATCAAAACTGATGTTTGATCATGCTTGTGTGAATCAAGAGGATAATTCTAAAATCTGGTTATTTTGGCAGAATTCTATTAATGTCTTGGTAATCCAGTGTAACCCTCAATTCATTACTGTCCAAGTTAAGATTGATGAAGGTGCTGAGTACATGGCTTCATTTGTTTATGCTTCCTGTAATGTGGCAGTTAGGAGAGAGCTTTTTTCAGATTTAGAGCTGTTCGGAAGGTCGGTTAACCAGCCTTGGTTTGTGGGAGGGGATTTTAATGCCATTTTATCCCCTGATGAAAAGAAAGGAGGTACAATGGGTTTTGTTAATTCAATGATTGATTTCCAAGGATTTGTAGCTGTGGCCGGGCTTATGGATGCTGGGTATTCTGGCAATCCATTCACCTGGTCTAATAATCAAGCTGGGACTAGGAATATCAAAGCCAGGCTGGATAGGATTCTCTTCAATGACTGCTGGGTTGATAAATTTCCTGTGGTTGCTGTTAAACATTTGCTGAGAGAACCATCTGATCACTCACCGTTGATGCTTTACTGTCCTCAATTCAAAGGTGGGCCTAGTAGATTTGTCTTTCAACATATGTGGTTAGAGGATGATAATTTTATCCCCATGGTGCATACTACTTGGAATTCTATTCCTACTATTCATCATAATGCCTTTTACAATCTTCAAAACAAACTCAAGGCTCTCAAACCTGTCATTAAACAATGGAACAAAGACAGGTTTGGCAATATTTTTGACAGAAAATGCAGAGCTGAGGATAAATGCTTATTGGCTGAGTCTATATTTGATGGTAATCCTAATGAAGGCAACAGAGTTACGTTGCAGGTTGCCCAAGCTGAATTAAGGAGATGCTTGCATCTTGAAGAAATTTTCTGGGGGCAAAAGGCTAGAATTAACTGGATGAAGATGGAAGATCGTAACAGTAAGTTCTATCATATGTATGTCACCCAAAGAAGCGCTAGGATGGCCATCCACAGAATCAAGCTAGACAATGGGGAATGGTGTGAGGATGAAGATGTGATCAACATCAAGGCTGTTGAATTTTTCCAGCAACAATTTACCTCATCGGAGCATGTTATAAAGCCTGCTGTATTAGATCATATCCCCTCTCTGGTCACTGCTGAGGAAAATGAGGCTCTAACCATTGTACCTGATGAAGAAGAAATTAAAAAAGCTGTTCACTGCCTGGGGTCTGACAGTGCCCCAGGTCCTGATGGTTATACTGGTATGTTCTTTATTTCATGTTGGGAATTTATATCAGCTGATGTGATTAGGGCTGTGCAAGATTTTTCTACAGGTATGCCTCTACCAAAAGGTACCACTTCTTCATGTATCGCTATGGTTCCTAAAGTGGCATCACCTACTTCTTTTGCTGAGATGCGGCCTATTAGCCTTTGCAACTTCACTTATAAAATTATTTCTAGAATCATCAGCAACAGGATGGTGAAAATTCTACCTAATATCATATCTGAAAATCAAGGGGCCTTTGTTCAAAGGAGACATATTGTGGACACAATCTCTTTAGCCTCAGAGCTGATGAAGGAGCTAGGGAGAAAGGTAAGGGGTCATAATATTATCCTCAAACTCGACATGGCCAAGGCTTATGACAGATTGGAATGGGATTTTCTGCTTGCAGTAATGAGGAAATTTGGTTTCTCGAACAGATTTTGCTCTCTTATCTCTATGATGCTTTGTAACTGTTGGTTCTCTGTCTTAGTTAATGGTTCACCAACAGGTTATTTTAAATCAACCAGAGGGGTTAGACAGGGAGACCCTCTGGCTCCGGCCCTTTTCATTATTGCAGAAGAGGCTCTCAGTAGGGGTATTACTAGGCTGTTTCTTGATGGTGAAATTCAACCATTTCATGTACCCCGTGGTTGTCCACATGTATCCCATTTACTCTATGCTGATGATACATTAATATTCAGCAATGGCAAGACAAGGAACCTTAGAAGGCTGTTGGATTTCATTAATGACTATGAGATGTCATCAGGACAGAAGGTGAACAAAGCTAAAAGTAGTTTTATGGTCTCTCAGAAAGTTTCTCATGCTGTCATTAGTAGGATTGCTGACTGCACGGGTTTTCAGCATAAAAATGGTATCCAATCGTATCTTGGCGTTCCTCTTTTTGAAGGCAGGAAGAGAATATCGTACTACAAATATTTGTTGGAGAAAATTTGCAATAGAATGAATAGTTGGCAGTCCAAATTCCTTTCTCAGGCTGACCGGAGATGCCTTATCATTTCTGTATTACAATCCATCCCAATTTATACTGCCAGTGCTTCCTGTATTCCAGCTACTATTATCAACATGATCAACAAGTTATGTGCTAACTTTTTCTGGGCTGGTAAAGATGGAACTAGGCATCATTGGGTGGCATGGTCCAGCATCACCAATCCTTTTGAGGAAGGTGGCCTTGGAATCAAAAGTCTGCGTCACACTCAAATTTCGATGGTCGCTAAGCAAATTTGGACAATTCTCCATGGTTCCTCTCTCTGGTCACAGTATGCCAATTCAAGATATATTAAGGAGCATTTGAGTTCTATTCAGGACCCCTTTACAAGTGGTGTCCGGAGGGACATATTCAGGCAAGCTAGAAACCTGGTTTTATCCAAAACCCGGTGGATTCCTATGAATGGTAAAACTATTAATGTTTTGAAGGACAATTGGTGTGGTGTTATTTTGGCACCCAACAACTGCCCCATTAATGTTACGCTTGATGAAGCCATGGCTAATCCTAATCACCAGGTATGGTCTTATATTCCTCCTAATGTGGCTCAATATATGGGTAATTTGCAGTTACAACAGATGCCAGATATTTGTGTTTGGGATGCCAATAATGAAGGTGTATTTACCAATAAAACTGCATATAACACAGTGAGATCTCAAAGGATTAAAAGACCTCCATTAAAGAGGATATGAGGAGAGCATTTCCCTCCTAGGGACTCTATGTTCTGTTGGCTGACTTTAAACCGAGCAGTGTCGGTGGACAGTATTATTGTAAAGGTGGGAATATGCTTACCTTCTAAATGTGTTTGCTGCAAGGACAATAACCAAGAGGAGACTTTGAATCACTTACTTTTGGAGAGTCAAATAGCCAGGCCATTGTGGAATTCTTTCAGGCTGCTTTTTGACTCTAGATGCAGATCTAACAGCTCTGTTACGGGTTTTTGTTGAGATATACTATGTTCAACTGACTGCAAGTCTCTATTTGGTTTTACTGCCACCCTTGTCATGCTGCTCATTCTTTGGGAGACTTGGAAAGCCCGTTGCAGTATCAAATTTGAAGACAAAAGGCGCCCAACCAGAGTTATACAGTAGCATATTTGTAGGCAGACTGAGTTTTCCTTGCAACAAGTGATCTTCAGCAAGGCTCCCTCAGATAGTGAGAGACTCATCCTAGATCAGTATAAATTCACCTTCAGGCTGAATGTGAAACCCCCAATGTTAATTAAATGGTCATGTCCTAGTCATGGTTATGCTTTGAATGTTGATGGGGCTACTAAAGGGAACCTTGGGCAGGCAGGTGGAGGTTGTTGCATCAGAGGAAATCATGGTGAATTTGTCTTTGGATTCTCTTATTACTATGAAGTGGCTACCAATATGGTGGCAAAGGCGAGAGCCTTACTTGATGGGCTGAGAGTCCTAGTTAAATGTGGTCTCCCAATTGCTGTGATATATTCTGACTCCAAAGTTTTAGTTACTTTGTTACAGTCGAACAACAAACCACCTTGGAGGATACGAAAATGGTGGGATGAGATTAGGCATACCATCATTAATAATAACTGGTATCTTCAGCATATATATAGAGAGGGGAACTCTGTTGCTGATGCTTTGGCATCCCAAGCGTGTTCTACCCGGATTAACAAGGACTATAGGAGTTGGCATGACCTCCCTCGTAGAGTGCATGGTCTTGCCACTATAGATGCTGCTGGCCTTCCTAGCTGGAGGGGGTAAAATGAACAAAGTCCAGACATTGAATGCTCTGACTTCACAATGTATTAACTTCAACAGCAATAGGGCGTGCAGTGCATGGATTCACAGTGTACAGACTTTAGCAGGAACAGGGCATGCAGTGCATGGATTCACAATGTACAGACTTTATAATGTACAGACTTTACAGTGTACAAGACCTCAGCAGTGAAAGGGAGTTTCTCAATGTACAGACTTTAGAAGCGAATGGGCATGCAGTGGATAGACTTCACAAAGCCTAGACATTGAATGTACAGACTTCAGCAGCTATTCTCAAAATGTACAGACTTCTCAAATTACAATGTACAGACTTCACGATGGGTATGCAGTGGATAGACTTCACATAGCCTAGACATTGAATGTACAGGCTTCAGCAGCTATTTTCAAAATGTACAAACTTCTCAAATTACAATGTACAGACGTCACGATGTACAGACTTTACAGTGTACAGACTTCAGCAGCGAAAGGGAGTGTTTCTCAATGTACAGACTTCAGAAGTGAATGGGCATGCAGTGGATAGACTTCACAAAAGCCTAGACATTAAATGTACAGACTTCAGCAGCTATTCTCAAAATGTACAGACTTCTCAAATTACAATGTACAGACTTCACGATGGGAATGCTGTAGATAGTCTTCACAAAGCCTAGTCATTGAATGTACAGACTTCAGCAGCAATTCTCAAAATGTACAGACTTCTCAAATTACAAATGTACAGACTTCACGATGTACAGAGTCCACAATGTATAGACTTCAGCAGCAACAGGGAATGCAACGCATGGATGCACAATGTTTAGACTTCACAACGTACAGACTTTACAATGTTCAGACTTCAGTAGCGAAGGGGGTTGCTTCACAATGTACAGACTTCAGAAGTGAATGGGCATGCAGTGGTTGGACTTCATAACGTACAGACTTCACAAAGTCTAGACATTGAAGGTATAGACTTCAGCAGCAATTCACACAATGTACAGACTTCTCAAAGAGACTTTAACAGCGAATGGGTTTTAAATTCTTCACAACGAACAGACTTTACAAAGTCTAGACATTGAAGGTACAGACTTCACAAAGTCTAGATATTGAAGGTATAGACTTCAGCAGCAGACTTCTCAAAGAGACTTTAACAGCGATTGGGCGTGCTTCACAATGTACAGACACTGAAAGCGCCGATCTATAGAGGACGTACAGATATCTTTACATTTCATATTCCCTTGTATTTTTAGAGGCTTGGCCTCTTTTGTTTTTGTTCATATTAGAAAAATCAATAAAAAAAAGCATCAAGTGGTGATTTGGTGGAGTAAGAACATTCCCTTCCTCTGGAATGGGGGTGCACTCTCCCTTCTTCCTGCTTGATGACTTGGCTTTATATAAAAATAAAAAAAAAAGAGGCTGAGGCAGCATGAATTGAAGATGAACCCTATGAAATGCGCGCTCGAAGTGTCGAGCGAAAATTCTTGGGTTTCATTGTCAGATACCGGGGAATCGAGATAAACCCCGCAAAAATCAAAGCAATTCAGGAGCTACCTGCACCAAGGAACCTCTCTGAGCTAAGATCACTGCAGGGCCGCTTGGCTTATATCCGGCGGTTCATTTCCAATTTGTCAGGGCGATGCCAGCCTTTCCACAAATTGATGATGAAGGATGTTCCCTTCTACTGGGATGAAGATTGCCAGACAGCCTTTGACATGTTGAAAGACTATCTGAAGACTCCTCCAATGCTGGGCGCACCGTTGAAAGGACAGCCGCTGATATTATATATAGCAGCCACACACAACTCTCTGGGGGCAATGCTGGCCCATAATAATGAAGAAGGGAAAGAACAAGCACTCTACTAGCTCAGTCGGAGACTGGTCAAGACTGAGGAGAAATATACTTATATTGAGAAGATCTGTCTGGCACTGGTCTTCGCAGTCAAGAAGCTTTGACACTATATGTTGTCGCATGAGATCAGCCTGGTATCCAAAGAGGACCCGCTGAAATATATTATGTCCCAGCCGGCACTCAAAGGTCGCTTGGGCAAATGGGCGGTCATCCCTATGGAGTTTGATATCTCCTACGTGCTGCGAAAGGCCGTCAAAGGCCAAGCTATTGCAGACTTCTTCGCCGAGCACCCGGTACCATAAGACTGTCCACTGGAACCGGAACTTCCTGAAGATGAAACCCTAGAAGCCACTCAAGTGCAGCCCTCCTTGTGGCAGCTATATTTTGACGGCGCTTCCAGAATCAACACCTCGGCCACTGGGTCAGCCAGGGTCAGAGCAGGGGCAGGCATAGTCCTGAAGTCTCCAGAATGAGAAGTTGTGCACACATCTTGCTCGATAAACAAGTCGTGCACAAATAATGAAGCAGAGTATGAAGCCCTAATAATCGGGTTGCGGATCACACTGTCCATGGGGATTCAGATGCTGGAAGCATTCGGGGACTCCATGCTAGTTATAAAATAGCTGGAAGGATAGTTCGATGTGCGGAAGCAAGAGCTCCTCCCCTACCATCAGCTGGCAACCCGCCTGATGTCAAGATTCTACTTCATCAGCATCAAGCATGTCAACCGAGGCCAGAACACTCAGGCGGACGCCCTCGCTAAATTGGCTAGTTCTTTGGCAATCCCGCCAGACACAAGCCTGAACATAACAGTGATCAACCGTCGGCAGGTCCCCAGTGTGACAGAGGTCTTGGCCGACGAACAAGAGAATGAGGTGGCAACCGTCGAAGAGGCTCAACAGCCCGTTTGGCGAAAACATCTCCTACAGTGGTTTCAGCACCAGCAGCTCCCAAGAGAGAAAGAACAGAGAATGAAACTCCTGAGGGTCAAAGACTCTTACGAGATGAGAAGCGGAACCCTGTTCCGAATAATGGCGGATGTCCAAAGAAAAGTTCTACTTCGTTGCTTGTCTTCAGTAGAAGCTAGGCAGGTGATGCAAGAAGTCCATGCAGGTTCAGCGGGAGCGCATCAGGCCGGCCCGAAGATGAAAATTGAGATAAAGAAATTGGGTTACTATTGGCCCACTATATTTGATGACTGCTGCAAGTTCGCCAAGGCTTGTCAGAAATGTCAAGAGCACGCCAATGTGTCAAGAAGACCTCCAGTGCCACTACATCCTACCTTACCAAGCTGGTCATTTGCTCAGTGGGGCACGGACGTGGTAGGGCCACTGCCAGCATCTTCATCGGGGTGCAAATACATCTTAGCAGCTACAGATTACTTCTCCACATGGGCAGAGGCAGTATCACTGAGAGAAGTGACGGGAGAATTGGTTGCAAGGCTCTTCCGGCAGAACATAATATTCCGGTTCGGGATTCCTAGCCAGATCATCTCTGACAACGGCAGCCATTTCAAAAACCAGAAGGTTTATCGGCTAGCTGACAAATACCAGATTGACTGGAGGACATCGTCCCCCTACAACCCTCAAGCCAATGGACTTGCAGAAGCCTTCAACAAAACACTATGCATGTTGTTGGCAAAGACTGTCAAGTCTAATAAAAAAGACTGGGAAGAAAAGATGTACGAGGCACTCTGGGCCTATCGTACCGTCTATAAAATCCCAACCGGATGTTCGCCATTCTCCCTCGTGTATGGGTCAGAGGCTGTGGTGCCGATTGAATTAGAAGTCCCCTCGCTACGAGTCACCATCCAGCATGGACTAGTCAGCGGTGAACAAACTAACGCAGAAATAAGATTAGAAGAGCTCGCTAAGCTCGAAGGGAAGCGCCTCCGTGTGCAACAAAATATTCAACTCTACCAAGCTCGCATGGCCCGTGCTTTCGATAAGCTGGTCAAAGGTCGAGAATTCAAGAAGGGAGACCTGGTAATGGTCAAAAAGAGGGAAGTGATGGCCTCCAACCCCAAGGGGAAGTTGGTCGAAAACTGGGTCGGACCATATATCATCCACCGAGTATATGAAGGGGGTGCCTACATCCTAATAGACCACAAAGGAGTCGTCCAGTTCTCTCCCCTCAATGGAAAGCATATAAAGCTGTATCACACGGCACAACCGGTATTCCCTGAGTAGTCGAGATACCTATACCTTGGTCTAGTGGCACTCCGCCCTGATCGAGCTACCCTTACCTTGGTCTAGTGGCACTCCGCCCTGATCGAGCCACCCTTACCTTGGTCTAGTGGCACTCCGCCCTGATCGAGCTACCCTTACCTTGGTGCAGTGACACTCCACCCTGATCGAGCTACCTTCACCTTGGTCTAGTGGCACTCCGCCCTGATCGAGCTACCCTTACCTTGGTCTAGTGGCACTCCACTCTGACCAAACTACCTGGAGAGGGGGATTTCTGTAGCCCACCCAAAGAGCAGCCCAACTAGACCCAACAGGGTCCAACGAGGCAAGCCCACCTGGGTGACAGCCCACGGGGCCCACTCAGGAAAGAAAAGCCCAATAAACAAACACTCGAGGAACCAACTCTCCCCGGCGGCCTCTAGGCTCGGAGGGCCCGAGTGATGGTCAGGTCATAAGGAAGGTCCGGCCCAAGCCGTTTCCCCGCCCGGGAGAGACATGCATTAGCCGACCTATCCGACCCCTCTTTCACCGAGCTATGCTCATCGCCCGGACAGGGCTGGCGTTTCAGGAGCTCGGCCAGACCAAATATCATCCGTTCAAGAGTCCCCAACGGATAGGGGAGTCAAGAAACCACCGGACTTCAAGGCGATAACGTTCCCACGATAAGGCCATGAAAGCCCACGTTGAGGACATAACTCCCGTCGGAGACCCCTCAGCTTGCAGGACTCCTGAAGGCGGCACACTATTTAACCAGGGCTACCCTCCGACGGAAGAAGAGAGCCATTCAGGTACTCACATACCCAAACTCCTAAGCAATCCGCTTCACCCTCTGGTGGAGAGGAATCTCGCGCGCTAGCTTTTCTCCTCCCCATTATTGCTTCCACCACAGCTCTACTGACTTAGCCATCGGAGGGTTTTACCCCAGGGAAGCCCCATGGGCCCTCTGATACGTTTCCCTGTCTTGCAGTTCATCTTCAGGTGATCCACAGCCCGCTCAGGATACAAGCGCGAGATTTCGCCCCTTCATCTGGCGCCGTCTATGGGAAATGCATGAAGAGCCGAGATGGTGAGAAGAAGCTCAGGGAGGAGATCCGCCGTCGAGAAGGGTAAGGCCGTGGTGGCGGCAGGAGATGGCCCCTCTAGGGCCTCACAGAACCCTCCCTCCAACGCCAGCGTCCCCACCAACGGACCCCCGCCCCCTCCGACGACGACGGGGGTACCCCCCAACGGTGGCGACGAGGTCTTCCAGGCCCTCAATAAGAAGCTTGACGTCCTCGTGGAGCTCATAAGGGCCCAAGCGGCAAGGGATGCCAGGTCCCGCGTCCCGTCCGGGAGCCGCCCCCGAAGTGCGTCCCAGCATACCGCTGGGGGCCGCTTCACCCTCCGCGGTCAGCAGCTCATCCGCAACAAAGTGGGAGGACCCTCGCAAGCTCCGCCCCCGGAGCAAGAGGCTTCCTCCACGCCCAGCAAAGGGAAACAGGGGGCGAGGCCTCCACGCCCGAGCGCCGGCGGTCCTGAGGATCGCCACGACGCTCCCCCCAGTCCCACGGCACGACCGCAGTCGGAACTATCCCTCCGGCTGAGGGATTTCGAAGGACATTTTGCAGAGCAAGAGCGCGCCCTCCGCGCCCTACAGAAGACCTCTTTCCCGGAGGATGAGGAGAAATCCCCTTTCTCCGAATACATCTTGAAGGCAGAGGTGTCTCCCAGAACCTCCATTCCAACCTTCAAGCTCTATGATGGCCAGGGTGACCCAGCCGACCACTACGACAGCTTCGACGCCCTGGTGACTCTGCATGGAACACCGGATCCTATTAAATGCCGAGCCTTTGCGGCCACCCTGGTCCAAGGCGCTCAGGCATGGTTCCGAGCCCTCGCCCCTGGGTCCATCCGGGACTTCAGGCAATTCGGGCGAGTCTTCAAGGAGAGCTTCGCCGGAAGCGCCCCCCCAAGGTCAGTAGCGGGGCTCCTGGCCCTCAAACAGGCGTAAGGGGAAAGGCTCCGGGCTTATGTCCACCGATTTAAATCGGAAGCCCTCAGAATTCCCCGCCTGGATGTGGCCTCGGCCACGACCGCTCTGATCGGGGGCACCCGGGACGAGAACCTCCGCCGCGAACTTGTCCTCCACCCTCCCTCGACCCTTGCCGAGCTAGTGACTCTGGCACTGCGCCACGCCGAGTGCGAAGAAGTACTCAACGCATGCCGAGACACAACCGGCTCGGGTCGGGAGGGGGACAAGAAGCGAGCCTCCGAGCCAAACCCTGGCTCGGGCAAGAAGCGCGATCGGGAAGGAGAGCGCAAGAGGAAGTACGAGCGGTACACCCCGTTGACCTAGCCCATCTACGAGATCTATGAAGACATCAAAGACTCGGGACTCCTCCGCCGGCCCGAACCAATGAGATCGAAGAACCGCAAGCGCGACAGGCATTGCCTGTTCCACGGCGACCACGGGCACCACACCGGTGACTGCCACTAGCTCCAGGACGAGATCGAACGTCTCATCCGTCAGGGGCACCTGGCCCGGTTTGTAGCCGGGCGCAAAGAAGACCGGGACGCCGCCGAGGAGATCGACAACGCCCCCCGAGGGGTCCACATCAACGTCATCTCCGGAGGAACGGCGTCGGGCGGCGACACCAGCCGAGGAAGGAAGCGTCATGCCGAGCGGGCCTGCCAAGTGTTAGAACCCTCCAGCGGCCCGCCGAGGGAGCCCCAGGTCATAGTCTTCTCCGACCAAGACCTGGAAGGGCTGAAGACCCCGCATGATGATGCCCTCGTTATCTCGGCCACAATAACCATTGTAACGTAGATAGAATTCTGGTTGACAATGGGAGCGCCCCCGATGTATTATCTTACGACTGTTTCCTTAAGATGGGGGAAGACCCATCCAAGCTCCGCCCGATCCGAACACCCCTTTGCGGGTTTAACGGCCTAGCCACCTACCCCGAGGGAGCCCTAAGCCAGCCGGTCACCATCGGCACCCCACCCAAAACCGTTACGGTCATGGTGGACTTCATAGTGATTAAGGGTATGATAGCGTACAACGCCATTTTCGGCCGGAAAATTCTCAGCCGGATAAAGGCCGTACCATCTACCTATCACCAGAAAATGAAGTTTCCCACCAAAAATGGGTTGGGGGAAGTCCGAGGTAACCAGGCCACGGTTAGAAGGTGCTACAACATCTCGGTGGAAGCCTCAAGGCCGGACGGGGGAGATAAGGGCCCCAAGGGAATCGAAGGGAAGACCGTAACCGCCGAGCCCGGTGGCGAATTGCTAACGGTATTCCTAAACGATGACCCGGCCCTCGGAGTAAGGATCGGAGCCGACCTACCACCCATGGAACAGCAGCAATACAAAAAATTCCTTTCTGAGTACGTTCAGGTCTTTGCTTGGTCCGATGATCAACTCCCTGGCATACCAGAGAAGACCGTGATGCACAAGCTCAGCCTCGACCCCACCGTCAGGCCCGTACAGCAACGGAGAAGGAAGCATGCACCCGAGAAACAGGCGATCATCAAGGCGCAGGTCACCAAGGGATAAGAGACAGGCCTCTTCAGACTAGTCCTGTACCCTACGTGGCTAGCCAATGTCGTCCTGGTGCCAAAAACTACAGGCAAATGGTGAATGTGCGTGGACTTCACCGATTTGAATAAGGCTACCCCCAAGGACTGCTATCCGCTACCGAGCATCGACCAATTGGTTGATTCAACCTCGGGCAACGAGATACTCAGTTTCCTGGATGCCTATTCAGGTTATCACCAGATCAGAATGAATCCAGAAGACGTCGAGAAGACCGCCTTCATCACCGACTGCGGCGTGTACTGCTACACCCGGATGCCTTTCAGGTTGAAGAACGCCGGAGCCACATATCAGCGATTGGTAAATCACATGTTCAAGGGACAGCTAGGTCGGAACGTCGAGGCTTACATTGACGACATGCTCGTCAAGACCCCCAAGGCCCAAGACCACTTCACCGACCTTACCGAAACCTTCGGCACCCTCCTGAAGTACAACATGAAGCTCAACCCCGCCAAGTGCGTCTTTGGAGTAAAATCCGGGAAGTTCCTGGGTTTCCTGGTCACTCAGTGCGGGATCGAAGCCAACCCCGACAAAGTCCAGGCCATCCTGGACATGCGCCCTCCCACATGCATTAAAGACGTTCAGCGTCTGGCAGGGCGTGTGGCCGCTCTCAGCCGTTTCCTGTCCCGTGTGGCCGAACGATGCTTACCCTTCTTCAAACTGATGAGGGGGCCCAAGCTAGCGTCTGCTACGTTCGCATGAGATGAGGAGTGCCAGACAGCATTCTCCGAGCTTAAAAAGTTCCTGGCTTCGCCACCGGTGCTCTCCAAGCCCGCCCCAGGTGAAGTCTTGCTGCTCTACCTCTCGGCGACGCCATCCACGGTCAGCTCGGTCCTAGTCAGAAATGACTCGGGAATCGAAAGACCAGTCTACTACACCAGCAAGGTGCTCAATGAGGCCGAACGGAGGTATCCCGCAACTGAGAAACTCGTGCTAGCGTTGGTTACCTCCGCAAGGCGCCTCCGCCCCTACTTCCAGGGGCACCCCATCACCGTGCTAACCGGCGAGCCGTTGAAGAAGATTCTGGCCCACCCCGAGGCCTCAGGGCGACTCGGCAAATGGGCCATTATGCTCGGGGCCTACGACATCTCGTACCGGCCGCGATCAGTAATCAAAGGCCAAGCGCTCGCCGACTTCATTGCCGAAAGCACCATCCCCGCCGAGGATAGGCCTCCGACCACGACCGGGCCAACCTGGGAACTGTTCGTCGATGGATCGTCCAATTCGGCAGGCAGCGGTGCGGGGATACTCCTGAGGTCCCTCGAAGGGATAGAGCTACAGTACGCCTTGAAATTCAACTTTCAGGCATCCAACAACGCTTCTGAGTACGAGGCCCTTATCTCGGGAGCACGCATGGCCCGACGGCTGGGGGTCGAGCGAGTCAGGATCCACACCGACTCTCAACTAGTCGCAGGTCAGGTCAACGGCGAGTATGAAGCTCGGGAGGCACCCATGATCAAATACCTTCAGTTGGTCCGGAGCCTGGCCCAACAGTTCGAGGAATTTGGGGTAGTCCGGATAGCTCGGGAGCAAAACTCTCGGGCGGACGCCCTCTCTCGATTGGCCTCCTCCCTAGACCCGGAAGGTACACGATCGGTCCTCCTAGAAGAGCTAGAGCGCCCGAGCATTGACACGGAGCTCCTCGCTGTTGACTCGGCCACTCCAAGTGACTGGCGCTCCCCCTACCTGTCCTAGCTACAAGACTCCCAAGAGCCCTCCGACCCTCAAGAAGCCCGCCGAATGAAGTATCAAGCTCGGCGCTTCGTCGTCTTCGACAACACTCTCTACCGAAGATCGTTCTCTGGTCCCCTCCTGAAGTGCCTCGGTCCCGACGAGGCAAGCCGAGCCATCCAAGAGATTCATGAAGGCCTGCGCAGAGCGCACTCAGGGGCAAGGTCGCTGGCCAGAATCCTGTTACGACAGGGGTACTGGTGGCCCACCCTGCAGCGCGACTGCTCGACCTATGTTCAACAGTGCGACCGATGCCAGCGGTTCGACCACTTGGTCCATCAGCCGGCTACGGAACTTGTCACCCTAGCCGAGCCTTACCCTTTCGCTCGATGAGGAATCGATATCCTTGGACCATTCCCAACGGCCCAGTCCCAGAAGAAGTTCATCATCGTCGCCATCGACTACTTCACCAAGTGGATCGAGGCCGAGGCTACGGCAAGGATCACCGAGACAGTCGTTTGGGGCTTTGTTTGGAAATCGATCATTTGTCGCTTTGGCATCCCCCGAGTGATAGTAAGCGATAACGGTCGGCAATTCGACTCTCGGTACTTCCGAGATAGATGCGCCGACCTAAATATCCGCAACCACTTCACTTCGGTCGCCCACCCTCAGGCCAACGGGCTGGTTGAAAATGCCAACAAGACTATCTTGAAAGGCATAAAAACCAGACTCGGCAAGGCTAAGGGTAGCTGGCTCGAGGAATTGCCTAGCGTACTGTGGTCGCACCGAACAACCCCCATGATGGCAACCGGTGAAAGCCCTTTTCAGTTGGTATATGGCACCGAAGCCGTCGTTCCATTGGAGATCGCCAATCCGTCTCTCCGAGTGATCAGCTTCTCACTCGAGGCAAACGGGCAAAAATTGCTCGAGAACCTCGACCTGGTAGACGAACTCCGAGAGATCGCGAACGTCTGAGCAATGGAGTACCAGCGCTGCCTCACTCGATACTACAACGCCAAGGTCCGAGACAGACGTTTCCAACCGGGGGACTTCATCCTCAGAAAGGCCGAAGCCTCTCGACCACTAGAGGCGGCGGGCAAGCTATCCCCCAACTGGGAAGGCCCCTATCGAGTGGTCGAGACGCTCGGAAAAGGTGCGTACAGGTTAGCGACAATGGAAGGGGAACCTATTCCTCGGACATGGAATGCAGCCGCACTACGCAAATTCTATTTTTGAAATTGTACAGCAATATGGAGGAAATAAATCCCTTTTCTTTTCATTCCAAACCATTGGTACATCAGATAGGCAAATGCCAGTACATCACATAGCAAAAAGCAAAAATCTGTCTAACACCGCCTCAAGGGGTCATCGCTCGACTGACTCGGTCTTGATCTCCTCGCGTCCAGCCACTGACTCTGCCTCGTGCGGAAACTGGCTCGGACAAGAGGTGGTCAAGCCAGTTGCCTCGGGTGGCCCGTGACAAAGGTGACAGAGGGATTGCAGGAGGGAGGCCACCTTTAAACGTTGAGGAAGGCTACCTCCCAAGTTGGCAACAACCAGGAAAAAGGAGCGCCGTGAAGGCCTCCCCTCTTCCAATCTGCCAACTCCTTGGAAGGAAGGAGAGAGCAAGCAGCCCCCGAAGAGTGAAAGAAATGAAGAGCAGAAGAGGGAGAAAGAGGCTGCAGATGGAGGAAGGCTTCGGTGAGGAGGGAGCTTGATACGCCTCCTCCCCTCACACGGAGGGAAGTAACGGCGGGCTCCCCTGATGCCCCCATCCGTCCTCCGCCTCGGTGTCCACCCGGAAGCCACGCTGGAACTGAGAAAGGGCAAGAACCGTGCCTTCACACGTCGAAGCCCTCTCCAGATCTGCGCGGCGACCGTCGGACCCGTCTCGTGCACGCGCGGCGACCGTGGGATCCGTTCAACATTACAGGGCAGTGGGAGCCCGCCGCTCCCCGTCGTCGGCGGCGTCACCCTCCGAAGGATCCTCCATGCTCCGAATACAAGGGCACAACACACAGTGAAGAGGAAGGAGCGAGGAAAGACTGTTAGAGAAAATCCCAGGCAGTGAAGAGGAAAGGGCGCCTTTCGGTCCTTCTTATAGGCCAAAGGAGGCTACACGCCTTAAATGACCCCCCCCCTTGGAAACACGCCAAAGGATTTCTCCCCTGAACAGTCACCTCCAACTCCTCGTCCCCCGCCCTAGCGGGATTCACGAAGCGGCCTAACATTCAAAGCATGAGGGAACGGAAAGACGCCCCATCAAAAGCCTACCAAAACTGCATGCGAAAACCACGCAGGACATATCGACACCTCCCAACCACTCAAGATCCGCCAACCAAATCACGGCAAGGATGGTACTCAAACAGAGCAAGTCATTTATTATCACACCAAAAGGAAACCCTCTAAAAAGAGGGAAGAGAGACAAAAAGGGAAGGAGGCAAAGTACATCAGACCTCGGGCCCACTTTGACATTCGGGAACGGCGGAAGGAGACGTGTCACCCCCGGCGCCTTCGGTGACGGCCGGCTCGGACACTGACCTCGCCTGTGCGAGAACTGTCTCGATCGTGAGCCCTCCCGAAACGCCCGGAGCCGGTGACCCCGATGGAGGCGACCCCTCCGAATCTCCCCCGACCGACGAGGAAGAGCTGGAAACCGACTCATCCGAGTCAAAACACTGGCCGAAGGGGAACTTGATCGTGGAGTTTTGCTCATCGGCGTAGTCCACCGCCCGGCGATAGCCCTGCTTGAACCCCTTTCGAGCACCCCAGCGTAGTGCTACCTCGTAATAGGGTAGGGCGGCTTCCACCAGGTCGGCCGAGTAAGCATCCGAGCTCCTGTAACGCTCGATTGCCTCCGCCTCGACCTGCCCCGCCCTTCCGATGAGCTCGACCCGAGCCCGCTCCGCCTCGGCCGCGCGCTCCTCTGCCCGGGCCCGGTCCGCCTCAGCCTCAGCTCGGAGACGCTCCGCCACCTCCGCCCGATCTAGCAGCTCGGAGCGTTCGAGCTCCCAGCGATTGTCTAGCTCGAGGCGACGCAGACGCTCCTCCTCCAGGGATCGGCTTGTCCTCTCGAGAGACTCTCGGGTCTTGGCGAGCTGTTCGATCAGCACCCCGGCTTCCAGTCGGCTCGCCCGCGCCACCTCCCGGAACGCGGAGAACTCCTGTCGGAGCCCCTCATGCTCCCCCTTGAGTCGAGCCAGTTTCCTCTCGCAGCCCCCAAGGGTCCAGGCAAGGTTCGACCGCTCCGCCTCCGTCCGGGCGTGCGCCTCCGCCATCAAAGCCGCCGACCGCGCTATGACCAGGCCGCCCTCCATCAAGACATCAAGGATCCCGGGGGGGGTATTGCGCCTTTCTCCCCCCTTCGTCCTTGCGGCAATCGACCGGTAGACCCGATACATGTCGCCCGTAATGCCGAGCCTTTCCAAGGGCTCCGACAGAGGGGACCGCTCCGCCCGGGGCACCCCGCCAGAAGACTCCGCTCGAGTGACGGAACCAACCGCCTCGTGCGCCACGGTCGGTTGGGGTTGCGACGCCTCCCCGGGCGAACCCCCAACCTCGACCGGCACCGCGGGACCGACCGCACCGGGAGCTCCAAGCACCTGGGGCTGCAACGCCCTAGCGGGCGAACCCCCAGCCCTGCCTGTCTCGGCCCGCACCTCACCAACCGGGACACCACCGCCTCCGGCCGATCCTCCGGCCTCGGCGTCAGCTACTTCCACATCGGCCCCCTCTAACCTCGTGGGGGGGAGAGCCGACCTATCGCCGCCCCCTGAAGGGCCCCCGGTCTCCTCGGCCCCCTCTCGCCTCGCAGGTGGGGGAGCTGGCCCCCAGGGGTCGGCCCCATCTTGCCCCCGAGAGGGGAGCGCCACCGAGCCGGAGTCGCCCCCGGTGGTAGGAGGAAGACCGGCCTTCTTGGCCCGTTTCTTGGCCTTCACGGCCTCCCGCAACTTTCCCGCCATGGGATCCTTGCGCTTTGTACCAGTTGGCCGTGAAGACCCCACGGGAGCCACCCCCTTGCCCTTATCTCGGGCTTGGGCGTGACTCGCAGAAGCATCTGGTTCATCGGCCGCCGAGTCATCTCCCAGATCAATGACCTCAGCAGCTTCCTCCAGAGGTTCCCGCCTAACGTCTGACATAAAGAGAGAAGACCCGGTCAGGAGAAAGAAAGTAACTACCATCCCAGGAGAAGAGCCTCGAGAGCGGTACTTGTCGACGTCAGCCGCGTAAGCAAGCACCGTTCAATATTCTCCGGCGTCACCAGCTCCTCGGTCAACTAGCGGTTACCCAGCAGACGAGCGGCCTGCCGCTCCACGTGGGAAGGGAACTCCTCTGGGCGAGGGGGAAGATTCGGATGAAAATTGGGCGAGATCGGACATCTCCAAAACTCGTCCGTCGCCTCCGCCTTCACCCAGAAGAATTGGGTCTTCCACCCCTTGTGCGAGGAGTCCTTCGCAGCGAGGGAGATGCAACTCTTGTTCCTCCTCGCCTGGATGAAGTAAAAGCCCTTCCCCGCCGACGGGTGCGCTTTCAACTCGAAAAAATAATGAAAGAGGTCCAAGGAAGGAAAAATGTCGTGCTGACGACAGAAAATCCGAAAGGCGGAAAGAAGGAGATATGAGTTGGCCACCAACTGAATAGGCGCCAAGTGGAAAAACTCGAGAAGCTGGAGTATAAGAGGCTCGAAGGGAAGGCGGAACCCACTCTTCCAAGCCAGAAGGAAAGTGCAAATGTGCCCCGTACGGCTGTCCAGACTCGTCTCATACGGGGTGGCGGCAGCAAAGCTGTACCTGAGAGGCAAGTGAAAGCGGTGCTCCAGCTTCCTCACCTCGGCCTCCCCCAACTCACTACAGTTGGAGACGGGCTCCCGCCTCACCTGCCTGATTTCCAGAGGCAGACCAGCCATCGAGCCGGAAGATGATCCCTCGCGCGAGCTCGAAGACTCCGGAGGGGAAGGAAGTTGCCGGACCGCCTCCGCGGTTATCCTCGCCAACTCCTCAAACGCCGCCGCAAGACTCTGCGCCTCCACTGTGCCCTCACGGCGCATCAAGGAGCCCCAGAAGCAAAGAAACTAAGGAAAGCCCAAAACCCTGAGAAGCCTAGAACGACGAACAACGCCCAACGCCTATAAAACCCTGGAGGAAGGTGGCGCGTCGTTCCGTGCTCCGAGAAAAGGGGGGCCCCTTCAGTTCAAATCCGTCAGGATCATCATTACGAGCCTAGGCGACCACTACATGTGGCTCCACCACGCCAACAGAATTCCACCCACCTGAGCCACGCCGGTCCAAAGCCTCAAAAGCTACTCGACCGAGCCTTCATGGCTCGGGAGTGGGAGGGGGACAAGTGGAGAGGGGGATTTCTATAGCCCACCCAAAGAGCAGCCCAACTAGACCCAACAGAGTCCAACGAGGCAAGCCCACCTGGGTGACAGCCCACGGGGCCCACTCAGGAAAGAAAAGCCCAATAAACAAACACTCGAGGAACCAACTCTCCCCGGCGGCCTCTAGGCTCGGAGGGCCCGAGTGATGGTCAGGTCATAAGGAAGGTCCGGCCCAAGCCGTTTCCCCGCCCGAGAGAGACAGACATTAACCGACCTATCTGACCCCTCTTTCACCAAGCTATGCTCATCGCCCGGACAAGGCTGGCGTTTCAGGAGCTCAGCCAGACCAAATATCATCCGTTCAAGAGTCCCCAATGGATAGGGGAGTCAAGAAACCGCCGGACTTCAAGGCGATAACGTTCCCACGATAAGGCCATGAAAGCCCACGTTGAGGACGTAACTCCCGCCGGAGACCCCTCAACTTGCAGGACTCCTGAAGGCGGCACACTATTTAACCAGGGCTACCCTCCGACGGAAGAAGAGAGCCATTCAGGTACTCATATACCCAAACTCCTGAGCAATCCGCTTCACCCTCTGGTGGAGAGGAATCTCGCGTGCTAGCTTTTCTCCTCCCCATTATTGCTTCCACCACAGCTCTACTGACTTAGCCATCGGAGGGTTTTACCCCAGGGAAGCCCCCTGGGCCCTCTGATACGTTTCCCTGTCTTGCAGTTCATCTTCAGGTGATCCACAGCCCGCTCAGGATACAAGCGCGAGATTTCGCCTCTTCACTACCCTTACCTCGGTCTAGTGGCACTCTGCCCTAACTGAACTCGCGTAACATCAACAACATTGCCATTGCGGGCCTTACGCCGGAATCGGCATAGATCTCTCCTTTGCGTTAGCATTGTTTCCTTGCTAACGAATAAACCCTTTCTCCTCGGCGCAAGACTTAGTGTCCTAGCCGGTCCTTATACAACATTGCCATTGCGGGCCCTACACCCGAATCGGCACATATCTCTCCCTTGCGTCAACATTGTCTCCTTGCTGTCGAATAAACCCCTTTTCCTTGGCACAAGACTTCGTGTCCTCGCCGACTCTCTCAACGTCCTTCTGTTATGAGTCCAAAAAAAAGGGAAAAGAAACAAAAATGGGGTTAAAAAATAGAGATACCCCGCCGGACTTGTTCCTGTATTCGGAACAAGGGCAAAAAATGGCTATAACCCGACTGTGGCGAAAACCCGAAAGGGCGTTGCAGGTAAAATCGGGTACCCCGCCACGTGAAAACCCGAAAGGGCGCGTGGGCAAAAGTAAAAGGGGGCTGGCTTCGGCGAAAATCCGAAAGGGCGCTCAGGTCAATAAAGTGGTAATCTAAAAAGTTCTTCTTTATTCTCCTCCTAATGAAACTCCCAAGGGACAACCATCAAAAGTCCCACCGGAGATCCCCTACTAAACCCATGCTCAACCCTCGTCATCATCGGCGAGATCGGTCGATCTCTACCTTTAACTCGGACCTTTCGTCCCTGTTAATGAACATACCCTTGCTCCGACATGTAACCCATGTCGATGAATAAACCTGTGCTCGACCCTCGTCATCATCGGCAGGATCGGTTGATCTCTACCTTTAACTCGGACCTTTCGTCCCTGTTAATGAACACACCCTTGCTTCAACATGTAACCCATGTCGATGAATAAACCCGTGCTCGGCCCTCATCATCATCGGCGAGACCGGTCGATCTCTACCTTTAACTCGGACCTTTCGTCCCTGTTAATGAACATGCTCCTTGCTTCGACATGTAACCCATGCCGATGAAAAAACTCGTGTTCGACTCTCGTCATCATCGGCGAGACCGATCGACCCCTATCCCTTAACTTGGGCCTTTCGTCCTTGTTAAGAACTATATAGCCTTTGCTTCGGCATTCAACCAATGTCGACGAACCAAACCAGGGTCCGACCCTTGTCATCATCGACAAGGTCGGCCGGCATCCTAAGCAGACAAGTTCTCCCATGTTCCGGATTCTCCGTGGAATAAAAAAGAAAGGGAAAGAAAGAAACAAAATGGGGTTGAAAATAGAGATACCCCGCTGGCCTTGTTCCCAAACTAGGACAAGGGCAAAAAATGGCTATAACCCGGCTGTGACGAAAACCCGAAAGGGCGTTGCAGGCAAAATCGGGTACGCCGCCACGTGAAAACCCGGAAGGGCACGTGGGCAAAAGCAAGAGGGGGCCGACTTCGGCGAAAACCCAAAAGGGCGCTTGAGTCGGTAATGTGATAAAAAAATGAAATGATAAAAAAATGAAATGAGATGATGATGTAGTAACGAGGTTACCCTCGTTCGTCATTCCACTTCCATCTACCCTTTCGGTCCTTGTCACCATGGGCAGGACCGTCTACCCTTTCGACCCTTGTCACCATCGGCAAGATCGGTCGCTACCTTTTCGACCCTTGTCACCATCGGTAAGATCGGTCGCTACCCTTTCGGTCCTTGTCACCATCGGCAAGACCGTCTACCCCTTCGATCCTTGTCACCATCGGCAAGATCGGTCGCTACCTTTTCGATCCTTGTCACCATCGGTAAAATCGTCTACCTTTTCGGTCCTTGTCACCATCGGCAAGACCGTCTACCCCTTCGGTCCTCGTCACCATCGGCAAGACCGGCTACCTTTTTGACCCTTGTCACCATCGGCAAGATCGGTCGCTACCTTTTCGGTCCTTGTCACCATCAGTAAGACCGTCTACCTTTTCGGTCCTTGTCACCATCGGCAAGACCGTCTACCTTTTCGGTCCTTGTCACCATCGGCAAGACCGTCTACCCCTTCGGTCCTTGTCACCATCGACAAGACCGTCTACCTTTTCGACCCTTGTCACCATCGGCAAGATCGGTCGCTACCCTTTCGACCCTTGTCACCATCGGCAAGATCGGTCGCTACCCTTTCGACCCTTGTCACCATCGGAAAGATCGGTCGCTACCCTTTCGATCCTTGTCACCATCGGCAAGACCGTCTACCCTTTCGGTCCTTGTCACCATCGGCAAGATCGTCTACCCTTTTGGGTCCTTGTCACCATCGACAGACCCGTCTACCCTTTTGGTCCTCCCCTGTCACCATCGACAGGACCGGTTGATGTCCCCTTAACCCGGGGTTTGCCTACTTTGCATCGGTGTCTATCCGATGTAGATGAATGAGTCACTGCTGACCCTCGTCATCATCGATGAGATCGGTCGGTATTTCCTTCCAATCCGGACCTTATGTCCGTATTTATAAGCAAACTCCCCTCTACCATGAACATTTGCCCCCTTCGGCAAAAGATACAAATAAACCCCTATTCCTATCTTTCGGCCCTTGGCGGCCCCTCAACCTTCCCTCCTTATTCTCTGAAGCTTGGCTCAGACAGATCAATAGTCCTGAGGAGAGGTTGCGTCGTGGTGGAGCGAACCCCTCGACCTTTCTCTGAAGGTGCGAGCGCTCTCCCACTCTAGCGACTGATATACTCCAGACTAGATGAATCCATTCAGCAGGCCGATATGCAAAGTAAAGGAGCGAAAGTTTCCATTCAAATAGCGAAAAAGGGGGATACATGTTACCGGAGGCATAAATCCCCCGGAATACGTGAAAGTTCACAAAAAAGGGGAGGGGGGATAAAATGACAAGGCTATTGCAGCGAACGGCGAAAGATATCCTCGAATTCTGATAGCCCCAGAGACGGGAAGCGGGCCAGCTCCTATAGACGGTCTTCCGCATCCCGCAGTCGCGCCAACTTCTCCTCGAGGGACGCGGCTTGCCTTTCTGCCAGCTCAGCTGCCTCCGTGTGCTGGACCCACAGTTGATCGTACGATGCTAGCTCCGCCTCAGCTCGGTCAAGTTCGGCGCGAAGTTCAATTATCCGATTCTTCAAGAAAGTCCGGCGCTGGCCAGAATCATCAGCGGCATCTCGCATCTGCTGGGCAGTTCCTCTCAGTGATTGGAGGGCGGCCTGACACTCCGTCCTTTCAAGCTTTGCGGCCGCCATTTGATCTAGCAAGCTGTGGCCCATAAATTCCCTCCTGTTCACATGCCTCAGGAGCAAGACTACCCGCTGCACCCAGTCCTCCATGGGGCAACCGAAAGCTAGCAGGGTGCGGGAGAGATGCTCGGCAAGGACCCTCAGCTGTGCATATGTTAGCTCCAAGCGAGCCGTCACGGTCTCCTGCAGTGTCTCCAGATACTGCCACACTAGGTCGCTTGAGGATTGCAGACCAACTGACGGCGTATCCGGAAGCTGAAATTTGACCTGGCTGTCGACGGCGGCCCAAATATCGTCACTCGGAGCAGAAGACGGGGACGGCATGTCTTGCAAAGTGCCCGCACCTGGACTGGCCTCCGCGGACAATGCAACAGCAGAATTGTCAATGACTGCCACTTCTCTCCCAACATCGGGCGAGAGCGTCGCGTCTGAGCCTTGGATGACGGGGAGCGGTTGGTCACCAATTCCACCCCCCCAGCTACCACCAGTGATGATTCGGTGGCAGGGGTAAGGGTCGGCGAGCTCCCGATCACTCCTTCCACAATTTCTCCTTCCTCTGCCCCAGGAAGGCCCTCGTCCAGTTGAAGTGGCTCGTCAACAACGACAAACTGCTGCTGCTCCGGAGCCACAGTCGACGGCTCGGATCCGACAACCATCTCCAGTACCTCCGAGTCCGCTACCATCATATAGTCCTTTGGATACCTCAGGGCTATAGGCCTCAGGACCGGTGGGAACAGGGGCGGATATGCATTGAGAGGCGGCAGAGGTACCCTCATGGTTATCATCGGCGGGGCGACCTCGCCCTGTCCAGCAGGAGCCTGCAAAAGGAAAAGGAGCATAAGAATCTCGGAAGACCAGCACAATGGTCGGACGAGAATGAACACAAGATCGGGAAAGTGCAGTTCTTGCCTCAGCTGGCACTAAGCTCAGGTCTGCAACAGCGGGAGCCACTGTCTCCATCCCTTCTAACCCTTCCCCTACTAAAGGACCCGATGGTCCGAAGCTACTCGGCGTCAACCTTGGAGGACTAAAGGTCGCGAAGTCGCTTTCATAAGCAGAAGACACCGCGGCATCCCCCACCTCAGTGCCCGTAAAAAGAAAATCTTCGTCACTCGAGTCGCTGCCGTAGTCCAACTGCTCCGACGAGGATGAACTTTGAACCACCAACAGTTCTTTCTCTCTCAACGCCGGTGGTCCTCCACCTAGAGGGTTTCCTGCCGAAGCTTCTGGCTCGATGGGGACCTGCTCAACCGACTCGGCGGTAGGGATGACGGGCGAACTGGCTTCGGGATAGATTGGCTCCCTGGAATCATCCCCGGTGCTGTGGAGATTCCCTCAGTCGACTCCACGACAGGGGGAGAGGGTGGTCAAATCTCGAAAGAAGCTGAAGAAAATGAAGCGCCCATGTAAGCACAAGGGACAACGGACTGTAAAGTCTACAACTAGATGGGCCATCAATTACCTTCTATTTCATGACTGGGCGTCGGAGAAGGCAGGCTTGTCTGCACCGCATCCTCTCTCTCTCCGGCTCCCGCTGAGGCGGCGGCCGCTTGCGCTGCCATTGCAGATGAAGCAGCTGCATTTGCAAGAATGAGAACTGATCTATGTGGCCAATGCGACGACTGGACGCAGGATAAGAGGCATACCTCGAGTCACGCGAGCTGAAGGACGAGAGGCCTCGAATTCCTCAAACGAGACCACTTTTGGAAGAGCGACCGTAGGTGCTCCCTCCGCAGTCTTCTTCCGACGAGCCCGCTACGCTCGGGTAACGGCCTCCCGTACCTGGGACCTCGTCCGCTTCCGGGAATCACCTGGAGGAAGTGGCGTTGTGGTCGGGGGAGCTTCTGGGACTTCAAAATGTGCCGGCTTCTGTGCCTTTATCAGTAGCTCCCTAAAATGCTTGGTCTCCTCCGAAGAAAGCCGCACTGCACACAGGCAAGAAGAGATGACGTACACGGCAGCAGAAGGGAAAAGCCTGAGGCTGAAGAAAAGGGAAGGGAGAAATATACCTGCCGGTCCCGTCTAAAAGGGAGAAAGCGGCCAATAGAATAGCGAAGGCTCTTTGTCCCTGGAAGCAGCCTCGCGGACCAGCCAACATATGTCTCCTATCGCTTCACACTGTTCGGCCATCAACCCAAGGTCCTCATGGCCGCGTAAAGATAGATGGTAGTACAAGCTGAGGTGGTCCAGCCCCCACCCGTCTGCATACTTGAAAGACAAAAGAACAGGTTGGCCCAATATGACTTCACTGGGGCCACCCACTGAAATCCCGTGGGAACGCAGCAGCACGAACAACTAGGGGGTGCCATCATAAAGCTCCGGCCTTCGGTCTTCTTTCCTGATAAAAGTTCTGTATAGATAAAGCCGATCGCTCTCAGGATGCCAAGAAGCTGTAGAAGGCGTCGGCTCCTCCACCGGCAAAGGGATTTGTTGGAGGACCAGTCGTTCGCCGCTCACACGGCACAGGCCTTGGAGCGTCTTCAAAAAGCCATCCTTGCTGATCTCCGACAGCTTTGGCTCGACCTTGGACATACCCTGTTTGGCAGCCTTCCTCGCCTCCAGGTAGTTCGATACTGAAGCGTTCGTCTGGGATTCAGCCGCTTCAAATAAGCCGGGTCGATGTCCAGAGCCGGCACTGGTTGGGAGTCCAGAAATTTACATTCTGCAACAGCCCAGCACTCTCTCCTCGAGTTCCTGTAGAAGCATGTACGCGCATTCCACCACTTGATGTACTCCGGAGTCACCCGGGGAAAGCGCGCGGGGACTGGAACTCGGAACGAAACTGCCTCTCGACGGTGAAAGTAATCCCACCAAATGCGGGCCTCATCATTGGATACTTGGCCGGCTCGAGCCCTGTTCGGCAACGCAAATTGGGTGGAAGTAGCTGGGATATGCTGGTCATAGCCGAAATTCTGACTGAATCGGAAAGGATAATAAGGCTCCAGCCACAAGAGTCCGCTCTTGCGAAAAATCAGGACGCTTGGTCTTATAGACAGCGCCCAATCGATCAACTCTGACTCCAAGATCGGCCTCGTACACTTGGCATCAGAAATAGGGTGGACATACTCTTCCACCTCGTGCATGCAGCACTCCCTCATCCTGTTCACTAGGGGGCTAGAATGAGCCGCCAAACTCCAAAAGTGCAGGACTCCCGGGGAATCCAGTGGAACCTTTGTAAGCTTTCCACGTATGGCAAAAAGCTGGTCCGCTACTCGTGTCAGCTCAACACTGGCGAACTCTATCATCCTGGGGACCAGCTGTGCTGACTGAAGCGACCGAGGAGCAGCCTCCGGAAATAGGGTACAGACCCAGGCGTTGAAGAAATGCAGCGGGCCGACCCTCCGAAGACTCCTGGGAAGATGCGAGCGGTGCAGGTCTCCCAGCAACTTGTATATCAGGCACAGTGCAACAGGGCAAAGCGAGAGCTTCATGCCCCAAGCCATCAAGCAGGCGGGATAGATAGCCTCCGCCCTAATCACGCTCTCGTCACCTTGCGGCAGAGCGAAGGAACAAATCCAATAAGTAAGAAAAGCAGCACAATGAGTGACTGCATCTACACCCCTGGGGTTGGGGCCTCCGGGTTGACTTCCCTCCGAAGTCGAGGGGTAAGCAGTCTGCCGCCGGACCCTTTTCTTCCCCTGAACCGGAGCCGGCGCCACAGAGGGGCAATCTGTATATTTCTGCTCTCCCCTGAAGAAATACTGAAGCCATGTGCCCATCCGCACACGCCTCTTCTCTCCGGGCTTCCTCGCCCCCTTCGCCTCATGAGAGGAACGGCAGAGGTTGCGGTACGCCTTCATCAAGTAGCGATAGGCAAAACCCGTCAAGTATCGCCCTTCTCCGTCTGTCTGGTCCTTCAACCAGTCTGGCCAGCAGACTTCTTCATACGGCTCGCCGTCTATCGGGAGGCCGCTCAGCTGCGAGAGACTCCAGAGGTCTAAGGACGTCTCTCCTTCCGAAGTATAGAAGGTGTTGTACTCCGGGCAAAACACCTCGATCATGCCGCAACAAAGACCCTTCGAGATGGGGTAGTAGTATCTGGATGCGTATACACTGTGATATACACCCACCCTGATCAGAATGGGTGCATACTGCTGCAAGACAAAGTCGGTGAATTCAACTGCTCCCGGCCTAAAAGCGTGGGCGTCGGTGGCCTTCAGGTCAGCAAACCACCCTACGGAGATCTGATGCTTGAATCGGACCGCCAGGTAGCCTAACAAGAAAGGCTCGTCTCTGTATCCCCACTTGAGCGGAGCCAGGAATAAACCAAAAGATGGCTTCTCCCGGTCTACCAGACCCGCAGTCTCGTTCCACCTAGCCGGAATGAATTCAGGGGCTTTGGTCAGCAGCCCGTCCTGTGGAGACAGCTCCTGAAGCCCGAGCACAGCGCCCCACTTCCTCGGTTCGCCGGGCAGATAAATGGGTCTTCCCCTTACAACGCAGTCATTAAGACTGTCCCGTCCCTCGAGCAGTGCTAGCTCGGCTCTGCGAACAAGGAGTAGGTCCCACTTCCCTTGAAGGTTGAACCGCTTCAGAAAGGACATCAGATGCTTATCCTTAGGATGGTCCACCCGGGAGCTGTCAGGGCGTTCATATTTGAAGGAATCACTTCCAATGATCAACAGGCGGTCGGTATCCACTGTCTCAGTCTCGGAGTCAGAGGATTCAGCTACGATGGCTAGCTTGCCGTGACCCCTGTCCAAGGAGTGAACATCCCTCCACGTTACTATAGCACGGGAGGAAGAAGATCCAGATGCCATGATATCTGCACAAAAGGCAGCCACAAAGAAAGCAAATAAAGTCAGAAGGCCTGTTCAAGATGAAGTCTTTTCCGACAAAAATTTGGTAGAGTCTCCCCAGCTCGAGAGATTGCCAGGGCGAAGCGAGAACTCGTCCACTAAGTGACGATCCCTATAAAAGGCCGTAAGCGTCACGCCAGGGCCAAACAGGACACCCAGGGGATAGCTCCGAGGACAAGCCTACAAGGAGCCTCCCGGGGCATGGGAAAATAAGGGGTTGCACCCCGAAATCCCTCTACTCACCCCTCTGCCCTTGCCGCCGCCCTCTGGAGAAGGAGGAGAAAGAGAGAGAAAGTGAAACTGCAAATGAAGTTGAAGTGAAGGAAAAGAAGAAGGAAGAAGAAGTTATAGGGGAAGGCTCGATGGGCCTAATCCGGTGCGCTAAAAGGCGCACCAGATTAACGTTTCCCCCTCAGAAAATGGCAGACTCAAGCTAATCCGGCGCGCTAATTAGCGCGCCGTATTAGGCCCACATCTAAAAGGGGCACGCCGAATTAGGCCCCTTTCAAATGAAAAAGGGCGCGTCGAATTAGGCCCCCTTTTCAAATGAAAAGGGCGCGCCGTTTTAACACAAGTCCCATGGCAGCGCCGGATTAACCATCGCGCCGTATTCGAGGGCCATTCCAAGACCGTGTCAAGTCAAACGGGAATCTGCCCAGATGAAGCTCATCCACGGGCCCCGCTTCGCCCGTACCTCGCTCGCAGCACCCGGGGCTGGGGGGCATTTGTTGGCACTCAAAATATGGTCAACGGTGATCAAGCCGTAAAGATGAATGATACGGCCCACTGAAGCACGGAAGCCGATGAAGATCAACATATTGAACACTTCCCAAGCTGCCAGAGCCTCGAGTCACCTGGAATGAACACCGGGGACTTCGCCTCGGGAGAGTCAAGATGAATCCACAACCAACCGGCAGCGCGACCAAGCCTGCCTAATGATCCGGCATCAACTCCGTCGTGCCGCTACCCCACACCCGTCGCCCGACCAAGGACGACGGTCTACCCGGTGGCTCGCCACCTCAATGAAGACTCTCCTGAGGAGGAAGAATGCCCTCGGCCCCTCAAAGCAAAGGATCGAAGGTTCTGTCAACAGAAGACCCCGATTACCCAGCACGGGTACGGCTTCTCAGCACATTGGGCCCATTGGCGGCCAGATGATCGCCCGGTCGAGGCGGAAACACCCTGGGCGGCATATCACTACCCGTGGGAGCTACCAATGCAAGTCGAGACGAGCCAGCAGTACAAGCCGTGATGCCGAGAGCCGTTTCAGCAGAAAACCCGTGTGTTCGAGCTTAAGGTACACGAGTTCCGAAAGCAGCCATTTGGCGGCCCAGAAGTCTCGTCTATAGTCTCTCCTATGCCCCGACAAGACCACGAAGAGACGAAAGGTCACAGCAACCCCCGAGGTCAGTCCGAAGCCTGTTATTGGACCCGTGTCGGGTTAAGGCGATCAAATGGTTCAAATCCGGCGCGCTCCTGCTAAACCGGCGCGCCCCCTCAAATCCGGCGCGACCTCTTAATCTTGGGTAGCCTTCTAAACCGGCGCGCCCCGTTTAACTCGAATCCGGCGCGGGAAATGGTTGTAAACCGGCGCGCTAAACCCCGCACCGGATTGAGCTCGCTCGAAGGTTTCCTATATAAGGGGGCCTCATGTCCGAGAACGGAAGGAGAGGAGGATCATCAGAAAAGAGGAAGGGAGGAAGAGAGTAACATAAGAAGAGAAAAAGGAGAGAGAAGAGAGCTTGGAGAAGAAGAAAGGGGAGCAGAGAGCCTGTTTCATTCCGATACCCTGTGCTTCCTCCGATTCTCTGCTGCGAAGTTCCAAGGTTGGTTGGCGAGTCCGACGGCGTCTGCCCCTCTGCTAGTCTCTTTTCTTTTCTCTGCTAATATAGCTCCACGGAGCATTACCCCGAAGGGCGATGATATGAGCCCGGGGCATTCCTCGAACTCCCCCTCTCTCTGGTCGACTCTGTTTCTCTGTTCTTTCTTCTTTTCAGGAATGGAATCGGTCTCAGGCAACAACGTCGGGCCAAATATATTGTAGTCTTTCACTATACGATTGAATGAATGAAAGGGTGTGTTGCTGCTATCTTGTAGTCTATCTTTCATTTGGGTTTTCCACCGCCGAATACGCCTCAGATCTTTGAGGCAAATATCAATAGTCCCCTTCCCCGGGGTTCTTTCGCTGTCGTATAGACGATGTGAATGAGTCAATGTGCTCAGATGTTCCCCCTAGCCGGAGGGATGCTTATCATTGCATCATCCTTCGCCCCAGAGGTGGCTCCGCAGTCCGTCCCTGTTCATGGTTCAGGGTTAGGAGAGTGAACGTCTCCGCCGCTCCCATCATGTAGTTGTGCGTACTGGAGATGCTGTCGAGCTATTCGACCATGTGACTCTTCCAGGAGGTCAGTCTGCTGGCCGACCCCTGGGTTTTAAGTCTGGTCTAACGGCTCCCCTTCTAGCTTGCCTCTTCATTGAATGTGTACGTATATGGTCATCTGCTGTTCACTCCATAAGCAAATGTTTTCCGGTTACAGCACTCTTTAGTGATTTATCCTCTCGAAGAGTTCACTGCCCGGGGAGGGGAATATTCCCCATCAACTTCAATCATTGTGGAGCCACAGAGTCATATCTTCTAATGGTATGCATTCTATGTCTCACCTAATGAACATCAACGGGGTTGACCCGACATCAAATCCACCTTCTCGAGGGAGGGGTGGTGGCTGTGAGAAGATCACCTCTCGTAGGCTGGCCCTCGAGGTGATTTCTCATCTCAGCCGTCCCTTGATTACTTTGACTCGTGGAGTTGGATACCTCTAGCAGGCTAGTCCTCAGGGTCTTTCCTCTCCAATGAAGTCCGTCGGTCACCGCTTGGCACTCCCGGCCTTAAAGGAGCGTACCCCTAATTCGTGGGACTGTCTCCGCTTCGCCCCTGTAACCCCCCCAAACCAGGGGAAGTGCTGCCAAAATTCGGACTGATAACTTAGTCGAATTTGCACTTGTTATGCTTTGATACATCTATTAAAGACTATGCTTGAGTAGGAACCTCGCATAAGTCTACAATTGCCTCGATTACAGTGCTTCTGAGGCCAAAACAAATCTTCCAATCTTCTAAAAATATCAACAAAGTCTCAATAAATGTGCGCAAGATTCAATCGAATTCGAATAAACCTAAAGCCTCCCTAATCCGGCGCGGCCCGAATCCGGCGCGCCAGTTTCTGGCGCGCCCCCCCTCGCTCCGTTTTAACATTAGACACGTAAGTTGTTTAAACTTCTTGAGCCCCTATCCGGCACGCCCAGGTCGCTCCGAATTAGCCCCCTTTTGCAAGCGCGCCGTATTAACCTCAGCTGACCGTCGCGCCGTTTTAACCCCATTTGGCCACCACGCCGTTTTAGCGTTCATATGGGTGTCGCGCCGTTTTAACCCATCCCTCGTACCTACGTTCCAGTGGCGCCGTTTTAGGCTTTTACCCACGCTTCCCGCGCCGTTTCAAGTTCTACACCTACGCGTACCGCGCTGGTTTCGCTCCGAATCACGTCGTTGTGTCGTTTCGATGCTCTCCTCGTCTCCGGGGTGATCTCCAATGCTAATGACGGAATTAAATGAACCCTATAAATAATAAGCCAAATAAATCGATTTGTCTAAACCTGAATTAATCAGTCTCATAGCTTCATCACCGTGATTGAGTTTAAGCATTCGCATCGCATCAATGTATGCTTGAGTGCGCGAGCCCTTGGTATATCAAATGGCACTAGCGGAAAGCCGGGCAACGTCCGATAGGAAGCTCTTGTTATGCGTGATGATGGTCTCCGGGCCTAAGTCATCCGCCACGTATTGAGGGTTTCGCCCTAATGAACTGTTCATGACAGACTAGAATATCTTGCATGATCATCTGCAGCCTTTGCATTCTTTATTTCGGCCTCGACAGCCCATTATCTCGGCAATTAATCAAAGGTTTTCCCTCCTCGCGGGAGATGTAATTAACGCCATAGCCTTTATGGTATGGCAGACTGTTGATCCCGACCGAATCTCACTCTCGCTCGACACGGGTCAGAATGAGCGCACCATAAGCTCGTCACGTACGTGACTGGCACGCCTGCGTAGTCAATCAGTCAGTTAATTACCGGTTAGTTAATTGATTGATCGACGCGTAAATAAACCAAATAAACCTAAAATAATTATTTTTAATTAAAAAAATCATCAAGAAATCCCATCGTCGAAACAGACTATTGGACGCCTCGTATCTCAGTCTGGGAAACCAGGCTACGCACTAGTCAGTTTCCTTCCCAGCCTGTCCCTTGCCCTCCTAAACCATGATGATCTTCACTTCTCACGTCCGATAACGATCATATGGAGGCTCCAATGACTTCCCTACCCCTCTTGACGACCATAACAACACCTCTCTCATTCTTGACGATGGCCCTTGCCTTTAGCTACAGAGGCATAGAGGCTTAACTTCGTGGAAGTCATCGAGTTCTAAACCACAATGGAAAACTGCAGAAAAGGAGGTAGAAGAGGAATAACACTGTTGTTTTTCCTCTAGACTAAGAAAAGAGGTCGGTGGGGAGGGTCAAACAACTGAAAAGAAATAACCAGCAGAAACATACCTTAGGACGGAAGAAATATCACAGTTTTATTTTATGTCTTCTACAGCTGGTTGTACATTTTATCATACAACAAATTAATACGAGTGATTCATACATTGCTTCATGTGAACAAATGGTGCCCTCATTCCTCCACATCCTTCCTCAAGATGAGTTTGTCATCTATGAGTTACAGAAAGAAGCAGAAGAAACAGACGAAAAGGTGAAAATGAATAGATGTGCTGGCGATGGCAGACATGGAACTTGGGGCCAACACCTCTTGTTACCTCCACCCGCCACAAATGTGTGCCACCCCCCCCCCCACCTCACCAGATCCAACAGGGATCCCTAAGCAGTCCCTAGAATAGAACCCAGCGCCCGAGGAGTCGATTGATGCTCCCACAACATCCAGCACACGGGGGGCACTTGCCCGCCCCCTTACGTGTCCACCAGGATCCAACAACAAACTTGAATCACCATCGATGACAGGTGGATTTCTATTTGCAGGACTACAGAGGGTGATGAGGAGAGAGGAACTGTGCACTGCATTTGACGAGAGTCTCACATGCCCCTCTCCCAGATTCTCACTCGCCTTCTAAAACGTTGGATTTGGGGAATCTAATGGTTTCTGTGTGGTGGCAGAATTTCACAATGGTATCTATGCCACCGGTGGTATTTGAACCTCTGTCTGCCTGTCTGTCTATCAAATGCATCATGGGGTGCATCTAACTTAAATGCATCCCCTCTCATTTCCACCATTTTATCCTTAATGAGTGCCCGAAAAAGGATGGTATGTGAAGGGTGGTTATCATACAACAGGTATTTGCAACAATTTACAGTCGGATGTGATGTCTGTATAGAAGGGCATTTGTGACAATTCAAGGGGAGTGTGACTGTGAAGAGCATTTATGTGTATTGATAAGGGATTGTGTTTAGAAGGTAAAATGAGAAAATATTAAAGTGAAATGGTAACCAAAAGAAAGTATATCTTCTAGTGGCCATTTTAGCACAGACAATTGGCAATAGTCATGAGTGAAATGGTCATTTAGAGGGGATGCATCTAACTTAGATGCATGCTGGGTCTCATCTATGTAGTCGGAGGCGAAAGATGACCGAGGCGACCAAGGGGTTGTCTCGTGCCTCAAACGCCTAGGCGATGGCCTAGGTGTTTGAGGCATTTGAGGCGATATTTTATTAAAATAATCTATATAAATCAGAAATATAAATATATGTCTATGTATACACAAAATCAATAAACTTCCTAAATTCATTCATTCCTAAAATCAAACAAATTTAAATAAAATTAACAACAAATCTAAACAAATTGAAATAAAAAATCAAAGGGGCCAGGGCGTGTGGAGGTGGGCCAGGCCCACGAGACCGGATTGAGGCGATTGAGGCGGAGGCAAGGCGACTTGTGGCCGCCCCCATCGCCTTTGATAACACAGGGTCTCATTCCAATAGACCTCATATATTGTGGAAGGATTCACCCCATAGGTAGTCAAAATGAAGCATCAGACTTTTTGACATTTCATTTGGTTTCAAAAAAGGCTGAAAGCAAACTACTTGGTAAGTCCCTCCTACATGTGTTACATCTGCCGTTATGTCTTCGCTAGAGTTATGACAGAAGTAATAAGATATGTGACACACCTAAGAGAACATTGTCAAATGAAAAGCAATTTGTTTCAGCTTTATGAGCAAATTTGCAGAGAAATTTGTCATAAAAACGGATGTAGCAAAAGCAGAGCCTCAAATTAATATTCATGGTAGAAAAGGAAGAAATGCATCAAATTTATGCATGTAACTTTCAAACCAATAAAGTCGTGAAGTATCAGTTTACACTTGTTTTGTCAATTTGTTATAGATTATAGGCTTTCATATACCTCTTTTCTTAGAGAAAAGGTGTCACAACTTCATGTGCATAATAAACTACTTGTCAAACCAAATAATTGTCATTAACACAGCTTCAGGTCAATATTTAACAAAACTGTGGCAACTATAGGGCTCTAAGTGAGATTAGTTTTTTTTGTCTCCTCAGTCATAATCTTTCTTTTGGGGATTATTTTGTACTATAGAACATGCAGTGGTTTGGATGGCAGAGAGTATTTGTAATGGATAATTAATTACAGAATTGACAAATTGTCACTCTAGGTAAGCTTATTTGAGGTCAAATGCAAGGCAGTTTTTTGTTCCTACTCTCTATATTCATCTAAGGATTTTGTGTCGTCAACCACACAATACCTGGAATTTTACAAATCTATCAATGAATTGCTAAAGCCAAATTTATATTCCTCATGAGTTCCACAAACATTACCACAAACGTTGCATCAAAGCAAGAAAAGACCAAATAACATATACTAATAGCTATATATTCAAACAAGATGATGTTCCACAAATGGTTCAAACAAATAAAAACGAATTGCAATAATAGTTCTTTCATTCTATAGAGTAGACTGACCCTAAAAAATGTGGCATCGAAGGAGAAGGTGAAAAGAAGAACCTTGGAATTTGAACTCAAACATATGGAACTTCCGAACAAGGAAGACAAGCTAGGTCAGCACAACTTCCAAATAGCATGGAAGTTTAGATAGATAGCCTGAAGATTAACCAATAACAAATAAATTCAAAAATGCCACAAAAATATAACAGCTAAATGCATAAAAAAAACTTTCTACAGTTATTCAATAAATTGTGATAGTGTCCATTTTCCGGGAAAAGAAAGAGATTCAAATAATCACATGCACTAAGACATTTTTCTAGAAGATGACCAAAAGTCCACAATTCATTAAAAGAGAAAATAGCAAAAGTACGAAAAGAACCGTACCCACACACTCAAAGACAGCAGTTTACCAAGGTGGTAAGAACTACTGCAATAAGACATTAACACATCTGCCACAATCAAACAACCAAGTCAGAGGAGAGAAGAGGGGAGACAAAATCTTTGGGACATCACACACTTCGAATGAGGTTAGTAACCAACCGCCTCTGTAACGACCCGAGAATCCGATTACCGAGAAGGCCCGATAACCCGAGACTCGCACCGCCGCCCACGAGCCGGGAGGGCTCGGAAGGGCTAAAAGGAGTGTGGAGGCACAAAGAAATAGGAAATAAAGCATGACAACTCAATAATTAACAGGAATAAATAAACAACTACAACAGAGTCCAGTCGAACAGAAAGTACAGTCTAAAGCAGTAAAACATACCACATGCCAAGTGAACACTCGGCCCGGCAAGTTGGCAACTGAGAACCAGAACATGGTAGTGGTCACCTGGTGACCGCGACCAGATGGTAGCGGTCGACCGGCTACCGCGACCAGATGGTAGCGGTCACCAGGTGACCACTACCATGTTCTGGTTCTCAGTTGCCAACTTGTCGGGCCGAGTGTTCACTTGGCATGTGGTACGTTTTATTGCTTTAGACTGTACTTTCTGTTGGACTGGACTCTGTTGTAGTTGTTTATTTATTTCTGTTAATTATTGAGTTATCCTGCTTTATTTCTTATTTCTTTGTGCCTCCACACTCCTTTTAGCCCTTCCGAGCCCTCCCGGCTCGTGGGCGGTGGTGCGAGTCTCGGGTTATCGGGCCTTCCCGGTAATCGGATTCTCGGGTCGTTACAGCTTTTCTTCCGTGGCATGTACCATCTCATGTCTCAGCAGTTTGGCGGAGAGGCTGCTGAGGGCTCGTCAGTCAGGGGTGGGCCGGGCCGAGCAGTGAGGGACTTCATGCAGTTCCATCCACCTTACTTTAGCGGCCAGGCAGACCCTGATGCGGCTCGTGATTGGCTCGATGAGATGGAGCGGGTGCCCAGAGGTAGTGCCAGAGGTCTGAGCCGGGGGATGCCCCGTGTAGCTGTACTTTTCTTTCTTGTAACTGTACTAGTCGTGGACTGTTGTCGTGGTTATTTTATTTTGTGGACCATGTAAATTGTTATCTTATTTCCTGCTTAATATCATAACTGTTTAATTTCTGCAATTACTTGTGATAACTATGTAGTTTCCACACCATCCTTTTAACCCTTCCGACTCTTCGGACTCGTGGGTGGCGGTGCGAGTCTCGGGTTATCGGGCCTTCCCGGTAATCGGATTCTCGGGTCGTTACAGCCTCCCACGCAGAAAAATGACAAGGGGATGCCAAAAGGAGAATAGTTGTAATAAAAAGAGATGCCATACAATTTAAAGTGCTTCCACAGCTAAAAACCATGCACTTAACCGGCAAATCTTATTAATTTTATCTCGAATCATGGTTTTTCATACTTTTCTTTGATGGTTGTCTTGGAACTATTGTCTTCTTGAAGTTGAAAGTTCTATTTAAATGGGTGAAAAACTCAAGTAACCCCAATGAGTCTGTGGGAGATCAACAAGGAATGTAAATGGGATTCAGTAGGCGATAGTAAGGTTCAATGTTCTCAGTTCTCTCAATTTCAAAGGTTCTATGTTCTCAGTTCTCAATTTCAATGGGTTTTCATGGAAGAAATGAGTAGTGTTCTGTGGATCAAGATCTCCATATCAAATCTCTGACTAAGCTCGACAAATCAAAGAAAAAAGATCTCAGAAACATTAGAAACTGAGTTGCCATTCATTAAAAGGGTTGATTCACCAAAAACTACTATAAAAGGTTTTTGTAATCTTTAAGGTCAAATAGTAATTTCCAAGTATTCTCATAAAGCAAAATACATCAAGATTTAATGTTGTCATCTATCACCACAAATGTGCCACTTCCACACTCTCTTCTTCCCCTTTCCCCCTCCTGGATCCACCCACAACATAACACCCTTAGCACCAGCGTCCTGAAAGCAGCTGTCTCAACAGATCACTTCCTCGAATGCCTGCTGTGGTGGCAACATTACATAGAAGATTGACACAAGAGCCATACCAAAAAGAGAAGGGCAATCCTTCATTAATGGACTTGGAGATGTTGATTTTTTTTTTGGATTCTCGAGGTCAAACTCACCTCGGCTTCCCATTAACTCAACCCCCACCCCTACCACAACCATGTGTAGACTGAGTTGTGGAAGGAGATGTTCATTTTTTAGAGTATTGATACAGAAGTAATGTGCCCACTGAATGTGCAACATTTCTTTCCCTCCTTTTTCTTTATTTGTTGATGTTGTTGGGTGGGGGACTTGGGGGGAGGGTGTGGTAGTCAGGCGCAGTTGTTTAATCATTGACATCGTCTCTGTTATGTGGACTTTTTTTGGAAAATCTATACTAAATTAGAATGTTTGGGCTATTCAACTTTGTATATTGTGCGTACTACAGTTCTCTCTGAAACTATAAATTAATTGAATAATAGTATGTTATGATGTAGGGGAGGGGGTTGGTTACATGTGAGGATGACTTGAAACAATATCTAATTTTGTCATTACTTTAAGAAAAAGAGATTTTTGCAAATAAGCCATTGTTAAACATGAATTTGCAAAAAAAAAACACTCCTAGAAATGCATTAGCAAGGATACCACTGCGTAAAATCATATTGTGCAAATATGTCATTTTTATTTGCATGCATACCACTTTTTTTGCCCAAAACTTGCAAAAAAATCACTCTTCGATGGCCTTACATGACATTTTTGCACTATTTGATTTTACGTAGTGGTATGCCTGCTAATGTATTTCCAAAAATGACTTTTTTGCATATTTACTTATAACAATTGTTTATTTGCAAAAAACCCTAAGAAAATTTTTCAAGGGGCAATTGACACAATCACCATGTAACATTTCTCTCTTTCTTTTTGTGAAAGTAATTACCATGCTTCCTTCTTTTTTCAGTTAGAAGAATTGGAGATGACCACAATCTGCCATGTGGTTGAAGAAGTACATAAAACAGTAATATGCTGGCGTTGATAGATACTTACCTGCCTAATACAACTCATGAAAGCCCCAAGAATGGATAAGCAGAACATTGGCCAATCTAGACAGCCTCTGATTAACATTGAAAACATATTGGATTCTTTTCACTCTGCATGACTTCTAGTTCAATTCTCTACCTCATTCAGAAGACAATCATGCTGCACTAGCATAGCCATATTCAGGTGAAAATGTACAATCTAAGTATGGTCTCTCCACTGCAAAACTAGTTCCATTTATTGATGTCTCCTCAAGTACAGCTAAGAAAAGATTCCGTTTCCCATGATACCACCATTATCCACTTTCTGAAATTGATTTGGTTTGGGGCCTATGTTCCTCACGTTAGTTTCTAGCATTTCCCCTTAGTTCAATCTGGCAGAGACATGAAATTGTCCATCAACCATGAACCCAGTGGCATGCAAATGGTTCCTGACATCTACCACACAATGGACACTGTTATGCTGTACCAACTCAGCATCAGTATTTAACTTATGATCTATCAAACTATATTGCATTATGTTTGCTTGGTCAAAAGTTAGGTCCAAGTGCATGTTCAATTGTAACAGTTGTCTGCATCAAGGTTTTTAAATATGTTCCTTGAACCGGAACCAGTTGGGACCGGTTCCAATTCTGGTTCTGGCCGTTTTGGCCAGTTCCGGCCAGCCTCTCCATATTGGAACCGGACCAGTTCCAGCTGTTCTGGTCCAGTTTGGCCAGTTAACAGTACCATGGTCTACATTCAAATAGATTTTAAATGGAAGGGACACACACTGATAATCATATGGCCTTTCGGCCCTTTCCAAGCTTTGCAAAATCCAAATTCTATATATGCAGGGTGATGACAATGTGATGCCCTTTAAGCAACACAATATAGAGGAATACCCTAAAGTCATTGAAAGAAGATATCCATGTCTTCTCTGTCACTCCATTCATCATCCCCATGTACCCCATAGTACCACCATCCCTCCTCTCCAGACAAGCCTTCCGTATAGTATAGTATTTTGAAGGAAGTACGCCTATTCTCCGTCTCTGTTAGCAGCGAGCCTAAAAAGAAAGGCAGTGCCAAAATCAAGTTTCCGATTGGAAGGTGCGATAGGACTTCAATAATACATCCAAGCCTCAAGCCAATACATGAGCTGCGCCCTTAAACGAGTTATTTCCCGAGATATAGAAATGGGTACCTGCGAAAGTGAGTTCTCTAGCCAGCCAGTTACAAGCCAATATTCAGCCAGGGGTATGGAAAGCATGTTGAAAGGTGCCTTCTTTTGAGGGTTATAACACCTAAGTAAATGCTTTCTTAGTCCGGGCAATCCTATTATCTGAGTTAGGAGAGTTTTTTTACTTTTGTATCTTCATACATACCATACGGTACCTATCCCGATTGCAAGGGCGCAGGGTCAAAGCATGGTGAAAGGTTCAAGTGGGAACTATACCTTCTTGATCTTGCTTTCTTTCTTCTCCGTGAGTTAAGTAAGAGCAAACTAAGGGGATTGAGCCAGTGCTAAAAAAACAGTTCAAGTAAAAGGAGCGAGGTGCCTTCAGGCAGGTATCTTTATGAAGTAATGGAAAAGAATCAAGTGCGGATAAGAAAGTACCCCGTTTCCACCACAACAGGAGGCTACCACAGAAGTCAGAGATTGGTTGGGGAGTTTCACCTGCACCCTTTGCTACGAAGTAAGCGAATCAAGGCAGTTATTAGGCTTCCTTTAACGAAAAGAGTAGAAAGCCAGTCCCTCAAGGCTTATGCGTACCCTGTGCCCCATTCCCGTTCAAGCCGAAGCCCTATCTCTTGATTGATCTAATCAGACGCTTGCTTTTTCCCAGTCAAGATAGTACCCTTTACAGCTCCGTAAGTACAGTCACCAGCACTAGCACTAGCAATAGCTTTTTCCAGTACAATGAGTCAGGCCGAAGGTCTTTATTACATAACCTTAAAGAATCGGTACAAACAAGAAAGACACGCGAGTAATATGATTATCAAGATCATGATTCAACTTCTTGAATCTTGGAATCTTTGATCTTGATGGAATGCATGCTGATAGGATGAGATGGGATGGTCTCGTGGATCACACGTGGAGATGAGAGCCTCATCCAACGTTGGGGAGACATCCACACGAGTTTAGGCTTGTGGAGGTGGGTCTTTCCCTAAGGTGACGAGTTCCCTATCTAGTCCCTGTGAGTTGAGCGTCTCTTTCATGTTCCTAGACTGCCTGGTTATGTTACCAATGTGTGGGGAATCCCTAAATATTGGGTTGGGTATACCTCTGGGGCCATTGGAGAACTTATCCAGAATGACTGATTCTTTAAGGAGGTATAAATGTTTTCTTGGGGAAGCGGGTTCCCTTCACTTTATTATTAGTTTAAGATATAGCTTTCGGTGAAATATTGAGAGGGAACCCCAGATCTCCTGGTTTGTGAGCTAGGTTCCACCCTTTTTTTCTTGGCACGAGATGCTATTACACCATACACGGTAGGCGAAAGACCAAGCACAAATCTCGATGATTAAACATTTCGGTATTTCAGCATGTGATTCACTGCCGAAAGCTCCTTCTTGTACGTTGGCACTTGAGGGAGGTGGTTCGACTACCTTTTTCATCTTCAGATGGAACAAATTTTCTTTATCGCTTATTACTATGCCATTGATGAAGATTCCTAGCTTGGGAAAAGACCTTAAATCCTACCTTTCGGCATTGTGATAAAGTGTTGACAGAGTAGAGTGAAAGGCACCACATCGAGAGAGAGGGCAGGGGAAAGACCCGGACATTGAGAGGCGGACAAGGAGGCGCGGAGCGCTCTAAAATAGGTACTGATAACCGCCTGCCACCACAAGCCCTAGCTTTTAAGCCGAAGAAAGAAGCAATCATACCCTTATATAAAGAACAGAAAGATATTGCACTTCAAAATCGTTACTAGAAGCACTGCAAGCACACTTTCTATCTTGGCAAACCAAACCCGAAAAAGCACCTCCCCCCCGGCTAGCCTTGCAAGAGCGGGTGTGCGGGAGAACATAACTGAGCATCAAGGTTCTGAAAGAAGGAAGGTTCCCGCGTTCAGGAAAGCTTTTTCACCGTCCATGGGGTATTTGTCTCTATCTCGCTCTCCCAACTCATACTTATGATAGGCGGGCTCAATGCCGGCTCCCCCGGAGATCCTTCTCTTTGAATTCCCGGTATTCAGTCGCAAGCGCCTTGGTTCCACCCTTCAATACATGAAGCGGATCGCCGGGAAGGCTCTTTCTCAAGCATAAAGCGACCTTTTTGACGATCCACAGGTTGCGCTGAACCTCTCTTCCTGCCGCTAGGAGTGAAATACATTGCGTGGCTGCCCGATCATGACGTAGTCCGAGATAGAAGATTGAGAAAGGCAGGGCAAGTGGGAGATGTTCCACGAGCTACTTGTTTTAAGTCTTTTTCCATATCTAGGTAAGAGAAAGACAGGAGAGACTTCCCAAGCATGGGTGTTTGATCGATGGAATGCTTGCTGTCAGCATCTGTTACTGGACATCTTGCTTGAAGCTCTGTTCCCATGTCGATGTAAGCTCTTTGCTTTTAGCTCTGTTCCTAGCACAAAATCTTTAGCTTTCTTTGCTTTTCCTCTGTCCTTTTCATCATCCCCATGTACCCCATAGTACCACCATCCCTCCTCTCCAGCCGGGTTCCACAGCCCAAACCATTGCCATTGCCCATGTTTTTAGGATACTGCCCCCTGAAACTTGATGAAAGTCCCATCAAGTGCACATCGACGTTCATGAACAAGCACTGAATGACCTTTCACATCTATTCAAGTGACATACGGAGCAAATACATAGCAAGACGCAATTCAAGAAAAGAAGACCAGATCCTTTGAGTATAATCAATTCTGTGATGGTCAGTGTCCGAGCCCTCCGGCATGGAGTAGAACCCAGTTGACAGGCACTCCCATGGTATCCAGGCCACGGATGGCCAATAACCATTTCCAACGACACCCATTCCCCCATCCCCCCGCAAACGACGCCCACTTCTAGACAGCTCCGCTCCTACTCTTGCCTCCTCCACCCATGCCTCACCCCGTGATTACAGAAAAAAAGAAAAGAAAAATGAAAACGTCAGACCCTGCTCATTCTGGAGAAGATCGAGCAAGGAGAGGAAATAATCGCGGGCCCCCGGCGGTAGCAGCACCCCCTTCCACGTCATCGGGACGTGAAACTCGATCCCAACCCTAGTAGAACGCCGAGATCTAACACCTCCCACCCCTCCCCCCACATGCTTTTGCCGACCTCCCATTGCAGCCCCATTGAACGAATCCGACAACGAACAGCACCGGACAAGGAGGGATAGAAGGGCAAGTCGCTTTACCTCCTCGAGTTTCCAACAGCGTGGGGAATTCCGCCGCCGCCGGCGGCTGCGCTCGGGCGTGGGCGATCGTGCTGCGGCCGCACCTTGCGGCGAGGAGGGGTGGCTTCGGGAGGGGGGAAGTTTCTCTCTCTCTCTCTCTCTCTCTGTAGCTTGAACTGTCGCAGCGGAGAGGGGGAAAGTTAAACGGAGGCATGTTTGGATCTAGACATTTAGAATTCCATGAAAGCGTTGGAAGTGGATCCTCTTTGTCTTCTGTTTCCTTTAAATTTATTTACACGTGGGGAAGCAGAATTCCTTGGAATGAAAGGGATTTGTGATTCCGTCGTTACCCCTCTCTCTCCCCTTCCCCCACGATGCGTGTGCGTATTGCGTTAACTGCGTTTCGGATCCTATCTCCACCCCCACCAACCCACCCCACCCCCCAACTTTTGAATGGATTTTCTTTTGCGTGTATGTTCATGTTAAGAAAAGAATTTACATTGACATTTTTGTCTTTGTGCTAAGAAATATATTTATAGGAGAAACTCTACAATGCTATATTTTTCAATGCTTCATTTATACGGTGGTTGAGATCACTTTTAAAAAAAACTCTTTCTACCTAAAAAATTATATTATATCAATTTTTAATTTAATTTTTAAAATTAATAGAAACAAATAACTATATATTTGACAAAATTATCATAATTTTTAAATTTTGTGTGGATCTATTTGATAGAACAACTTGGAAGCCCTTAACACCCTACAAGTTGATGGCCTTTGAAGCCCTGAACACCCTGGCCATGGCGGAGATCAGCGAGGGGGACGCGGAGGCCTACGGCTACTCAGAGATGTGGGTAAAGAGGAAGCGCTCTAGGTGGCACCACCCTCTGCTGGACCGCCCGCCCACCAAGGAGGAGTACCTCGCTCTCTACCTCATCATACTAGCCTGCGGCGGGGGAAACCACCACCCCACTAGTCTTCCTCCCTGTCTCGACCCATGCCCAAGCTTTCCTACAAGTGCTCTGTCTATGGAAAGGCCTTCCTTTCCTACCAGGCCCTCGACGGCCACAAGGCCAGCCACCACAAGCTAATCCTCGGCCCCGACGTCGACGCCACCTCCGCCGCCGCCCCCTCATCCTTGGGCACCACCACCTCAGCCTCATCGACATCCGCGGTGGAGGAGGATGGTAGGAACTGGTTGGGTCTAATGGTTCTCCATCTGCTTGCGGTGCTTCACGTCCGGGCAGGCCCTGGGTGAGCACATGCAGCTATACTATGACAAGGGTGCCTTGCTGTCGCCCCTAAACGGCGTCCGCCCATAAGGAGCTCATAGAGGAAGACCCCGAAGGCCCACCAATCGACTGTAGAGCCGTGGCACTCGCCGAATGCGACCTCGGGTGCCAGGTACTCATGGGTTCCTATGCATTTCATTGAGCATGCCGCCTTCAACTCTGCAACGAACTCCAACACCATCTCCCAATCGACCTCGTCATAGCTGCTACCCCACGCGCCGAAGCCCCACGCGCCGAAGCAGCAGCTGCCATGGCAGGGCCTCTATGGTCTTCTATTGCTATTCTTGTTGGTGGTCTTCGACCGACCATAGATGGATGGGACGACGTCGGAGAGGAGGCAGTGATCGAAGTAGGAGAGCACGACAAGGCCGTCCTGCATTAGAGCAGGTTCTCGTGCTTGAGGTCACGATAGATGATGTTGCCTAGTAAATGGCCGACCTAGAGGGGGGTGAATGGATAATTTAAAATTTGATCATGATAAAACAACGTCTATAAATTTATGACTGGAAATACAAGTGCTACAGAAATTGTAACGTCTATGAATTTTTTAAGATTTTTTTTAATTTAAATATAATTATTTAAGCCCTAAATAGGTTTAATGGGCTATTTAAGGAATGAAGGCTCAATTGATAATTATTTAAAGACCCAGATATTAGATTAGGCTTCAGTCCACTCAAGTAGGCCCAAAAGACTCAAAACTTAACCTTTTAGGCCCAAGCCCAATTATAGAAACGTAATTGGGGCTAATTTGGAATTAAAATGGGATAAATAGAATAAATAGGGGACAAATAGTAGATAAATCCAAAAATTTCGGACTAAACGCCTAGAGGCGGTCTGTCGTGCGACCGTCTTCGCCTAGAAGCGGTCCCCTTCTGACCACTACTGGCTTCCGTGAGCGAGGCCAATAAACCCTAAAAAGAATGGGTTTTTATCCCTCCCAAGGGTCAGAGATCGAAGCTACCTGGCCTAGAAACTTGGTATAGGACTCTTAGGGATTGATTTGAGCCGAGAATAGGACTCTATGTCGACCTAATCTTGTAACCCTAATTCAAAACCCTATAAATAGACTCGACTTCGACTCATGCGAACCCTAATGTTGGATCACGTTTTTTGAAGGTAAGGAGACACTATCTCAAGTAAAACCTTTTGAAGGTTTTGTTCTCCTTTGTATTGTCTAACACTCCTCCAATTTCATGTTAGGAGGTCGAGTCTCTAAGGAGCTAGAAGCCCCATAAGTCGCTGTCCCTCTACAGTCTGTACAGAAGACAGTGCGTCTGTCCAAGAAAGAGGAGGAGATTAGAAACCCTAAACGAGGTTAGTTCAAGTTATACCTTTAGAACTTATTGTTGTCCTTTGTATCTTCTACCTATCCTCCAAGTTTTGTGACTTTAGGGCGAGTGGCTGAAGAGATAGAAGGCCCAGAAGTAGTCGGTTCCACGTAAGACGCGCAGGAGCCAGCATCAACTTTCAATCAGAAATTCGATTCATAGGAGCACTTCCAGAGGTAGGTTATCTCATGGATAGCTAAATTTAGGAACAAAAGCCCTTTGATTGCTCGTGATTTCATGCACTATACATGGAGGAGTTAATGATTTATGTTCACTACGCATGTAGGGTTCTTTCTGCATACATGAACCTTGTCCTTTAAGAAGAATATGATAATAATTTAATTCACGTAAATCCATGCATCTCCATGCATTACTTTTCTTCTATCATGACTTACCTTCATGTTTACTGGATTTTTTATGCATTACTTGCCCTAGGATAGGCCTTAATTGCACTTTTTAACCCTTTTGCCGACAGGCTTAAAACGGTCTCCCCAAGACCGCCACTGTCTTTTAGCGGTCCTCGGTAGACCGCATCTTCATTAGAAACGGTCCCCATAAGACCGCTAATAACAGAAACGGCCCTCATAAGATCGCTTTTATATTACTATTTTTTGCACTTTGTTAACCCTAAATAGAATGCAGAATTGCCTTAATAATCATATGTTAAGCCTAGGTAAATAAGTTTTATTCTTGGTTTTGGCTACATGTTCAGGATTATGGTTATATTGTGCATTAAACATGTTAGGTTTCATGTCTTTCATACTTTAAAAACCTATTTTAAACCTATGCTACTTTCATGCAAAAATTTATATAGTTTGTATTAAAGTTATTCTACATGGTTTATGGACTTGTGTTATAGATGTTTTGACTGCTGTTTTATCACGATCTCACTCTCATCTTTTGAGTCTTTTCTTAAGTACATGGCACGTATTCCGGTACGATATCATTAGTTACACATTGCACTCATAGGCACACAATCTTGGACTTGTGATCATCTCTGTTGGATATTCCTTCCACCAGACTAGGTGATCTTGTTTCAAGGCCTTCGTAAGTCTCCGCGAGCCTAGAATTCTCACTAGGACGCCGAGCTAGTTGTACTCTCAAAGCCCAATTGTTTAGAAAGCACTTTATCGGCGTTTTCTGTGTCTTGGATTTAGCGGTCATCAGGCGACCGCCACTGTCAAGTAGCGGTCATCCCGCGACCGCTTCTGTCTAAGAGTTTCACTGCGTCGACCTTCTTTTCTTCATGCATTGACTCTTCATAGAAACAGTCCTTCTCTGACGGCGTATGTCTAGAAACGATCCTGGCAAGACCGCTTCTGTCCAGAAACGGTCCAGACTTGACCGTCTTATGTCTAAACTATATTTAACCCGGGGTTTGACCCAAGGGTTGATTTTCCTAAGTTCTTAGATGGTCTATTGATTATCTAAACCTAATACCTTATTCAAAAGCTACCTAATGAATTATGAATGTTAAGGAACATGTCGTTATGTTGTCGGATTTCTTCCGTAGCATGACCTTGTCTTAAATCATCCTTTGAACTCTCATGATCGTTCATTGGTGCGTTCTTTGCCTTGGTTACATTCTTGTGAAACTATTGTTGAATTGAATATTATTGGCCGAAACATTATTATTTTCTCATGGAAGTAACTTGATCTGTAACTTGAAGATGTAAGAGCGGGCACTGATAGCGTCCAAGGGCTCCACGCTAGCCCCCTCGATAGATAGCCAGAAACGTGCTGAAAACCATGGGGTACGATGAACACTGGCATTGCATTGCGCTGAGAGTATTTTTTTATAGACGGGTGAAAACCATGAGGCAATCTTGTGATAAATTACATGCTTGCTAGTACTTTCTTGTTCATGACATTCTAGTGCATAGCCTTTATGGTTATGAAGCTACATTCTTGTTAATGAAAGGCCACTTTACCTTATATCTTGCTTGATCCTGCTCTATTATTCCTTCACATTCTTCATATCTCTATGGTTTGTATCTTGTTGTTACTATTGTTTATTCGTGTGTTTTCCCGCATTTCCCATTGCCTTATTATCTAGAGCGAAAATGTAATTACTTAAAGCTTGCTTCCATGTTGATGCGAAGATACCTACTGGATAAGTGTGCTCATTACTCTACATTTCAAATCTTTCCAGGAAACTCTAGTGGTTCGAATTCCGAGTATTCTGATAATGGGTCTGAGAGTGATGATTGAAGACTCGAGAGAAGACTTAGCGTGTTATAAGTCCTTATATTAGTCGGGAGTCATATGATGTAATTTTTACGTTATTGAGTCATCCTATATGTAGTTTTCATTTTTATTGAGTCTAGTAAACACTATGTCAAAAGAGAGTCAAACATTCATGTACTTTGATTATTATCAATAAAAGTTAGATTTTGATCAATTATGGTGTCCATTCATCTTATGTGTGAATGATTTACGCTCTGATTATATTGCTAGTTTGAGGCGTATTGTCGACTGCCTACGTTCCCCGAGTTTCTTCTGCTGTATACATATGGCTTGGTACGTGACAGTTAAGTTGGTATCAAAGCCTACGCATAAGTAAGTCCTAAAAAATGTCATGTCATAGGTTAAGTCCAAGGATTAAGGACCCACACCTATGAATTAAGAAAAAGAATCTCGAAACCCACGTGAGATTGGGTAGAGCACGGGATGAGATAGTTAATTAGAAATTATCTCTAGGTTAATTCCCCTTCACTCTATAGGAATTAACAAACTGTTCTTCTTCTCAAGTACCTACTCAAAATGGCTCACCGTGTCAACTGGGATGAGATGCAACAAACTGTTGCGGGTCTTACCCAGGCCCTTCAGACTGTGGCCCAAGCTGGCGCCAAGGCTGGCGCAAAAAATTTACACGAGAATTTTTGAAGTTTAAATCCTCCCCGATTCTCTGGATCCGTCAACCCAGACGAAGCGGAGAATTGGATCGACGAGATGAACATATATTTGAGGTCATGCAATGCACTGACCAAGAGAAGGTCCGTCTCGCCACATTTCAACTGAACAAGGATGCACGTACGTGGTGGAAGGCACAACCACAAAATGCACAGCTTACGTGGGATGGATTTCTTACACTCTTTCGAGCGAAATACTTCTCTGAGCACGTCAAGGAGAGAAAAGCCGCAGAATTCACTTCTCTTCGCCAAGGCATGATGTCCTGTGGCGGAGTATGAACTTCAGTTCTCTCGACTGGCACCATATGCTCCTCATTTGGTTAGCACGGATCTACTAAAGGCTAACCGATTTATGGATGGCTTGAGGCCCGTTTTTATTACTCAACTTGGACCCCAAAATATCCGTACTTATGCGGAGATGGTCCAACGGCACATTTATGTGAAAGGACCTTGAAAAGGTAAGAAAATTTAAAGGCAAGGAAGAGGAATATAGCTGAAGTCCGATCGGTGAGGAAGGAAAGGAGAGAGATTCAGCATCACGGAACCCTACAAGTCCCGTGACAACAAGAAGCGATCCCGTAATGGCAACGGGAGTGGCAACGGCAAAGGCAAAAAGATCAAGGAGGAAGAAAGAGCTGTCACAACTGCTTGTACATTTTGTGAGAAGTTCGGCCATTTGGCTGAAGAGTGCTGGAAGCGCCTTGGCGCTTGTTTACGATGTGAAAGTCGGGAGCACCGTATGCCCGATTGCCCTCTTATGAAGGAACAACCTTCTAATGGCGGTCGTAGGTGCCAAGCTCGCCTCAATGCTGTGATGGATGAAGAAACGCCCAAGGATGATGGGCTAATGGAAGGTACCATTCAAATTTATTCGCATCCTGCATTTGTGTTATTTGATACTGGTGCCTCTCATTCTTTTATATCTACTACCTTTGTAAAAACTTTACCAATTTCACATGTTCCTCTACCATCGGACCTAACAATCACAACACCTTTAGGTCCCGAACAAAACTTACAACCCACTATCCATATAGTGAGGTAACTGTAGAAGGCCATAATCTTCCTGCAAACCTCGTATGCCTTGACATGGAAGGCTACGATGCCATCCTAGGTGTAGATTGGCTTATTGACTATGATGCCTATATAAATTGTCGCAATAGGAGAATTTCTTTTCAAAAACTAGGCCTCCCGCGATTCTCTTTCCTTGGCATCAAGTATAGGAAGCATCCTACCATCATCTCTTCTCTTCACGCTTGCAAACTCATTTTGCAAGGATGTGAAGTTTTTCTTGCTTCCGTGATTGTCACTGAGTCCAAGGAAATCCTCATAGAAGAAATTCCTATTGTCAAAGAGTTCCATGATGTATTTCCATCTGGTTTACCCGGTTTACCACCCGAAAGGGAAGTAAACTTCTCTATTGAACTCATTCCTGAGCAGCACCTGTTTCAATAGCTACCTACAGGATGTCCCCTATGTAACTCAAGGAACTGAAGAGGCAACTTCAAGAGTTGCTAGACAAGGGTTTCATTCGTCCCAGCACATCCCCTTGGGGTGCGCCGGTCTTATTCGTCAGAAAGAAAGACGGATCCCTCAGGCTATGTATCGATTACCGTCGACTAAATCAACTCACCATCAAGAACAAATATCCGTTGCCTCGTATCGACGAATTGTTTGATCAAATTTCTGGAGCGGAATATTTCTCCAAGATCGACCTCAGGTCGGGCTACCATTAGCTAAGGATCAAAGATGAAGACATCTACAAGTCTACTTTCCGAAGCAGATATGGGCATTATGAGTTCGTGGTGATGCCGTTTGGGTTAACAAATGTCCCGACAACATTTATGCAACTTATGAATAATGTGTTTAGGCCCTATCTCGACCGATTTGTGGTCGTATTTATTGATGATATTCTCATCTATTCTAAAAAGAAGGAAGAACATGAAGAACATTTAAGAATAGCTTTTCAAACTCTAAGAGAGCATCAACTCTACGCAAAGCTCAGCAAGTGAGAGTTTTGGCTAAAGGAGGTTTCTTTCCTTGGCCATATTATTTTAAAAGAAGGTATCACTATTGATCCTTCAAAGGTGGAAGCTGTCAAGAATTGGAGCCGACCAACGATCGTATCCGAAGTTAGAAGCTTTATCGGTTTGGCTGGCTATTATAGGCGATTCATTAAGGACTTCTCCAAAATCGCCGTTCCCTTGACTAGGCTTACAAGAAAGGAAAATCCCTTCATCTGGACGAAGGATTACGAAGAGAGTTTTCTAACCCTTAAAGATCATTTAACCACTGCCCCTGTCTTGGCACTACCTGTTGAAGGTGGTGGATTTGAAGTCTACACGGATGCATCTGGCATTGGCCTCGGGTGCGTTCTTATGCAACATGGCAAGATGATATGTTATGCTTCGAGGCAATTGAAGCGTCATGAAGAGAACTACCCCATCCATGATCTAGAATTGGTTGCCGTTATCTTCGCTTTAAAAATCTAGCGACATTACCTTTATGGGGAGAAATTCACTATATTTTCGGACCACAAAAGTCTCAAATACCTTTTTACCCAAAGGGAACTCAACATGAGACAAGAAGATGACATGAGTACCTTAAGGACTTCGACTTCTCTATTCAGTATCATCCAGGCAAAGCAAATGCCGTAGCTGACGCTCTTAGCAGAAGACCAATTGCAACTCTAGCAAGCCTCAGGAAAGGTATAACTTATCTTATAGAGGATTTTACTCATTTGAATCTAGATGTGGATGTAGAAGAAGAAAAAAGGTATTATTGCCAATATCCGGTCACAACCTACACTAATAGAAGATCTAGCCAAATTACAGGAAAATGACCCCACATTAGTGGAGATCAAGATTAATATTGATCAAAGGCCGGAGTTCTCTATCTCAACCGATGGAAGATTATTATTTAAAGATCGAATATGTGTATCAGATCATGTCGACACTAAGAAATTGATCATGGAAAAAGCTCATAAATCAAGGTATGGTATTCACCCTGGTGCTACTAAGATGTAGCAAGACCTCAAAAGAAATTTTTGGTGGCCCAACATGAAGAGAGAAATAGCGGACTTTGTATCTCGCTGCCTCACTTGTCCGCAAGTTAAGGCGGAACATCAAAAGCCCGTTGGTAAACTACATTCCTTAAAAATTTCCGAATGGAAGTAGGAAAGCATAGGGATGGATTTCATCATGGGTTTACCTAAGATAAGAGGTGGACACAATGGTATATAGGTGATCATATACCGATTGACTAAATCGGCACTCTTTCTACTTATAAAAAGTTGATGGTCTGTGGATATTCTAGCAGCCTTATACCAGCCTTATGAAGCTACATGGAATCCTTGTCACTATTATCTCATGGAGTCCCTATCACTATTATCTCCAATCGAGACCCTCGATTCACATCTCAATTCTGGAAGGGTCTACAACATTCATTGGGGACCCGACTCAATTTCAGCACTGCTTTCCATCCACAAATTGATGGTCAAACTGAAAGGACAAATCAGGTGGTGGAAGATATGCTCAGGACATGTGTTATTGATTTCGGTGGGAGTTGGCACGATCACCTGCCTCTAGTTGAATTTGCCGACAACAATAGTTACCAAGCTAGTATTCAAATGGCGCCATTCGAAGCACTATATGGAAGAAGCTGCCGCTCACCAATATGCTGGAATGAAGTTGGAGAAAGGATACTTCTATGTCTAGAAATCATTCGAGATACTACCGAAAAGGTAAAGCTCATTCGAGAAAGACTCCATATGGCTCAAGATAGACAGAAATCATATGCTGATAATCGAAGGCGTGATCTGGAATTCAAAGTAGGAGACCATGTATTTCTCAAGGTTTCTCCGGGTCGAGGTATTCGAAGGTTCGACATTAAAGGCAAGCTCACTCCAAGATTCATCGGCCCCTTTGAAATTCTCGAAAGGGTTGGCAGGTCGCATATCGAATAGCTTTGCCCCCACAATTAGCTGGAGTCCACGATGTATTTCATGTCTCAATGCTCAAAAGGTACGTCCTTGATCCATTTCACGTTATAAGCTATGGCAACTTTGAGATTGAGAAGGATCTGACGTACGAACAAAAGCCAATCAAAATAATTGAGCAAGAGGTACGTCAACTTCGGAATAAAACTATTCCTATGGTCAAAGTCCAATGGAACAAATCTTGGCCACACGAGGTGACATGGGAAATGGAAAAAGCTATGCGCAAACGATTCCTCGAACTATTCAATTGTAAGTACAATACAATGCATTGAATTTGGGTACCAAATTCTTTTAAGTGGGGGAGGGTGTAACGTCCGTGAATTTTTAAGAATTTTCTTAATTTAAATATAATTATTTAAGCCATACATAGGTTTAATGGGCTATTTAAGGAATGAAGGCCTAATTGATAATTATTTAAAAGCCCAGATATTAGATTAGGCTTCAGTCCACTCAAGTAGGCCCAAAAGACTCAAAACTTAACCTTTTAGACCCAAGCCCAATTATAGAAACGTAATTAGGGCTAATTTGGAATTAAAAGGGATAAATAGGATAAATAGGGGACAAATAGTTGATAAATTTAAAATCAAAAATTTCGGACTAAACGCCTAGAGGTGGTCTATCGCTGCGACCGCCTTCGCCTAGAAGCGTCCCCGTCTGACCGCTACTGGCTTCCGTGAGCGAGGCCAATAAACCCTAAAAAGAATGGATTTTTATCCCTCCCAAGGGCCAGAGATCGAAGCTACCTGGCCTAGAAACTTGGTATATGACTCTTAGGGATTGATTTGAGCCGAGAATAGGACTCTATGTCGACTTAATCTTGTAACCCTAATTCAAAACCCTATAAATAGACCCGACTTCGACTCATGCGAACCCTAATGTTGGATCGTATTTTTCGAAGGTAAGGAGACACTATCTCAGGTAAAGCCTTTTGAAGGTTTTGTTCTCCTTTGTATTGTCTAATACTCCTCCAATTTTCGTGCTAGGAGGTCGAGTCTCTAAGGAGCTAGAAGCCCCAGAAGTCGCTGTCCCTCTGCAATTTGCACAGAAGATAGTGCATCCATCCAAGAAAGAAGAGGAGATTAGAAGCCCTAAACAAGATTAGTTCAAGTTCTACCTTTAGAACTTATTGTTGTCCTTTGTATCTTCTACCTATTCTCCATGTTTGGTGACTTTAGGACGAGTGGTTGAAGAGATAGAAGGCCTAGAAGTAGCTGATTCCACGTAGGACGCGCAGGAGCCAGCATCAACTTCCAGTCAGAAATTCAATTCATAGGAGCACTTCCAGAGGTAGGTTATCTTATCGATAGCTAAATTAATGGGTTAGGGAAAAAAGCTTTTTGATTGCTAGTGATTTCATGCAATGTACATGAAGGATTTCATGATTTATGTTCACTACGCATGTAGGGTTATTTCTGCATACATGAACCTTGTCCTTTAAGAAGAATATGATAATTTGATTTAATTCACGCAAATCCATGCATCTCTATGCATTACTTTTCTTCTATCATGACTTACCTTCATGTTTACTGGAGTTTTTATGCATTACTTGCCCTAGGATAGGCCTTAACTGCACTTTTTGACCCTTCTGCCGACAGGCTTAAAACGGTCTCCCCAAGACCGCCACTGTCTTTTAGCGGTCCTCGGTAGACCGCATCTTCATTAGAAATGGTCCCCATAAGACCGCTAATAACAGAAACGGCCCTCATAAGATCGCTTTTATATTACTATGTTCTGCACTTTGTTAACCCTAAACAGAATGCAGAATTGCCTTAATAATCATATGTTAAGCCTAGGTAAATAGGTTTTATTTCTGGTTTTGGCTACATGTTCATGATTATGGTTATATTGTGCATTAAACATGTTAGGTTTCATGTCTTTCATGCTTTAAAAACCTATTTTAAACTTATGCTACTTTCATGCCAAAATTCATATAGTTTGTATTAAAGTTATTCTACATGGTTTATGGACTTGTGTTATAGATGTTTTGACCGTTGTTTTATCACGATCTCACTCTCATCTTTTGAGTCTTTTCTTAAGTACATGGCACGTATTCCGGTACGATATCATTAGTTACACTTTGCACTCATAGGCACACAATCTTGGACTTGTGATCCTCTCTGTTGGATATTCCTTCCACCGGACTATGTGATCTTATTTCAAGGCCTCCGTAAGTCTCCGCGAGCCTGGAATTCTCACTAGGACGCCGAGATGGTTGTACCCTCAAAGCCCAATTGTCTAGAAAGCACTTTACGGTATTTTCGGTATCTTGGATTTAGCGGCCATCAGGCGACCGCCACTGTCAAGTAGCGGTCATCCCGCGACCGCTTCTGTCCAAGAGTTTCACTGTGTCGACCTTCTTTTCTTCATGCATCGACTCTTCATAGAAACGGTCCTTCTCTGACCGCGTATATCTAGAAACGGTCCTGGCAAGATCGCTTCTGTCCAGAAATGGTCCAGACTTGACCGTCTTATGTCTAAACTGTATTTAACCCAGGGTTTGACCCAAGTGTTGATTTTCCTAAGTTCCTAGATGGTCTATTGATTATGTAGAACCTAATACCTTATTCAAAAGCTACCTAATGAATTATGAAAGTTACGGAACATGCCGTTATGCTGTCGGATTTCTTCCGTAGCATGACCTTGTGGTAAATCATTCTTTGAACTCTCATGATCGTTCATTGGTGCGTTCTTTGCCTCAGTTACATTCTCATGAAACTATTGTTGAATTGAATATTGTTGGCCGAAATGTTATTATTTTCTCATGGAAGTAGCTTGATCTATAACTTGAAGATGCAAGAGCAGGACACGGACAGTGTCCAAGGGCTCCATGCTAGCCCCCTCGGTAGATAGCCGGAAACGTGCTGAAAATCATGGGGTACGATGAACACTGGCGTCACATTGCACCGGGAGTACTTCTTTTATAGACAGGTGAAAACCATGAGGCAATCTTATGATAAATTACATGCTTGTTCATGACATTCTAGTGCATAGCCTTTATGGTTATGAAGTACATTCTTGTTAATAAAAGGCCACTTTACCTTATATTTTGCTTGATCATGCTCTATTATTCCTTCACATTCTTCATATCTCTATGGTTCGTATCTTGTTGTTACTATGGTTTATTCGTGTGTTTTCTCGCATTTTCCATTTCCTTATTATCTAGAGTGAAAATTTAATTAGTTAAATCTTACTTCCATGTTGATGCAAAGATACCTACTGGGCAAGTGTGCTCATTACCCTACTTTTCAAATCTTTCCAGGAAACTCTAGTGGTTTGGATTCCGAGTATTCCGATGATGGGTCCGAGAGTGATGATTGAAGACTCGAGAGAAGACTTAGCGTGTTATAAGTCCTTATGTTAGTCTGGAGTCATATGATGTAATTTTTACTTTATTGAGTCATCCTGTGTAATTTTCATTTTTATTGACTCTAGTCAACACTATGTCAAAAGAGAGTCAAACATTCATGTACTTTGATTATTATCAATAAAAGTTAGATTTTGCTCAATTATGGTGTCCATTCATCTTATGTGTGAATGATTTGCGGTCTGATTATATTGCTAGCTTGAGACGTATTGTCGACTGCCTACGTTCCCCGAGTTACTTCCGATGTATACATATGGCTCGGGGCGTGACAGAAATAATATAAACAGAAATGAAAATGATGCAGTAGTATCGTTGACAAACATAGAAATCTGATCTGATAGATTGCGTTTGAGAATGATGTGTGACAAAGGTATAACGCTTAAACAGATGTGAAAAGAAACTCAAGCGCATTAAGCAGAACAATCAGTCACACAAATGTAAGTATGAGTGCAGCGGTAGTGGAGCAAGCAGAGATAAGGACGCAAGAACAATCACAAATATAGACGTAAGGATTTTATCCTAGTTCGGCACTAACCCTCAAGACAATCCTATGTCTAGTCCCCAGCAACCACTGGACTTTCCACTATCTCCCCGCAAGGAATAGTACAATAACTAGATACCGACCTCATGTGTAGACACTCCATTTTTGACATTGCTGTGAGTAGATCTCGTATTACACTGTGACGCCCCAAAGTGGCTCTCCCAGTTGAGTTATTTGAGTGATTTCTTATTTTTTCAGATATTTTTCCCATTCTTAGAAATCATTATGTGTTAAAAGTCTTAGCTATGAACTCACTTGTTAAATTTTTTATATTGGGGGGGGGAGGGCAAGAATAATTTATTTATTTTTTCTTTCTTTCTTTACATATATTTTCTAAAAAAAGGGTGGGAAAGAAAAGAAAAGAAACAAAAAATAAAAATAAAATAAAAGGGGGTTAATGGGCTTATATATATAATAAAACAAAAAATAATAATAAATATTAACTTCTCTTTATATGTATATATATATAAAACAAACAAATAATAATAATAATAAATATTAACTTCTCTCTTAACTCCTCCCTCTTCCCTGGATCTGGTCCCCTCTCTCCTTTAACACACCACCTCCCCATCATTTAACACCCCCTCTCTCACTTTATTTCTTTGGCCCACCTTCACACACTGCCCGAGTGGCAGAACCATTCACTCTCTTTCCCTTCTACTCTCTTCTCTTCACACTTACGGTAGAGAGTTCCCTCCCGATGTCATTCCCTTCTCTCACCACCTCCCACCATCGCAAACCACTTTCCCCCCCTCTCACTCTCTCCACTATATTCCCACTTCACACGCCCCCTCACAACTCACACTTCCTCACGCAACTCCCTCTCTTCATCACTCTCTCCCACGTAAACCTCACCCGCTCTCCCTCTCATGACGCCGCCGGCGACCTCCCTCCCTCCACACACCACCTCCGACGGCCATCCTCTCCCCTCTCCCCCTTCTTTCACCACAACCCCAACTCCCCACTCCGCAGCAACCTCATTCTCATGCAACCCCCTCCCCACTCTCTTTCTCTCTCCCACCACGGCACTACCGCCGTTGCCTCCTCACCGGCCACACCACCTCACCACCAGCCACACCCCTTCACCGTTGAGTGCCCCGTCACCGTCCCCTTTCCCACCGTTGGTCATCCCTCACCGTCGCCGGCCACCACCCTCACCATTGCACCTCCCTACGCCGCCGCCGGCCTGGCAACCTCCCCACACCACTCTTTCCCTCTGCCCATGCACCATTCCCTCGTCTGCACCCTCCCTTTCACCACACTCCTCGCCGGCGAGCCTCCCCTCTCCCCATCACATTCTCCCCACCTCCACACCGGCCAACCGTCGCCACCTCCCATCTCCCCCTCTCTCTAACCCCTCAATCGCCAACTTCTCCCCCTCTCTCTGCTAACTCTCATCGCAAGGCCCTCTCTCCCTAGCCTCCCCACCGTCGAGCTCTCCCATCTCCTCTCCCCCTCTCCACCGCATGCATGCAAGACCCATCCCTCCCCACGTTCTCTCTCTCTCTCTGTAACCCACCCGACACCTCCTCCTCCGCCGTGAACCCCCCGTCGCACACTCCCCCTCCGCCTTGGCACCACCTTCGTGCCACCACCCTCTCTCTCCCTAACTGCACCCCCGCCGGCGAGGCCACCCTCTCCCTTTGCTCTCTCCCTCTCTCTCTCTCACCTGCGGCCGCACCACCCTCCCTGGGTCTAACCATCTCTCCTAAACACGGGCAGACCTCCCATATCTCACTCCGACTCCTCACTCTCCCCTCCTCCCAACACACACATAACCTCAGCCCCTCTCCTCCCTCTCACTCACCACCGGCGCTGTAGCCTTCAACCCGCCGTTGCCATCCCTCTCCCACCCACGATTTCTCTCTCCCTCTCTCCACACAGCACTTCCCTCTCCCTTCACTACATGCCCCTCCTCTACCGGCCACGCCCCCGGTCGCCGACGTCCTCTCCCTCTCTCCCTCCTTCTCTCTCTAACACCCCCGCAGACCTGCAATCATCTCCCACGACAGCTCTCTCTGCTACCCACACTCGCGGCAGCCCCCCTCACACCCTCTCATCTGCCACGGTAGCTCTCTCTGCTACCCACACCCGAGACAACGCCCCCTCTCTCTCTCCGACGGCCTCTCCTCCCATCCCCCCTTCACCGCCACCGTAGCTGCCGTCGCGGTCCCGTCCGCCTCTTACCCTCGGTCTCTCTCTCGTTCTCTCTCTCTCCCTCCTTCTCTCTAACTCGCCGCGACCGCCCTCTCCCTTTGTCTCTCACCACCAGCCACGATTGCAGCTCTCCCCATCTCTTCGCACATGGCAGAGCTCCCTCCCTAAATCCCTCACTTCACCTCACCACTGCCGTGTTCGAACCCTAGTTTTAATGATGACAATCTATGAGTCATGTGTAGACTGGATTGCATAAGTTTGTCTACATTTGATCATTTCATACAAAATGTATGTCTGTGCATAGTTGAGTCATCCAGCATACAAGGTCTGTGTACCTTGCGTTTGTTGCATACAGTCCATGCGTAGGTTGAAGAAGTTAGTGCATAGTCAGGTCTGTGCATACCACGTTACTTGACAGATAACGACTGCATACATCTTAGTTCTTTGCATATTCAGGGTCGGTGCAATGGTTGGTCCGTGCATACTTAGTTCATAGAAGGTTGGCACAGAGTTGGTATTAGCTTCGTTAGCGTCAGTGCATATTTGGTGTTAGCTTGAGTCGGTGCATTGCTTGTCTTGCATATCCATCCTCGGTGCAACTCCTGTTTACGCATTCACCAAAGTCAGTGCATTCAATAGTCGGTGCAATCTTTGGCCTAAGGCAGATCTAGGTCGGCGTACATAGAAGATCGGTGCAAGTTTTTGCTTGGTCTGCATTCCAACATCGGTGCATTTCATTACTGAAGTAAGTGCACGTCCCCATTTGTACATATCAAAAGGTCTATGCATCTTGGGGTTTGGGACATAGTGCACTCTTGTAGGATGCACCCACACGTAGTCTGTGCATACCTCATTATGTACACCGATGGTCTATGTGTGTGACTTGCCCAATATATGTATCAAGTCAGTGCATGTTGACTTATTCATATACGAGTCCGTGCATGCATAACTCTACCTATAAGATGTTTGACCTAATGACTACTGTTCTCCTGACAGAGATTTTCTCTCCAAGAGAACTGAGGCCAAGTGATCGTAACTTCTAGAGTGGCACGTGATCCAAGAGTGGAGGAGGTGCCAGGATCGAGACACGTGAAAAGTATTGAGCTAGGATGCTGCCACGTGGCCCAAAGCATTTGGGCGGGAATCATGAAAAGCACATGCCCCTCATCTGATGCCCATAAAAATAGAAAAAGAAAAGAAAGACGAAGAAGGTGTGCGCAGTACGATACAGAAGAAGAATTTTGAGAGAAAAAGGAGATCGAGTACCTGAAAAGAAAAGAGACAGAAAGAGAGAGAGATATATATAGTTTTGAAGGGAAGAAAGAGTAGCACATTGAAGATCAGGTTTTAAGTAGTGTTCTCTGGATCAGATCCGAGACACTTGGCTCCTGCGGGAGCATTTTTCATTTTTGATTTATTGACAGCCCTCTGTTTGCTGTGTTTTATTCTTTTCGTTCTCTCTTCTTTGATACTCGTTCAAGCTGTTCGTCAGCGGTTGCAGAGGAGATTTTCCTCTGGTCGGCTAAGCTGTAATGCCCAGCGGGTCAAGCTGTTTGTCAGCGTTGCAGATGATTGGTTCCTCTGGACAGCAAGCTGTGTTGCTCAGCGGTTGTAGGCAAGATGTGAGACCCAGCGGTCTTTCAAGCTATGAGTCAGCAGGAAACCATACTCTGGTTAGAGTATGGGGTGGATGTAGGTCAGCTGACTGAACCACCTAAATATCTTGTGCAGTGTGATTGAATGCTTTTCTGTGTGAGATTGTTTGTTCCTAATCACCTATATAGCTTCCGTCTGTATGTCTTCAAATAGTTGATTAGGCGTGCATCTCTAGTGGTTGAAGATTTGTCCACTGAACAAGCCATCATCAGTCTATACATTTTTAATCTGGGCAAAAAGTTTTAAGAAGATCCATTCACCCCCCTCTGGATCTACATTTATCTCTATTTCCGCACCCATCAATTGGTATCAGAGCGGGTTTTCTGCACAGAGGGTCCAACGACCTGCAGATCCGTTCTTTGATTTGGTTTAGGTGCGATCTGGTTTGATCCGACTCTTAGCATTGCTCCTGATCTGATATTTAGTGAATTCATGGCTGAAATTCCAGTATACACCGGTTCTAATTTTTATGGCTGGTATGGCTCCTTTAGAAACTATGTGATGCATGTGGATTCAGATCTTTGGGTTCTTATTGCTCTTAGTCCGTATGAAGTTCCAGAGGGCAAATCCCAATGGAAATCTTCAGACAGACAGAAGTTTGATGAAAATAAAAAGGCCCTAGATCTAACCAAAAGGGCAATAGACTCTAACTATGTTCCATATGTCAATGAATGCAGGAGTGTAGCGGCTATCATCAACAGAATGTTGGGAAGATCTGTTGGAGATGAAGAAATGTGCCTGATGGTCAGAGATCAGTCCGAGGTCTCATCCTCCCAGATAAATTCTGAAGCTGAGGATTTTAGCTATGATGATTTAGTCTCCATGAATGAACATTTACTGAATAAATATGATAGAGTCAAATCAGAAAAGAACAAGTTGAGAAAAGAAATGATTCATGAAGTTACACGCTTAAAAGCTGAGAAAGAAAATTTGAAATCTGAAAATGAGAATTTAAGAAACAAACTTGCTAGAGATGAAAATTCATGTAATGAATGTGCATTCTTAAAGGAACTAATTGAAGACCTTGATTCGGGTGGTAATATGCAGAAGAATCTAATTAGATCTCTGAAAGAAGAAAATGATTCATTGGTTAAACAGAAAAAGGAAACTGATGAATATCAAGATAAATTGATTAAAGAGAATAGTAACTTGAAAGAACAGAATAAAAAGCTGATAGTCCTTAATACAGTTCTTTCTGAAAGATGGCTGGCTTACGAAAAAGGAAAATCAGTCTTGAAAGAAAAAGAAGTGAATATAGAATTGAAGTTAACACAGGAGAATGAGACTTTGAAAAGTCTGAATGATGGTTTGCATACTGAAGTCATTTCCTGTGAAGACTACATTGTCTCCTTGCAAGCTGAAATTGAAGATCTAAAGAATTCCATGTCAAAGTTTGTTAAGGAAAAAGATAATTTCAAATTGCTTGGAGCTAATGTGAATTTTCAAAAAGAGGGACTGGGTTACAGTCCAGTAATGAAGAAGGTTGATGGAAATAAATCGAAAACTATTTTTGTTAAAAGTTCAGAACAAGAAAAACCTTCCACTTCATCTGTATTTCAGTTCACGGCGAAGAGAAGTGAAGAACAAAGTAAAAATTTAAAAAATGGAAGAAAATAGAAAAAGAGTGAAAATAAATATAAAACTAAACTTTCATCTGATGCTGTTAAAGTTTCTTTTGTCTCTAAAAATTATCCTGAACAAGTGCATGTTAGAAAAAGCTTCCCCATTCAGTCACATGCAAACACAAAAATCTTTTCATGTTATTACTATGGAAAAACTGGTCATAAAATGCACGAGTGTCGGACAATGGAGCTAGATGAGCGGACCACAAGGAAATTTCACGATGGGAAAACTCAAGACACTCACCATGCAGTTCAGAAGAAGAAAATTCACTGTTACTACTGTGGGAAGTCGGGCCATATTGGAGCCCATTGCTGGCATGCTCAAAGAAAGAGAGTCAATTCAAAATTTGGAAACTTCCCTGTAAATAAAAATGGTTTTGGTAGTAAAAATTTTGCTTATGAAAAAATTGGCCACCATGAATCTGAATGTTGGTATGTGAAAAGAAATAATGATCGTTATGGCAGAAATTACTTAACTCATGTCCATCCACAAAAATTCCATTTTGATCGTGTCAAGAAAAATCTGAGATCTCTCATTCATTGTCATTATTGTAAGAGAATGGGACATATCATGAATGACTGCCATTCTATGAAATATGACAATAGAAAAGTTTGGAACTCTCGGAGTACACATGCTAAAGGTGTTACTTACTTAGCAGAACCCAAGAGTTTTTGGGTTCCACATTCTTCAAAGTAACTTGATCTTGTAGGTATGTCTCGGAGAAAATAAAAAGGGGTAAATAAACCAAGGCACCCAAATTGGTAAAACTCCATTCAGGTAACATTTTACATTCTTCACATCTATTCAATTGGATTCCTTAGGAACATATTTTGAACTGCATATCATGTTAAATCTGATTGGTCAAAAGTTTCATGCATACATGCTCCTTTATTTGTTTTGACATTTGCATTGAGGTACATGAGTTTATCTATTCACACTTTGAGTTGTGTGTGCCCATATTCATTGAAGATATGCTGAATTTACTTCTAATCTGTATGCATTCATGTTTTCACTGTGCTTCAACTGGCTACATGCATATAGACTCAGTGTATTTCTTGCCTCGAGCCAGATGAGGTTGGTGCAGTTTTTTGTGTGTGTCATGACATAAATAAGTCTATGCATGTTTCTGTAGAATGCATATAATGTTGATACATATCTGTGTACCTTAAGAGAATCAAATAGTGGTTGTTTGAAATCTCTGCACTTGTTGAGGGGGAGTTGTGCTTGTCTGAGATCGAATACATGTTGGTTAGTGAGTTACTGCTGCTTAGAAAGTTAGCTTTCTGTGTCTGATGAATTGCAAGGTTTTGCTGTTGTGATATTGACCTTGGTGTCAGCTTAAGTCTGATCTAAGATAAGAGATCAAATGGTTGTGTTTTGAGCTTTTGGATGGTCTGATTTCCCAGAAGGTTGAATGGTTGCTGGTTTACAGAGATGGGTGGTTATATGATGATGGTCATTCTGGTTGTGTTTTTGGATTTGTACTATTTAGCCGTTAGTCTTAACCCTGACCATGAATGGTCTTCATCTACATCACTTTGTTCTTTGTCTCCTTCCATTATTCACATCTGTATTCAAAGAAAGTCATAGAATGTGCTAGTCAAGGGGAGTAATATTTGAATACTGTCATCTTTACTTATTTTCAATAATTAACTACGAAGATCACCCTGAACTAAGAACAAAATTGCTGATCTTAACTGAGATGTGATTTTTAGTGTATGAATATTAAATCTTATCCTAAAAGCTCTCACAATTAATCCTGGAAGATACCTCAATGGTCTTAAAATAGCCCAAATTGGAAATTGCTCAGTAGGACATCAAAAATATGAAAGTCCTTAGTAATAAATCAATCTGATAGAAAATCCAAGTTTTATATTGTCCTTAAGTAATGTCTAAAGAAAATTCTGACAAAAGAACTGGGAATAAACCATTAAACAAAAATTGAGTGTGGCAGAGTAATGGCATATTATTTGAGAAACTGATCATCTGTCTCAAAGAAATTCAGAGGTCAAGTCATGATAATGAATGCTATATCTGTTCAAAAAAATATATGAAACATAAAGGTAAACTGCTCCGAGTAACCAGGGACTATGGTGTTTGATCAACACGTTTCCTTGAGTAAAAAAGGGTAGTTATACTGAAATGTTCAACAAAAATTCTCTTTTTGCAAAAGATCAGTTAAAACATGGTTGACCCTATGGTTTCTTCAGAAAAATTTAGACTGGTTTAATGTCAATATAAAATTTTGGGTTTTTTAATCAGTAATTGGTTAATAAAAGGGAGCTAGTAAGATTAATGATCTCCTTAACTGGGTTGTTTCCTTGATTAAGCTATCTCATCTCCATTGTTTATCAGGGATAACTTGTGGGGAATAGCGCTTTAAGATATAATCTCATATGCCGGAAATCACATTTCTGCATAGAAAGGCATTTTATTTTAAGTAAGGGGTAGTTTGAGTATTAATTGTTGAATATTGGTAAAGTTGGCAGTGTCTCTTGTATTTACGTAACCCTACTTGTCTTATCCATCATACCTTCTCTTTTGAAGCCGAATCGACCTCCCGCTATCTTGTTTCTCCTCTCTCTTGAGTTCTGCTAGCAAGCCCGCCTCTCCAGCCTTCCCTCTTCTCATCTCGTCCATTCCTTCTCTACGTCTCGTCCTTCTCTTCTTATTGCCTCCATCATGTCCTCTCCGTCCGACACGAGTGAGGGGAAGAAGAAGGTCACGAAAGAGCGGCAACCCTTGTCTCCTCAAGCCTTGGAGACCGATGTGACCAAATGCTACAAGCGGAGATCAAAGGAGTTACATGCAGAAGAAGTGCCATCTAAACCGGTTCAGAAGAAATCTGTCAAGGGGAAGAGAAAAGAAACAGAGGTACAGTCGGTAGAAGATTGTGAGTCAGTGAAGGTTGTTGTGCCACTACCAAAAGAAAAGAAGCTGAAGACAGCACAGGGTCAAGGCAAGAGAAAGGTACTCGAAGAAGAAGATATCTCAGCTGAAGCATCAAGACAGGTAGAAATAACACGGGAAGTTGGAAAGATAGTCTTCTCACGGTATGTAGATTTTCATGATCAGAAAATGATTGAGAAATTTCCTAAGTTGATTGAAATTTTTAAAGTTCAGAAATGGATAAAATTTTTGAGTAAGCACAGGAGTATGTCATGGGACCAGCTCCTCAATGTCAGATGTATCCAAGAATATCTCTTGCTCCTGCTCCTTCATATGGACCTTATCTTGGGGAAATGATTAGTCTTGGTATACCATCCACTCCACCTCCAGAACAACAGCATGAGTACTTTGCTAAGTTTCCAGAGTCGAGTGCATCCACTTTTAGTTCATCTAGACCTAGTCCTGAGCCAAATATTGCACAGATGCTGGCGAATCTGACTAAGATAGTGTTGAATCAGAATGAACTGATGAATAAACAGTTTCTGTTCAACACCGTTCAACTGGACAAAGTAAATATCTGTTTGCAACATTTGGAAAGGGTTACGAAAACCCAATGGATTGAGTTCATGACTGCCAAGCAAAAGACTGATGCAGCAGTTCGAGAGATTCTGGAATCTCTTATGGGAATCAGCAATAGAATTGCTGACATGGTGAACAAACTACAAGATACACAAATTTCAACATTCACCAGGTTGGCTCAAATTCTCAGCCACACTTTTGATCTGAAGTTTGAATTTGAGTTGATAAAGAGTACATTGAGCAATATAGCAGTCCGTCAGCCTGAGGTCATCAACAAGTTTCAAGATGTTCAGTATAAATTGTAAAATCTATCAGACAGTATCAAACAAAATATCACAAAGCAAACTGCTACTACCTCCCTAGTGGACAGACTTGGGGATACTGTACATCAGAAATTAAATGATCTGTTGGACTCCATTAGCAATTTACATTCATCAGTGCTGAACAGATCCTCAACCCCTGGTTCCAGCTTTGCACATCATCCTAGAGACAGGGGGAATTTCAGAGGTCAATGATTCCCAAGATTTCCCCATTCTTTTTGATCATGACAAAGGGGGAGAATATATTGTGGTGAAGATAGACATGTATGAAAGTTTATAGTTTACTGACTGATGGATAGTTTTTCAAGCTTATAGTTTTCTGATGGACAATTTTTCAAGTTTCTGATGTAAAAATGTTGAACGAGATAGTTCATTCAGACCCTTGTCTGTATTCTCTTACTGTACACAGAAATGTAACTTCTGCATAGTGCATATTTGTGTTGGATGCATGTTTTATGTTGAATGTTATCTTTGCCATGCATGTCAACAAGTCAATTCTTTGCTAATTTCAATCATACATGAATTATAGTTGTCATCATCAAAAAGGGGGAGATTGTTGGAACCCTAGTTTTAATGATGATAATCTATGAGTCATGTGTAGACTGGATTGCATAAGTTTATCTACATTTGATCATTTCATACAAAATGTATGTCTGTGCACAGTTGAGTCATCCAGCATACAAGGTCTGTGTACCTTGCGTTTGTTGCATATAGTCCATGCGTAGGTTGAAGAAGTCAGTGCATAGTCAGGTCTGTGCATACCACGTTACTTGGCAGATAACAACTGCATACGTCTTAGTTCTTTGCATATTCAGGGTCGGTGCAATGATTGGTCCGTGCATACTTAGTTCATAGAAGGTTGGCACAGAGTTGGTATTAGCTTCGTTAGCGTCAGTGCGTATTTGGTGTTAGCTTGAGTCGGTGCATTGCTTGTCTTGCATATCCATCCTTGGTGCAGGTCCTGTTTACGCATTCACCAAAGTCAGTGCATTCAATAGTCGATGCAATCTTTGGCCTAAGACAGATCTAGGTCGGCGTACATAGAAGATCGGTGCAAGTTTTTGCTTGGTCTGCATTCCAACATCGGTGCATTTCATTACTGAAGTAAGTGCACGTCCCCATTTGTACATATCAAAAGGTCTATGCATCTTGGGGTTTGGCACATAGTGCACTCTTGCAGGATGCACCCACACGTAGTCTGTGCATACCTCATTATGTACACCGATGGTCTGTGTGTGTGACTTGCCTAATATATGTATCAAGTCAGTGCATGTTGACTTATTCATATACGAGTCCGTGCATGCATAACTCTGCCTATAAGATGTTTGACCTAATGACTACTGTTCTCCTGACAGAGATTTTCTCTCCAAGGAAACTAAGGCCAAGTGATCGTAACTTCTAGAGTGGCACGTGATCCAAGAGTGGAGGAGGTGCCAGGATCGAGACACGTGGAAAGTATTAAGCTAGGATGCTGCCACTTGGGCCAAAGCATTTGGGTGGGAATCGTGGAAAGCACACGCCCCTCATCTGATGCCCATAAAAATAGAAAAAGAAAAGAAAGATGAAGAAGGTGTGCGCAGTACGATACAGAAGAAGAATTTTGAGAGAAAAAGGAGATCGAGCACCTAAAAAGAAAAGAGACATAAAGAGAGAGAGAGAGAGATATATATATAGCTTTGAAGGGAAGAAAGAGCAGCATATTGAAGATCAGGTTTTAAGTAGTGTTCTCTGGATCAGATCCGAGACACTTGGCTCCTGTGCGAGCATTTTTCATTTTGGATTTATTGACAGCCCTCTGTTTGCTGTGTTTTGTTCTTTTCATTCTCTCTTCTTTGATACTCATTCAAGCTGTTCGTCAGCGGTTGCAGAGGAGGTTTTCCTCTGGTCGGCTAAGCTGTAAAGCCCATCGGGTCAAGCTGTTTGTCAGTGTTGTAGAGGATTGGTTCCTCTGGACAACAAGCTGTGTTGCTCAGCGATTGTAGGCAAGCTGTGAGGCCCAACGGTCTTTCAAGCTGTGAGTCAGCAGGAAACCATACTCTGGTTGGAGTATGGGGTGGATGTAGGTCAGTTGACCGAACCACCTAAAATATCTTGTGTAGTGTGATTGAATGCTTTTCTATGTGAGATTGTTTGTTCCTAATCGCCTAGATAGCTTCCATCTGTATGTCTTCAAATAGTTGATTAGGCGTGCATCTCTAGTGTTTGAAAATTTGTCCACTGAACAAGCCATCATTAGTCTATACATTTTTAATCTGGGCAAAAAGTTTTAAAAAGATCCATTCACCCCCCTCTGGATCTACGTTTATCTCTATTTCCGGACCCATCACGCCGGTCGCTCCCCCTCTCACTTCACCTCGCCACTGTCGGCCACCCCCTCTCTCCTCTTCATCCAGACCTCCCCCTCCTTCTCCCTCTGACACTCATACCTCCACCGTCTCTGCACCAATACGCATAACCCCCACCCTTTGCCGCAGCTCCCTCTCCCTCGCCTCTCACACTCAAGGCCTCACCCACACCGCGGCACCCGCTCCCTCTCTCTCCATTGCACCGCGTCGATCTCCCACTCTCCACCGCGGTGGCCATTCTCACCTCTGCTAACCCACTACGACCCTTCTCTCACCCTCTCCCCCTTACACCACATCCACTCACCCCAGCCGGCCTCTCCCTCTCACTCTCCCCCTTGCAGACACTCACACACCATCCCCCGCCTGCAAACTCTCTTTCTGCCCTCCGCTGTGGCCACCCTCCTCGTCTCCACCTCCATCTCCCTCCCTCTCTCTAGCCTCCACGACCACCGTAACCTCCACTATAACTCATCATCTCTCTCTAACCCTCCGTCTCTCACACCCTCACCCACGCCGTCCGCATTCATTACCTCAGCCGTACGCCCACACCGTCGCGGCCACCGCCTCACCTACGGTACCATATCCACCTCCCACCACCCTCTCTCCCTTTCGCTGCCTGCGACCGCCGCCGTGACCACTGCCATGACCGCCGTCGCGACTGCCGCCGTGATCACCGCTGTATCAGTCTCTCTTTCTCTCTCCGTCTTCACCGTCCCCTCTCCACATACCAACACCGCCACCCTCTCGTTCCCAATCTCTCTCCACACCTCCTCACGCCGCAGTCGCCCTTCCCTCTCCCTCTTTCTCTCTAGCTCACACACGTAGGGCCGCTCTTCTCTCTCTCTCCCACGATCTCTCTCTTTCTCTCTCCTTCTCTCTCTACATCTCTCTCTTTCCCTACCTCTTTTAAACACACACACACACACACGTAAGTTTTATTTTTACTTTCTTTTTCTCCTCCTCTTTTATCTTATTAACCCCTCCATTTTATATATTTCTCTCTCTATATATATATAACTTTCTCTTTTTTCTCTTCTCTATCTCTCTCTAATCCACCATGCACACACGTGGGTTTTAACATGTATATATATATATATATATTATGATTAAACCCTCCTCCCTCTCTACATTCTTAACTTTTCTCCTCTCTTTTATTACTATTTATTATTAAGCCTTCACCTCCGTCCCTCTCTATTTTCTATCTAAAAAAATATTTCCCTCTCTCTCTCTATATTTTCTTAGTAATATTTAATATTTTTTTATCCCTTATATCACACTCTCTCTCTATATCACTTTACATCTCGATTTCTCTCTTTATTTTTTATTTTTTTATTTTTTTTTCTCTTCATATATCCTGATTGTTCCCTTTCTCCCTCTAGATCTCTCTCAGAATAAAAAAATAAAATAAAATACAAAGGGGACAACATCAACCAGGGTAACCAAAGGAAGCCCTCTTTGTGGCCGACAGAAAGAAGAGGAAGAAAGAACCCGCAATGCTCCACTCCCGTAGGCGAATGCGACTAAATTCCTTTCTATTGTGGGGTTCTCAACCCCTGGCGATCACACCATCAACACCGCGCGGAGAGTCATTTCCCGCGGCGGTATCCCTCACCCGCGCGGAGGATCATTCCCCGCAGCGGTTCCCCTCCCTATTTCATTTCAGTCATTTAATTTCTGTAATTTAAATTATGTACCATTCCCCTCCCTCCGAGGTCGCGACGAGTCACTTCCTGCTATGGCCGTGTTAATTTCTGTAATTTACTTTATGTACACTAATACTAACCCCTAACACTAACTCTAACCCTAACACTAACCCAATAAAACCTGCGGCGAGTTACTTCCCGCAGTGATCCTTTTATTTCGGCAATTTACTTTCAGCATTTGATTTCTGCACACTCCCATCCCCCAATAAATCCCGCGGAGGGTGCCACCTCTCGCGGCGGTTTTAATTCTATCATTTTCATTTTTTTGTTCAAACCCCATGGAGAACAAGTTCTCGCGGAGGTTTCATTAACGTCATTTTAATTTTTGTCATATCCATTTCTATCAAATTGTACCCTTCCCATTCCGTGTGTTTTCCTATCTCGTGTGTTTCCCCGTTCGAACTCGGTAGAGACAATCCTCTCCGGGAGTCTTTCTCCGCATCCTCTTTAAGCATGCATGTTTCTTTCCCGCTAATAAGACTGCGTGACGTCCGTCCACATCTCTTGGCGATCACGGTGGGACCTCTTTTGCTTTCCGTTTAGTTACCCGTGTGATTTGGCACCAGCATATGCCCCTCCATTGGCACCCACGTGTGCCCCTCCATTGGCACCAGCGTGTGCCCCTCCATTGGCACCCCCGTGTGCCCCTCCATTGGCACCCACGTGTGCCCCTCTCTATTGCGCCCACGTGCGCTACAGTTGTGCTCCTAGTAGCACCTTTTTGCAATTTCAATTTCATCCCTCGTGCACCTCGTGCACTTCACCACAGTCCCCTATGATTTCTCGAGAGATTCACGCTGTTGTGGAAATCTTGTCTTTCGTTTCCCTCTGTCGTTTCTGAAAAAAGCGGGCTTCGGTTTGAGAACGTGTCTGGAGTCCCAGGCGCGTGCTCAACATCATCTCCCTTAGCAACTGTCAGTCTTTGTGTGGACGCGTCTTGACAAGTGGACGTGCTCTTTCAAAGGCATCTCCCATTGTGTACACGCTCCTTTGATTCTAAAAAAAAGGGAAAAAAGAAATTCAGTGCTGTTCTATCCTTCACAATTTATGTTCCCTTTCATCCTGTGAAAATTGTTTAATTCTATTTTGTCCTGCATAATTCATGTTCTTCTTATTTTATTGGTGTTTTACATATCTCTGTTATACAGCACCGCATTGCATGCATCTTCCCCTTTTATTTCCCATTTCTAGGAACTCACCCTCTCTCAGTGAAGGAATGACTCTCCGTCGAGAATTCCTCTCGATGGACTAGGATCTCCTTCATCGGGACCTCCGTAAGTCCCCGACAGCGAAGGATTCCCTCTTCGTTCATTGGGTCAGTTGTACCACTGAAGTTCCCCGGAGTTTTGTTACCCGTTCGTGGTGAGGCGAGTGACCTTAGTTGGCACGACGGTGGCCGAAATTCTAACTAAGGTCCTACCTTTTGTGTGAACTTCTAGTTAGTGAAAAAAAAAACAACAACAAAAAAAAGAGACGTAAAGCATTCACTTGTGTGTTAATCTTTGTTGTTTGTCTGTTGGTGTATGTTATTACATTCCAGAAAAAGTGTTAAGGATGTCCGAATATAATTACGATGCTTTCGAGGCCGAGGCCTTCGACTATGAGCCCCAAATGCATGACCCAGGTCATGACTCTTATGGAGAGTATAACCCAGACTAGGGCTACCAAGGTGAGCCCCATGTCAACGCCATGGACGCCAGTCCATCCCATGATCCCTCGCACGAGGTGCCGAATGTTGCCGAGGATGCGTCCCCCCTAGGACATCTCCTCTCTTTTAGGTGTCCTTGCCAATACCCAGCTCAACCCTGAGCAACTCCAGGCCTTCCAAGCCATTCTAAAAGGGAAATCTATTTCCCCCTCTCCCCTGGAGTTGAATCCGGCTGCTACGCCCATCCAAGAGCCTGCATAGGCTATCCCCTCCCCCTCACTTTTCGGGCAGGCAAATCAATAGCCCCCCTCCTTCCAATTCCCCTCGCAACCCTTGGCGCCAGCCGCCCTTCAAACACCAATCTAGTCGGGCCTATCCACTGGTAGACCCCAATACCTCTCCTGTACGAGGTTTCCTTCTCAGGCCTCCGGAAGGCCTGCGCTCTCTCAATGGCAAGCGCCACCTCCCCCGGTTAACACGCTCACCCAGTCCATCTTAAACAAACTGAATAAGATGAATGAGCAATTCCGGGACTTCAAGAAAATGGTGGATGTAAAATCCACCCCTGAAGTTTCTCTGCCGATTCTCCCAGTATTCCACCTTACCCCTTCTGAGATGCCCACGTACCGTAGGTACAATGGCACTGGCAACCCCTTTACCCATTTGAAGGACTTTATGTATGAGTCCTCGTTCTGGCAGAATGATAAAAGATCTCTGGCATACCTCTTCAGGAGATCATTAGACGGCCCTGCGCTGGAGTGGTTCTACGCCCGAGAGCGAAGTGAGGCTAAGAACTTCGACGTGGTCCAGAGGAAGTTCCTACAGAAATACCGGGACCGGGTCGGCCCGTCTCTTTCTATCACTGACCTGGTGGCCGAGAAAATGAAGTCGGACGAAGATTTCATCCAGTACGCCGATAGATGGAGGTCCCTGGCAGAGAGGATAAAGGATACCCTCTCAGAGCCAGAGTAGGTAAAAATGATTGTATCAAATGCTACCCCCCAGTTTAGGCACATCCTGGCAATGAACAAGCTCAACACAATGGAGAAGCTATACGAGAGGGCTCGATATATCCAAACATAGCTGAAAGATTCCCCCCTCATGCATATGTTCGAGCTGCCAAAGTCAAAGGTGTTTAGGAAGCCAAGCACCGGTGTCCAAGGTGGGGTGACAGAAGGGGTCATAACAAATGAACAGGTGAGTGCGGTTGGCAATCCCAACCAGCAAGCCAACCCCAGGCCTCCACAAGCCCCACAACTCCCCTTCCATCAGAACCAACAAGGTCAGCAACCCTATCATCCTCCCCTACAAAACAACCTCCTCCAGAATAATATGCCTCAACCCCTCCATCTCCAATAACAACAACATTTGACCTGCTCAATATCACCAGGTTTCACCACCCGGAGACTATGGCCCCCAACAACAGAGGAGGCCGATCGGCCCTAGGAGAGCACCCACCTTTGCCAGAATCATTGGCGGACATCTTTAATGCTCTCATGGCTGCTAATGCACTCACCTTGCCTAAGGAAAGAGCCATATGGCCTTCGAACGTCGACACTTCCAGATATTGTGTCTTCCATAGACAGCCGGGTCATACAGTGGAAACATGTTTCCATTTCAGAGATTATATCTATGATATGAATGATGACCATCAAATCGATTGGGATGAAATGAGGCGATACATCACCATGTTGAAGGCCAGGAGACCTCCCCCTAGACAACAATAACAACCACAACAACAGCAGCAACAACAACAACAACCACAACAACAGCCTCAGCAGGCACCACAGCAGTAGCCAAACATGGGCATCATCCAAAATCCATTGCCGACGCACCAACAACCCAACCACCAAGTCAACCCCATCTCTTCCTTCCTGGAAGTTAGAAGAGGGCAAGATTGGCATACGGAAGGCAACTCTGTTCTTGTCGCCAATCACATTTCTAACCAATCCCCTTGCCTCGCCCGGCCGACACCTGTCTCTCCCCGACCCATATTACAACCTATGATAAGGCCTCCCTCATCCCCACAGCCATCACGCCCTCTCATCCGCATCCCTATTGCTAACTTCCCACTGAGCCCCCAGCAAACGCCATCCACCATACCCCCTTTGCCCTCAAAGCCTCTCATCATCTCTCATGGCTCCACTTCATCATCCACTCCCACTCCGCCTCCACCAAGTAAACCCCTCATTATCCAACGTCCTTCTGGGGCACCATCTACCTCCACCATACCCCCTTTGCCCTCAAAGCCTCTCATCATCTCTCATGCCTCCACTTCATCATCCACTCCCACTCCGCCTCCACCAAGCAAACCCCTCATTATCTAACGTCCTTCGGGGCACCATCTACCTCCACCATACCCCCTTTACCCTCAAAGCCTCTCATCATCTCTCATGCCTCCACTTCATCATCCACTTCCACTCCGCCTCCACCAAACAAACCCCTCACCATCCAACGCCCTTCCGAGACACCATCTACCTCCACCATACCTCCATCCCTACCCTCTAAACCTCTCATTACCCACCGCCCATCTGGGGCCCCATCAACCTCTACTACACCTCCACTTATGCCTTCTAAACCCCTTATTATCTATCATCCGTCTAAGGCCCCATCAACTCTCACCATGCCTCCACCTAACAAACCCCTCATCAGAGCCCCTACACCCGTCATCACCCCTGCTTCGTCAACTGTTCCTCCACCACTACCCCTCAAACCCCTACTAAACCCCATACCTAACTCCATAGAGGTGTGGCCAAACCCACAAGCCATGGTGCTCCGTAGTGGAAGGATTTTCCATCGGGTTTTCCCCCAAAACAGTCAGGTCCCCGAGCAGCCTCAGCTAGAGAAAGGCACCGAAGAGCAGTTTGATGAATCCACCCTGGGACACAATATGACTTGTTGAAACACTTGGATAAGACACCAGCCTGGATCTCCATTCTCGAGCTAATCAAGAGGTCAAAAACCCATCAGGACGCCTTGATGGAGTATCTTCAGAAGGTTATGGTAAATGAGGACCTCCCGGTGGAGAAGATCTCGTCGGTGCTGACGCCGACCAGTACCCAACCAGCTATAACGTTTCACGACCATGGACTCGCCCCCAAGGAGGCTCGAAAATACGCTTTGTGTATTGCACTAAAGATTAATGGGGTGTCTATAGACCCATGTTTGGTGGACACTGGTGCGTCTATAAATGTGATCTCTATGAGCACCCTCCAATCATGTGGAGTTGACGTGGAACAGATAAGGCCTTCATCAATCACAGTAACGGCCTATGACAATAGCAAAAGACCACCAAATGGGATGATTATCTTGAATGTAGAATTGGGCACTGCATCAGTCTCTACGGAATTCTATGTCCTTGATATAGATCCCACATTCAGGGCCATACTAGGCCGCCCTTACATTGAAGTCATGAATGCTGTGCCATCCACCAATCACCAGTGCTTAAAGTTTCCATACAAGGTTGGATTATCAGGGTAAATAGCATGCCCATCTTTTCTACAGTGGATGCTATTACTACCTCTCTGCCCTCTGTTTGGCCGACCCACCGGCCAATTCTCTCACTACTAGATGTGTGTGACCCTCGCCGCGCCCCTTTAACACAAAAGCCGTTTCCAGCGCCAAAGTCATGTCACCCTTCCCATTCTAAGGGATGGGAGATCATGAGATACATTGGCTACCAACAGGGCAAAGGCTTGGGTGCACAATTACAAGGGAGATTGAGACTGCCAAAGAAGACAAGGTTAACCCTTAAAGTTGGTCTGGGCTTTGAAGGGCCACTTGAAGCACACGGGGAACCTCTTACATGGACCTTGTACTCTCATTTCAGAAAGGGGCCGGTTATACAGTTGGGGGATCACCCGCAAGAATCATAGGGAGAATTGCGGGTTGCCTACTTAGCTGAAAGTTGCTCGAGGGCTGCCAAGAAGGGTAAGCGCGATGACTCGGACTGCGAATGGAACAAGTGGTTCGATATACATGATATCTCCACCGCACTGCAGCGGATGTTCTCGCCTCCAGACTTAGAGGGGCCACTTTTGATCTCCGAGGTGCCAAAAGATGTCGTTGACATTTCCAAAACTCCAAATTCCCCTCGTCAAGAGGACGTTGCCACTGACGGATCGCTTTCCGTCATTCTATCCAATCATTCTCCTCAGCCGTTGCTGCTGACTCCTTCATGGGCCAAACGTTTATCTGATGATCTACCCAGGTCCTCTTCCCTACTTACATTCCTGCGCGGGCTTCTCAACCCGCGCCAAGTTTTCAACCATGATCTGCTCCATGAGCCTTACAACCCCTTAGCTATAGTCCCATTCTCTCATTCCCCAACTTCTTTCAATTGTTTTGTAATCAAAAATGAAAATGAAAAAAAAATGATAATTTTTGAACTCCTCAAGAGTGCATCTCCTTTGAGGAGACCTCCTACATCTCCCACGAGTGCGCCCCGACCTATGGGCCATTCATTCAAGGTCCCCTGAGCGACCTTCTTTACCCCTCCGCTGAGGGGTCTTTTCCTGCACATTCTTCAGCTTCCCCTTCGTCTGTAGGACAGATAGGTCAATCTAGCAATAATGGGTCAAGGGTAGTACCTAGAAGAAAATCCAAGGGTAGGCAAATTCCTCGTCGATTTCTTCTAGATTTAGCCAATAGGTGCCAGGCATGCCTAGCTATTCCTCAGCTGCTAGAAAATCCCATCCAACTGCGGGAGTTAGAATGTGAGGAGGATTGCACAATTGATGAAGGGTATGGTGTATATGAGATTACGGACGAGGAGTACCCTATTGAAGAAGGGGATGAATAATATGAGGACGCGGCTGGCGCATATGCTAGCGGAATGAGGAGGTTCGACGAACCATCAGCCGCTATAGAAGAACCCAACAAAGAAATCAACCTGGGAACCGAGGAAGACCCTAGGATCGTCCTCATAAGCGATAGTGTACCATCGCTCGAAGAGGAGGAGTTGATTGAGGTTCTCAAGGAGTATAGGGACACGTTCGCATGGAGCTACGAGGATATGCCGGGATTGGATTCCACCCTGGTCGAACACCGCCTAACGCTAAAACCAGAGTCCGTCTCGGTAAAGCAAAGTTAAGACGTTTCCACCCCCAGATGGCTTTAAAAATGAAGGAAGAGGTCGACAAGCTCCACAAAGCCAGGTTTATTAGAGTCATCCTATATCCTCAATGGGTGGCAAACATTGTCCCGGTCATGAAAAAGGATGGAAAGGTGAGAATCTGTATCGATTTTGGGACCTTAACCGTGCGTGTCCAAAAGATGATTTCCCATTGCCTCACATCGATGTGTTGGTTGATAACACGGCTGGCTATGAAACTCTCTCGTTTATGGATGGATTTTTGGGATATAATCAGATCCATTTGGCGGAAGAGGATCAGGAGAAAACATCATTCACCACACCTTGGGGAACTTACTGCTATTTGGTCATGCCATTTGGTTTGAAGAATGCTGGAGCTACTTATCAAAGGGCTATGATGGCAATATTTCATGATATGATGCATGTATATTTAGAGGTGTATGTGGATGATTTATTGGTGAAATCTAGGATTAGGGCAGAACACTCGAGGGTTCTAGCTAAGGTGCTGCAAATATCAAGGGAGTTCAATTTGAAAATGAATCCGAAAAAAGTGTGTATTTGGTGTTTCGTCGGGCAAATTACTTGGTTTCATTGTGAGTAAGAGGGGTATCGATATAGATCCCAACAAAGTTAAGGCAATTATGGATATGCCACCTCCGAGGAATCTGAGAGAAGTTCGAGGTCTAATTGGGAGGTTGCAATTCATTCATCGGTTTGTGTCCCAGCACTCACAAAGGTGAAAACCTTTCTACGAGTTGACTAAGTCAAGAGTAGAATTCCTTTGGGATTCTAAATGCTAAAAAGCTTTTGAAGGACTGAAGGAATATCTGGCCAATCCACACGTCCTAATTCCACCCACGCCGGGCAAACCTTTAATCCTTTATATCTCAGTTCTGGATGACTTGTGAGAGCCGTCCTGGCACAAGCCAATGAAGAGGGTAAGGAAAGGGCGACCTATTACTTGTCCAAACTCCTCAACCCCTGTGAGCAGAAGTATACAACTATGGAGAAAACCTGTGCCGCCCTTGTATGGGTGGTGCGGAAATTGAAACACTACTTTCTAGCTCATGAAGTCCATCTGATTGCCCAAATGAACCCTATCAAGTTTCTTCTGGAAAAATCTATCCTTACTGATTGGTTAGCACGCTGGCAAAGATTTCTTTCTCAGTTTGACATCACCTACATTCAGTAAAAGGCGATTAAAGGTTATGCCATAGCTGAGCATCTCGCTCACCATCCTCTCCCAAAATTTGATCCTGTCCAATCAGAGTTTCCAGATGATGAACTAATGTCCATCAACCAATCAGATGATTACATGTGGACGTTACATTTTGATGAAGCTCAGAATTCCCAAGGGAAAGGAATCAGTATTGCCCTCCTGTCGCCTGAAGGCCTTACCTTCCCATTGGCATACCAGCTCAAATTCCAAGTTACCAACAATATAGCTGAATATGAGGCTCTTCTAGCTGGCATGGAACTCGCCCATTCTTTTCGTATCATCAAATTATGAGTCATAGGTGATAGTCAACTCATTCTCCGCCAGGTGCTCACCAAATATCGCACCCGCGATCCCAAGCTCAAGCCTTACTAAGAACTCTGATGTGACACCACCTTGAGGGTGATAGTCACAAGACCGATGCACCTTGGACCTTAATAAGCAAGTACAATTCGCAATCGAAATGGATCGATATCGGCGGCCACTCACTCGACACTCACCCAAAACCCGAAGTAACTTGGCGATGCCGAGTGGAGGTTGTGAGGGCTGGACCCTTGCTGGTAGAGGGCCAGCAAGGCCAAGGGTTTTTCCCAAAGGTATGGAGACCCAATTCAATGGGGCCGACCCGGTGCCGAAGGCCCGGATCACACTCTCTCCCACGGCGGTCACTCAAAGCAATGGAGCTTGCGGACCGAGCACTCACTCTCACGGGCCAGCGGAGCTATGAACTAATATTGAAAGAACAAGCACTAGGGAAGCAAGGATTAGAACACTTACTCGACCGGTTTGAAGAAACCAGTCCCGTTCGGAGACGTGGGCGAGCGGGGAAGCGTGGGTTCCCCACACGCTGCGTCGATATAGCTTGAACCTGTTTAAAAGAATACAACACTACTCCCCATACAAGGGGGTGGAACAAGGGGAGGGGAAGTCACATATACACCCAAACACTACCTCCCACAGGGAGGGGCTGTAAGCCTGCCAGGCGGGGAGGGGAAAGGGGAGCTAGGAGCTAATTGATAGGATGATGCCGGTTCAGTCCACTCTCTGGAACAACGGATAGGTAGTCGGTGTTGACGCCGCTGCGGAATGTCCCAAACTCCATTTGCAACGAAACCATCGGCAAAATATCCTGGGTTGGCCTAGGAGGACGTAAGATTTTTGGGAGGATTTCTGATTGCCGGTGTTGGACGGGGCAGGGTCGTGAGCAGGGCCTTTGTTCTCTGATTCTGACTGCTACGGTACCACTATAGCAGGAAGATGAGGTCACGACGAGCGCTCCTGAGATCTGATTCAGGCGGGGCCAGAGTCGCTGGATTTATTGTCAAGTCCTCTTTGAACGGAGACCCACGGGGGCTCCAGAAAAGGTCGGAGTAGACAGAGACAGCTTGAACAGTGATTGGGTGTTTGTTCAGTCCCAAAGTGGACAAAATAGCGCACCCGGGGGAGAAAAATGAGAAATCACAGCTCCGTATGCCGAACGGGGTTCCGCTTCTTGATACTGGAAGTAGACTCGGTGTAGAAACTCTCAGCCAAGGCCTGCCTTCATAACTTCAGGAGGTTGGCCGTGGGAGCCTCTGCAACTTGCTTCAGGTTGACTGTCAGGAAGTAGATGCGCAGTCCGGCGATGACGGCTCCCCTGGGTAGCCACGAACTCAGAACGGAACGAGACCACCACCGTCGCGAAGAGGATAGAGAGACGCTTCCGAAAATACCACTTGTGCTTCTAGGGATGCCAGGATGAAGTCGTGGTCGGCTCTGCAAGACGCTGGTTCTCTGCAGGTCCAGAGCTGTGAACAGTCTTGCCGGATGTAGCTTCCAAGAGCACAAGAGGTGGGGGGAAAATGATGCTAAATGGTGAAGGGAGGTGGAGGGGTGGCCAGTGGGGGATTGGTGGGAGGTGTGGAGGGGGTTAGGGCAGAGAGGGAGGTGTTGGGAAGGGGAGGGTCGCAGGGGAGAGAGGGAGCAGGTTCTACACAAGGTGGAGAGGGAGGGATGGTGGAGGATGCTCAAGGATGATGGAGGGGGAGAGAGGGGGGCGACCAGCACTAGGGGCTCTCTCCTTGGGGTGTTCTAGGGCATGGGGGGAAAGGAGAGAGTGGAGGGAATATTTCAAATTTGGCCTAGGGAGGGGTGGGTTCAATCTTGGGAAGGTGGAAGCTTGCTTGGGAAGGGGAAGTGGGTAGTTGGGAGTTGGATGGTGGAGCTAGGATTGGGTGGGGGTCTCTTGGGGTTGGGGTGGAGTAAAGAGAGAGGTGTGGGGAGTTGGAGTAGCCTTAATGGAAGGGGGAGGAGAGAGAAAGTGGGTGGGAGGGTGAGGAGAGAGAGAGAGAGAGATGGAGGGCTTCTCACCCAGGGTTTCACACCCTATCTAATGGATTCTCTCCACTAAAGAAACTTGAATTTTGGAACTCAAAATATGGCAATTTCATTAGCTTCCTCAAATGGGGTTGGGGTCCTATTTATAGGGACCCAACTTTTTTACATGACCAAACTACCCCTGGCTTTACATGTAAGGACAAAAGCAGTCCAATAAGCCAACCAAGGGGATAATGACTCAAACATAGGGAAATAACCTTAGGACTTAGGGATATGACTCTAATAAATGGGAAATTATAATGATATGACTCAAATAAAAATGAGGAAATACAACATATGACTCAAAATAAATGACTAGACCATGTCGGATGCTTCCGGGGTGAGGAGACGAGCCGTGAGTGTGGGCATGGGAGGTGATGTTCCCATCATACTCCCGGGGTGAGGAGAACTCGACTCCGTCGAGTAAGAGTCCTTCCCTCTTCGGAGGATGTAGAGGTGATACCGCCCACAAGTCTTCCGAAGGAGACTGATCCATCCACCTGACGAGATAGTGCTCATACACCTTGCTCTTAGTGGCAGTGGCCTGTTCATCTAATATTCACTCAATTTGCTCACGCCGGGCTCTCCTGGCTAGTGGACTCTTCTCACGGGTGGGTGCTCTCTCAAAGAGAGGTGTGGGCTCAATATCCTCACTGGGTACCACCGTGGGACCCTTATATGGCACTAGGTCAGCCACGTTGAATGTGGGGCTCACTCCATACTCCTCGGAAAGATCTAATTCATAGGCATTAGTGCCAATGCACCTCAGAACCTGGAAGGTACCAACCCCACGAGGCCTCAATTTAGAGATGGCTCCCGGGGAGAGCCTCTCCGTCCTCACCATCACAAAGTCACCGACGTGGAATTCTTGGTGACGCTGATGGGAGTCAGCCTACCTTTTATAAATCTCATTTTCCTTGCTGATGTGCTTACGAAGGTTTTCATGCAATTTTGTGAATGCGGACATTCTAGGGGTGATGGGTGGACTTGGACAACCAAAAGTAGACCAATCATGCTTTGATGCTAAGAAGACTTTGATGGAATGGGGAGGACCAGGGCATCCATAGGTGATCCGGTCATGCATGGGGGTGACAGATGTCGGGGGACCCGGACATCCATGAATACTCCTATCATGCCTATGACCCATGATGAATGAAGGAGGACCATTATACCCGAATATAGACCACTCTTGTTTCCTACTTGACATGTGGGTGATGTGAATGAATGGACCCAACATAGTGTTCATGCCAAGTGATGTGGTAAGTTTAGACACATGCATGCTTATCCCAAAGGTGACTTCCATGTTCATAGATGTGGGACGACCTTTAAACTTCCATGTGAAAGGGTCGAAGGGATCTAGGAAGGTGGATATGGGGTGGGGCATTTCCTCGATCTCTAGGTGGGTGTTGCCTAAGCTCATGATTCCTTTGGTGTAACTTGGGTCATGGATGAGGTGGGCTTGACCCAACATGGTGGGTGAGGGTAGGAAAGGGTGGGTGGTGGGTAAGGTGGTTGGGCCACATGGGTATAGGAAGGGGTCAAAGGGATCATGGAAAAGGCTACCTAGAGAGAGGAACTCCTCATCCTCAAAGTCTAAAAAATATGGGTCATCCTCGTCCAAGATAATTGGGCCAAGGTCGTTAGTGGGTTGGCCGATCAAAGCACTTGGGATCTTAATGGGAGGGGAGTGGACCAAGATGGGTTCCTCATCCATGGAGAGAAAGAGAAGGAGGTCGCTAGTGTAGCACCCAATAGTGCAAACTGAGGTGATAGACCCGACACATAGGTGTAGGAGGTCAAGGCTCCTAGGTTATTCGGTCATGGGGGTCAACATGCCAGTCAACTCAATTGCCATGCTAAACTCTTGAGAAGGTCCCCCAATGTGTCCACTTGGTAAGATGATTGGATGGTGGTGTGATAGGAGAGGGGCACTATAGGGAGGTTTTGCTCCATAGGAGGGAAAACATGGGCGTAATCTTTCTAATTGGGCTCTCCTTTAGCCAACTATCAAGGGGTTCTCCTAAGATGAGCTCGGCCGCAACTAGAGAGGGTGGTGTAAGGTGAAGACCACCATGCGAGGTTTCTTCTTCTACTTGGACATGGGTGGTCTCCATGGGGGAAATAGGCTCCAGAGTTTTCACCACTATGGGGTCGGGTATGGGTTCCTCTACCAAGGGGGTGAGAGGGTCTTTTGAGGGTGGGGTGATGAGGGTTGGTGTATGGTGCACCCGGAATGGAGGGTAAAGGGAAACTTGGTTTGAGATTGGTAGGGGAAGTAGTGGAGGCCTAGGTTGGGGTAGGATTGGAGTTGGAAGTGGAAGATGGGTTGGGTGGGCCTCGGTGGGGGTATCTCTTATGGGGGAAGGTGGAGGGGCGGAGGTCAATTGGGTGTGGGTGTGAATTGGATAAGGGAGAGTGGGTTTGGGCGTGGTGGCCGTCATGGGCCTAGGTGGAGGGGTGGACACGGGGGTCCACTTGGGTTTGAATGGTGAAGGTTGGGTGAGTGACTTTGGACGGGGGAGTGGTGGTCATCACGGGGGAAGCCAAGTCGGTTAAGGGTCTCTTGCCCTTGGGATCGGCCGGTTGTGGAGGGGTGGGAGTGGGGGCCAATTTGGTTTGGATATTGAGAGTTGTGAAAGGGGGTTTTGGTTGGGGTGTGGGGGTCCTCATGGGGTTAGGTGGAGAGGTGGATGCTGGGATCATTTGGGTCTTAATGGAGAGGACTTGGTGGTGAAGTGTAGTGATGATGTTTGAGAGGGGATTTGTTGGGAGTGGTGGGGGTGGAGACCTAAGGGTGATCTCAAGTTGGTCGGGTGGGATGGAGGAGGGGTAGTGCTCCTCGGATAGGAAGGGGAATGTCGGGGAGCGTAGACCTTTCTAAGTTCCTCCTTCATATCATCCCATGAGGAAATGGGTTCTTGCTTCCTAACCCTTCTTAATCCCTCTATGTGTTCCCACTTACTCTTGGCTTGACCCCGAAGTCGTCCCTTGGTCTTGCGGACTCTCGCGGGTCCATATACCCAAGTCTTTTCAAAGTACCTTTCTATGGTAGCCTCCCACCTAAGGTAATCACTAGAACGAGATCCGTCAAAGGTAATATCCTTGTCTAGAATGAAGTCCATGGGTGGCGAGTAGGCTAAGTAGGAAATGGCCATGATGAACGAGGGGGGGGGGGTAAATGCAATGGCCCTAGGACAAGACTTAGTAGAGATATGTCTAGAACTTGCTCTGATACCAATTGATGTGACACCACCTTGAGGGTGATAATCACAAGACCGATGCACCTTGGACCTTAACAAGCAAGCACAATTCACAATCGAAACGGACCGATATCGGTGGCCACTCACTCGACACTCACCCAAAACCCAGAGTAACTTGGTGATGCCGAGTGGAGGTTGTGAGGGCTGGGCCCTTCCTGGTAGAGGGCCAGCAAGGCCAAGGGTTTTTCCCAAAGGTATGGAGACTCAATTCAATGGGGCCGACCCGGTGCCGAAGTCCCAGATCACACTCTCTCCCACGGTGGTCACTCAAAGCAATGGAGCTTGCGGACTGAGCACTCACTCTCACGGGCCAGTGGAGCTATGAACTAATATTGAAAGAACAAGCACTAGGGAATGAAGGATTAGAACACTTACTGGACCAGTTTGAAGAAATCGGTCCCGTTTAGAGACGTGGGCGAGCGGGGAACCGTGGGTTCCCCACACGCTGTGCCGGTGTAGCTTGAACCTGTTTAAAGGAATACAACACTACTCCCCATGCAAGGGGGTGGAACAAGGGGAGGGGAAGTCACATATACACCCAAACACTACCTCCCACAGGGAGGGGCTGTAAGCCGGCCAGGCGGGGAGGGGAAAGGGGAGCTAGGAGCTAATTGATAGGATGATGCCGGTTCAGTCCACTCTCTGGAACAGTGGATAGGTAGTCGGTGTTGACGCCACTACAGACTGTCTCGAACTCCGTTTGTAACGAAACCAACGGCAAAATCTTTTGGGTTGGCCCAGGAGGACGTCAGATTCTTGGGAGGATTTCTAGTTGCCGATGTTGGACGAGGCAGGGTTGTGAGCAGGGCCTCTGTTCTCTTATTCTGACTGCTACGATACCACTACAGCAGGAAGACGAGGTCACCACGAGCGCTATTGAGCTCTGATTCAGGCGGGGCCAGAGTCGCTGGATTCATTGTCGAGTCCTCTTCGAACGGAGACCCACGGTAGCGCTGGAGGTGTTGGAACCCTAGTTTTGACAATGACAATCTATGAATCACGTTTAGATTAAAGTGTTTAAATCTTTCAATTATATTTGTTATGTTTGGTTCACCTGGTGCATGTGTTGTCCTGCTAGAAATCTAGCTCGGTGCTAGTCTAGTTTTGTCCTACATTTCTCGCTTAAGTGCTTGCCTCGGTGTAAGTTTCTGATTTATGCACACACACTGTCATTCCGCTTTTCCCTCGGTGCATCACTTGTCTCATACATAAAAAAGGGGTCAGTGCATATCTACCTTTGCATCTCATCTCTCGGGGTCGGTGCAATTTTTAGGTCCGTGCAATTCTTGTTCAGCACGCACTGTTTAGTTTTGTCATTTAGTGTCAGTGCATTCTTCTCGCCATCTCGGTGCAGGCTTTCACTTAGATAGGATATCTTTATATCGGTGCAAGGTTACACTTAGATAGGATATCGCCATCTCGGTGCAAGTTCTGATTTAGACGGGATTTCTTGACTCGGTGCAAGCTTTGCCTTGCATCTTTCTTTGTCCGTGCATTTTTTCTTTGTCATCTCGGTGCAAACTTTCACTTGGACAGGATGTCTACATCTCGGTGCATAGTTTTCCTCCTGTGCCTCGTGGAATCATGTCGGTGCAATCCATTGATCACCTTGTACTAAGTCAGTACAATGGTTGAATTGCAAATTTCTACTCAGTGCATGTTATGTTTACTCTCTCATTACGTCTGTGCAAACTGTGCTAAGTGTTTAACTAATGTCTTGTGTTTCTGATAGAGTTTTCTCTACGAGGAGGGGCACGTGATCCAAGGTGGATCATCCTTCAAAAGAATGCCACGCGGAAGGGTACAATGCTCAGATGGTGCACGTGGCTGAGAGCCTTCTGGACGCATATGGGCGTGAGTTCTTCCTCCACACGCCCAATAAGAGGATATAAGAATTTAAAGATCGAAGGCAGAAAAAAAAATATATCGATAGAAGAGCGAGAAGAAGTAGTAGCAGGTTTTCACTGCCCAGTCCAGAGAGCAGAAAAGAAGGAGAAATATATAGAGAGCTTGTGGAAGAAGAAAAAGAGATAGAGAAAGAGGGAGATCGTGAAAAGAATATATGATAGTCTGTCCACTGGTACTTGGATCAGATCCAGTCCAGTTTGCTCCTGCATGAGCTATTTTTCAACGGATTTCATTATCAGCCTTTAGTAGCTGTTTCCACCATTTTATTTTGTTTCTTATCTTAACTTTCTGTTCAAGCTGTGTGGCAGTAGAGGTTAATCTATAATCCTCAGCGGTCAGAGGAGGGATCCTCTGGATAGCAAGCTGTGTTGCTCAGCTGTTTGTAAGCAAGCTGTGAGGCTCAGCAGACGCAAGCTGTATTGCGCAGTGGTTTCAAGCTGTTAGGCAGTAGGAAGCCTCACTCGGTTTGGAGTGAGGGATGGACGTAGGTCTGCAGGCTGCAGACTGAACCATCTAAAAATTCCTTATGTTCTGTGTGGTCTGATTGTCTCTTGTGAATCAATAGATGCATAACTAGGCTCGATCAGTTTCATTTGTCTTTCAAATTTTCGGGTGCACATCAGTAATTCGAGTATATGATCTGACTCTATTAGGCCCTTGCGTTTGGGTTAATTGTTTTTTATTCGGTCAAATTTTTTTAGGGATTCATTCACCCCCCTCTGAATGCTACACGCACCGTTGCTAGATCCCATCAATTGGTATCAGAGCAGGTCTTTTGCACAAAAGGTCTAATAACCTACAGATTCGTTCCTTGATTTGGTTTCGGTGCGATTTGATTTGCTCTATCTGTTTTGTCTTGTTCTTATGGCTGAACTTCCTGTATACGCTGGTTTGGATTTCTATGGCTGGTATGATCGTTTCAGAGACTATGTGATACATTTGAATTCTGACTTATGGGTACTCATAGATCACAGTCCATATGAAGTTCCAGAGGATAAATCCCAATGGAAATCTTCTGACTGACTGAAATCTGAAGAAAATAAAAAGGCCCTAGATCTAACCAAAAGGGCAATAGACTCTAACTATGTTCCATATGTCAATGAATGTAGGAGTGCAGCGGCTATCATCAATAGAGTGTTGGGAACATCTGTTGGAGATGAAGAAATGTGTCTGATGGTCAGAGATCAGTCCGAGGACTCATCCTCCCAGGTAAATTCTGAAGCTGCAAATTTTAGTTATGATGACTTACTCTCCATGAATGAGCATTTATTGAATAAATATGATAGAGTCAAGTCAGAAAAGAACAAGTTGAGAAAAGAAATGATCCATGAAGTTGCTCGCTTAAAAGTTGAAAAAGAAAATTTGAAATCTGAAAATGAAAGCTTGAGAAACAAACTTACTAAAGATGAAAATTCATGTAACGAATGTGCTTTCTTAAGGGAACTAATTGAAGACCTTGATTCGGATGACAATATGCAGAAGAATCTAATTAGATCTCTAAAGAAGAAAATGATTCATTGCTTGAACAGAAAAAGGAAATTGATGAATGCCAAGACAAATTGATTGAAGAAAATGGTTATCTAAAAGATCAAAATAAAAAGCTGATGGTTCTGAATACTATTCTCTCTGAAAAATGGTTAGCTCTTGAAAGAGAAAAATCAGTCTTGGAGGAAAAAGAAGTGAATATAGATTTGAAGTTAACGCATGAGAATGAGACTCTGAAAAGTCTAAATGATGGTTCGCATAATCAAGTCATTTCCTGTGAAGACTATATTGTCTCCTTGCAAACTGAAATTCAAGATTTAAAGAATTCATTGTCAAAGTTTGTTAAAGGAAAAGATAATTTGAATAAGCTACTTGGAGCTAATGTAAATTTTCAGAAAGAGGGACTGGGTTACAGTCCAGTAATGAAGAAGGTTGATGGAAATATATTGAAAATTATTTTCGTTAAAAGTTCAGAAAAAGAAAAGTCTTCCACTTCATCTGTATTTCAGTTCACGGCGAAGAGAAGTGAAGAACAAAGTAAAAATTCAAAAGATGGAGGAAATCAGAAAAAGAGTGAAAGCAAACATAAAACCAAACCTTCATCTGATGCTGTTAAAATTTCTCTTGTCTCTAAAAATTGTCCTGAACAAGTGCATGTTAGAGAAACCTTCCCCATTCAGTCACATGCAAACACAAAAACCTTTTCATGTCATTACTATGGAAAAACTGGTCATAAAATGCATCAGTGTAGAACAATGAAGCTAGATGAGCTGGCCTCCAAGAAATTTCATGATGGAAAAACTCAAAACACTCACAATGTAGTTCAGAAGAAGAAAATTCACTGTTATCACTGTGGGAAGTCAGGCCATATTGGAGCCCATTGCTGGCATGCTCAAAGAAAGAGAGTCAATTCAAAATTTGGAAACTCCCCTGTAAATAAAAATGTTTTTGGTAGTAAAAATTTTGCTTATGGAAGAATTGGCCACCATGAATTTGAATGTGGTAAATCTGAATGATGGCATGCAAAAAGAGGTAACAATCTCCATAGCAGAACCATCTTAACGAAAGTCCACCCATAAAGATTCAATGTTTATTCTGTCAAGAAACATCTGAATTCTGCTATTCACTGTTATTCTTGTGGGAGAATGGGTCATATTATGAATAAATGCCATGATTTGAAATTTGATAATAGAAAAACTTGGAAACCTTGGAGTGCACCTGCTAGAGGTGTCACTCAACTAATAAGACCCAATAGTCTTTGGGTCCCGAAATTTGTAGGTTGATCTTACTTTGTAGGTGTGTCTTGAAGAAGGAAAATAAAGGGAAAATAAAATCAAGGCACACAAATGTTAGTTGAATTTAATTTCTTCTCTAGTTCACATATGTTTCTTTTTAAGTTACAACTGCCTGCATGATCTCTATCCTTCTACTGTGATCAATGCCATGTAATTAATTCATGCAGTTAGGAGGATGCAAACTTATGATGAATGCTAGATAATGAATCTCATTCTGAAATTGATCATGTTGAATGATTAGGAATCTTGCATGCAGTTTAACACAATGTCATCATTTAGAGTAGCATTTCTGTGAAATTTAAAAAATATAAATAAATAATGTTTGATGGAAATCTTTGCTCACTCAAAGAGGGAGTTTAGACTATCTAAGGTAGCTGATCATTAGAGGTATACCCTTCTGAAAAAGAGAACATGAGATTTGGTATCTCTTCTGCTGCTGAGCTCAATGTATCTGGTCTGTTGTGAGCTGATATCTCTTCTAGTGGAGTGTCACTGGTTCTGGTTCAGTAAGCTAGATGCTACCTTGTGGATGTTTAAAATCTTGAGAGGCTGTGCTTTGCTCTAATGGGAGTCATCTTGTAGTGTCTAATGAATTTGAAAATTTTGTTGCGGGCTCTGTCATTGGTGTGAGATTAAGTTTACATGAGAAGTTTGTCTGAAGACTGAATGATGATTAATTTACTGAGAGATGTGCTGGTGGGCTGTTAGCCGTTTAAGTTGTGGCCTTTGGAAATGCTCTTACCTTGCTCACATATGGCATTTATCCTCCTCACCTTGTCATTGGTTTATCTCTCCTATCATTCTCTGTCTTCTAAATATTTCTGGTTGTCCTAGTAAGGGGGAGTAGTATATATAAATACTGTCACCTTTACCCTCTTCAATAAATAAATGCCCAGATCACTTTGAACCAAAAACATCTTGCTGATCTAAACTGAGATGTAATTTACAGTGTATAAACATTAAATCTTATCCGAATAGTTCTCACAAATTACAATGAGCGATTTCTCAATGATTTTGAAACAGTCCAAATTGGAAACTTCTCTATAGAAGGTCTAATATCTGGAAATCTTTAGTAATAAGCCAATATGTTGGAAACCTAAGGTTTGTGTTTTACGTCTTGTTAAAGAGATTTTTCTGACAAAAGAACTGGGAATACACCATGATATAAAATAATGAAATAAATTTGACAGAGCAATGGCATGACATTTGAGAAACTGACCATCCGTTTCAAAGAAATTCAGATGTTATGTCATGATAATTAATGCTAAATCTGTTCAACATATGAAGTATGAAAGTTAACTGCACTGAGTAACCAGGGATTCCGGTGTTTGATCGACATGTCTCCTTGTGTAAAAAGGTGCAGCTATACTGGAATACTCAATAAAAGTTTTTTAAATAAAAAAAAGGAGGAGAGGAGTAAGAAATATAATGTGGTTGACCCAATAGTTCTCTCAGTTAATTTCTACAGACTTAAGAAAAATATAAAACTGGGTTTTTCAATCAGATTTCGGCTAATGAAAGGGACTAGTAAGATTAATGACTTCTCTGTCTGAGTTGTTTCCTTGATTAAGCTGTTTTATTTTCATTGGCTTCAATTCATTTGAGATATCTTGTGAAGAGCTAACCTGTGAGATATAATCTCATATCTCGTAAATTGCTTCTCTACGAAGAAAGGCACCTTATTGTAAGTTAAGGGTATTTTGGGTATTATCTACTGAGGATTGGTAAAGTTGGAAGTATTCCTCTATATATGAAACCCTATCTACTTTACCATCTTACCCTTTCTTTTGAAGCTGAAGCGTCCTCCCGCTCCGTGGCTCCTTCGCGAGTGCACAACCTGCAACCCTTCGCTTCTCCAACCTTTCTCTCCTCCCAGTGCACCCCCTCTGTCTCCACATTTCGTCTCTCCTCCATCCCTGCTGCCGCCATGTCTACTTCGTCAGCCGTGAGCAAAGGGAAGAGGAAAGCAGTGGAGCAGCTGCAGCCAGAAGATGCTATGTCCACCGTGGCCGCAGTACAACCTCAAGGGACGAAAAGGCAGAAGAAAGCAGCTTTTACCATGAGGAAGGGAGATACATCTACAAGGCCTACAGAGAAACCTCTACCAGTATTGGAAGCCAGGAAGATTATACCCCCTTGTATATTGACTTTACTGATCAAGAGATGGCTTCCGAGTTCCCTGAGGTGCTTGAGCTGTTTGAGCTCCAACAATGGAAAGTGTTCTTAAGCATGCATAGGGTGTATTGCCCTAGTCTGGTAGCAGAATTCTACAGCAACTTGAGGTACGATGATGCTAATTTCACAGTTTCCTCTCTGGTCAAAGGAAAAGTGATAGAGCTATCTAGGCAGTCCCTTCACAGGACTCTAAGAGTTCCTGTAGATGGAGAGGTCGAAGGAGGGTTTACATTGAATTTACATGATGCTTTTGCCCTCATCACTGATTTACCTAGAAACATTCATGACAAGCAACAGACTAAGCTCGGTTGTTATAACACCAACAAATTTTCTGCACCGAAGAGACTACTCCATCACATTCTCACCTTCATGATTACTCCACAAGTAGGAGGCAGGGAAGACTGACAGATTCTCAACGGTTTATTCTCTACTGTTTACTAAAGAAAATTAGAGTCTGTCTGCCGCATGTAATGATTCAGGTCATAGGAACCTGTAAGGAGTCAAGAAGATAATTTTATTTTGCTGCTCCTTTAACTACAATCTTTAAAGAGGAAAACATCTCCCTAGATGGTGAAGTTGTGTCATCAATCCCCAAGATAAACATCTACAACATGGGTTTCATTAATACCTTCATGAGGAAGAAAGGAACTAAACGGACGAGTACTCCTGCTGCCAAGGATACTCCTTTGAAAGAGATACAGAAACCCAGGATGAATCAGTGTCTGAACAGCCCACTCAAGAAACTCACATTCTTGAGTTGATTCAAAGTGAAAGTCAGTCAGCTTAGTCACCCTTGAAATCTGTTCGTCAGAAGGAGGATCGACCTCCAGCTCAAGTACAAGCAACTGAAGGGTCTGATGAGCAAGAACTACAACTGGACTCAACTGTAGCTACAGCACCTAAGGTACCTCAGATCCATGAAACAATTGAACGGGATGTTTAGGATGAGGACATTATTCAGGAATTAGATCAACATATCCATGAGATATTTGATGAATTTGGATAGCAGTCTCAGAAAAGACTAATCACTAATCAAGCAGAGTTGGCACAGGAAGAGGCTCCAACAGAAGAACTACCTAGTGACAGAGAAGAGGAAATCATTCCAGATGAAGAGGAAATGACTAAATTGCTCGACGAAGTTATGAGAGAAGCTGCTGAAGTGATTTATGAAGAAATTGCCGAAACTGTGGTCAATGAACAAGAAAATGAACAACAAAGAGCTCCAACACCTGCTGAAGAAGCTCCACATGAGCAACCAACTGCTTCAGCTCCACGGGCAGCTGAAGAATAAAGACAAGACTATGTCATGGGACTTGCCCCCTCACCACAGATTATATCCAAGAATGTCCTTCTCTCAGGCTCTTGAGTATGGTCCACACTTTGGAGAACTAATTAGTCTTGGCATACCACTTTCTCCACCCCCTGAATAGCATCATGAGTACTTCACTGAGTTGCCAGATTCGAGTGATTCCACTTCTAGTGCACATGGAGCAAATGCTGAACCCAATTTTGCACAGATGTTGTCCAACCTGACAGAGATTGTTCTCAATCAAAATGACTTGATGAACAGACAGTTCTTGTTCCATGCCTTTCAAATGGACAAAGTAGAGGGCCGACTGAAACATCTGGAAAAGACTGTGAAAGTTCAAGGAATAGAGTTTTTGACTGCTAAACGAAAAACTGATGAAGCAGTACGAGAGATTTTAGAATCTCTTATGGGTATCAGCACTCGAGTGGGTGACATGGTCAGCAAAACTCAAGATACCCAAATCTCCATATTCAACAATATGAGTAAAATTCTTAACCATACCTTTGATCTGAAAATTGAGTTTGAACTGTTAAAGGGTACAGTAAACAAGATAGCGACCAATCAGCCAGAAATCATCACAAAGTTTGAAGTTGTCCAGTCCAATTTGTAGACATTGTCAGAGACCGTTAAACAAGCTTTCAACAAACAAGAGTCAACCACCTCTCTAGTGGAAAGGCTGGGGAACACTGTGCATCAGAAACTTGATAAACTGGCAGACTCCATTAGAGATCTTCATACCTCTTTGTTGAACAGACCTCCCTTCTCTGGCTCAAGTTCAGCATATTCTCCAAGAGACAGGGGGAGCTACCGAGGTCACTAGTTTATACCATTTCTCCATTTTTTGATAATGACAAAGGGGAATAAGAAGACCTCATGTATGAAGAAGAACATATGAAGAACATATGAAGAAGAACATGTATGAAGAAGACCTCAGAAGACCTCACCTTTTCTGCTGAGTGAGTTGGCAAAGTTTCATTGGCAAGAGGAATGATGTGCTGTCAAGGGGGAAGTTGTGCTGCTTCTAATACCTTTCTTTTTGTGAAAAGAGATGTACATTCAAACACTAATGCTTGTTTTATTAATATACACAGAAGCATTCTCTTATTCTTACATGTTGCATATTTGCATTTTGTTGGTTTGCACACAGTTTTTTTTAATGATTGAGTATTGAATGTTTTTATGGCTTAATCATACATGACTCATAGTTGTCATAATCAAAAAGGGGGAGACTGTTGGAACCCTAGTTTTGATAATGACAATCTATGAATCATGTTTAGATCAAAGTGTTTAAATCTTTCAATTATATCTGTTAGGTTTGGTTCACCTGGTGCATGTGTTGTCCTGCTAGAAATCTAGCTCGGTGCTAGTCTAGTTTTGTCCTGCATTTCTCGCATAAGTGCTTGCCTCGGTGCAAGTTTCTGATTCCTGCACACACACTGTCGTTCCACTTTTCCCTTGGTGCATCACTTGTCTCACACATAAAAAAGGGGTAAGTGCATATCTTGCCTTTGCATCTCATCTCTCGGGGTCGGTGCAATTTTTAGGTCCGTGCAATTCTTATTCAACACGCACTGTTTAGTTTTGTCATTTAGTGTCAGTGCATTCTTCTACGCCATCTCGGTGCAGGCTTTCACTTAGATAGGATATCTATATCTCGGTGCAAGGTTACACTTAGATAGGATATCGCCATCTCGGTGCAAGTTCTGATTTGGATGGGATTTCTTGACTCAGTGCAAGCTTTGCCTTGCATCTTTCTTTGTCCGTGCATTTTTTCTTCGTCATCTCGGTGCAAACTTTCACTTGGACAGGATGTCTACATCTCGGTGCATAGTTTTCCTCCTGTGCCTCGTGGAATCATGTCGGTGCAATCCATTGATCACCTTGTACTAAGTCAGTACAATGGTTGAATTGCATATTTCTACTCAGTGCATGTTATGTTTACTCTCTCATTACGTCTGTTCAAACTGTGCTAAGTGTTTAACTAATGTCTTGTGTTTCTGACAGAGTTTTCTCTACGAGGAGGGGCACGTGATCCAAGGTAGATCGTCCTTCAAAAGAATGCCACGTGGAGGGGTACAATGCTCAGATGGTGACACGTGGCTGAGAGCCTTCTGGAAGCATATTTGAGCGAGTTCTTCCTCCACACGCCCAATAAGAGGATATAAGAAGTTGCAGATCGAAGGCAAAAAAAAAATATATCGATAGAAGAGCGAGAAGAAGTAGTAGCAGGTTTTCACTGCCCAGTCCAGAGAGCAGAAGAGAAGGAGAAATATATAGAGAGCTTGTGGAAGAAGAAAAAGAGATAGAGAAAGAGGGAGATCGTGAAAAGAATATCTGATAGTCTATCCACTGGTACTTGGATCAGATCCAGTCCAGTTTGCTCCTACGTGAGCTATTTTTCATCGGATTTCATTGTCAGCCTTCAGTAGCTGTTTCCACCGTTTTATTTTGTTTCTTATCTTAACTTTCTGTTCAAGCTGTGTGGCAGCAGAGGTTAAACTGTAATTCTCAGCGGTCAGAGGAGGGATCCTCTAGATAGTAAGCTGTGTTGCTTAGCTGTTTGTAAGCAAGCTGTGAGGCTCAACGGACGTAAGCTGTATTGTGCAGCGGTTTCAAGCTGTTAAGCAGCAGGAAGCCTCACTCGGTTTGGAGTGAGGGATAGACGTAGGTGTACAGGCTGCAGACTGAACCATCTAAAAATTCCTTGTGTTATGTGTGGTCTGATTGTCTCTTGTGAATCGATAGATGCATAACTAGGCTTGATCAGTTTCGTTTGGCTTTCAAGTTTTCAGGTGCACATCAGTCATTCGAGTCTATGATCTGACTCTATCAGGCCCTTGCGTTTGGCTTAATTATTTTTTATTCGGTCAAATTTTTTTAGGGATTAATTCACCCCACTCTAAATCCTACACGCATCGTTGCTAGATCCCATCAGGAGGAGGTCGGAGTAGACAGAGAAAGCCTGAACAGTGATCGGGTGTCTATTCAGTCCTAGAGTGGACAGATTAGCGCACTCGGGGGAGAAAAATGAGAAATCACAGATCCGGATGTCGAACGGGGTTTCGGTTCTTGATACTGGAAGTAGACTCGGTGTAGAAACTCTCAACTAAGGCCCCGCCTTCATAACTTGAGGAGGTTGGCCGTGGGAGCCTCTGCAACTCGCTTCAGATTGACTGTCAGGAAGCAGATGCGCAGTCCGGCGATGACGGCTGTCTCGGGCAGCCACGAACTCAGAACGGGACGAGACCACCACCGTCGCGAAGATGACAGTGAGATGCTTCCGATAGTACCACTTGTGCTTCTAGGGACACCGGGATGAAGTCGTGGTTGGCTCTGCAAGACGCTGGTTCTCTGCAGGTCCTGAGCTATGAACAGTCTTACCGGATGTAGCTTCTAAGAGCACAAGAGGTAGGGGGGGGAAATGATGCTAAATGGTGTTGGGAGGTGGAGGGGTGGCCAGGTGGGAGGTGTGGAGGGGGTTAGGGCAGAGAGGGAAGTGCTGGGAAGGGGAGGGTCGCAGGGGAGAGAGGGAGCAGGTTCTGCACAAGGTGGAGAGGGAGGGATGGTGGAGGATGCTCAAGGGTGATGGGGGGGAGAGAGGGGGGCGACCAGCACTAGGGGCTCTCTCCTTGGGGTGTTCTAGGGCATGAGGGGAAAGGAGAGAGTGGAGGGAATATTTCAAATTTGGCCTAAGGAGGGGTGGGTTCAACCTTGGGAAGGTGGAAGCTTACTTGGGAAGGGGAAGTGGGTAGTTGGGAGTTGGATGGTGGAGCTAGGATTGGGTGGGGGTCTCTTGGGGTTGGGGTGGAGTAAAGAGAGAGGTGTGGGGAGTTGGAGTAGCCTTAATGGAAGGAGGAGGATAGAGAAAGTAGGTGGGAGGGTGAGGAGAGAGAGAAGGGGGCGAACCCCATAGAGAGAGAGAGAGAGAGAGAGAGAGAGAGTATGGGAAGGCTTCTCACCCAGGGTTTCACACCCTATCTAATGGATTCTCTCCACTAAAGAAACTTGAATTTTGGAACTCAAAATATGTCAATTTCATTAGCTTCCTCAAATAGGGTTGGGGTCCTATTTATAGGGACCCAACCTTTTACATGACCAAACTACCCCTGGCTTTACATGTAAGGACAAAAGTAGTCCAATAAGCCAACCAAGGGGATAATGACTCAAATATAGGAAAATAACCTTAGGACCTAAAGATATGACTATAATAAAAGGGAAATTACAATGATATGGCTCAAATAAAAATGAGGAAATACAACATATGACTCAAAATAAATGACTAGACCATGTCGGATGCTTCCGGGACGAGGAGACGAGCCGTGAGTGTGGGCACGGGAGGTGATGTCCCCATCAAACTCATTGCTGCCTTTGCCAAACTATTCACCAAACTGATCTTTGTCCATGTCTCTCGTCATCAGAATATTCTGGCTGATGCCCTCGCCTCGTTGGCATCATTTTTATGGTTCCCTCTAGGTAGATGGTTTGATTCCATTTCCATCTACAAGCGTCACGCCCCTGCTGTAGATGACGCTTCCTACGTAGATATCAAGGATAGGATAGCAAGGAAGGCCATACAAGAAGAAATATTTGAGACGAGGGAAATCATGTTGGCAGAATTAGAAGAAGAACTAGCCGATGAGGAGAAGCCATGGTTTTACGAAATTGCCAAATATTGCAAAGATCAATCCTACCCTGGAGAAGCCACATCGGAAGATAGGAAAGTCATAAGGAGAGTGGCACAGAAATACGTGTTGGTTGGAGGAGTGTTGTACAAGAGAAGCCTTATTGGTGTTCTTTTAAGATGTCTCGACGATGAGGAGGTCTGGAAATGTGTTGGAAAGCACACTCTAGAGTGTGCGGTGGCCATGTGAATGGCCAAATGCTTGCTAAGAAAATCATTCGGCAAAGCTTTTACTTACCCACCATGGAAGAGGATTGTGCCATCTATGTCCGTAGGTGTGTCAAGTGTCAACTTCACACCGATAAAATTCACTCCCCATCTTCTTCACTTCATCCAATATCCTCCCCATGACCTTTTTCCATGTGGGATTTTGATATCATTGGTCCTCTCGATGATCCTAACTCCCTTACTAAACAAAAATCTTTCATCCTTACTGCAACAGAGTATTTCACCAAATAGGCCGAAGCTAAAGCTTATGCGGAAATCAAGGTGTCAACAGTCTGCAAATTCATCATGAAGAACATCATCGCCAGGTTCGACATTCCAAGCACTATCATCACCGACAACGGGCCACAATTCATTTCTCAGGACCCTCAGGACCTCTACAAAAGGTATAAAATTACATTGCATCATTCATCACCATATTATTCACAAGGCAATGGACAAGCAGATGCCACTAATAAAATGTTGATCAAAATCATAAAGAAAACCTGTGAGTCTAGTAAGTTCTCGGATTGGCCAGAAAAGCTTATTGAGGCTCTATGGGCCTATCGCACTTCAATTCGTACCCCCACTGGGCAAACCCCGTTCGCCCTTACTTACGGGATGGAGGCGATAGTTCCGTACGAGATCTTGGTTCCTTCTCTCTGGGTACAGTTGGACAAGGAGCTTCCCCTCGATGAACGTCGTGACTCACTTGTTGCCTAATTGGAACTCTTAGACGAGAAGCGGCTGGCCGCTGCTGAGCATCACGTGTTTACCAGAATAGACTCGCACATTTTTATCAAAAGAAAGTCATTGAGAGAAAATTTGAGATCGGTGAGATGGCAGTAAAAAGAATTTTTGTAAAACCTGGTGGGCCGCATTCTAAACTCCAACCCAATTGGGAAGGACCATATGTAATTCAAGTTGTGCATCCTCACAATGCTTATAGGCTAGTCAACACTGAAGGGGCTGAGCTGTCCCACCCTTGGATTGGAGTTTATCTCAAGAAATTCTACCCGTGAGATCTTGTACATAGTTATTCAAAAAAAAAACTCAAAAAATGCTAATGCCTGGTGATCATCATGGAGTCAAGTCATTGCATCCATCCTTCATGCTAGGACAGGGCCCATTAAGGTTTGGTAAGTCTCGAGTCCTGGTCTACCAGAACCGGGGAGATCCCTGTCCGGCCATGTCGGCTTATGCCCACTAAAAGGAGGCCAAAGTGCACACACGCACGTGTTTTATCCAAAAAATTGGTAGCATCGCCTATGGTGAGGCCTCACCACGAAGATCTCCAGGAAAGCCATAATCTTTATTCTCTTCCTCTTTGACCCAATGAGACAGTCAGCGCCCTTAAAACGCTGAGTGTAACGACCGAGAATCTGATTACCAGGAAGGCCTGATAACCCGAGACTCGCACCACCACCCACGAACCCGAAGACTCGGAAGGGTTAGAAGGATGGTGTGGAGACTACACAAGTATCAGAAATAATTACAGAAATTAAATAATTTATACGATTAAGTAGGAAATAAATTAACATTTTACATGATACATGGTCTACAAGATATAACAAAGCAAACAACAGTAGTCCACAACTAGTACAGAGATAAGAAAGAAAAGTATAGCTACACGGGGCATACCTCGGCTCTGACCTCTGGCACTAACGCTGGGCATCTGAACCACGCTGAGCCTCAGACGCGCTCCCCTGAAGCCGCGCCTCGCCTGAAACAAGGTGAAAACACACATGGAATTAGTCTCAGAACAAGACTCAGTAGGGATCACTCGGACCTCACCTCGCAAAATGAAAAACCGCCACGCTTGCAGTAAGTGAGTACCTCAGAAGTGAAAAAAAGCCCTACAACTACAAACACCGATCTCACGGCACGAAAACCAACACACGTGCTACGGCGAGACAACCGAAACTCAACGGTCAACACGACCAAAAACCCGAAGGTTGAAGTCACAAAGACTGACTGACAGTCTGTCACTCCCGACTCGACAGGAGTACCTCCCACTAGAAGTACAGTCGGTAGCGTCCCCTGACGTCTTACACCGCACCATAGGTGTTTGACTGGCACGATAACCCTCGGCAGAGGCAAGGACACCGTACAAGTAACTACAAAACAAGTGACTAGCTGGGGTCACGCTCATCGGCGTGGGTCGAACCACCCCCAACCATGTGTGCACACACAGACCGTGCGTCCCTGGTCTGGCCCTCTGATCGGTTTTCCCCTCAGCCGGACTCTGGCTGCTAGACGCGGGGCCCGACGAAAACTAGTCTAAAATCGTCCTTAGGGTAGCCTCTCCACCACTCCCTAGTGGGACCACTAAACGTGTAAGCAGGCTACGACTAGTGGAGGGTCACTAAAATAGTAGACTCTCGAGTCAACAGAAAATAATGTCCGAACCTGACGAAGTACGGGGACCGTCCCACGTACCAGCACCATCGCATGGTGACCACTGTCAGAGAAGAAATGGGACTGTGAACCACCTGGTGCAGTCCAGAACCTAGCGGTCCACCCTTGGTGCACCACAGGCTCTGATGGTCTATGACTGGGCCGTCACAGCAGTCTGACGGTCCAACACAGGCGCGTCAGGCTCCCGATGCAAAATCGGTTGTGACGCGCCAGTCCTAGTGCGTCACAGTCTCTGACGTGCCTAGCCTAGTGCGTTAGAAGATGAGCAGAAACCAACCATGACGCACACCGCCCGGGGCGTCACGGTCTCTGACGGACCAACGATGGTGCGTCAGAAAAAGGGATAAAACTGGCTTGTGACGTGCACCCCTCGGGGTGTCACAGCGTCTAACGCTCCAACCAAGGTGCATTATAAGGTGGGGATGCATCCTCTCTGACGCTCCCACACAGGGGCGTCACAAGGCTCTAACGCCCCACCCTGGGTGCGTCAGAGAGGCCTTGGCCCCCAACGGTCAAACCACAACGGTCGGATGCCAACGGTCGGATCGTCACCTGACGGTCCAACCTAGGCGCGTCACACGCCATGGCGGTCTATTGTAGGACCGTCAGGCCCACGGACCACCCTATTGGCAAAATATGTCTTGTGGCGCACCCTTCATGGGGCGTCACAGACTATGACGGTCCCTGGAAGGGCCGTCACACCGTCCCAACGGCAAAATGGCGGGAAATGACCAAAAATGCCAACCACGCCCCCATACCTCCATAGGAGAGGGGGAAATCAAGGGAGAAGCCCCCTAGGGACCCCTAGCATGCATCTAAGCCATTAAAATGCCGAATCACGACCTAAAAACATAGATCAAGCGAACTCTCCCCAAATCATGGAAAACCCCAACCCGGCATGGAAACCCATCTCTCGGCCTCCCCTCGGGTTAGAAACCACGGGAATGGAATGCAGGGAGCTAGGGAACGTCACCCTACCTCAATCTCACTTTGAGCCACGCCAGATCGTCCACAAACCGTAAAGAACGCTTTTACGATTCCCCACAAGCATTACGCCGCCACGATCGCCTCACCGTCGCCCACACCATCACGCCGTTGCCCCGCGCCGTCTGCAGTTGCAGGGGACGCCACCGCGGTCGTCGCCGGTCGAATGGGAGAGGGAAAGGGGTGCTCACGGTGGGGTAGGAAGAAGAAAGAGGAAGAAGAAGAATAAGAAAAGGTGGGGGAGAGAGAAAAAGGTTGGGGGGTATTTATAGAAAATCCAGAAATTCCAAAAAATATCAAAAAATAGAAAATCATATTTTCGTGATCCTCAGAACACACCGATTGCAACGGTACCACTCTTGCCTAGGTGAATGATCCGGTTCACCTGCAACGAGCTTTCGAAGGAATTGCCTAAACCCGGACGCGAAAATCAGAAAACACACGAGGAAAAGCCGCGGACGCGCTCCGGGCCTCTGAAACAACTCCGGATCGCACCGATCCAAACACAAAAGATGTCCAAAACAAAATTTTGGAAACAATAGAGCTGGAGGCTCCAAGAAAGCAGATCCGGGACCCAAAAAGAAGGATCAGAAAGGTTCAGGATATTACAACCCTCCCCCCTTAAACAAATTTCATCCTTGAAATTTAAGAACAAAGCTCAGGGGAAGAAGAGGGAACTCACTCGAACAGGTAAGGGAACTGCTGACACATCTCATCCTCACGCTCCCAAGAAGTCTCACCACCAGAGTGCCACTGCCACACCACCTTAACCAAGGGGATGACCTTGTTCCGTTGGCGCTGCTCTCGCCTATCCTCAATGCGAACGGGAAACTCTGGGAGAGAAAGATCTGGAGTCACCTCGGGCCAAACAGAATCTTCAAGCGCATGAGAGTCATCGGGCATATACTTCTGCAACATCGAGACGTGGAACACGTCTTGCACCGACGCCAACTCAGAGGGTAACTGTAGCTGATAGGCTACCTCACCAATGCGCTCCAGGATGAGGAAAGGACCGACATAGCAGGGACTTAGCCTCCCACGACGTCCAAAGTGCATCACCCCTTTCATCGGATAAACTCTCAAGAACACACGATCACCAACGGCAAAAGTGAGAGGCTGCCTCCTCCGGCCAGCATAGCTCTTTTGCCGACTCTGGGCCGCCAACATGTTCTGACGAACTAGGTGCACGACATTCACACACTGCTGCACCAACTCTGGTCCTGTCAAAACATGCTCACCAACCTCAAACCAATCAAGTGGAGTCCGACATGGACGCCCATACAACACCTTATAAGGAGCCATGGCGAAGCTTGAATGATAGCTGTTGTTGTAGGCAAACTCCACCAACGATAGGTGGTGTAACCAACTCCCTTGCCATTCCAGGTAACAGGATCTCAACATGTCTTCCAAAGTCTGGATGGTCCTCTCTGACTGACCGTCTGACTGAGGATGATATGCTGAGCTAAATGCTAACTCCGTGCCAAGCGCTCACTAGAAACTCCTCCAAAATCCAGAAGTGAAATGCGGATCTCGATCTGACACAATGGAAATGGGGATTCCATGCAAAGGCACGATCCGCTCCACATAGAGATGAGCCAACTTGGGCACATTCCAGCTGACTTTGATCGGTAACAACTGAGCCACTTTTATCAGCCTACCCACCAGCAATCAAATACTATCCTACCCACTCAGAGTCCTCGGCAATCCCACCATAAAATCCGTGGTCATGTGGTCCCATTTCCGCGCAGGAACATCCAAGGGCTGAAGAGTATCTCCTGGTCGCTGATGCTCTGCCTTCACCTGCTGACAGGTCAGACATCTGGCCATGAACTTGGAAATATCTCTCTTCATGCCAGGCCACTATAACTGCCTCCGCAAGTTCTGATACATCTTTGTTGCACCCGGATGTACGGTGTACCTGCTCCCATGAGCCTTGCGTAACACCGCACGACGAACCCGATCCTCGATGGAGACGTACAACCTACCGCAAAATCTCATAGCACCATCCTCGTCGAGCTCCAAATCAGCTATAGCCAAAATCTGGGACAACTCTGGGTCAGCATGCTGAGCCTCTGTCACCTGACGATGGATAGCAGGGGTGACAGTCAGACTCATGAGCACTGCTAACCCTGGCTCTCGGGAAATCTTAAGCCTGAATGACACTTCGGGCACTTGTTCCTAGAGCCTCCACTTCCTCAACATCAAGGCACTGACCGCGACCTTCCGACTCAACGCATCGGTGACGACATTCATCCTGCCCGGCTGATAAGGCAGGGTGAAGTCATAATCCTTCATATACTCCATCCAACGCCTCTGCCTGAGGTTAAGGTCCCTCTGAGTGAACACATATCTCAAACTCTGATGGTCAGTGAACACCTCGAACTTCTTACTGTACAGATAAGGCCTCCAGATCTTCAGCTTGAAGATCACTGCTGCCAACTCAAGGTCATGGGTAGGGTAGTTTTACTCATGTAGCTTCAGCTGCAGCGAAGCATACGCCATCACTCTACCATGCTGCATCAACACAGCACCCAATCCGACCACGGAAGCATCTGTACACACCACAAAACCTCCCGATCCAGAAGGTAAAACCAATAACGGAGCCGAGGTGAGCAATCTCTTCAGTTCCCTGAAACTCTTCTCACACTCACCAGTCCAGACAAAAGGCACATCCTTCCACATAAGTCTGGTCATCGGGGCCGCAATGCGAGAGAAATCTTGGATAAACCTCCGATAATAGCCGGTAAGCCCCAAGAAACTTCGGATCTCCGTCACAGACCTCGACCTCGGCCACTGCATTACTGCCTCGACCTTGGTGGGATCCACAGAAATACCATCACCAGAGATCACGTGCCCCAAAAAGTGCACCTCACGAAGTCAGAACTCACACTTACTAAGCTTCGCATATAATTGGTGATCTCGCAAGGTCTGCAGCACCACACCCAAATGGTACGCGTGCTCCTCAACATACCACGAATAAACAAGGATGTCGTCTACAAACACGACCACGAACTGGTCCAGATAGGGAAGAAACACCCTCTGCATCAAATCCATAAACACTGCGGGGGCATTGGTGAGCCCGAACGGCATCACCAGAAACTCATAATGTCCATATCTTGAGCTGAACGCAGTCTTCTCCACGTCCGACTAAAATCTGCAACTGATAGTAACCGGACCGCAAGTCAATCCGCGAGAACACTCGAGCAGACTGAAGCTGGTCGAACAAGTCATCAATCCGCGGCAACGGATACTTGTTCTTAATGGTTACCTCGTTCAAATGCTGGTAGTCAATGCACAGCCTCAGACTACCATCCTTCTTCTTCACTAACAACACTGGTGCACCCCAAGGGGAGAAGCTAGGACGAATATACCCCTTGGCTAGCAACTCCTACAACTGCTCCCTCAACTCTCTCAACTCAGCGGGAGCCATACGGTAAGGAGCCTTCGACAAAAGTCCCGTACCAGGCACAATCTCAATCATCAAATTAATCTCCCGCTGGGGAGGCAATCCATGTAAGTCCTCAAAAAAAACATCGGGAAACTCGCACACCACCGGAATGTCCTCGACATCTGGCTCCATCCTATCTGCCATGACCATAGAAGCGAGAAAACCCTGGCAACCCGCGTCAAACAAATGACGAGCCCTAATAGCCGAAATGAGAAAGCGGGAAGAGGAAGATCTAATACCTTGGAAATAGAAAGTGGGTCCACAAAGTCACCGGAAATAAACCCTCTTCAAGCCACAATCCACCAACGCATGATGTGCCTCGGGATAGGATCTAGCAATGGTGTGCAAAGGATTCAGAGGGGTGGGTGAATGAATCCCTATGTTAAAACTTTGACCGAATAAAAATAATTAATCCAGACATAAAGGCCTGATCAAAGCAAATCATAGTCTTGAATGACTGATGTGCAGTGGTAACCTTGAAAGCCAAAAGAGTCTAATCGAGCCTAGACATGCATCTAACGATTCAAAAGAGGCAAGCAAACCACAAGGAACATAAGAATTTTTAGATGGTTCAGTCTGCAGCCTGCAGACCTACGTCCATCCCTCACTCCAAACCGAGTGAGGCTTCCTACTGCCTGATAGCTTGAAACTACTGCGCAACATAGCTTGCGTCTGCTGAGCCTCAAAGCTTGCTTACAAATGGCTGAGCAACACAGCTTGCTATCCAGAGGATCCCTCCTCTGACCGCTGAGGATTACAGCTTAACCTCCACTGCCACACAGCTTGAACAAAGGATAAAAATGAGAAATAAGAACGATGAAAACAACGACTGAAAGCTGACAATGAAATCTGATGAATATCGCTCACGTAGGAGCAAACTGGACTAGATTAGATCCAAGTACCAGTGGATACAATATCAGTGATTCTTATTACAATCTCACTCTTTCTCTATCTCTTTTTCCTTCTCTTGATCTCACAAGCTCTCTAACTCTTTCTCCTTCACTTGATCTCACAAGCTCTCTATCTCTTTCTCCTTCTCTTCTACTCTCTGGATCGGGCTGGCTGGTAATCTTTTCTGCCTTTGATCTGCAACCTCGTATATTCTCCTAGTTCTCTCTGATTGTTATGTTCTCTTCAAACTTCAGAGAGGATTTTTATATGTGACTTCCATCTCAGAATCCCGTGCTCACGCATTGGGCGTGTGGAGGGGGAACTCCCGCCCAAATGCTTCCAGAAGGTTCTTACCCACGTGTCACCATCCGAGTGTTGTAGTCTACCACATGGCAATCTTTTGGAGGACGATCTGCCTTGGATCACGTGTCCCTCCTTGGAGATTGGAATCACTTGATTTTGGTTCTCCGAGAGAAACTCTGTCAGAAAAACAATAGACATTTAGTCAAACACTTTAGCACAAGTTGCACTGACGTAACAAGAGAGTAAGCATAAACTGCACTGAGTAGGAGTGTGCAAGTCAACCATTGCACTGACTTATTACAAGGTGAACAGAGGATTGCACTGACATCAGAAATTGTAGCGGCATAAGTTGCACCGAGTTGATGTGATCAAAAGCGAGAAATGCACTGACTTATGAATACGCATGACACCATATGCACGGACCTTAGTGTCCAAACGTGCAACAGATATGCACCGACATGAATCCATAAGGCACAAAAGGAAGACTATGCACCGAGTCAGAAATGTCTAAAACATGCACTAACTCTAAAGTGTCTAGGACAAACGATGCACTGACCGTAAAGGGCAAGAGATGCAACTTGCACCGAGTACGATCTAAGCATGCACCAAGTCACGATGTGCAGCCTAAGCAAAAACATGCATCGAGATTCCTGAGAGAAATGCACAGACAAGAAAAATGTCTAAGATAAAACTTGCACCGAGTTGGATTTCCAGTCCAAGTAAGAGCTGCACCGAGATGTCAGATAGAGATGTGCAGAACAAAACTTGCACCGAGTCAAGATTTCCAGTCCAAGTAAGAACTTGCACCGAGATGTAGATATCCTGTCCAATTGAAAACTTGCACCGAGATGGCAAAGAAGAATGCACTGACACTAAATGATGATACTAAACAATGCGTGCTGGTCAAGAATTGCACGGACCCAAATATTGCACCGGCCCCGAGAGGTGAGATGCAAAGGCAAGATATGCACGGACCATGATGCGCATGATGCATTGAAATGCACTGACCCCTTTATGTATGAGACAGATAATGCACCGAGAGAGAAAGTGGACGATAGTGTGTGTGCGTGAACAGAAACTTGCACCGAGGCAAGCACTTATGCGTGAAATGCAGAACTAAGCTGGACTTGCACCGAGCTAGATTTTTAGTGAGACAACGCATGCACTGACAATGATTTATTCTATGAAGTAACATGCACCAAATGGACCATACATAATAGATAGAGTTGAACGATTTAAACACCTTAATCTAAATATGATTCATAGAAAGTCATTATCAAAACTAGGGTTCCAACAATCTCCCCCTTTTTGATTATGACAACTATGAGTCATGTATGATTAAACCAAAAAAAAACATTCAATACTCAGCATTCAAACAAATGTGTTCATAATCTGTTGGAACATGCTCAAAATTTATTCACACGCAGACAAGGCAGAAAATGCATTGAACACAACAGGTGTGCAAACGAACAAAATGCAAATATGCAACATGTAAGAATAAGAAGATACTTCTTTGTGCATTAAGAAAACAAACATTAGTGTTTGAATGTGCATCTCTTTACACAAAAAGGTATTAGAAACAGCACATAAAGAACAGACAGCGGCATATGTTCTCCCCCTTTTTCAATATCTATGCCATTTTACTCAACATACACATACCCAGCAGCATATATGAAGTCTTCTTTGTAGCATATACCCAGCAGCATACATGAGGTCTTCTTCTCCCCCTTTGTCATTATCAAAAAGTAAGTGGGAGGATTTAATATCGACCACGGAAGCTGCTAGAACTACCTCTCAAAGGAACTGCCATGGGGTAGGGAATTTGGTCAATCTTAGTTCCAAGGGCAGCAAGCTTGGCCATGACAGTGGAGTGGAGTCCATTGATTGATTTGGACAAGGTCTCAAATCTTCCATGCGCCATGTCCCCTAGCCTTTGGACAAGAGCAGTACTGGAAGCTTGCTCTGAAAGGACCTTCTTGATGCCATCGGAGAGACTGTCTGCTTGAGTTTTGATGGACTCAATGTTGTGAAAAATCTGAAGCTGACTTGCTGGGAGAGCACTCACTATCCCTTCATCATTTCAAGTGTTATCTTAATGTCAAAGGTGTGGTCAAGAACTTTGGCAAGTGAGGTGACGATTGAGGCCTGTGTATCTGACAGTTGGCTAACTATGCTGGCAACACTGGAGGATAGCCTCATGAGAGATTCCATGAGTTCTCTTAAGGCTGTATCATATTTCTGTTTATCAACCAAAAATTTCAACCATTCAATGTTGACCTTGAATTCCAAATGCTCGATCTTAGCATGCAATCTGATAATGTTCCAGTTGGTGAACAGAAATTGGGCATTCATTACTTCATTCTGATTCTGTATCATGTTTGTCAAGTGAGTCAGCATCTCAGCAATGTTTGGCTCTGAGCTTGGTCCGGGTGATCTGAAAGATGAAGCACTGGAGTCTGGAAGTTCAGTGTAATAAAACTGATGCCCTCAGGGGATGGAGGAGGTTGAGGTCCAAATGCAGTCAAGTCTCCTAGATAGGGGCCATACAGAGGTGCAGGGCCAAGAAAAACACTAGGAGTTTGCTCTTGTGGAGTTTGTTCAATAACCTCTTGTACTTCTTGGAGTTGCTCTTGAGGTGCTTCCACAACATTTTCTTGAACTTGTTCCAGTACTGGCTGCTCATTTATGTCTTCATTGATGACCCTGTCAGCAGTTTCTTCATAGAATCTCTCGGCTACTTCTCTCAAGACCTCGTCGACCAATTCAGCCAATTCCTCTTCATCTAGGATAATTTCCTTTTCTCTATCACTAAGTTGATTTTCTATTGGAGCCTCTTCCTGTCCCAGCTCTGTTTGATCAGTGACCAATCTTTCCTGAGACTGTTGTCCAAAATCATCAAATATCTCATGGATATGTTGATCTAATTCCTGAATAATGTCCTTATCCTGAACATCCTGTTCAAATGTTTCATGAATTTGAGGTGCCTCAAGTGCTGTATCTGTAGTTGTGTCCAGTTGTAGTTCCTGCTCATCAGAACCTTCAGTTGCTTGTACTTGAGGTGGAGGTTGATCCTCCCCCTGACGAATAGGTTCCAAAGGTGGCTGAGCTGACTGACTTTCACTTTGAATCAACTCAAGATTGTGAGTTTCTTTGGGTGAGGCTTGAGTTGGCTGTTCAGGCACTGACTCAACCTAAGTCTCTGTATCTCTTTCCAATGGAGTATCATTTGTAGAAGGAGTACTTGTTCGTTTAGTTCCTTTCAACCTCATGAAAGTATTAATGAAGCCCATATTGTAGATGTTTATCTTGGGGATCGATGACACAACTTCACCATCTAGGGAGATATTTTCCTCTTTAAAGATTGTAGTCAAAGGGGCAGCATAAGAAAAAAATCTTCTTGACTCCTTGCAAGTTCCCATAACCTGGATAATTACTTGCGGCAAACAGACTTTAGTTTTCTTCAGCAAACAGTAAAGAATAAACCATTGGGAATCTATCAGTCTTCCCCTTCCTCCAACTTGTGGAGTGATCATAGAGGTGAGAATGTAATGGAGCAGTCTTTTGGGTGCAGAAAATTTGTTCGTGTTGAAATGACCAAGCTTTGTCTGTTGCTTGTCATGGATGTTTCTAGGCAAGTCAATAATGAGAGAAAAGCATCATGTAGATTGAATGTAATCCCTCCTTCGACCTCTCCATCTACAGGAATTCTTAGAGTCCTGTGTAGGGACTGCCTAGATAGCTCTATCACCTTTCCTTTGACCAGAGATAAAACTATGAAATTATCAGCATCGTACCTCAAATTGCTGTAGAATTCTGCTACGAGATTAGGGCAATACACCCGATGCATGCCTAAGAATTCTTTCCATTGTTGGAACTCAAACAATTCAAGCACATCAGGGAACTTGGAAACCATTTCTTGATCATTGAAGTCAACATACCAAGGGGGTATAATCTTCCCGACTTCCAATACTAGCAGAGGTTTCTCTGTAGCCTTAGTAGACATATCTTCCTTTCTCATGGTAGAAGCTGCTTTCTTCTGCCTTTTTGCCTCTTGAAGTTGTTCTGCGGCCACCGAGGACGTAGTATCCTCTGGCTGCGGCTGCTCCACTGCCTTCCTCTTCCCTTTGCTCACTACTGACGAGGTAGACATGGCAGCAGCAAAGATGGAGAAAAAATGAAATGTGGAGAAGGAAGGGATGCACTGGGAGGAGAGAAGGTTGGAGAAGCGAAGGTTGCAGGTTGTGCACGCGTGAAGAAGACACGGAGTGGGAGGACGCTTCAGCTTCAAAGAAAGGGTAAGATGGGTAAAGTAGATAGGGTTTCGTATATTAAGGAATACAACCTACTTTACCAATCTTCAGTAGATAATACCCAAAATGCCCTTAACTTAAAATAAAGTGCCTTTCTTCGTAAAGAAGCGATTTACAGGATATGAGATTATATCTTACAAGGTAATTCTTCACAAGATATCTCTATGAATCAAAGTCAATGAAAATAAAACAACTTAATCAAGGAAACAACTCAGATAGAAAAACATTAATCTTACTGGTCCTTTTCATTAGCCAAAATCTGATTGAAGAACCCAATTTTATATTTTTCTTAAGCCTGTAGAAATTAACTGAGAGAACCATTAGGTCAACCATATATAAAACACCATTTTTATTTGTAAAGAATTTATTGAGTATTCTAGTATAACTGCACCCTTTTTACACAAGGAAACATGTCGATCAAACACCAGAATCCCTGGTTACTTAGTGCAATTAACCTTCATACTTCATAAAATGAACAGAGTTAGCATTAATTATCATGACATAACATCTGAATTTCTTTGAAACAGATGGTCAGTTTCTCAAATATCATGCCATTGCTCTGCCAAGATTTCTTTTAATATTTTTATTATATGATGACGTATTCCCAGTTCTTTTATCAGAAAAATCTCTTTAAACAAGACGTAAAAATCATATAAACCTTAGGTTTCCAATAGATTGGCTTATTACTAAAGACTTTCAGATATTAGACCTTCTACAGAGTAATTTCCAATTTAGACTGTTTCAAAATCAGTGGGAAATCATTCACGGTTATTTGTGAGAACTATTCAGATAAAATTTAATGTTCATACACTGTAAATCACATCTCAATTTAGATCAACAAGATGTTCTTAGTTCAGATTGATCTGGGCATTTAATTATTGAAGAGGGTAAAGGTGATAGTATTTATATACTACTCCCCCAGACAAGTACACACAAAGACTTTCGTTGAAGACAGAGGATGATAAGGGAGAGAGTCAATGAACAAGGTGATGAAGGTGAATGTCATACGTGAGCAGGGAAAGAGCATGTCCAAGAGCCATAGCTTAAAAAGGCCATCAACCCACCAGCACTACTCTCTGTAAGTTAATTATCATACATCCTTCAGGTAACCTTCTCAATCAATCTCAAGCTTACACCACTGTCAGAACCACACTGATGAATTTTTAGCCCATCAGGCACCAGAAGGTGACACTCACTTAGACACACCACAACCTCTCAAGTGTTGGAACAGATGGTATGCTCTGATACCAACTGGTGGGTGAGCTAGGCCCGGATTCAGAGGGGGGGGTGAATGAATTTCTCTTTAAAACTTCGCTCAATTGACACTTAAAGCAATCAGAGTTAACGAATAGAAATCAATTGAGATCTTCCAACTAAGAGATTCGCAGAAGCACTTGATCAATCAGTTGGGCTACTGAACTATGGACACCTAGCCAAGTCTGATCCGTATACAGAGTCAAGTACGAACAGCGTGTGCCTTAAAGCATTCGGATAGAATACTCAAATGAAACGCTCCTAGCCATTCATCTATCGACAATCAGATAAGAAATCAAACCACGGAGACAATAGATTTTAAGGTGGTTAGGTCCACTGACCTACGTCCACCCCACACTCCAACTAGAGTGTGGATTCCGCTGATACACAGCTTAACAGCTGGGCCTCACAGCTTGCCAACATCAGCTGAGCATCACAGCTTGCTTCACTGGGTAATACAGCTTAGCCATCCACTGACTCACAGCTTGAATGATGGGCGTTATAGCTTCGCCGACCAGAGGAGTCCCCCTCTGCAACCGCTGGGGCTTATAGCTTAACCCGTCCAGAGGAGTCCACCTCTGCTACCGCTGACAAACAGCTTGAAGCAAAGATAAAAGAAAAACAACGACTGAAGTAACAACGCCGGAAAGCTGCAAAACTCTACAAACCAAAGTTGCTCTCGCAGGAGCTAACTGGCCTGGATTTGATCCAAGGTCCAGTAGAACCAGATCTTCAATGAAGTCTTCTATCTTCTTCTCCACGAACTCTCTCTCTCTCTCTCTCTCTTCTTCTTCTACTGCTGGTCTATGTCTCTCTGCCTCTCTTTTCTTTTCTTCTCACTGTCTCCTCACTCTTTCTTTTTGGAACACTTCTCTCTTCTGCTCTTCTTCTACTCTCTCTCTGATTTTCTCCCCTTTCTTCTTCTATTGCTTTCGATCTCTCTCTTTCTCTTTTTCTTCTACTGCTTTCGAGAAAGATGTTCTTCAGATTGCAGGAAGCAGACTATATATATATATATACTCCACTAGGTCAAGTTGACAAGCTCTTTCCCTAGGAGTGTGGAGGGAACGCTCTGGCCTGGAAGCTTCAGGAGACACTCGCCACTTGTCAGAATCTGGAAGCTTCTGGGTCCACGTGGCAGCATCTTTGATTGAGAATCGTCATTGGATCACGTGCCCTTCTTGAAGAACACGAGCTATTGACCTGTTTGGATCACGTGCCCTTCTTGAAGAACAAGAGCTATTGACCTGTTGCATAAGTGTCTTTCAGTTATGTATAAAATATGCACAGACTTCATTCAATCACGAAAGATGTACATGGACATAGGGTATTATATGCACGAGTTCAGTACTGTCACACTAGCATATGCACAGACTTATTTGCAACACAAGACTAACGGATGCACTGACTATGCAGGCTACAGACATTTCATGGACTAAGATGCATGAATCTCTTATGCACTGAATTGGTTACGACGTGGGCACAGACTTGATTTAGCATGAGATTATGTATGCACGGGCTCAAGTTTAACAAAGCAGATATATGCACAGACTTGAGAATGCGAGGTGGCAAGCGTGCATGGACCTTGGTGAGATGTGCACCGACTATGTACCAACTAGCATGAAAATGAGCACAACAATAGGAATATCCATCGACGTAGTGCTAGCCCATAGCAACCATTGCATTGCACCGACCGTGAAGGCTCGTGTGCATCGACTTAAGGTGTGTGTGAGACGCACACATGCACCGACTCCAGGCCACCATGAGACGCAGAATAAGTAATGCACCGACCTAACACTCGCCAAGACTGCGTGCACAGAGAGTGGAATGCACAGACCTTAATGCCTATGAACGGTGACATGCACCGAGGTTGTTGAGCAGCCTGACTGACAAAAATGCACTAGCCTTAGACAAAACATAAGTGCACCGACTTAACTGATGCGTAGACATGTTTAAACCCAATGCAGCAAGCAAAATAGTGCACAGAACAATGCACCAACCTAAAGCAGCAACTGAATGCTCATCAGTTAAATCATCATCAAGGCATACAGATCAAGCACTCAATCATAGATTAATCATGCAATCTTATGTGGTGACACTAATGTTGCTATCATCAAAACATCACATCATCATCAAGGCACAAGGGGCACAACAATCCCCCCCTTTTTGATGATGGCAACACAATGAGTCACACGGACTCGACAAATCACCTATTCTCCCCCTTTGACTTCAGCAAAAAGAAGGTTGTTTGCGTGAAAAAATAATGTGATGCATGAACCTATTCTCCCCCTTTGAAATATAGACCTCCCCCTTTGACATAAACATGAATATCTATAATGCCCAGAACTCCCCCTAAGAGCATGAAAGGAATCGAAAATGCAAGCACATGATGTATCCTCAGGGATGAACTCTGGTTATCCAATGAATCAATCTGGAATCCACCACCACAAGAATTCTGAAGCAAAATTGGTTGTGGCACACCTTACATTTGTATGGACAGAACAATGCAGGTGAAAGGCCCACAGAACCAGAACCAGTTACAAGAGTCATTCGTCAGGGATACAGAAACAAGATGGAAGATTCCAACAGTGTGGAGAGTGAAACTGATGATGTAAATGAAGTAGATGTAGCCAAGGGTAGGAGTAAATAAGAGCAAGCAAGGCACAAGATCTCCAACAGGTAAGTTAGCATGATGATTAAGCTGCCAGAGGTGAACCTGATCAGAGGAAATTGTATGGCAGGTACCACAGTAATAAGTCCTCACAAGGAAAGACTCTCCTATCATAGGGGGTTATGAATTAACCGACATGACCCAATTGATTTAACCATGATGTATACCAAATTTGTCAATTAAAATCAATTCTCATATCTGAAGCAAGTTTTAATAAAACTGAACCAGCTAATCATGCAATATACAAAATCAATCAACTTCCAATTTACTCAAATAGTCTTAATGACTTCTTTGAGAGTCACATAGAGCAGTGTTGAAATTAAACACCCTTACTAGAACATGAGTTGACAGTTTTTGCAAGATATTTGCTTTTGATTAGCACATAATATTTCCTGAGCAATTTGTGTTGATCAATACCTTTTTACATGAGGCACAACACGTCTCAGGTGAAGTGACCCAGTTACTCAGTGTGATAACAGTCATTGCCTCTCAATTGTGAGAACAGAGTTAGCAATAGGAGTGTCTTTCACATGAGGAGACACCTTGATCAGAGGTCAGAATCCCCAGTTACTCAACTCAAACATGCCATTGCTCTGTCAGGTTTGACAATTTTCCTTTACTGCAGAGGTAACTATGACACTTCATGACTTAGGTTTTACTCCATTTCTTTGATGGAGGACCCAGTTTCTTGGTGACCAAAGTCATTGCTCTGACTTCAGTTTTTCCTTCTTAGCCAACATTTTTCAAGTTGATGTTTAAAAATGATACCCACTCTATGTATCTCTACCAGTGGTCTTGAGATTATATTTTCAGATTTCAGATGAGTGAGTCTAGACATTTCATGACATGATTGGTTAAGATTTATTAGAACTTTATTCAGATTTCATTCATTTGAATACAAATCCGAGAATACATTATGCTCATACCAATTTGAAATAGTGGTCATTCTTAAACCTGTATGATAGGAATTTCTTTTATATTAAAAACATGGTACACAACTTGAAGTTCTCAGATCAGTCCAATTAATGCAACTTAACAACTTATCATTCCTGGAACAAGAATCAGATTAATCAGACCAGCTTGAAAGGATGTGAGTGTCGGATGGGTATAAGCTGGTAGAGCAAATAACGGCAGGAGAGAAGAACATCAAATATATGCAGAGCAAAATTAATTTCAGTAGCTGAGTCTGGAATACAGACAGATCAGCTATGCAAGTAGAGACAACAGAGAATTTAGGTGAATCACCTAAATGCAGAGAATGGATCAGATTGCTAGACAGAAAGAGTTCAAATGTGAAGAAGTGATGAAATAGGAATGCTCCCCCTGTCTAGACGCAACATGCAATAAAACTACATAGGAGCAGCATGAAGATTAAACGAAAGTAGTCAATCTCCCCCTGACTAAGTGCATGGTATACAAAGAAAACGTAACACATGGTTTTATGATGAAAGCTCATGAAACAGACATGCAATTCAATCAAAAGAAGATTACCATAAATATTATGTGCAATTCAAATTTTCAGATGATTTTAATTCAGCACAGACCAAATCAACATGATATTCAAACCTTTCAAACTCACAATTTTAGATGACAGAATTCGAAGTAAGTGCTCAGAACATACCTGAAGAGCAGGATCATGGGGTCTTTCAATTTTTGAGTGCCTTGGTTTATTGACCTCTCTTTATTCATTCCAAGGCACACCTGCAGCAAAGTAATCATTTTGATCCTGCAGGAACCCAAGCTGCCTTGGGTCCTGTATTAGCCCTAACAGGAGTTATGAACAGTTTCTTAGCGACATTGTCATCAAAATCCATCAGATAACAATTGGCCATGAAGTGACCGTATTTACCACAATATCTACATGAAACAGCAGATTTTCTGGTCCTATGATGCATATCAACAGCAGCATAAGACCTATGAACCTGAGCATGAAATGTTCTATTGTTTACATGGACATTTTGTTTCTTATTCTTAATCAACCAACATTCAGCAAATTTGTGACCTGGCTTGCCACAGTTAAAGCATGAAAAGTTCACAGGTCATTTTGCGGAGAATTTGACAGAATAGGGATTAATAGAATTTTTCTGAACATACCAATAGTCCTCGACTGTATGGCCATGCTTCCCACACTCGAAGCACCTGATGTGCTTACCTTTAGAACCATTTTTACCCCAAGTAGATCTAAACCAGCACTTAATGGCTTTGTGACCACGTTTGTTGCAGTTAAAACAAATAATGTGCTGGTTTGAAGCAAACGTGTTTCTTTTGGGGGCATGATGATTAGCAGAATATCTAGCATGCATCCTATCATCGAATTTCATAACAAAGCACTCATTCATTAAATGATCACGCCTACCACAGTAATAGCATGATGCATCAGATTTCCTAGTAGCATGGTTTCTAACAAATGAATTCTTAGAATGCATTGTTTCACAGAGGTGCTCATCCTCAGCCATCAAATTGCAAACATCCATTACATGGCCTACCTTGCCACAATGATGGCATGAAACACTCTTATCAGATGCATACGAATAAGTAAATGACTCATGAGCAGTATGCATTGACCCATCAGATGTAGCAGAGTTAGCAGATTTCAAGACACAAGTAGGGACATTTTTGACCTTATTTTTCTTACCATTCTTGTTCAATTGTTTACCCTTGTTCACAACTTTTGTTTGTTGTTCATTTTTCTGAGCCTTAAATTGAAAGACAGATAATGAAGGTGTTTTCAGATTTTTATTTTGTTTTGGGGATTGACTTGAGGTACCAGCTACATCAGAGCTTTGCACAAAAGTGGTGTATAGCTGGTTTCTAATGATTTCCTTAACACCAGAATTACAACTAATCCCCTTTCTTGAATCATCATCCTCGCCTTCCATGACAACTATCATTTTTCCTTTATTTTCAGCAGACTTAGATGGTGATTTTTCCAGATCATGAAATTTATTTTCTAGGGAGGCAATGTGTAATTCATAACTGGCAATCTCCTGTTCACTACAATTAAGACACTCACTTAGCACCTTATTTGCAATTTTATGTTTTTCAACTTCTTGTTCCAGATTGCACAGTCTCTCAGCTTTTTCTATACCAACAGCTTTTTCTTTTTCTAAAGCACGAAGCCTTTCAGATACGACATTATTCAATTGTTTCAGTTTTTGTTCCTTCTCAGATTGAGTTTCTTTATTTGCAACTTTCTCTTTCTCAAGGGTTAACCATCTTTCAGATGCGACAATGTTCAAGACCATGAGTTTCTTATTTTGTTCCTTCAGTTCTTTATTTTCCTCATGCAATTTTTTAATTTCTTCATCACATTTTTCATTACTGGACATTAACTCTAGTTTCTCAATTAGTTCCACTTCTCTTTCTTCCACTTTAATTTTCTCACCAAGCAGATTTTTATGATCCTCTTTAAACGAAGCAATTTGTTTATTCAGCCATTCATTTTCACTGTAGAGTTCCTCATTACGTTCTCGCAGAATTGAGCACTTGTTGCAGCTTGACTCTACAGAAGAAATATGTACGGGTTCCTTATTGACTTCATTCATTCTAGCCTTGAGATTTTCATTATCTTTTTGAACTTCTGCGTTTTCAAACTTCAGTTTGTCCATTACAGAATTAATCTCGATCAATTCTTGCATGCTTTTTAGATGCTCGTCTTTCTTCTTATTCAGCTGATTCTCAAGTTCTGATATCTTATTCAAACATGTTTGATTCTCAATTTTTAAAGAACCATTTTGTTCCTTAAAATTTTGAACATCTATTAAGCAAGTATCATAAGACTGTTTCAATGTAAGACAAACATCACAAATGATTTTAGATTTGCGTTGTTCAATCTTTTTCTTTTCCAATAATAATTTGTTTTCTTCTTTCAGAGATTTGACTACTTCCTTTTGCACATTGTCATCATAATCTATATCATTAATCAGATCTCTGAGAATAGCACATTCATTGCAAGAATCATTTTCTTTGATGAGTCTATTTTTAAAACTCTCATTTTCAGACTTTAGGTTTTCATTTTCCACCTTCATACTTCTAATTTCATGCAACATTTCTTTTCTTAGTTTCTTTTTCTCAGATTTAATTTTATCGTACTTCTCAATTAGATGCTCATTCAACATAATCAAATTTTTGAGAGAGAAATTGCCAGTATCAGAATTTACCTGTGACGAAGTTTCCTCTATATAATCCTCGTCTTCGTCTACTACCATGAGACACTTCACCGCATCTTGACATTTGATAGCTGCAACCATGTTAACAGCTTCTGATGCACTGAAACACTCAAGCACACATTGAAACTTGTCAGTGTTTATAGCCCTTAGAGTTAGGTCCAGGGCCTTCTGATTCCTTGCATATTTCAAGTGGTCAGAGATTTTCCATAAGGAATTGTCCTTTGGAACATCATAAGAGCTGTGTGCAATGATTATCCATAGATCTGGATTAACCTGCATCACATACTCTCTAAGTTGATTAAACCACTTGTAAAACTCTACACCTTCAAACCTCGGAAGATCGATTATGGATTTCATGCTTAGACAAGATTAGAAATCTAAATAAAGATTAGATCAATTAACGCAAGCAGACGGATCACTCAGATCGCACCAAATCTAATTACAGATCGGATCTGCAGGTCGCTGGACCCTCTGTGCAGACACCCGCTCTGATACCAACTGTTGGAACAGATGGTATGCTATGATACCAACTGATGGGTGAGCTAGGCCCGGATTCAGAGGGGGGGGTGAATGAATTTCTCTTTAAAACTTCGCTCAATTGACACTTAAAGCAATCAGAGTTAACGAATAGAAATCAATTGAGATCTTCCAACAAAGAGATTCGTAGAAGCACTTGATCAATCAGTTGGGCTACTGAACTATGGACACCTAGCCAAGTCTGATCCGTATACAGAGTCAAGTACGAACAGCATGTGCCTTAAAGCATTCGGATAGAATACTCAAATGAAACGCTCCTAGCCATTCATCTATCGATAATCAGATAAGAAATCAAACCACGGAGACAATAGATTTTAAGGTGGTTCGGTCCACTGACCTACGTCCACCCCACACTCCAACTAGAGTGTGGATTCCGCTGATACACAGCTTAACAGCTGGGCCTCACAGCTTGCCAACATCAGCTGAGCATCACATCTTGCTTCCGTTGGGCAATACAGCTTAGCCATCCGCTGACTCACAACTTGACTGCTGGGCGTTATAGCTTCGCCGACCAGAGGAGTCCCCCTCTGGAACCGCTGGGGCTTACAGCTTAACCCGTCCAGAGGAGTCCACCTCTGCTACCGCTGACAAACAGCTTGAAGCAAAGATAAAAGAAAAACAACGACTGAAGTAACATCGCCGGAAAGCTGTAAAACTCTACAAACCAAAGTTGCTCCCGCAGGAGCTAACTGGCCTGGATTTGATCCAAGGTCCAATAGAACCAGATCTTCAATGAAGTATTCTATCTTCTTCTCCACGAACTCTCTCTCTCTCTCTCTCTTCTTCTTCTATTGCTGGTCTATGTCTCTCTGCCTCTCTTTTCTTTTCTTATCACTGTCTCCTCACTCTTTCTTTTTGAAACACTTCTCTCTTCTGCTCTTCTTCTGCTCTCTCTCTGATTTTCTCCCCTTTCTTCTTCTACTGCTTTCGATCTCTCTCTTTCTCTTTTTTTTCTACTGCTTTCGAGAGAGATGTTTTTCAGATTGCAGGAAGTAGACTATATATATATATATATACTCCATCAGGTCAAGTTGACGAGCTCTTTCCCTAGGAGTGTGGAGGGAATGCTCCGGCCTAGAAGCTTCAGGAGACACTCGCCACTTGTCAGAATCTGGAAGCTTCAGGGTCCATGTGGCAGTATCTTTGAGTGAGGATCGTCATTGGATCACGTGCCCTTCTTGAAGAACACGAGCTATTGACCTGTTTGGATCACGTGCCCTTCTTGAAGAACAAGAGCTATTGACCTGTTGCATAAGTGTCTTTCAGTTATGTATAAAATATGCACAGACTTCATTCAATCACGAAAGATGTACACTGACATAGGGTATTATATGCATGAGTTCAGTACTGTCACACTAGCATATGCACAGACTTATTTGCAACACAAGACTAACAGATGCACTGACTATGCAGGCTACATACATTTCATGGACTAAGATGCATGAATCTCTTATGCACTGAATTGGTTACGAGGTGGGCACAGACTTGATTTAGCATGAGATTATGTATGCACGGGCTCAAGTTTAACAAAGCAGATATATGCACAGACTTGAGAATGCGAGGTGGCAAGCGTGCACGGACCTTGGTGAGATGTGCACCGACTATGTACCAACTAGCATGAAAACGAGCACAACAATAGGATTATGCACCGACGTAGTGCTAGCCCATAGCAACCATTGCATTGCACCGACCGTGAAGGCTCATGTGCATGGACTTAAGGTGTGTGTGAGACACACACATGCACCGACTCCAGGCCACCATGAGACGCAGAATAAGCAATGCACCGACCTAACACTCCCAAGACTGCGTGCACAGAGAGTGGAATGCACAGACCTTAATGCCTATGAACGGTGACATGCACCGAGGTTGTTGAGCAGCCTGACTGACAAAAATGCACTAGCCTTAGACAAAACATAAGTGCACCGACTTAACTGATGCGTAGACATGTTTAAACCCAATGCAGCAAGCAAAACAGTGCACAGAACAATGCACCAACCTAAAGCAGCAACTGAATGCTCATCAGTTAAATCATCATCAAGGCATACAGATCAAGCACTCAATCATAGATTAATCATGCAATCTTATGTGGTGACACTAATGTTGCTATCATCAAAACATCACAGCATCATCAAGGCACAAGGGGCACAACATCAAGAATTTGACCAACCACAAGATAGCAACATAACTCATTGTATCCAAGCCATCGACACTTCTCCAGCAACAAGGTTCACAGCAGACCAGACACCTCGAGCTCAACATCTAGTGAAGCACCAACTCTTATGCTCTCTTTCTCAACAAAAATATCTCTAAAGACCAACTGCCTCAGCTTATCTGAACTCCCCCTTAGAGTGTGCAGAGATTTCAATCAAACATTATTTGTTTCTTCTTAATGTTCACAGAAATGCAACTTTAAACAATAACATTGTAGCAAACTGCATGCTCATGACAAGCTGAATTTACATGCAAGATTCCTAAACATTCAGCATGATCAATTTCAGAGTGAGACCCACTATTTAGCATTCATCACAAGATTGCACCAACCAACAGCATGAATTAATGACATGATGTTGATCACAATAGAAAGAGAGAGATCATGCAGGTAGTACTAACTGAAAAGAAAACAGATATAAAAGAGGGAAGAAATTGAACTCAACTAACCTTTGTGTGCCTTGGTTTTATTATTCCTTTCTTTTCCTTCTTCAAGGCACACCTGCAAGATAAGTGTAATACCCCGATTATTTATTAAGTTTTATTGAGCTTTTATTAATTAAAAATTGAATTAAAATGAATTAATGTTTGAATTTCAAAATATTAATATTTAATTCATTAGAAAATAGATCCTATAAAATTCGACTACCTTAGAGAAATCTGTAAAAATAGTAATTAGGTAAAAGATCATTTTTATAGCAATTTTGTCTTCTGGACTTGACCCAAATTAATTATATAACTTTGTCTAATTAGAGGATTAATCCCGAAATTGACATTCACCTAACCTTTACCTAACCGAAACTTAAAACGTGAAATTCGACCTTAATACTCAACCAAATGATCTGAAATCAAGGGCAAATGGAAGGCCACGAGGTAAGGAACATTTACCCTCAATCAATTTGAGGTAAACCTAGCCCTAAAACATGCTGCCGACATAGCTTTGGTCGAGTCAAGGATTCCGACGCCGTTTCTAACACGTAACTTACAGCGCCAAATACTCCCAACTCCGAAGGCTCTAGAAGCTCCATAACCTATAGAAATGTAGCTCTTCGACTCTAGTTTCATTTGGTAGCTGGGTCAGCCGACGAGGAGTCCAGATCTGGGAGTATTCGTCGTTTTGGTGGAGGGTGTTGGTAGTTCGTTGTTCTTCATCTCCAGCCCTTTAATTCATCGATTAAGGTAGATACCCTTAACCAAATGAGACTTGTGAATATAGTTTCTTGATCAGCTCGACGAGATCTTTCCAATGATAGTAAAAGCCCCAATTTTTATTGGGTATTCAGGGAGATTTAGAGGCATCTTTGGAGGGTTTTTCTGGATCGGGTTTATTTCTAGCTTCGATCTTCAATCTTCAATTCAGGTAGGTGATAATGGACCCAACCTAATTGCCATATATCAATGAAATCTACATCATGTTAGCTTCATTTTGACGTTGGAAGCCCTAATTATTATTGATCATGCTCATAGAATTCCTGAGTTTTCATAAGAGTGTCCTGTCGATGTTCCAACAGCATTAACTTGACTTATCTCACGATTTTGAGTGACCAAATGAACTATTCATATGGCATATCTTACATGGTTGGAATCCTTATCCTGTCAGCTTTCCGTTGATATATAGATCTCTAAATTTCATTAAGTATAGTAGGAGAATTTTGAGTTTTAGTCACTGCCTGTCCAAAACTAGGGTTTCGGTGTTCCAGTAGTTATAAATCCTAATTACAGCAAGTAATCATGCAATTGACACTTCTGTTAGATAGTATTCTCTGTTAGCTTTCCATTGATACCAAAATCCCCTTATTTGGAGTTCATTTCCATTAGTTATCAGCATTTTAGTGTAACCCTAGCAAACCCCCACTTCCCGGCGTTCACCGGACACGGCAGGGATGACCGAAGACGACCCAGAGATGGACGGTCTTACGATAGACCGCCCAACTCAGGCCTAAAATTTGACCATTTTTGACTCTGGTATAACCATAGATGAACGGTCTTTCAGGAACCCCACATCCCAGGATGAACGGTTCCTCACGAACCACATATCATGATATAAGGTCCCGGAGCAACCACACATCTTGAACGGCCCTGAACTGGCCGCACATCCCAGGGGATGGGCGGTTGGTCCAGAGCCGCCCAACCCTTTGGGCGGCCCAGGTGGAACCGCCCAAGTACATGGGCAGCCCCTCAGGAACCGCCCATCCACCAGAGAGGCCCTTTCGCCCCCGTTCAGCCCTGTTAAGCCCCAGGGGATATAAGGTCCACCAGGAACCGTTTATCCTTTCAGAGAGTGACTTAATATTGGTTCTAATGCATTCATTTTCATGTCATTAATGGTAATTAGTGAAATAGAAACCCACTTAATAAATGTTTAATTATGCAACTAAATTCCTGTTAAAAGCTTGTTATCCGTGCCTACGCGACTTACGCGATCTTGTTCATTAGCTTATCATCTTGAATCATTCTTTTTGGCATTTTGGCTTAATGTAAAACTTAATTCTTGTTAATTTGGCTGGTAATTAGGATTAATATGATCATTATCTTGTTGTTTAGCTGCTGTACTACAGAAGCACATCATGATTAATTTCCTGACTTCTAGTAAGTTGATAAGGCGTTAAATAGCATGTTATTACCAGAAACTTGATCCGGCAGGATTACCATTAATTCACATGTTTAATATCCCTGTTTAGAAATCCATTGATTAAGTGGTAATCTATTCCAGAAAAGTTATATATGTAACTCTTATTGTGATTTGGTTATCGATCTTCTTGATGATTGTGCTTACCTTGAAATTTTGAAATGAATCTCCTTCCTACTTGAAATTGTTATTGCTACAAAGTTTAAACCTTGGAATTCTGGCCATAAATTGTGGAAGTCTAGATTCGTGGGATCTTTGATCCAAAGAAATCAATGCCTGGCAAACAATTAAGGACTCGGTCTAGTCTTGGGAGGAGCGCCCGAACACTACGTGTACCCCCGGGTAGGTGAATGACTAGGTGTGACATTTGGCACCAGTACTATGACATGTGTTAAATCTAGGACTGTCCACTACTCTCTACTACTCCCTACTACTTTTTGCTTTCCACTCGTTACTGTTCTATACTCTACTTGTTGTTACTTGGATGTGGAAATGAAATTACATACGTGCTTGACATGACTTGAATCGTCTTGATATGGCCAACTCTTTATCGTTATCTCCTGTAGTAAATTCTTGCCCTTGTTATTCCTTTTAAGTATTACCATTCTGTTCATTTATATTTATTGACCTTGCAAGATCTTTAAACTTTATTTTACTATATCATCATTTTCCTTTTATTGCATTATCCTTTGTAGCATGACATTTTGAAAATGTAATTAAACTGTTAATCACTTATACCTATCTGTTATCTCCTACTGAGCGTTAGCTCACACCCCGTTGTTTCCCCCTTTCCAGGCTATATAGGTGGCGACACCCATACCGATGGGGAGGGGCAGGAGTGATTACACCTGAGTGTACCAGTTAATAGATGGAGTCGTCTTGTTATTGCTTCTAGTGATGTCTTGGAGTTGTGCTACTATTTCGATATTTAAAGAGTTAGTTGATGTACTAGTTGTAGTAGATTTCATTAGAAGTTATGTTTGAGAGTGTCTTAGTAGTTTGATGAATGTTGTAATAGATTGGGATTTTCCATGTGTAATAAATTTGTTCTTTTCCATTGCCTTGTGTTAATCATCTAGTTTAGTATTTCAACCTTATTTCAGCTAGCTCGCCTCTAACTGTACGTCTCGATATTTCCGCCTTGTTCGGGGCGTGACAATAAGATCAATTTGCGAATTTGGGGACCCAAAGACTCTTGGGTCTTATTAGTTGAGTGACATCTCTAGTAGGTGCACTCCAAGGTTTCCAAGTCTTTCTATCATCAAACTTCAAATCATGGCAGTTATTCATGATATGTCCTATTCTCCCACAATAATGACAATTAATGGCGGAGTTCAAATTCCTTTTGACAGGATGAACATGGAATTTTTGTGGGTGGACATTCGTTAAGATATTTCTACCGTGAAAATTGATATTTCTTTTCACATGCCAACACTCAAAGGCTCGATGGCCAACTTTGCCACATTCAAAACATGCATGAGTTTTTCTATTAAAGACAATTTTGTTCTTATGGAAATTCTCAGGTTTTGACCTCCTTTTTCCACCCCGGTCATGCCAGCAGTGAGCTGCAACATGGCCCAGCTTCCCACACTGGAAGCAATGGATTTTTTTCTTCCTACTGAATGCATGGGGTTTTTCATGAATAATCTTAGCACTCAATTCATCTTGAACCATTATTCTACACTCACGCATATGATGACCCAATATGCCACAGTAATGACATGAGATGTTCTGTGTGTGTGCATGTGACTGGATGGGGAAATGCTTTGTACCATGCACATGATCATGAGGTCTAACAGAGTCAGACAAGGCCTTAACAGCAATAGATGAAAATTTGGTTTTCCTCTTACTTCCAGTCTTTTTCTGATTTCTTTTATTTTTCAAATTTTTATCCTTATTGTCAGTTCTCTGAGCAGTGAATTGGAAAACAGATGAAGTAGAAGCTTTATCTTGTTCTGAGCTCTTAACAAAAACTTTATTCATTTGATTCCCATCAACCTTTTTCGCAACTGGACTATAACCCAGTCCCTCTTTCTCGAAATTCACATTGACTCCAAGTAATTTATTCAGATTATTCTTTCCTTTTACAAATCTTGCCAAGGAGTTCTTTAGGTCTTCAATTTCAGAGTTAAGAGTCACAAAGTTAGCTTCGTATTTGTTTAGCTCGGATTCACACGCAATCAGCTGCTGTTGCAAAGCATTATTCAGGTTCTTCAGAGTTTCATTTTCTTGTTGAACCTTCATTTCATTGTAGTTCTCATTTTCCTTCACAACAGTTTTTCCTTTTTCAAATGATAACCATCTTTCAGAGAAAACAGTATTAAGAACCATTAGCTTTTTATTTGGGTCTTTAAGATACATGTTTTCTTCAATCAGCTTATCTTGAAATTGATCATTCTCCTTCTTCTGAGCTAGCAAAGAATCATTTTCTTCTTTCAAAGAAGTGATTAAGTTTTTCAGCATATTATCATCAGAATCTAAGTCTTCAATCAATTCCTTTAAGAATGCACATTCATTGCACGAACCCTCATTTCCAGTTGAATTGTTTTTCAGGTTCTTATTCTCAGATTTTAATATGTCCAGCTCTCTCTTCAATTTCCTTTTCTCAGATTTAATTCTATCATACTTGATCAACAAATGTTCATTCAAAGCCACCAAATCTTCAAATGAAATGTTGACAATGTCAGAGTTTACCTGTGACGAAGTTTCTTCAATTTGAATCAGATCTTCATCTTAAGCCATGAGGCATTTCACTTCATCCCGACTCCTACTGGCTGCTAACATGTAGACCACTTCAGAGGCACTGTAGCATTTGACTATGCAAGGAAATTTATCAGTATTTATCACCCTTTTGATTAGGTCCAAGGTCCTCTGATTCTCAGAGAATTTTAGTATGTTTGAAGTTTTCCATAAGGATCTATCCTTTGGAACTTCATAAGGGATGTGTGCAATGATTATCCACAGATCTGGATTAATCTGCATTACATGTTCCCTGAACTGATTGAGCAAGTTATAAAACCCTATACCCTCATATTTCGGGAGATCAAACATCGAAGACATCCTCAGATTAAATCACAGAACTAAATGCAGGACAAATCCAAGGTAAAGATAAGAAACACTGATCAAACCAAAACGCACCGAAACCGAATCCAAGAACGGATCTGCAGGTCGTGGGACCCTCTGTGCAGACAACTGCTCTGATACCAATTGATAGGATCTAGCAATGGTGTGCGAAGGATTCAGAGGGGTGGGTGAATGAATCACTCTATTAAAACTTTGACCGAATAAAAATAATTAATCCAGACACAAAGGCCTGATCAAAGCAAATCATAGTCTCGAATGACTGATGTGCAACGGTAACCTTGAAAGCCAAAAGAGTCTAATCGAGCCTAGACATGCATCTAACGATTCAAAAGAGGCAAGCAAACCACAAGGAACACAAGGAATTTTTAGATGGTTCAGCCTGCAGCCTGCAGACCTACGTCCATCCCTCACTCCAAACCGAGTGAGGCTTCCTACTGCCTGACATCTTGAAACTACTGCGCAACACAGCTTGCATTCGCTGAGCTTCACAGCCTGCTTACAAACGGCTGAGCAACACAGCTTGCTATGTAGAGGATCCCTCCTCTGACCGCTGAGGATTACAACTTAACCTCCGCTGCCACACAGCTTGAACAAAGGATAAAAATGAGAAATAAGAACGATGAAAATAGCGACTGAAAGCTGACAATGAAATCTGATGAATATCGCTCATGCAGGAGCAAACTGGACTGGATTTGATCCAAGTACTAGTGGACAGAATATCAGTGATTCTTCTCACGATCTCACTCTTTCTCTATCTCTTTTTCCTTCTCTTGATCTCACAAGCTCTATAACTCTTTCTCCTTCACTTGATCTCACAAGCTCTCTATCTCTTTCTCCTTCTCTTCTGCTCTTTGGATCGGGCTAGCTGGTAATCTTTTTTGCCTTCGATCTGCAACCTCGTATATTCTCCTAGTTCTCTCTGATTGTTATGTTCTCTTTAGACTTCAGAGAGGATTTTTATATGTGACTTCCATCTCGGAATCCCGTGCTCACGTATTGGGCGTGTGGAGGGAGAACTCCCGCCCAAATGTTTGCAGAAGGCTCTCACCCACGTGTCACCATCTAAGTGTTGTAGTCTATGACGTGATAGTCTTTTTGAGGACGATCCACCTTGGATCACGTGTCCCTCCTTAGAGATTGGAATCACTTGATTTTGGTTCTCCGGAGAGAAACTCGGTCAGAAAAATAATAGACAGTTAGTCAAACACTTTAGCACAAGTTGCACCAACGTAACAAGAGAGTAAGCATAAACTACACTGAGTAGGAGTGTGCAAGTCAACCATTGCACTGACTTATTACAAGGTGAACAGAGGATTGCACTGACATCAAAAATTATAGCGGCATAAGTTGCACCGAGTTGATGTGATCAATAGCGAGAAATGCACTGACTTATGAATACACATGACACCATATGCATGGACCTTAGTGTCCAAACGTGCAACAGATATGCACCGACATGAATCCATAAGGCACAAAAGGAAGACTATGCACCGAGTCAGAAATGTCTAAAACATGCACTAACTCTAAAGTGTCTAGGACAAACGATGCACTGACCGTAAAGGGAAAGAGATGCAACTTGCACCGAGTACGGTCTAAGCATGCACCACGATGTGCAGCCTAAGCAAAAACATGCACCGAGATTCCTGAGAGAAATGCACAGACAAGAAAAATGTCTAAGATAAAACTTGCACCGAGTTGGATTTCCAGTCCAAGTAAGAGCTACACCGAGATGCTAGATAGAGATGTAGAGAACAAAACTTGCACCGAGTCAAGATTTCCAGTCCAAGTAAGTGTTAGTGTTGGTGTGCTACAGGCCAATTTTGGGTCGGGTAGACCCGATATATATACGATCTTGTTCATTATTAATAAAGTAGTATTTGAGCGTAAATATGCGATTGTGTTACTTTACGTTGTCCCTAGGATATGTGGTTGTAAAGTCAACTCGAGATGGGATCTCGATTATGAGACTGACTTTACATGAACACATACCTTAAACTTGTTCCTGGTTGGAGGGTAATCACTCGGGGACTTTGATTACCTATTAAACCAGTACACATGATGTGTCAGTGACCAGCCTCATGGTCATTGGTGCGGGGCACCAACACATATGTGTAGGTGTATGTCCTTGGAGGATGTGCACTGAACTGATCCGCTATTGGATCTTTAGATGGTTGATTATACCTAATGTCAACTGAAGATCCAACGGTCTCAGTAGCATCGTTGGTCCTTTGACCTGAGACATTGATCGGATCTTACACGAGGACTAGAATGGTTTAATTACTTAGCTAAGTGACTTTAACCATAAGTCATGAGTTGCCGAGTCATTAACCACTCCAGGATACGTGTGAAGATCGTCAATAGTCAAGAAGGGATCGCTCACTGTCGGGTATATATCAGACAGTTAATGGGTCATGACATTGACGCTCTGTTAAATCCCTAGCCAGGGTCGTGTGAGTTCGTTTAGAACGGACGTCATACACTTTAAGGAGGTCATAGTCAAATGGCACGATCATGGGGTTTGACAAAAACCATACCCTCGATCGTACCAGACTCATAGAAGGAGCGAGAGATTATATCGATGCGGTAACTGTGGACTTACAGGTACCAGACAGACTGGTTTAAACCCGGCGTCCTCTAGGATCACGCGGATTTACTTGACCCAACGTGATCGAAGGTTCGGAATGAATTAAACTATTATTCGGCTCTAGTAGAAGCGAATAATACGTTTAATTTACTTCTAATTGGGAATTAGAAGTTAATGGGCCTTAAACTAGAGTGACTATGGGCCTAGAGGATCACACACAATGGATTCTTGGGTGACGGATTATTATTATACAAATGTATGTATTATTTCAATTTAATTCCTTTTGGAAAGGAGTGTAAATGGAGCTTAATACATATGTATAATATGAGATAGGACATATATACAGTTTCGATCTTTTGGAGCCCTTTTCTAATAAGCCTAAACTCTATATATAGATCCTACGTGAAGCTCATTCGAGCTTCTTCTTCCAACTCTTAGGCTAAGCAAGCATTAAGGCTTAAGATGAGGATTAGCTCCTCCCCTTTCCTCCCTCTTGCTCTCTTTCTACAGAAGGTGAAAAAGGGCCAGGGAAGGTCGTGCCGGGGAGGTACCGTCGCTGCGCAAGGGTCCGTGTGGATCTGCTCTAGAGGCCGTACAGCTGTGCGGCTCAATATTCTGCATCGGGCATCGCGGACAGCGTCGTTCCGCGCAAGGTGAAACACGCAACCCGTAATTAGGGTCTTAGAAACACCGATTAGAGCACAGATTAAGCTTTTCATAACAACGGGATCGGGCAAATGAATTTTTGTTATCCGCTGCGTCGCCCGTAGGTGCTGTGCGAAACCTTACAGTGGTATCAGAGCCAAGTTCGCGCTATGGTCGGTATTTTTATCGCCGTTTAGAACTATGTCTTAGGGGCAATCAAAATCTTCAATTATTATTTATAGAAAGAGATTTGGACATCTCTGTTCTTCCTGGATGCTGGGCATCCGAGCAGCAAATTTTTTTTAAAAAAATAAAATTTTTTTTTGGGCGCCGTTGGGCGCAGTGTCCCCACCGCGTGGCGCACGCGGGCGCCCCGCGGGGCTGGCGCCGCCCACGCAGGCGCCACACCGCGTGCGGGCGACGCACCGCGTGCGGGCGACGCCCGCAGCGGGCGGGTCAGCGCCCGCTCGCGCGTCCGTCGACCGCGTGTGCGGGGCGGACGCTCGAAAAAATAATTTTTTTTTAAATTTAAAAAAATTACTTTTTTATTTTTAATTTATATGTGCAGGAATTGTGAATATATATATTAGATATATATATCAAAATGCACAGTAAATTAAATCAAAGTTTATCTAGTAAGTTAATTGTGTTATCTCGATGGTAAATGTCAAATGTTAAATTTTATTTAACCGTGTTGAATTTACCGAGGTGAGATAATTACTATTTACTTTAAGATGAAATGGTAATAATTGAAGTTACTTCAGTAAAATTTAAGTTTTTGAATTTTTAATTATTAGATAATTAGAAATTTTAAATTTTAAATTTTATTGAAGTTAAATGTGGAAAATTCAATTATTTGAATTTTAATTATTAGATAATTGTTAAATTTAAATTTTAAATTTTAGAAAATTATTAATTAAGGATAATTACATTATTTTAAATTTATTTTCAAACATAAATTATTGGATAATTAGTTTGAATTTAAATTTAAATTATTGACATGTTTAAATTTTGAATTTAAATTTGATTATTGGATAATTAAATTTAAATTTAAATTTAATTAATTATCTCAATTAGATGTCCCTGTAGAAAATGATGGTTCTTTACGTGCTTTACTTTATTTACCTTGTATTGGCCTGCTTGTGTGTTTAATTTTCGTTAATCATACTTTGATTTTTAAAATTAAACAAAGCTAGTCTGTTTTTATTTGCACATCCCATTTTTATATTCAAAAGTAAGGATTATTTTCAGAAAATAACCCTTGATTGATTTTATTTGAATGGGTTGACAAGTGATCATGGACTTGGATTAATGTAATTAATTGGGGTCTGCGAACCTCCTTTCTCTCTCTGCTAAAATTCCAATGTACTTCTATCTTCCTCCGTTGTTGTACTCGCCCTAAGGGCTACTAGAATTTGAGTCACATGTAATTTAATTTTTCCGGCCTGCGTGCCGTGTAATAGTTGTAATTGATGCGGCGTCGGAGTTTGAAAGCGCGGAGCACACCCGACGAGGACGATCCAGCTGCTTCGGAAGCAGGCCGGATGTCTTAGTTACATTAGGGTTAAAGTCCATGATCACTTGCGTTTAATTTTGCATTGGATGCATTTATTTTGTGCAAACTACTAGGTACGGTAAATATATTGGATATATTTATATTACCACCTAGGGTGAGATCAAGATAAAATTAAATTCCGTCGCAATTAAATTTTAGATTTGGTAAGCGTGGCTCTAGGAGTCGGCGTGGCCCTCCATCATTATGGAGTGAATGAACGTCTTCATTTCGTGAATTTGTTGTGTTTTCCACAAGGTCCATGAGTTTGGGGGCGGGATTAAACTCCAAGGCTCGGCCTCAATGGGGTGAGAAATTGAACTCGGCCTTGTTGTGCTTTCCACAAGGGTCGGGTCATGAACTCATTGCAATGTAGTAATGATGGTTAGATCTAACCGAGAATATCCTTTGTTGTGCTTTCCACAAGGTGATGATTTCTCGGGGGCCGAATATCGATATTGCATTAGATGCAAGTGCCTGTTGACTGCCCTTGAGATGGTGTATGACTTGTTGTGCTTTCCACAAGGTCGTACATCAGTCTCGTTGGATTCCGACCCACTCGGTTGATCACGCTGATCTCCCGTTCTATATACTGAGGGTTATATAGTTCGATCGAAAAATAGTGGGACTAACTAAGATAGAAAATCACATCTAAGTTAGAATTTAAACACATGCTAAGTTATCTTTTATTTCTTATCCATATTATAATGTCGTCGACCAACCCCCTCCGCGGCATCTTGGATGCAAATAGATTACTGGACCGAACTACTCGGGTTGGCTGCGTAATCTACGCATAGCCCTTACCTCCGAAAAGATTACGTACGTGTTGGACACGGTTCATTCTGAGCCAGCTCCTGATGCCGACGAGGGTGAGTTACTGGCTTATGTCAAGTGGTCTGAGGACTCATCCCTAGCCCAATGTTACATGTTGGCCTCTATGGCTCCCGAGCTGCAGAGGCAATTTGAAAAGACTGATTGTAGAAGTATACTTCTCAATCTACGCCAGCTCTTCCGGGAGTAGGGTAGGATTGAGAGGTATGACATCTCCAAAAGGCTTTTCAGGACACGGATGTCTGAGGGTTCATCAGTACATGCCCATGTACTGAAAATGATGGAGTGGATTGAAAGACTCAATATATTGAGGTTCAAGTTGGATCTTGAACTATGCATTGATCTTATACTCCAGTCATTGTTCGATTCCTTTTCTTCCTTCATCATGAACTTTAACATGAATAGGATTGAAGCAACTCTCCCAGAGCTGCTCAATATGTTAAAGAGTGCTGAAGGAACCATGCAGAAAGATAAACCATATTCGTTTGTAATGATTGTTGGCCGGGCCAATAAGAAAAGGAAGGCCTCTCAAATATCCACCATAAGTAACAAAGGGAAGGGAAAGAAAAAGGCCACGGGTAAGCAACTCGCCAAAGTTGACAAAGGGAAGGGCAAGAAGAATGAAAAGGAAGATAAATATTTTCAATGCGGGGAAACTGGGCATTGGAAAAAGGAATTGCAAGGTAATTCTAAATGAAGGTATTTTTGTCATAGACCTTAATTTGTCATATATGGAATCCACATCATGGGTATTGGATACTGGATGTGCATCCCATATCTGTAATTCTGTGCAGGTGCTGGCAAATAGAAGGCGATTGGGCAAAAAAGACATTGAACTGAGGATGGGCAATGGAGCTTTAGTTTCTGCCAAAGCTGTTGGGACTGCACGCCTCAGTTTACCTTCAGGAGTCATTCTGGAGCTGAATGACTGTTATTATATTCCTAATATTATTAAGAACATTATTTCAATCTCTGACTTGTATAACATTAGATATACATTGACTTTTAATAGCACTGGGTGCTCTATAATGAATAATGATTTGATTATAGCCAATGGTTCATTAGTCAACGGTCTTTATGTATTAGATACATGTTCTAATGTTATGCAAATTTCCAATGCTGATGAAGTGAATTCTGCATATCTATGGCATTGCAGACTTGGTCATGTAGGTGAGAATATAGTCTCTCACTTACACTCAAATGGGTATTTGAATTCGTTCGAATACAAGCCATTTGATACCTATGAGTCGTGTCTCATGGGGAAAATGACCAAGGCTCCCTTTGGTGGATATGGTGAGAGGGCTGTTGACCTTCTCGAGCTCATACACTCGGATGTGTGTGGACCCATGTCCGTGGAAGCAAAAGGGGGTTATCTCTATTTCATTTCTTTTATTGATGACTTCTCTAGATATGGCTATGTGTATTTAATGAGATATAAGTCACAAGCCTTTGCGAAGTTTAAGGAATACAAGAATGAAGTAGAGAAACATACTGGCAAAAGTATTAAGGCTCTTCGATCGGATCGAGGAGGTGAATACTTAAGCCATGAATTCACTTCTTATCTTAAAGACCATGGAATAGTTTCTCAGTGGACTCCACCGTATACACCACAACACAATAGTGTATCCGAAAGGAGAAACAGGACCTTGTTAGACATGGTCCGATCCATGATGTCTATGTCAGGACAACCCTTGTCTCTCTGGGGCTATGCGTTAGAGACTGCGGCTTATTTATTGAATAGGATATCAAGTAAATCAGTTCCTTCTATACCATATGAGATATGGAAGGGCAGGAAACCAAATTTTAATCACATTAAAATTTGGGGGTGTCCTGCTCATGTAAAGAAGAACGAGAGTGATAAGCATGAGTCGAGAACCGATAAGTGTAGGTTTGTGGGATATCCAAAGTAGACGTTTGGATATTATTTCTATCACCCTTCTGTGCAAAGGGTCTTGGTGGCCAAGAGAGCTGTATTTCTGGAAAGAGAATATCTACTACAGAAAAATAGTGGGAGCCAGATAGAATTAGACGAGGTCCAAGAACCACAACCCATAGACACAAGCTCATTAGATGAGACTGTATCGGTTGATCCTATTCAAAGCGAAACACTGACACTGCGGAGATCTGGTAGACTACCGAGAGAACCTGAGAGATATGTTGGACATGTCTCAGAGGGGTCCTCTAAGGTATGTATCGATGAGGATGATGATCCTCAGTCGTACCAGGAGGCGATCCGTAGTGTAGACTCTGAGAAATGGCAAGAGGCAATGGATTCAGAAATCCAGTCCATGTACACCAACAAAGTTTGGAACTTAGTTGATGTACCCGAAGGGAAGGTCCCTATCGGCTGCAAATGGATTTTCAAAAGAAAAATTGGTGCAGATGGACAGGTTGACACATACAAGGCTAGACTAGTGGCAAAAGGATATCGTCAAAGGTAAGGCATTGACTATGACGAGACTTTTTCGCTGGTAGCCATGGTTAAGTCAATCAGAATCCTCCTTGCCATTGCTGCATACCTGGATTATGAGATCTGACAAATGGATGTGAAGATAGCTTTTCTTAATAGAAATCTGTCAGAAGAGGTGTATATGGTACAACCTGAAGGATTCACCTCCAAGCTACATCCTAATAAGGTATGCAAACTTCTAAGGTCCATTTATGGATTAAAGCAGGCATCTAGAAGCTGGAACTTAAGATTTGACGAGGCTGTCAAATCTTTCAACTTCATTCGGAATGAAGATGAACCCTGTGTTTACAAGAAGGTCAGTGGGAGCTCTGTGACCTTCTTGGTCCTTTATGTTGATGACATCTTACTCATTGGGAATGATGTAGAGATGTTGACATCAACTAAGTCTTGGTTGTCCAAGACTTTCTCTATGAAGGATTTGGGAGAAGCTTCCTATGTGCTGGACATAATGATCTATCGAGATAGATCTAAAAGGATGCTAGGATTATCCCAATCCATGTACATAGACACTATCCTCAAAAGGTTTAGGATGGAAAATTCCAAGAGAGGTCTCATTCCCATGAGACATGGAATTTGCCTATCCAAGGGGATGAGTCCTAAAACTTCTGAGGAGGTGGCACACATGAATAAGGTACTCTATACTTCGGCGATAGGGTCAATCATGTATGTAATGCTATGTACACGGCCTGATGTTACCAATGCTTTAAGCATTGTCAGTAGATATCAAGCAAATCCAGGCGAAGAGCACTGGAAAGCAGTAAAGGGCATCCTTAAGTACCTGCGAAGGGCTAACGATCTTTTTCTACTTTATGGAGGAGAGGACCTACAGCTTAGAGCTTACACAGACTCTAGTTTCCAGTCAGATCCAGATGACTGTAAATCCATGTCTGGGTGATGCGGGACGGGACTACGGACACGACAAGCTCGTGACTGTCCCTTAACGAGGGAAGCGTCGGACGTGCGCGGTTGAGAAACCAGCAATGAGCTAGGGTGATCGGCTCTCTCGTGTGCCCGGATCGGGTCACAGGACGGTCTCACACTCTCTCGCAGCAGCGGTAATGAATAGATAAAGTGAGCTAGATATCCTTACACATGCTCTCTAGCAGCGGCATAAACAAATATATATGAAGTAAGCAGAATGCCAAGTAAGGGAGCGAATGCGATACCTCCACGCGCTCGGCGTGGGGACGACGGACCCGGCCGAAACTCGTACTTCCGGGATAAATATTACACAATGATGACAGTAATGAAATATCGCCCACTCCACGTAGGGAGGTAAAGGGCTACACAACTGGGCCCGGGAGGACCGAATTCGGGTTGATGGGCGGCTTCTCGCGTCTCTTCGGTAGCACACGAACTTGTGGCTGTGGGGCCCACGCGCTGTCCGGAGGGGCCGTGTGGGACCCGGTGGCACCGCTGTAGTGGAGACACTTAGGGAAGCGCTCCCTGGGCTGGCGGCACGCTGGTTCACCGGCCGGAGGCCAGGCGGCTCCGTTCGGCACCGGTCGGAATGACCGGCCACGGATCTGCCTGTTCTGTTTTCCGGCGCGCGCTCCGGCGAGAACGGACGTTGCGATCAGCCCCGACGTTGGAATGCAACGAAACTGGCGCCGTTGGAAAGCTGCTTCGAAGGGCTTAAACCTTATGGGATTATAAAAAAATAACAAAGCCTGTACTTCTGATTGGTGAATTTTGAATGTTGCTGTTGTACAGTGTCTAAACTCTAAGACTAGCAGGGAACTTTCCTGTGGATTGCATTTGACCGTGAGGTAGACGTCTGAATCTGGGGTTGTATTCTTCAGACAAGTTCTGAGAAATCAAGCTACGAAACCAGGACTATTTTTGGATCTGGATTTGGGGAAGGTTACGAATTTCTATGATTTTTGAATTAGTAGTGGGTCGGATCTGGAATTTGACTGACAACACTATAGCTGAGGAAGAACACGAATTTTTAAAAATAGATGAAAGGCTGATCAAAAATTAAGAAAATTCTTAGATGTAGGGGATTATGGATAGAACTCCTAGTGAAATTAGGACGGTTTGAAAAAATCAAAAAGAGGGTTGGAGGTGAGAGACACAGGGCTGCTGTCACTGTAGATAGAGACAAAACAGATCTGGGAGTGAAAGATGCACGAAAATGTAAAAATACTAAAAGATGGGATTTGGACGTGAAACTTTATGTGGAGCTTGGGATACAATGGAAGAACACACCATAAAAATGGTAGGCCAAGAAGAGGCCGTGGCTGATAGCAGGAATTTTGAGAAGAGACTGCTGTCTGACAAGGACAGAACTTCGACGGTGGTTCGTTGGCGGTCCGACGGCGGCACGAACGGCGGCGGCGGCGGCACAGATCACAACCAGAGATTGGGGAAGGGGAATAGATATGATTACACTCTAGAAAGGGGGGTTGGAGAGGGAAGAACAGCAGGAGGAGGGGCTGGGGGCGCAAGAAACTTCAAGCATTCAACACACTTTTCTGATTTTTTCATTGCTTTTCTCATAAAAATACAAGCTTATATATGATTCCAACCAAATCCATCCTCAACCCTTGGATCTAGGGGTGTGGATTGAAGGGCTGGGATGAGGTGTGAATATCACACAAAAACTAATAAAAAAGTCAAGGGGAAGGGGCGCACCATTGACCATGTGTAAGTTGAATGGGGTAGGTGGCCAACCTATTAGAATGTTGACCCATTTAAACACATGTGTCCATATGACCAGCCCACCATTCTAGATGTCCACCTAGGAAGGTTGACCAGGCCCACATGGTGACATGGACCAATGGGAAAGGGCTGAGGGCCCCCTTGCTGGTCCTACTGCATAATTGCATAAAAACTCACACAATCCATGGGAATGACTCCTTGGCTTATAAAGCCTTACATTTGTGTACATACATTTCCAAGGATATAAACACAAACTAAAAGTACATAAATGTAATAAAAAAGGTACAGGATCGTTGTTGATTCCCATCAACTCTCCCTGGGTGGGAGGAACTCGACCCCGTCGAGTAGGGGTAAGGATGCTCGAGTACTCCGGCGGATCCGTCACCGTGCCAAGTAGCGCGGGTATGCTCCGCTCCAAGTGATCGTCACCTGCTCATTCCATATATACTCGATATGCGAACTGCGATGGGCTAAAGGTGGTCACTCCGAAGGGGCACTCTCAAAAGGGAAGAAAACAGCTCGAAGACTCACTAGGAATCACCACTGAGTCCGTATAGGTGACTGATCCGGGTATAGATGTGGAACCGATCCCATACTCATCAAGTGAGTCCACTCGCCTCTTACTCATAAGAGAACGACAACGAGCTTGCACAAGACGCATGCAGACAAACAAACGACACACAAACCAAACAAACCACACAAAACAAACGACACCGACTCATATATGACCCTAAACTAAGGTGGTGACACAAGCCCACTAAGTGGCGGCATCCTGGGCGGCGGGTGAGCCATCCAACTCTCCCCCCATGGCATAGTACTCATCGGCTAGTGCTTGGTCGGCCTCATAATTGACAAGTTCTAGCTCAGATGGCAAGGTCTCCTCAACCCCTAGAGCTAGTGTGGCACGAGTGGGACATTGGTTGGCGAAGTGGCCAAACCCATGACAATGGAAACATTGCAGCCGGGACCGACTGCTCTCTCCGATAAGAGGGGCCTTACCCTTATCCACCCGACGGGTAGGGGGTGTAGGCAACAAGGGTGGTGTAGGTGCCGTGGGCAACAGAGGAGGGAGTGTCGGGGCCGTGGGACGGCCTATGGGTGCCGGGGGACGGGCAATGGGTGCCGGTGGTTAGGGTGGAGGTAGATCCCGTGGTGGGGGAGGTCGAGGTCTAGGAGCAAAGGGCTCCTGAAGGACAGGCTCCTGTGGACGAGCCATAGGTCCCCTCGGGTATGAACCTAAGGAGCCACGGGAGTCACTACGGGGAGGAGCGGGGCTCCACCGGGGAATAGACTAGAACTCACCCTCGAATTGCTCCATCTCGAGAGCAACTTGATAAGCATCCTCCAGCTTGTCCACCTTGTGGCGGAGAAGCTCATACCGTAGGTGTGGGCGTAGACCACGCCGGAACCGAGAGACGGTAAGGGAATCCTCCTCCGTGGCATCACATCGCCAGTAGTATTCATCAAATTCGGCGATGTAATCAGGGACGGACCGGTCTCCTTGGGTGAGACTTTGCCAGCTCTCTATAAGACGCTGGCGGTAGGAGGTAGGGAGGTACTTCTTCCTAAGCTTCTCCCTCATATCCGTCCATGTATCGATCGGGGGTTCTTGACGATGAAACAATAGGTTCTCCATGTTCCTCCAATAGGTTTGTACTTGGCCTAAAAGTTTCATCCTGGCGTACTTGACTTTTCGTTGGTCTGACATCTCGAACCACTCAAAATATCGGTCCATACCAGCCTCCCAATCAAGATAGACCTTTGGGTCCAAGGACCCGTCAAAGGTGGGAGGGTCGGCCCTGAACGGTCCGAATGGCCCGTTCATCCATATCTTGGTCGTGGGTACACCGTGTAGGGCGGTAATCACGACCATGCCCCCGATGCTCATTTTCGGACTCATAGTCATGCACCTCGGGGACTTCGTGCCTCCTATTAGCTATCCCTTGAACCCTTGGAGTCGCGGGTTGTTGACCTGGCTCGGTTGACCTTGTGTAGGTGGGACGGGTGCTTGGACTGGGGCAATCGGTGGTGCCTCGGCTGGACCTCTCTCTAGTGCGGCAACTCTCCCGACCAATCCTTGAATGGACTGGTTCGACCCAGCGGCCCTATCCTCTACGGCTTTCATCCTCTCTTCTAGGCGGGTGCCTAGGCCGTTCACTCGGGTACTCGCTCCTTCCATCCTATCCACTCGAGTACTTAACTCATCCATGCGCTCACTCAACCCATCCATTTTCCCCACAAGAGTTCGGAACAATGTGGCCACTTCATCGGAACTATAGACTCGGGATTCCGCCATAGGTGGTGGTGGAAGGTGAGTATTGAGTACCTCGACGAGTGGGCATGCAAGACACGGAGTAGGAGACACCGACTAAGGCAAATGCACACTACAAGATGATGCACCTAGACGTAACCAAAACTCGGCACGTGGCGGAGTTAATCGATCCGAAGATCACTCACGCAAGTGTGCGGCCTTCCCGATAGGCGTAGCCTAACGTTCGGACAACACCTTTTGATATACCGGGTTATTGGGATGCAATGCAAAAGACACTTTTTTTTTGACACCCTAGACTCAACTTTCTCTGATACCAAATTGATGCGAGACGGGACCACGGACACGACAAGCTCGTGACTGTCCCTTAACGAGGGAAGCGTCGGACGTGCGCGGTTGAGAAACCGGCAATGAGCTAGGGTGATCGGCTCTCTCGTGTGCCCGGATCGGGTCACGGGACGGTCTCGCACTCTCTCGCAGCAGTGGTAATGAATGAAATAAAGCGAGCTAGATATCCCTACACATGTTCTCTAGCAGCGGAATAAACAAATATATATGAAGTAAGTAAAATGCCAAGTAAGGGAGCGAATGCGATACCTCCACGCGCTCGGTGTGGGGACGACGGACCCGGCCGAAACTCGTACTCCCGAGATAAATATTACACAATGATGACAGCAATGAAATATTGCCCACTCCACGCAGGGAGGTAAAGGGCTACACAACTGGGCCCGGGAGGACCGAATTTGGGTTGACGGGCGGCTTCTCGCGTCTCTTCGGTAGCACCCGAACTTGTGGCTGTGGGGCCCACGCGCTGTCCGGAGGGGCCGTGTAGGACCCGGTGGCACCGCTGTAGTGGGGACACCTAGGGAAGCGCTCCCTGGGCTGGCGACACACTGGTTCACCGGCCGGAGGCCAGGCGGCTCCATTCGGCACCGGTCGGAATGACCGGCCACGAATCTGTCGGTTCTGTTTTCCGGCGCGCGCTCCGGCGAGAACGGACGTTGCGATCAGCCCCGACGTCGGAATGCAACGAAACTAGCGCCGTTGGAAAGCTGCTTCGAAGGGCTTCAACCTTATGGGATTAAAGGAAAATAACAAAGCCTGTACTTCTGATTGGCGAATTTTGAATGTTGCTATTGTACAGTGTCTGAACTCTCAGACTAGCAGGGAACTTTCCTGTGGATTGCCTTTGACTGCGAGGTAGACATTCAAATCTAGGGTTGTATTCTTCAGAAAAGTTCTGGGAAATCAAGCTACGAAACAAGGACTATTTTTGGATCTGGATTTGGGGAAGTCTACGAATTTCTATGATTTGTGCACTAGCAGTGGGTCGGATCTGGAATCTGGCTGACAACACTGTAGCTGAGGAAGAACATGAATTTTTAAAAATAGATGGAAGGCTGATAAAAAATTAAGAAAATTCGTGGATGTAGGGGATTATGGACAAAACACCTAGTGAAATTGGAAGGGTTTGAAAAAATCACAAAGAGGGTCGGAGGTGAGAGACACAGGGCTGCTGTCACTGTAGATAGAGACAAAACAGATCTGGGAGTGAAATATGCATGAAAATGTAAAAATACTAAACGATAGGATTTGGGCGTGAAACTTTAGGTGGAGCTTGGGATACAAGGGAAGAACACACCATAAAAATGGCAGGCCAAGAAGAGGCCGTGGCTGATAGCAAGAATTTTGAGAAGAGACTGCTATCTGCCAAGGACAGATCTTCGACGGTGGTTCGTTGGCGGTCCGACGGCGGCACGAACGGCGGCGGCGGCGGCACAGATCACAACCAGATATTGGGGAAGGGGAATAGATATGATTTTACTCTAGAAAGGGGGGTTGGAGAGGGAAGAATAGTAGGAGGAGGGGCTGGGGGCGCAAGAAGCTTCAAGCATTCAACATAATTTTCTGATTTTTTCATTGCTTTTCTCATAAAAATACAAGCTTATATATGATTCCAACCAAATCCATCCTCAACCCTTGGATCTAGGGGTGTGGATTGAAGGGCTGGGATGAGGTGTGAATATCACACAAAAACTAATAAAAAATTCAAGGGGAAGGGGCGCACCATTGACCATGTGTAAGTTGAATGGGGTAGGTGGCCAACCTATTAGAATGTTGACCCATTTAAACACGTGTCCATATGACCAGCCCACCATTCTAGATGTCCACCTATAAAGGTTGACCAGGCCCACATGGTGACATGGACCAATGGGAAAGAGCCGAGGGCCCCCTTGCTGGTCCTACTGCATAATTGCATAAAAACCCACACAATCCATGGGAATGACTCCTTGGCTTATAAAGCCTTACATTTGCGTACATACTTTTCTAAGGATATAAACACAAACTAAAAGTACATAAATGTAATAAAAAAGGTACAGGCTCGGTGTTGATTCCCATCACTGGGTTTGTATTCATGTTGAATGGAGGGGCAGTCAGTTGGAGAAGCTCCAAGTAAGATACGACTGCAGACTCGACGACTGAGGCAGAATATATTGCTGCAGCTGAAGCTGCTAAGGAAGCCGTCTGGATGAAGAAATTCATCTTGGAACTTGGCGTAGTTCTCGAGATATCAACTCCCATCCCATTATTTTGTGATAATAATGGGGCCATCGCCCAGGCGAAGGAACCGAGATCTCACCAAAGGTCGAAGCATATTCTTAGGCGCTTTCACCATATTCGAGAGATTGTTGATCGTGGAGATGTGGCGGTAGAGCGTGTACCGTCAGAAGATAACATAGCAGATCCACTGACTAAGCCTTTGACACAGACTGTATTTGAGCGTCATCGGGATAAGATGGGCCTCAAAGTTGTGGGCAATTGGCTGTAGTTCAAGTGGGAGATTGTTAGTGTTGGTGTGCTACATGCCAATTTAGGGTCGGGTAGACCCGATATATGTACGATCTTGTTCATTATTAATAAAGTGGTATTTGAGCATAAATATGCGATTGTGTTACTTTACGTTGTCCCTAGGATATGTGGTTGTAAAGTCAACTTGAGATGGGATCTCGATTATGAGACTGACTTTACATGAACACATACCTTAAACTGTTCCTGGTTGGAGGGTAATCACTCGGGGACTTTGATTACTTGTTAAACCAGTACACATGATGTGTCAGTGACCAGTCTCATGGTCATTGGTGCGGGGCACCAACACATATGTGTAGGTGTATGTCCTTGGAGGATGTGCACTGAACTGATCCGCTATTGGATCTTCAGATGGTTGATTATACCTAATGTCAACTGAAGATCCAACGGTCTCAGTAGCATCATTGGTCCTTTGACCTGAGACATTGATCGGATCTTACACGAGGACTAGAATGGTTTAACTACTTAGCTAAGTGACTTAACCATAAGTCATGAGTTGCCGAGTCATTAACCACTCCAGGATACGTGTGAAGATCGTCAATAGTCAAGAAGGGATCGCTCACTGTCGGGTATATATCAGACAGTTAATGGGTCATGACATTGACGCTCCGTTAAATCCTTGGCCAGGGTCGTGTGAGTTCATTTAGAATGGACGTGATACACTTTAAGGAGGTCATAGTCAAATGGCACGATCATTGGGTTTGACAGAAACCATACCCTCGATCGTACCAGACTCATAGAAGGAGCGAGGGATTATATCGATGCGGTAACTGTGGACTTACAGGTACCAGACAGGCTGGTTTAAACCCGACGTCCTCTAGGATCACGCGGATTTACTTGACCCAACGTGATCGAAGGTTCGGAATGAATTAAACTATTATTCGGCTCTAGTAGAAGTGAATAATACGTTTAATTTACTTCTAATTGGGAATTAGAAGTTAATGGGCCTTAAACTAGAGTGACTATGGGCCTAGAGGATCACACACAATGGATTCTTGGGTGACGGATTATTATTATACAAATGTATGTATTATTTCTATTTAATTCCTTTTGGAAAGGAGTGTAAATGGAGCTTAATACATATGTATAATATGATATAGGACATATATACAGTTTCAGTCTTTTGGAGCCCTTTTCTAATAAGCCTAAACTCTATATATAGATCCTACGTGAAGCTCATTCGAGCTTCTTCTTCCAACTCTTAGGCTAAGCAAGCATTAAGGCTTAAGAGGAGGATTAGCTCCTCCCCTTTCCTCCCTCTTGCTCTCTTTCTATAGAAGGTGAAAAAGGGCCGGGGAAGGTCGTGCCGGGGAGGTACCGTCGCTGCGCAAGGGTCTGTGTGGATCTGCTCTAGAGGCCGTACAACTGTGCGGCTCGATGTTCTACATCGGGCATCATGGATAGTGTCGTTCCGCGCAAGGTGAAACACGCAACCCGTAATTAGGGTCTTAGAAACACCGATTAGAGCACAGATTGAGCTTTCCATAACACTGGGATCGGGCAAATGAATTTTTGTTATCCGCTGCGTCGCCCGTAGGTGTTGTGCGAAACCTTACAGTAAGAACTTGCACCGAGATGTAGATATCATGTCCAATTGAAAACTTGCACCGAGATGGCAAAGAAGAATGCACTGACACTAAATGAAGAGACTAAACAATGCGTGCTGGTCAAGAATTGCACGGACCCAAATATTGCACCGACCCCGAGAGGTGAGATGCAAAGGCAAGATATGCACGGACCTTGATGCGCATGATGCATTGAAATGCACTGACCCCTTTATGTATGAGACAGATAATGCACCGAGAGAGAAACTAGATGATAGTGTGTGTGCGTGAACAGAAACTTGCACCGAGGCAAGCACTTATGCGTGAAATGCAGAACTAAGCTAGACTTGCACCGAGCTAGATTTTTAGCGAGACAACGCATGCACTAACTATGATTTATTCTATGAAGTAACATGCACCAAATGGACCATACATAACAGATAGAGTTGAAGGATTTAAACACCTAAATCTAAACATGATTCATAGAAAGTCATTATTAAAAATAGGGTTCCAACATCTCGAGCCAATCCATGTCCAAAATCACATCAAAGTCCTGAAGCGGCAACGCATATAGCCTAGCCGGCAAACTCCGCCCTTTAACCCACACCGGAACCTCATTAAAACAATACAGAGTGATCATAAAATCACCCGAAGGCAACTCCACTACCAAATCACAAGACAACTGGGTCACCGGCTCCTCGATACTCAGCGTGAAATCCTCCGAAATAAACGAATGAGATGCGCCAGAATCAAACAAAACCCAAGCTGCACAACCGAAAATCTGAACGGTACCTTCCACGAGCTGCGACGCCACTGCCTCTGCCCTGGTCATGTGTGTAATCTGGCCTCGAGCTCTCTGCATGCCCCCCACACTCGCTGACTTGGGTAGTGGCGGATACTGCCCCTGCTGCTGCTGTGGCCTCTGCTGCTGGGGATACTGCTGCTGCAGAGGAAACTGCGGCTACTGCTGCTGCCTCTGGGGACAGTCACGCGTCATATGCCCTGGCTGGTCACACCTGAAAAAAATCACCGGCGCCGTGCACTGCCTGCCTGGATGGGACTCGCCACACCGGGGACACGGTCCTCGCGATCAACCCTCTGATCCCTGACGCTGAAAAGGGACTTGCTACTGTACACTGCCCGATGACGCATGCCTCTGATCCTTGTGCTTCTTACGGAAACTCTTCTTGAGAAACTTCTTCACCTTCGAGCCAAAGGACACAGATCCTGTCACTGACGCCGCCGGTGTCGTGCTCTTGAACCACCCATCGCATTCTGAAAAGAGCCCTGCTGCTGGGTAGCCGACTGCTGGCTGCGGCCTGACAAGGACTGCCCCTGGCTAATCAGTCCCCGAGTCCTCTGCATATCCATCTCCAAGGACGCCGCTACACGAGAAGCCATCTCTAAATCAGTGACATCATTCACGATCAAATGGTGCCTCAGCTCCTGCCTCAAGTCCTGCACAAACTGCGCGGTCTTCACATTCTCATGCTCCATGATATGAGGTGCATAATGACCCAGCTCAACAAATCGGGCCTTGTACTGCAACATGGACATGTCACCCTGGACCAGCTCCAAAAATTGACGCATCCTCTGCATAGCAATATACTCTGGGCAGTAAGCACGCTCAAAAGTGCTGACAAAGTCTCCCCACACAATTTGCTCAAGGGGACGAGACTGGAAGGACGTCTTCCACTCGGAAGACCACCATGCCCGAGCTGTGCCCTGCAACTGGTTGTAGGCCAACATCACCCTATCCTCCGCAGTACACCGCATGGAACTGAACACCCGCTCCATCTCGTCGAGCCAACTCCGAGCCAAATTAGGGTGTGTTTGGCCGCCATAGTAAGGTGGATGGAACTACATGAAATCCCTCACTGCTCGGCCTGGCCCACCCCTAGTCGACGAGCCCTCACCAGCCTCCCCGCCGAACTGTTGCGACATAAGCTGGTACATGCCACGGAAGAAATCCTCGGCCCCCGGAACCCTCGCAGTATCCGCTGCCTCGGTGGCCGCTGGTGGCACTCTACTCTGCTCCTCCTGAACCTCCACCGACTGCCCCTGCTGAGAGCGAGTGCTCCCCCTCGACGCCATACTCGCTCCTGAAGTAAAAGATAGAAAACACGGAAACGGCAAGGTCAATAAAAACACACGATGCCCGATGTCATCGTCAACTGTACATCATTACTGTGGACTAGTGGACCACTACAATTACCTATGATTCTCGTATAATCCCACAACCACGCTCTGATACCAGCTGTAATGACCCGAGAATCTGATTACCTGGAAGGCCCGATAACCCGAGACTCGCACCGCCACCCACGAGCCCGAAGACTCGGAATGGTTAGAAGGATGGTGTGAAGACTACACAAGTATCACAAATAATTACAGAAATTAAACAGTTTATATGATTAAGCAAGAAATAAATTAGCATTTTACATGATACATGGTCCACAAGATATAACAAAATAAACAACAGTAGTCCATAACTAGTACAGAGACAAGAAAGAAAAGTACAGCTACACGGGACATACCCCGGCTCTGACCTCTGGCACTAACGCTGGGCACCTGAACCACGCTGAGCCTCAGACGGGCTCCCCTGAAGCCGCGCCTCGCATGAAACACGGTGAAAACACGCAGGGAATGAGTCTCAGAACAAGACTAAGTAGGGATCACTCGGATCCTACCTCGCAAAATGGAAAACCGCTACGCTAGCAGTAAGCGAGTACCTCAGAAGTGAAAAAAAGCCCTACAACTATAAATACCGGTCTCACAGCACGAAAATCGACACACGCGCTACGGTGAGACAACCGAAACTCAACGGTCAACACGACCGAAAACCCGAAGGTCGAAGTCACAAAGACTGACTGACAGTCTGTCACTCCCGACTCGACAGGAGTACCTCCCACTAGAAGCACAGTCGGTAGCGTGCCCTGACGTCTTACAACGCACCGCAGGTGTCCGCCTGGCACGATAGCCCCCGGCGGAGGTAAGGACACCGTACAAGTAACCATAAAACAAGTGACTAGCTGGGGTCACGCCCGTCGGCGTGGGTCTAACCGCCCTGAACCATGTGTGCACACACAGACCGTGCGTCCCTGGTCTGGCCCTCTGACCGATTTTCCCCTCAGTTCGACTCTGGCTACTAGACGCGGGGCCCGACGGAAACCAGTCTAAAATCATCCTCAGGGTAGCCTCTCCACCACTCCCTGGTGGGACCACTAAACGTGTAAGCAGGCTACATGATGAGGGCATCCCTTGCCCCTCCACATTTTCTCCGGACTCGGATTGTTCGTCGGCAAGCGCCATTATGTTAGTCATGTATTTTTGAGTCTAGTCATGTAATCTTCACATTTTTTTTGAGTCAATATCATGTAATTTTCCCTTTATTTGAGTCATGTACCTAGATTGTTGAGTCATTTTCCTAAGTATTGAGTCATTATGTTGGTTTGATAGGTTATTGGGCCCATCTCATTGGGCTAGGCCCATGGATGCCCCCCCTTCCCTTCGGTTATTAGTCATTGTGTCTTTTGTTAGGGTCCTTTGTGAAAAAGTCATGTGCCTATAAATAGGCCACCCCACTCCTCATATGTAACAACTTTTGAAGAATCATTTGAATAGAAAAAATTCTCTAGTCTTACTCCTCTCTACCAAATCTCTCTTCCCTCTCTCACCCATTATCTCTCTCTCTCTCTTTATCTCTCTCTCTCTCTCCCTCCACCCAATTTTTGGAATTTTCTCTCTCCTCCCCATTCACCCCTCATTAAGACCTCTCCCCTTCCCCATACACCCATTTAACTCCCCCTCAACCCAAGGTGGCATCCTTCAATCCACACCCCACCTCCCAACCCCCAACTACCCAACACCACTTCCTAAGCACCCCTTCCTCTCCCCAAGGTTGAAGGGGCTCTTCCCTAAGCCCAAATTCGAATTTCCCTCTCCGTAGGGCGGTGCCCTTCCATCTCCCCACCTCCCAAACCACCCAAAGTCGCAGCCCCCCTTCCCCATACCAGCCAAGTTCACCCTCCACCTCTTACTCTCTTGGCCATCCCCTTCCCCACCCCTCATCTTCTTCTCATTCACCCTCTGTTTCAGACAGCAGAGTTGCAGCAACTTGAAGAGGCAGCCACGACAGTCTCTCAAAGATTCAGGTGGCAAGGCCTAGATTTATAGAATCGTCATCGAGATAGCTTTCCAACGGTGGTGGTCTCGCCGGCTTCCGAGGTCGGAGCTATCCGCAGGAGCTGATCTCCCACGACTGCGCAGAAGACCCCAGGCAGAGAACCAGAGCGAGATTGGAAGCCCAACCACGACGAACCTTTTGGGATTCAGATCAAGTGTTCTTCATCAAAGTTCTTTCCTATAAAGTCCTCTTTCATCCTAAAGAAGCAGAGCTGCATTTGGACATCGGCATCTCAAGTTACAAATTTTCTACTCCAAGTGTGTCAGGTCAGTTTACAGGAGCCAGAACCGACACCCCTCTACTCATCTGATCGTCCCAGTCTTCTCCAACATCTTCCGACATCACTGTCAGCGCCGATAGAAAGAAGACTCGGCTAAGGTTCCAACGGTTCAGGTCTCGCCTCAATCAAAGCTTGTTAGAGATCGTGGCACCCTCTGCAACCAGCCACATTGATCTGCACCAGACAGAGGCATAATCAATCAGTCCGGTCCCAGACTCTGCCACGGCCAGCTCATGAAGGCTCTGAGTGCCATTTTTGGAGGGAAGAAACTACTTCAAGCTAGCTGCCACCTCCAATAAGAAGGGACACAATCGGCCAACGGAACCCTCTGCTCCAATTTTCTTCGTCGGAGACGGCAGACTGCCCCTGTGGTCCCAGGTTAGACCAGTCCTCACTCCTCCAGTTACCCTTCTCTCCACCGACATCGGATCACATCCCCGTCAACTCCGGCTTGAAGCTACCCCGACCACGATCGCATCACCGCCAGTTTCATTCCAATCGAAGTCCGGGAGAGCCCACAGTGACTTCTGTAACCTACTGCATCAGTTCGGTACCCGCCAGAGACCAGACGCTGCTGTCCTGTTCCAGTCGCCGGCGCGGTCAGCCCCGAGTATCAAAGCTTCCCCAAAAATTCAAGCTTCATCCTCTGTCAGTCGGAAAACTTTTGGCGCTGGTCTCGTCAAGATCCGAGTTCCGTGGAACCCGTGGCAGCAGCATCTCCGACTGTCTGTCCAGTGAACCTGAAGCAGGGCAGAACTGGTGGAGCTCGGGAGGTCAAGTTTCATTGCGTAATCCCCAACCCGCTTGGCCGGCTGAAGGCCCCTCCCTGCGTGGAGGTAGTTTTAGATGTAATTAACTTAATCCCCACCCCAAGATCATCCCTCCTACGAGAGGCGTAGTGTTGTACTCTTTACACTTTCAGGTTGAAGCGACACCGACGCGGCGTGCGGGTACATACCCTTGCCTCCCCGCTCGCCCCCGTCTCCGGCCGGAGTCGGCGTCTTCACGCCGGCTAGGTGAGCTCCTGAACATCCCTCATTGCTGTATTGGACTTGCTTAGCTTAGTATTGCTATAGTTACTCCGTCGGCGGTAAGAGAGTGTCCGATTTTACATTGCCACCAAATTGAGTGACCACCGCGGGCGAGTTGAGAGTGAATCCACTTAACCCACACCCTTGGTGTGTTGGCCGCCCATGATTTGGGCATCCTAGGCCCATTTTGGGTTCTCCCAAAGCTTTCCAACCCTTGGAGCCTCATGGTCCCACCTCGGACCCTCTCCAACATCGCCTAGTTGCCTTCGGGCCCTAGTGTGTGCCATACGGGTGAGCTCACTAGTGTGAGTCCGCTGCTCAAACTTGAATGCTTGCAAAATAGGTCCAAGGTCAGTTTTACATCAAGTGGTATCAGAGCATCATCATCCTTAGGTGTGTCACATCAAGTGGTATCAGAGCAAGTTCACAACTTGTCTCTATCAAGTTGGTCCTAGGGCATGTCTATGCATTTAGAGTCTTCAAGTGCATCACTCTTGTCCCCTAGTATGGCCACCTCATATCGACCTTATCAATCGGCCCACTCCATAAGTCCAAGCCACCAAGAGATGCCTACCACTAACACCCATAACTTCCCTGGCCATGTCAACTACTTCATGAAAGCCTTGACCTATGCCAATGAGCGGCTTGATAACATATCGGACCGACTCAACCAACTTAGAGAAAATAGGCCCGCCCCAAGGACAGACGATAGAATGGTCTCTTTCCCACTTCCCACCTTTGATGGAACCTCTCCTAGAGAATATTTAGATTGGGAAGCTACAATGGACCAATACTTCACTTGGTATCATATATCCGAGGATGAAAAGGCATTGGTTGCCAAAATGCAACTTACCAAACGGGCGGAAACTTATTGGATGCAAATTGTCGGGCTAAAGATACTTAGAAGGGAAACTCCCATCACCACTTGGAAGGACATGAAAGAGCAACTTAGAGCAAAATATATGTCCCCTTCCTACCCGGGTTACCAAAACTCAAGGAGCACTCTCACTCCTCCAAACCCACCCGTCCAAACCCTTACCACTAGAACCCAAGTCTCCAAGGCCTCCACCTCCCCACCTAATCCCATGAGGGCCCCCACACCCCAACCAAAACCCCCTTCACTAACCTACACTAGTCAAGCCTCTTTAGCCCCCACTTCCACCCCAAATGATCCCAAGGGAAAGAGATCCCTAACCGACCCAATTCCCTCCATGGTGACCACCACTCATCCAACCCTCACCATTAAAAACCATGTGGACACCGTGTCCACCCCTCCACCAAGGCCCATAATGGCCACTATCCCCAAACCCAAAACCCCTCACCCAACTCACCTCCCGCTTCCTACACCAATCTTTCCCCAACCTAGGCCTCCTCTACTTCCCCTTCCGATCCAAGTCCACCCTTGCCCACCACCCCAAGTGCACCATGCTCCAGCTATCACCAATTCTCCCGCATTAGACCTACCCAACCCATTAACACTAGGAATTGAAACCTCCACAACCCTCCACATGGGAGTAGATGCTAGTCCGGAACCCATTCCCACCCATAAGGAAGCCCAAGATCACACCAATGGTAAGGAAAAGCCTCAACCCTTTAACACTTCAAATAGCCCAGATCCTCAAGAGTCACCCACCTTCACCATGAATGAGCATATACTCCAATGGCTCAAGCAAGGACCCACCCTTCCTAGCTCACCCCCACCTCTCTCACCTTTGGGATATCCATCCCAAATTGTTCGCCTCCACTCCTATCACACCACAATCCAATCCTATTATGAGGTAGAAGATTGGGATGATCTCCTCAAAGGTCTAAAGTGGCAATCAGACTTGACTTCTTTATTGGCCCTAGGAGCGGACCAACCCAAGAGCCTTAACCTCATCCATCCATGCATTGGGTCTATCTCCTCGGTTTGCACTATTGGTTGCTACACTAGTGACATCCTTTTCCTTCTCCCCACAGTGGAAGAGCCCATCCTGGTCCACTCCCCTACCATTGTGATTCCTAAAATCTTGACCAACCAGCCCACCCCATACACCGGCCCAATCATTCCACTAGAAGAAGACGACTCATCACCTTTTGAGGACCTTGAGGACATGGAGCCCCTTGGTAACCCACTTTATGATCCCTATGATCCATTCCAATGGGAGTCAAGGAACCCGAGTAACCCAACCACCTTAACTACCACCTACCTTTCCCTACCCCAACCCACCATGTTTGATCCAATCCACCCCATCCCAGACCCGGGTTACACCATGGGAACCATGACTTTGGGTGGTATACACCTAGGGATCGAGGAAGTGCCCCATCTCATGATATCCACCTTTCTAGACCCCTTCGACCCATTCCAATGGAAGTCCAAAGGCCCACACATAGGAGACATCTTTGTCACAAGAGTGCATAAGTCTTGGCATACAACACCACTTGGCATGATTCATAAGTCGGGTACATTCATTTACATCACCCACATGTCAAGTAGGAAGCATAAGTGGACCGTATTTGGATGTATTGGCCCACCCTCATTCATCATGAGTCTTAAGTATGAGAGGAGCATACATGGATGTCCGGGTCCCCCGACATTTGTCATACCCATGCATAAAAGGTTCATCTATGGATGTCCCAGCCCCCCTGAGTCTGTCACAATCTTCATAGCATCAAAGCATGATCGATCTACATGTGGCTGCCCCGGACCACCTTTGCATACCAAACATTGCCCACTCACATCGCATCATCAAGCATGGCATATGCATCCAAGCACATATCAAGCAACAAGCGGTGATATTCACAACAAGCGAGCAAAAACTCATGAGCGCCACTTGGAATTCCAAGTTGGTAACTTGACGATGATGACTTTGGAGTGGCTCTACCCCAGGGTCACCTCCAAATTGAGGGCACGAGGACTTGGACCTTGCCAAGTTCCGAGTGACTTTGGCAACCCGGCTTATGGGTTGAACTTTCAAAAAGGGTTTTGGGATTCTCCCCATTTCTCATGTGGCAGATCTAGCACCTTATAAGGGCACCGCGGTGGATCCTAGTGAGTGCCTCCAGCTTACACCTACCCTTGTGAGAGACACCCTCGGAATGCCACCACAAATAGCCTGAGAGCCCGACGTGAGCACACAGCGGCAATACAAGGCAAGCAAGATCCCATCGCCAGCATGAGGGTATGACTGAGTCACTTTGTCGAGCTGAAGCGCCGTTCCCCGACTATGGTCGCGGGTTGAGTATGGAGATAGAGGATCACCCAGAGCCGCAGTTCGATGTACTACTTCCCTGGTGGACCCATACTCGACGGGGTCGAGTTTTCCCCGCCCCGGGGGTATGATGAGGGCATCCCTTGCCCCTCCACATTTTCTCCGGACTCAGATTGTTCGTCGGCAAGCGCCATTATGTTAGTCATATATTTTTGAGTCTAGTCATGTAATCTTCACATTTTTTTTGAGTCAATATCATGTAATTTTCCCTTTATTTGAGTCATGTACCTAGGTTGTTGAGTCATTTTCTTAAGTATTGAGTCATTATGTTGGTTTGATAGGTTATTGGGCCCATCTCATTGGGCTAGGCCCATGGATGCCCCCCTTCCCTTCGGTTATTAGTCATTGTGTCTTTTGTTAGGGTCCTTTGTGAAAAAGTCATGTGCCTATAAATAGGCCACCCCACTCCTCATATGTAACAACTTTTTAAGAATCATTTGAATAGAAAAAATTCTCTAGTCTTACTCCTCTCTACCAAATCTCTCTTCCCTCTCTCACCCATTATCTCTCTCTCTCTCTTTATCTCTCTCTCTCTCTCCCTCCACCCAATTTTCGGAATTTTCTCTCTCCTCCCCATTCACCCCTCATTAAGACCTCTCCCCTTCCACATACACCCATTTAACTCCCCCTCAACCCAAGGTGGCATCCTCCAATCCACACCCCACCTCCCAACCCCCAACTACCCAACACCACTTCCTAAGCACCCCTTCCTCTCCCCAAGGTTGAAGGGGCTCTTCCCTAAGCCCAAATTTGAATTTCCCTCTCCGTAGGGCGGTGCCCTTCCATCTCCCCACCTCCCAAACCACCCAAAGTCGCAGCCCCCCTTCCCCATACCAGCCAAGTTCACCCTCCACCTCTTACTCTCTTGGCCATCCCCTTCCCCACCCCCTCATCATCTTCTCATTCAGCCTCTGTTTCAGACAGCAGAGTTGCAGTAACTTGCAGAGGTAGCCACGACCGTCTCTCAAAGATTCAGGTGGCAAGGCCTAGATTTATGGAATCGTCATCGAGATAGCTTTCTAACGGTGGTGGTCTCGCCGGCTTCCGAGGTCGGAGCTATCCGCAGGAGCTGATCTCCCACGACTGCGCAGAAGACCCAAGGCAGAGAACCAGAGCGAGATTGGAAACCCAACCACGACGAACCTTTTGGGATTCAGATCAAGTGTTCTTCCGCAAAGTTCTTCCCTCTCAAGTCCTCTTTCATCCTAAAGAAGCAGAGCTGCATTTGGACATCGGCATCTCAAGTTACAAATTTTCTACTCCAAGTGTGTCAGGTCAGTTTACAGGAGCCAGAACCGACACCCCTCTACTCATCTGATCGTCCCGGTCTTCTCTGACATCTACCAACATCGCCGTCCATGCCGACAGAAAGAAGACTTGGCTACGGTTCCAACGGTTCAGGTCTCGCCTCAATCAGAGCTTGTTAGAGATCGTGGCACCCTCTGCAACCAGCCACATTGATCTACACCAGACAGAGGCAGAATCAATCAGTCCGGTCCCAGACTCTGCCACGGCCAGCTCGTGAAGGCACTGAGCGCCATTTTTGGAGGGAAGAAACTACTTCAAGCTAGCTGCCACCTCCAAGAAGAAGGGACTCAATCGGCCAACAGAACCCTCTGCTCCAATTTTCTTCGTCGGAGACGGCAGACTGCCCCTGTGGTCCCAGGTTAGACCAGTCCTCACTCCTCCGGTTACCCCTCTCTCCACCGACATCGGATCACATCCCCGTCAACTCCGGCTCGAAGCCACCCAGACCATGATCGCATCACCGCCAGTTTCATTCCAATTGGAGTCCGGGAGAGCCCACTGTGACATCTGCAATCTGCTGCATCAGTTTGGTACCCGCCAGAGACCAGACGCTGCTGTCCTGTTCCAGTCGCCGGCGCGGTCAGCCCCGAGTATCAAAGCTTCCCCAAAAATTCAAGCTTCATCCTCTGTCAGTTGGGAAACTTTTGGCTCTGGTCTCGTCAAGATCCGAGTTCCGTGAAACCCGTGGCAGCACCGTCTCCGACTGTCTATCCAGTGAACCTGAAGCAGGGCAGAACCGGTGGAGCTCGGGAGGTCAAGTTTCATTGCGTAATCCCCAACCCGCTTGGCTGGCTGAAGGCCCCTCCCTGCGTGGAGGTAGTTTTGGATGTAATTAACTTAATCCCCACCCCAAGATCATCCCTCCTGCGAGAGGCGTAGTGTTGTACTCTTTACACTTTCAGGTTGAAGCGACACCGACGCGGCGTGCGGGTACATACCCTCGCCTCCCCGCTCGCCCCCGTCTCCGGCCGGAGTCGGCGTCTTCACGCCGGCTAGGTGAGCTCCTGAACATCCCTCATTGCTGTATTGGACTTGCTTAGCTTAGTATTGCTATAGTTACTCCGTCGGCGGTAAGAGAGTGTCCGATTTTACATTGCCACCAAATTGAGTGACCACCGCGGGCGAGTTGAGAGTGAATCCACTTAACCCACACCCTTGGTGTGTTGGCCGCCCATGATTTGGGCATCCTAGGCCCATTTTGGGTTCTCCCCAAGCTTGCCAACCCTTGGAGCCTCATGGTCCCACCTCGGACCCTCTCCAACATCGCCTAGTTGCCTTCGGGCCCTAGTGTGTGCCATACGGGTGAGCTCACTAGTGTGAGTCCGCTGCTCAAACTTGCATGCTTGCAAAATAGGTCCAAGGTCGGTTTTACATCAAGTGGTATCAGAGCATCATCATCCTTAGGTGTGTCACATCACTACAACTAGTGGAGGGTCACTGAAAGAGTAGACTCTCAAGTCAACGAAAAATAACGTCCAAACCCGACGAAGTATGGGGACCGTCCCATGCACCAGCACCGTCGCACGGTGACCATGGTCGAAGATGAAACGGGACTGCGAACCACCTGGTGCAGTCCAGAACCTGGCGATCCACCCTTGGTGCGCCATAGGCTCTGACGGTCTATCACTGGGCCGTCACAGCAGTCTGACGGTCCAACACAGGGGCGTCAGGCTCCCGGTGCAAAACCTGCTGTGGCGCGCCAGTCCTAGTGCGTCACAGTCTCTGACGCGCCTAGCCTGGTGCGTCAGAAGATGAGTAGAAACCAACCGTGATGCACACCGCCCGGGGTGTCACGGTCTCTGACGGACCAACGATGGTGCGTTAGAAAATCGGATAAAACTGGCTTGTGACGTGCACCCCTCGGGGCGTCACAGCGTCTAACGCTCCAACCCAGGTGCGTTAGAAGGTGGGGACATGTCCTCTCTGACACTCCCACACTGGGGTGTCACAAGGCTCTGACACCCCACCCTGGGTGCGTCAGAGGCCTTGACCCCCAACGGTCAAACCACAATGGTCGGATCGTCACCTGACGGTCCAACCTATTCGCGTCACACGCCCTGGCAATCTATCATAGGACCGTCAGGCCCACGGACCACCCTATTGGCAAAACATGTCTTATGGCGCACCCTTCATGGGGCATCACAGACTGTGACGGTCCCTGGATGGGCCGTCACACCATCCCAACGGCAAAACGGCGGGAAATGCCCAAAACCGCCAACCACTCCCCCATACCTCCATAGGAGAGGGGGAAATCAAGGTGGAAGCCCCCTAGGGACCCCTAGCATGCATCTAAGCCATTAAAACACCGAATTGCGGCCTAAAAACATAGATCGGGCGAACTCTCCCCAAATCATGGAAAACCCCAACCCGGCATGGAAACCCATCTCTTGGCCTCCCCTCGGGCTAGAAACCACGGGAATGGAACGCGGGGATCTAGGGAACGTCACCCTACCTCAATCTCACTTCGAGGCACGCCGGATCATCCACAAACCGCAAAGAATGCTTTTAGAACCCTCGCTCCTTCACGATTCCCCACAAGCTTTACGCCGCCACGATCGCCTCGCCATCGCCCATGTCGTCACGCCGTCCCCCCGCGCCGTCTGCAGCCGGAGGGGGCGCCGCTGCGGTCGTCGTCGGTCGAATGGGAGAGGGAAAGGGGCGCTCACGGTGGGGGAGGAAGAAGAAAGAGGAAGAAGAAGAAGAAAAGGTGGGGGAGAGAGAAAAAGGTGTGTGTGGGGGTATTTATAGAAAATTTAAAAATTCCAAAAAATATCAAAAAATAGAAAATCACGTTTCCGCGATCCTCGGAACGCACCGATTACAACGGTACCACTCTTGCCTAGGTGAACGACCCAGTTCCCCCGCAACGAGGTTCTGAAGGAATTGCCGAAACCTACACGCGAAAATCAGAAAACACGTGTGGAAAAGCCGCGGACGCACTCCAGGCCTCCGAAACAACTCCGGATCGAGCCGATCTGAACACGAAAGATGTCCAAAATGAAATTTTGAACACAACGGAGCAGGACACTCCGAGAAAGTAGATTCGGGACCCAAAAAGAAGGATCTGAAAGGTCTGAGATATTACACTGAGCATAGGGAACTGAAGTACAATCCCCTCAAGACAAGAGTAGGATCCATTTCCTCGAGCCTGGATCAGAGCACGAGAAGAGGGCAGTGTCCCCACAGGCATACAAGAGGGATTCTAAAACGTCAAGTAATCATCTCCCTCGAAGAAAAAAAGGACAAATCAAAGTCAAATGAAAAGCCTGGTCGTGGCCGTGCCTGATTCCAATGAAGGAAACCCCTCGAGAGAAAAAAAAAGTCAAGTCATACAAAAGGGGCGACGAAGCACAAATGCTCGGGGCTTGGTCCGAAGCTGCCCGAAAGGGGAAAGTCAAGTAGGCCCCAGGTGGCTTGTCGGGTTAACGGTTTTGCCGGTCCTCTCAGAAGGTTTGTCCCCCCGCACTCTTCCTTCTTCCCCAAAGATGAAAGCTAAATGGAGGTCCCGAAGGGTGAACCCCGCTAAGGCCTACAACCTCGTTTCAAAAAAAAAAAACACTTTTGGTTGTCCACTTTGAAAAGCAAAAGCTATCACCGTGAAGGAGTCTCGGTGTTTTTGGCAGGTCAAGATCTTTATCTACCACCTTGATGTCTTCTTATTCTAACCTCGAGCTTGGACCAATGCAAGCGCGTTACCTATGGGTGGGACGACTTCTGATTCCGGGTCAGCGATGCGCGGTTGGCCGTTGGGGTTCCAGGGTGTTCCACTATATATCATCTAGAGTTGTGAGGAAATAGACCCGGGTCGGGTAAAACTTTTACCTCGAATGCTTTTTGGGTGTATCCCTGTGGTCGGAAGTAACTGGGAGCCTAAGCGTGGCATGACGACATTGTCATTAGGGTAAGTCTTAACCGGCAGGATTATCATTCGAGGAGTCTAGATGCCCAAATCAACTTAGATGTGCGTTTAGGATACCTGGGAGGTTAGTAAGGAATTCCCGTCCTCATGTAGGTTAAGTGCCAAATGGATGGTCACTGAGCATCAGTGACAAAAATACACCAAGTCTCAAAACCCAAAAACAAAAAAATAAACAACAAAAAACAACAAAAAACAATAAAAACAAAACAAAAAAAGAGAGAAAGAACCAAAATAAAAAAATGAGTAAAAGGGAAAGAATAAAAAAAAGGAGAACAAAAAAAATCATCATTTTCCTGCTCGCATCATGCGTATCATCACTTTTCAATTCTTGTTTGCATCTGCCTGCTTGCATGATTGCATTACTCAAAGTCTATTCCTTTTACTCGTCTTAGTTGATTAAAGGCTTGGCCCCTTGACCCGTTATCAAGGCCAGTTTCAGAATAATCACCCACTTATTGAGCAAGGGGCCAAGCCAGAACGAAAAGACTAACTTGTTTCTCTGGAGCAATGTGTGCCGGAGTTAGAAGAGCAAGAAATAAGCAGTGAACAGCAAACTGCACCATCCCTTTTATCCTTTAAAAAAACAAAAAAAAGAAGAAAAGAAAAGTGTACATTAAGTTCCTCCCTCTCTCCCAGCATCACTTCTCTCACCACTCTCCGGGCGAGAAGCCCTAGAGGGTGTCGTCAAACCATACAAGGTGGTACCTATGCCGCCCTGCATTACCCTTTTCGTCTCCACGCTCCGCCGCTGCTCTGCAGTAGCAGTGAAGAAACTGCTATCACGGAAGCCGTGCTCGCGTGCTCTTCGATAACGCTCTTCACCATCCCTCAACCACTGTTCAGTAAGACCGAGGCTGGTCTGAAGTTCAAACAATTGGGCCTCCAAGGCCCTCTTCTCTTCCCTTTCAGACGATCTCTCAGCCCTCTCTCTTTCTCTGTCCCTTTCTTTCTCTGCTCGTTCTCTCTCTCTGTCTTCCCTTTCCAATTGGAGGGTGATCCTCAGCTCCATGGCATCCCGAGGAAAGTAATCACCTGAACGGCGTCGTAATTCCTCCTCTAGCCCCACTACCTTGGCCTCCCCTTGTGCTACATGAGCAAGCACCTCTTGCATCTCTTCGGTCTGCCATGACCGTCATCTCAGGAACGTGGCAAGTCATGAACAAAGGGAATTCAATGGAGAAACCCTCACCTGTGTAGAAAGCATTCCCTCTGCCTCCGCGGCACGCTGTATGGCACAAGCAAGTTGCTCGTGGAGAAAATCAAGTTCCGAGGAAGGAATTCATAGACTAGAAGAGGCACCCTCTGCCCCCGCTACTGGTGGGTTTGCGTCGAGCTGAGCGTGCTATGATGGCGAGAAGTGGCAATGAGTGGCTAAACACCAGGAACCTAGGGGTATAATTAGGAACATGCATTTGCATACACACTCACCGAGGCATGCAAAACTGTACGAGTGTCACCCAACTGTTCCTCCGTGTCCACCAAGCGAGCTCGCAAGTTCGCTATCATGGTATCACAAGCATCCTGCAGCCATGTCATAAGAGTTATCATTACCTTCATAAAAAATGGAGAAAGGGGAGAGAATTGCATCCACCTCAACAAGTCCCCCAGGATGGAGTCGCTCCGCATACATCGCCCTATAGAGGCATAGGTAATCTTCATTGTCCCGCGCGTGCGACTCCATGTACGTGCCACCCCGCTGCCAATCTTCGTACTATTTGGGGAAGCGCACCCCCCAATCAACACAGGTTACCGGCCCGCGTGTCTTCCTCCCGACGCGCGGTGGCGCGGTCATATCTACCCATTCCTGGGCAAGTTCTAGAGTCCTCATGACCAATCGTAGCCGAAGTGGCTCGATTTCATTCAGGTAGTGGACCCAAAGGTCCCGACCAAATCGGGCACGACCTGTGATGACCATTATTTAAAAAGGTGATGCCTCAAGGCACTAACGCTTAAGCCTTAAGGTAAGGCACTAGAAAAATGCCTTGAGGCATGCGTCTTATGCCCTTTACTTGAGGCTTATGCCTGTTTTTGATTGAGGTGGTATGCCTCACCGCCTTCATCGCCTTCATCGCCTCAAGGCATTTACTTAAGACTTGTGCATCACCCGAGAAAGTGGTGTAATGAGGTGTTATAGGATAGACCTAAGATTTATATTTTTTTTGTTGTCCTTAAAACATAATTCAGCACTTTTTTCTTGGTAGGTATTTTCTTTTTAACGGGGAGGGGATAATTGAGTTCGAACTCGAGCCCTCCCTCAATGGGGAAGGGTGACGAGCCAACCGTGCTAGGTAGGTAGTTCATAATTTAGTACTTTTGAAATAACAAGAATCTATCTTTGAGTTGATATAACATTAATACATGAAAATTAATATTATTTTTAATTTTTTGATGGTTTTAAGATTATTTTCTTAGTCTATTAAGGCTTACGCCTCATTGTGCCTTAAGGCTTACGCTTGATAAGGCTTATAGAAAGTGCCTCATAATCGCCTCAAGACCTTTTAAACTATGGTGATGACCCACGGCTGGTCGACATCGACCATGCCCGAGTAAGGCCTCCAGATCACCTACGTTGGCATGCATATATCTCCTTAATCACTCAAAAAAAGAGAGAGACAAAAGAGGGGAGTCTTACCATCATTGCAGGGAACTCTTGCAGCTCACGCCTTAATACCATTAGCTGGTAAGATAGAGAGGTTGTGTTCATGATAGGCTGCCATCGTCGAGCTAGTGGCGCTATAGCCATACACCACTATCGAGCTCTCCCATCGGAATGTAGTAATAACCCCATACCTGTGTCGCCGCATGTCATTGGCATTTCATGAAATAGATTAGTTGCATTAAAAAAGAAATTACCTGGAGAAATAGTGTGAAGCCACTCACAGTCACCTCTCGATCTTTCCCTTGGGACAGACTTGCAAACAAATGCGCCAGCACGGTGGCTCCCTAAGCATATTGCCCTACCCTCTCTAGGTCCACTAAGAATTCTAGGAAGCGGCAATGGATGTTGTCTCCTTTGGAACCTAGCAGCAATTTTCCCAGCAAGAAGAGGAGGAATCTCCTCAACTCCATGTTTGACCTCTCCCAGCTACTGACATCCACGTAATACACAGCGCGAGACCCTCTTTCAGTTCTCTCCATGAATTCCTCCAAGGACTCGTTATCACGTTGACGAGTGTTAGTGAGCCCCAATGCCTCCATGATGGACGTCTTGGCTACTGACCTATTCTTTTGGTCCTTTAGTTCCAAACCCAGAAGTTTCTCAGCCCCTTCGCGATAATCAGGGTAGGTGACCCCGGTCACCACCTCGCCATCCACTCTAAGGCCAGTGATTCGGGCCACATCTTCCAGGCTGGGCACCATGTGTCCCCAGGGCATCAGGAAGGCACGACTCTTTGGGTCCCATCTCTCGCGCAATGCTTGGATGAGGGCGAGGTCGAGCTTAATAGGTTCGATCCAGAGGAATGCCCCAAACCCCATTGCATCTAACCGGGCTTTCTGGAAGTCAGGCAGGCCTCGATAGGCAGACACCACCAATTCCCATGAGATGTGTGAACTCGTCATACTCTGTGGATTACACAAGAAGTGATAAAAGGGTGCATAAAAAAAAGAAAAGAAAAGAAAGAAAGGGCTCGTGAAGAACGAGAGAGAAGAATGGAAACGGCTCATTAACAAGCTGCAATTAGGTCCTCTCACTAAGGTGCCCTTCAACATCGGAGAGTCTCCTAGATCTACCACTGGATCTACTCCTCTTCGAGGAGCGGGAAGACTCGCCCTCCACCCTGAAACAAGACTCTCCCTCCATCTTAGAGAATGAGAAGCTCTTACTCCTTCCTGTCAACTTTTCACTCTTCTAACTAGTCTCCACTACTCCGTGCTTTCAAGTGGAGTGAGTCGGGGGAGTATTTATAGGATTTAAGGGATATGATCTGGATCAGTCACAGTTTCTCTCGCAATGGCCCTTGTAACGGAGCACCCATCTTTCACTTTCTTATGTTCACTCGGAGTAAACAAGGCCGAGGGGTGTAGCTGGTTTATTCGCATCCTACGCGTCTAGGTTCCCTGTGTTCATCATAGTTCAAATAAATTTGAGATGAGGACATCTACATGGGGAAAGATGACTAGAGGACGACGTCTTTGAATTTGAGAGTGAACTCATCCACAGAAAAGAGTACTAGAGGACGACGTCTTTGAATTTGAGAGTGAACTCATCCACAGAAAAGAGGACTAGAGGACGACGTCTTTGAATTTGGGTGTGGACTCGTCTACATGAAAAAGGATAATGGGGGTCGACATATTTGAATCTGGGAGTGGACTCATCCACAGGAAAGAGGATTGGAGGACAACGTCTTTGAATTTGGGAGTGCACTCATCTACATGGAAAAAGGACAGAAGGGGTCGACATCTTTGAATTCGGTGGCACGTCATTAAAGTTTGTGATAGATTCTCCCAAAAGAAACATACAATGAATCCAAGACATGATCTATTATCTCAGGGGAGTTCTGTTAAACACGTCACATGGGGATGGCATGAAAGAGAAGAGGCGTAGAGGAGAAGGAACGCATGAAGGGCAAACACGTCACATGAAAGCAAATCGTTCCATTCATACGTCTATAGAAACTGTCATGTCCACCATGAAAAGAGGGCGGGTGTATAAGCAACTCGCTAAATCTCGCCACCACCCTCCTGGTCGTCTCTCTCCTCCCTCCTAAGGCGGAGGTCCCTGGGAGGTCTCATAGAGCTCTGTGACGCAGCAATTGCCTCATCTTACCACACGTTCCCACCCTCTCTGGTAGCGCTCCTCGCCGACCTCCAGCCTCTCTCGCGACCCCGATGGCCGCGAAGCTCTTGAACCCGAGGCCATTGGCTGAGCTGCCCTCTGCTTTGTCGGTGGAGACTGCACCAACTCCAGAAGCTCCTCCATCGTGAGCTCCAACTCTCCTCCAATCTGCAGTGACTTTGAGGGAGTGACATGTCCGATCGCTGCTTCTCCCAGAGCTCCATCACCTGGGCCTCCAGTGCCCTCCTCTCGTCCCAATCTTGATGCCCCTCCGTCCTCGTCTCTCTCTCCACTCTATCCCGCTTTACCTCTCTCCTCGCCACCTGGAGAGAAACCTTCAGGTCCAGGACGTCTCAGGGCAACTCCTCATGCTGTAGTTGCTCCGATCCTCCAGCTCCTATCCGACGACGGTCAGCTGTCACCTAGCATCCGCCATTGCAGACAAAAAAGAAAAAAAAGAAAAGAAAAGGGAGGGGGAGATTCAAAGAGTGTGCAATGGCATTAAGGCGTTGTGTTTATTTCGAAACAAGATACATTACGGTTTGGGCACCACGGGCCTCAATTTCCCCAGCTCAATTACATAAGCTTTCCATAGCTCCCGGTCCTCGCTCACAGACACCATTGCCTTCCGTGGAATGCTTGCCTTCCACGAAGCTTTGATGGCCTTCACATCCTTTGCATCACCCTCCGTGCCCAGCTCCCTTTCCTTAATCAAAGGAAGGTCGAATGGCGTAGGAAGAGAGTGCCGAGGAAGGCTGATTTGCAGGAAACACCGGTGTGAGTTGTAAAGAACAAATTTGGTTGCACCGATAAGTTGGAGTTCCGCATCAGGAGAATATCTCGTGAGAAGCTCACGTGGAAGTAGACATGCTGGCACGCAAGTGAACATATTCCGTGCCAAGGTGTTGAAATGAGTACGCCAGTCTCCACGTGTCTTCAGCCGGGGCATGCGATTAACCAAGTTCCCACTAAAGCCCAACACATCGGCCATATAAGAAAGGGGGCTTTGTTTGAAGATTCTGGAGGCAGTCCGTACCCCCTCGCGGTGATCAAATTTGAAATGGAGATTGATCCAACAATTGAGGAGAAGCATGCACCCATAAGGAGGCCTACCCATGCTAGAAGTCATGAGACAGCTGTAGAGGTTTGCAAAGACGGCGGGCCCAACTCTCTTGCCCTCCCAAAATCCACAAATCGCACCAAGCTGATCTTCTTCCACAATGTTGTCAGTGTGCGGGAATAGGAGAGCGCCCACCAAATAGATCGTGAACCCCTTCATGAGGGCTTCCATTTGATCATCGCCCGTTGACTCTTCTAGGGCACTTATAGTCCATTCTGCAAGCTTCTGTAAGTTGATGCCCTTTTGAGTTTGGACGGCCTTGATGGCTCTAGACGGCATAAAACTTCCAAGGACGTCCTCAGAGGTTACCTTCTTTGGCATGGGCAAGATCTTTATCTTGCCGTCCTTCTTAAACCTTTTCAAATCAAGCAGAAGTTCTGAAGGACTGTCGCTTCAAAAGTAGGAAAGATGAAGGTGTGAGCTTGAGGGTGCCAAACCTCTGTTAATGCACCCATGGTTCCCCAGTCCATGTAAATCTGACCATAATGTTTGGCATGGATAACCAGCCCTTGAAGGTGCCACTTTAAAATAACAGCCCTCATGTCAATGGTTATGTTAGAGGTGAGCTTCGACAGCCAGGGCAGCTTTGAGAATTTCCTCCGGCCCGGAAAGAGAGGATACGGTTGAAAGGAAAGAAAAGAAAAGAATGAAGAAGTGAGAGAGAATTTATGCAGGAAAACTAGGAGAAAGAGCCAACTCACCATCCGTGAACGAATCCTCTCGCTCAGATGGCCTTCGATGTCGGTTAACTTCGTGAAGCCATGGCTGAACCTGCCCCTCTTGGCAGGGCGGGAAGGTTCAACTTCCATCTCCAAAGGCCAGGATCTCTCCCCTCCCATCTCAAAAGAGTTCAACTCACCGAAACCACCCTATGATGACCTATTGCTAGAAGTAGGGGGATACTTATAGGAAGGAAGGGGTAAAAAAGTAAATGTGGAACATTGATGATGAGTTACCGTTGTGGACTTTAACCAGAGGAATCTTGTTTCATTTGTGCTGTGTTTTCTCCGGCTTCTGTGAATCACCTTAGTGTGCGGATCTCCTTTTAGAGTGGGATGTGATGCCGTTTCTTACGAAATAATTCTGTGCTAGTCGTTGAGTGCAGGTAAAAATAAAAACAAAAAACAAAATAAAATAAAACAAAAATAAAAACAAAACAAAAACAAAACAAAAAAAGCAAAGCAAAACAAAACAAAATAAAAAATAAAAAAAAACAAAAAATAGAACAAATAGAACAAAACAAAAACAACAAACAAAACAAAAAAAAAATGGGATATCACTGTCCCACCTCCGGTCACCTCGGTGACTGACCCCGCTGTGCCATGCATATGCATTCATGTAGGACTTTGATATCATTGTGGACGATCATTCACTTAACTCAACTATGAGAGCCGCTATGCTTAAATTCTTGACTAATATGAGATATTCCATTCTGAGTTGAGTACTCAGTTTCCTCGAGACTACCCTGAGATATTTTTCTGGAAGAGACCCTTGTTTGGATTTATCATCAATTATTCCTTTTCCTTTTGCTCCATTTGGACCCACCTTGGTCGCGACACTTCCACATTGGATGGTAACCGCTCTCCAATGGTGAAACCTGCAGGTCTACGACCCAGGTACTTCCGCGCAGAGAAGTTGGCCCCCTTTTTTTCTGTTCGTGCCCGAGTGCTCATTGTCTCCTTCCTTATTTCCATCCAAACAATCGTTGATCTCAGAAAACCCTCTTCGGGGTTGTTTCGTTGAAACTCTGGAAAGATTCCAATCACGTAATGTTGAGAGCGTGTCTCATCACACCTTGTCATCTACTTTTCAGTCCATTCTCACTCCATTCCATTGCACTTCCGTTCTATTCCACTCCATGTCATTCCCCTGCAAAGCAGACGCCAAGGCGGGACAGCTGTAGACACGCCATTTTTGACATTGCTGTGAGTAGATCTCGTATTACACTATGACGCCCCAAAGTGGCTCTCCCAGTTGAGTTATTTGAGTTATTTCTTATTTTTCAGATATTTTCCCCATTCTTAGAATTCATTATGTGTTAAAAGTCTTAGCCATGAACTCACTTGTTAAATTTTTTATGTTGGGGGGGAGGGCAAGAATAATTTATTTTTTTTCTTTTGTCTTTACATATATTTTTTAAAAAGGGGGGGGGAGAAAAGAAAAGAAACAAAAAAATAATAAAAATAAAATAAAAGGGGGTTAATGGGCTTATATATATATATATAATAAAACAAAAAATAATAATAAATATTAACTTTTGTTTTTATGTATATATATATATATATATAAAACAAACAAATAAAAATAATAATAAATATTAACTTCTCTCTTAACTCCTCCCTCTTCCCCGGATCTGGTCCCCTCTCTCCTTTAACACACCACCTCCTCATCATTTAACACCCCCCCTCTCTTTATTTCTTTGGCCCACCTTCACACACTGCCCGGGTGGCAGAACCATTCACTCTCTTTCCCATCTACTCTCTTCTCTTCACACTTACGATAGAGAGTTCCCTCCCTCTCTCATTCCCTTCTCTCACCACCTCCCACAATGGCAAACCATTTCCCCCCCTCTCACTCTCTCCACTACATTCCCACTTCACATGCCCCCTCTCAACTCACACTTCCTCACGCAATTCCCTCTCTTCATCACTCTCTCCCACGTAAACATCACCCGCTCTCCCTCTCACGACGCCGTCGACGACCTCCCTCCCTCTACACACCACCTCCGGCGGCCATCCTCTCCCCTCTCCCCCTCCTTTCTTCACAGCCCCAACTCTCCACTCCGCAGCAACCTCATTCTCACGCAACCCCCTCCCTGCTCGCTTTCTCTCTCTCACCACGGCACTACCGTCGTCGCCTCCTCACTGGCCACACCACCTCGCCACCAGCCATACCCCTTCGCCGTTGAGCCCCCGTCACCGTCACCATCCCCTTTCCCACCGTCGGTCATCCCTCACCGCCGCCGGCCACCACCCTCGCCACTGCACCTCCCTACGCCACCGCCGGCCTGGCAACCTCCCCACACCACTCTTTCCCTCTGCCCATGCACCATTCCCTCGTCTACACCCTCCCTTTCACCACACTTCTCGCCGGTGAGCCTCCCCTCTCCCCATCACATTCTCCCCACCTCCACACCGGCCAACCGTTGCCACCTCCCATCTGCCCCTCTTTCTAACCCCACCATCGCCAACTTCTCCCCCTCTCTCTGCTAACTCTCATCGCAAGGCCCTCTCTCCCTGGCCTCCCAACCGTCGACCTCCCCCATCTCCTCTCCCCCTCTCCACCGCATGCATGCAAGACCCATCCCTCCCCACGTTCTCTCTCTCTCTCTCTGTAACCCACCCGGCACCTCCTCCACCGCCGTGAACCCCCCGTCGCACACTCCCCCTCCGCCTTGGCACCACCTTTGCGCCACCACCCTCTCTCTCCCTAACTGCACCCCCGCCGGCGAGGCCACCCTCTCCCTCTGTTCTCTCCCTCTCTCTCTCTCACCCGTGGCCGCACCACCCTCCCTGGGTCACACCATCTCTCCTATCCCTCTCTCCTAAACCCGGGCAGACCTCCCATATCTCACTCTGACTCCTCACTCTCCCCTCCTCCCAACACACACATAACCTCAGCCCCTCCCCTCCCTCTCACTCACCACCGACGCCGTCGCCTTCAACCCACTGCTGCCATCCCTCTCCCACCCACGGTTTTCTCTTTCCCTCTCTCCACACTGCACTTCTCTCTCCCTTCACTGCATGCCCCTCCTCTACCGACCACGCCCCCGATCGTCGATGTCCTCTCCCTCTCTCTCTCCTTCTCTCTCTAACACCCCCGCGGACCTGCAATCATCTCCCACGGCAGCTCTCTCTGCTACCCACACCCGCGATAGCCCCCCCCCCCTCACACCCTCTCATCTGCCATGGTAGCTCTCTCTGCTACCCACACCCGCGACAACGCCCCCCCTCTCTCCCCGGTGGCCTCTCCTCCCATCCCCCCTTCACCTCCACCGTAATTGCCGCCGCGGTCCTGTCCGCCTCTCACCCTCGGTCTCTCTCTCGTTCTCTCTCTCTCCCTCCTTCTCTCTAACTCGCCGCGACCGCTCTCTCCCTCTCCCTTTGTCTCTCACCACTGGCCACGATCGCAGCTCTCCCCATCTCTTCGCACACGACAGAGCTCCCTACCTAACTCCCTCACTTCACCTCACCACCGCTGGTCGCTCCCCCTCTCACTTCACCTCACCACCGCCGGCCACCCCCCTCTCCTCTTCACCCAGACCTCCCCCTCCTTCTCCCTCTGACAATCATACCTCCACCGTCTCTGCACCAATACGTAGAACCCCCACCCCGTTGTCGCGGCTCCCTCTCCCTCGCCTCTCACACTCACGGCCTCACCCACACCGCAGCACCCGCTCCCTCTCTCTCCATTGTACCGCGTCGATCTCCCACTCTCCATTGCGGTGACCATTCTCACCTCTGCTAACCCACTGTGACCCTTCTGTCACCTTTGTTGACACCCATTTTTAGCCCGCAAGTCGCATCATTTATCTCATTCATCAATTTTTATGTCCCGAATTATCCATTATTTTGGAGCCTTCCATGGATGGATTTCGAGCACATTTTTATCATTACCTAGCCTTTGGACTTCGGAGATCATGATTTCTTAGAGCCATGGAGCTTATCTTATCAACTTCCGGCTTGTAAGTCAGCGTACTGCCCATTTAGGCTGGCTTCCATCAAGCATTCGGCTCTCTTTTCACTGCACAATCCTAAAAATGGTTCTTTTTCCTCCCCTTCTGTTCTTCTATTCAAAATGTGTCCTTCACCAAAGTTGTTTATCTTTCAAAGATCTAAAATTTCTTCTTCTATTCCATTGGCCAGTTCTCCACCGATTTCACGTTATTTATATTTTTCCGGCGTGATGTGCTATTCACCTACGTCCCAGAAGTCTTTCTCTCTTTCTCACCTCATTTTCTCTATCTTTTGTTCATTTTCTCATCTTTCTCTCTTCATGAAGGTTGTTCATCTTTCAATTATCTACAATTTCTTCTTCTACCACTTTCGCTAATTCTGCACCGTTTGAGAGATACACTCTAATTTCCAAAGTCACACGTAGTCTACCCAAAATATTCCTCCAGCCACCAAACGGTCTATTGGTAGACTGCTAGGGCCCAAGAAGTGGTCTATTAGTAGACCGCTAGACCACAAGAAACGGTCCTACAATAGACCGCTAAGCCCAAACTTGCCCGAAATCGTCCCGTTCGACCCCTAGAGCCTTGCGGTCACTCCCTAGACCGTTTGTGGTCCTTATGCGATCCTTTAATAGACCGTTTTCTCTGTAGGCGGTCTTACGATAGACCGTTTGCCAGACAGAGAGTCCTAAACTTCCTGAACTCCGATTTCTTCATCGTGGGACTCTTTAGAGACCTTGTTTGATCTATTTTCTCTTAAGAGAAGCTTCCAGATCGTCTCTAATTGATCTAGGACTCTTATCCCCACTATTATCTAGAGTTTTGTGCATCTAAATCTCCTATTTTGGGTGTTCATCTCAGATTTAAACTCAATGGCTTTTCTGCTCCTATAAATAACTGCCCAGTTCGTAGTTACAATGAAGGGCTCTTTCTGGACGTAGGGCGAAGCCATGCTGCACCGCCGACTCAATCCTTCGATCCTGACTTGAAGAGGGAAGTATTGGCTTTCCATTGCATCCTTTTGGGCTTAATTTCATGGTCTATATTCTTAGTTCTCCTCCTCTCAAAATCACAAATCATCACAGTTTTCTGCACTTTCTGCTACATATGCATTTTTCCCCATTTTGCATCAACGATTTCTCTCTATTCTCTCAACCAAATTCTATGATTTCAAATCCTATGCATGCACAACACACAAACCTATTATTTCCACCCTTCCACAGGGGTTAAAAATCTCCCCCGGTGAGTTTGCCCTTAATTTCTACCCCTATTTCATCACTTTGGGATTGATACTACACTTCGGTTTTCTAATGGGTTTTCTCTTGTCTTGTGGCTTTATTTTACAGGAGAGCATGAACACAACATGAGGCCCTCTTCTTCTAGTCGGTTGGAGGACGAGGAGGTTTGAATCCACATTATTCCCCACACCCCGTTTCAAGCGTGATCAAGTTTCTATCCTTTTCCAAGGTACACGGCGCCGTTCTCATATCTCTTCATCCTTTCGGCGTTGTTGGAACTTTGGTGGCGATCACGGTTAGTACTTCTCATCCTTTCATCCCCTTTTTCTTTGGCTCACATATTTATGCATGTATTAATGTAAAGGGGGCGGGATAGGAACCATTAAACAAATCTACAATTTTTTGGCGATCACGGTGGGACTCCAATGCCCATCACACTTATTTTCATGCTCTTTTGTAGGTTGGGTGGATGCATGTTCATGTTTAGGCAGTATTTCCTCCATTCTCCTACTATTTTTGGCGTTTTACGGGCTCTGGTTGTCTAGTGGTCTTATGGTAGACCGCCAGGGGGTAATAAACGGTCATTTGGTAGACCGTTTACGGATTCTGGCAGTGCTCACGGGGCCCTGTTCATCGGGACATAACGTTTGATCTCGGAGTCCGATTGAGCTGATTTTTGTTCCTTTGGATAGCCCTTTGTATTGTATTTCTATCCATATATCATTTGCACTATTTGGATCACATTTGCATAATCTAACATTGTCCAACTTTTTGAGTTTTGTACATAAGTTCTGCAGGCAGGCTTAGGGACAGGTTCACAGGTACATCTTTACTTAGTGATTTGACTACCTTCCCGATGTCTGATTGCACTGATTTTTGTTCCATTGGATAGTCCTTTGTATTGTCTTTCCATCCATAGCTTATTTGCATCATTTGGGTCTCATTTGCTTAGTTGAAAATTGTCATCATTTTAGCATTTTGTGCATTAAATCTGCATGCATTCTGCGCACAGGTTCATGGGGGCAACTTTGCTCAGTGATTTGATTGACCTCCCGGGGTCGGATTGCTCTATTCTTGGGCTCGTTGTGCAGACCTTTGTATTGTCTTTCCATCCATATACTACTTGCATCATTTGGGTCACGTTTTCTTAGTTAAAAATTATCATCATTTTAGCATTTTGTCCATAAAATCTGCATGTGGTCTGCGCATAGGTTCACGGGGTAACTTTGCTCAGTGATTTGATTGATCTCCCGGGGTCAGATTGCTCTATTCTTGGGCTCGTTGTGTAGACCTTTGTATTGTATTTCCATCCATATACTATTTGTCTTATTTGGATCATGTTTGCATAGTTTAATTTTATCTTGATTTTCTATCTTTAGGCTAGAAATTACATGCACTCTGGTGCACATAGGGCCATGCATTGCATATCTTAGTTACATTTCCTACCTTGGTAAGTGATTCTCTCGCCTCCATATTCCTTGAAGTCGACTAAGTGATCTTATCCGGGACCTTCATAAGTCCCCGCGAGCCGTGGATTCCCACACGGACGCCGGGCCGGTTATACCTTTTCCACCCCTTAAGCTTACATTTGCATAAGTGTGAGGAGTTAACCTTAGCCAACCCAAAGTTTGGACCTTATTCCCATATGATTCCTATCTTGAGGGAATTATTCTTAACTCAAATCATTAAAAGGTCCATTAAAACTTCTAAAATATTTCCCATCATATCAACTTGTTCGACTTGGGTGAAAACTCTCACATTGCATTGTTTGTGTTGTTTGGGTTTGTCCAAGCCCATTAATGGTGTTTTGTGTTGCATCCACATGTTTTGCTGTTGTTAGGCCCATTTAGGCAAGCCCATTTTCTCTGTTCATTGTCTGGTCCATTGTCCCATGGTCCGTTGTCCATTGGTCTTTGCATTAGTGGGTCAGCTCCCTCTTGTCCTCAAGCCCATTAAGCCCTTGCTTCCTCACTTGTATTGTCCTTGATATCCTTGTATTAAGTCTCCATTTTCCCTCATGGAGCATCATTCCAACCCCTTGTATCATTCTTTTCCCCAATCTTCTTCCTATTCCCGCGTGGAATCCTCTTCCTACGCGGGCCCATCTCATCGTGGTCCCTCTGATCCATCCGAGGAATAGGCTAATCTCATGGCCCATCTATCAAGCCTTGTTCACCAAATGGACCCGACCTAGGCCCAACGTCTCATTGCAAATCATCTTAATGGGCCTTCTTCTCATAACGAGTCATCTTCCCTTCATGAGCTTCTTTCTTCTCCTTCATATGCTACTAGCCCGATTTCTAATGGGACTTATTCTCTTAATGGGCCTCATTCTTATGCCCATGTTGCTGCTGGCCCATTCAACCCATATGCCAATGTTTCCTCCAGGCCCGCATACCCTTCCACTCCTGGAATGGCCCCTTTTACTTCTCAGTACGGATCCTCTTATCCGGCCCATTACCATCATCCTGGTCCATATTCACATCCTCTTGTTCAAGTTGGCCCACATTACTCTCGATCTCTCCCTACTCAGGAGATGATTGCTCAAGCCCAACGCCAGCTTTATGAACTCCAACATCAAATCGATCCTAAGTTCTCCTTAAGTATTCTATTCGTATTTCAAGGTCTTCAGCTTCTGCCATCTTCACATGTTCTCGCATATCACCATTATGGTGGAGTCGGTAACCCCTATGTGCACTTGAAGGAGTTTATTTATGAGTCGGCCCAGTTTCGACATGACCAACGCTTGCTGGCTTATCTATTCGGTCTGTCACTAGAGGGCCCGGCTCAGGATTGGTTCTTCTCTCTTCCGCAAGAGCAAGTTGTGAATTTCCAAGCTATGCAAGGGAAGTTCATTCAGCAGTTTCAAGACTAGGTTGGACCCAAGTATTCAATGGTGGATCTGGCCCACGAGAAGATGAAGCTCGACGAGGATTTCTGCACCTTTATCGACCGCTGGCGTTGCCTTGCCGCACAAGTCCTGGGGCACATTCCGGAGCCGGAGCAAATCAAGATGCTAATTTCTAATGCAACGCCCGAATATCGGTTCATCTTAGCCCTCAACGACATTACCTCCTGGCAACAATTATACAGCCGAGCCCGCTTCATTCGCCAACAAATCCAAGATTCTCTTTACCCCGAGTCTCCACCATCCACCTCCACATATCAACCTTCACCCTCCACGTGGCAACCCTACGCTCCCATGAGTCAGCCTGCCATGAGTCAGCCTTTCGCCGCATATCCCTCCACGAGCCAACCTCCCGCCTCTACATACCCATACGCCGCCGCATATCAACCTTCTATGAGTCAGCCTCCTGCATCCACATACCCGTCTCCGTCACCACCCCCGGTCAAGGTCACACCACATCCCGAGCAGGTGGATGCCATCTACATACCCCCCACTCCGTTCCATATATGCCTTCACCAAATCCCTCCTCCGCCAGCCAAGCACTATTGCCTATGCAACATTCACTTCTGTCTCCACAACCATCCCCACCTCATACCTCTCGACATCCCCTTACCCCGAAGCGGGCTCCTCACCCTCTATTGTCGGAGTGTTTTTCAGATATTTTCAAGGCTTTGATGGCCACTCACACGTTACAGCTCCCTCCGGTTGTGCTTTGTCAACCAACGGTTGGGAATATGCTTCAGTTCTGTGAATTTCACAGCCAGCAGGGGCATTTGGTTGAGGATTGCCCGAATTTCGGGAGTTTATTTATGGCTTGGGAGCCAAGAAGAGGATTGACTGGGCCATTATTCATGAAGTTATTCTACATCTCCGTAGCAAGTAGCAACAACAAGAAGCATCGCAGCCGTCTCCATTTCAAGACCAGGGGCACCCCTGTGATTCCTCGTCTAGTGTTGAACCTGCTCCGTCGCCTACTCCAATACCCGTTCTTTCACCTTGGCCTTCTCCATCTCCTATCCAATCTCCGCAACCTTCACAAACCCAAGTCTCTGCTCAGGCCAGTGCCTCCCCTTCTTCTCCCGCCGCCACTTCCACTACTTCTAATGTCGCTCGACGCATTGTGTCGACACGTCGAGGGTGGGCACCACGACCTCCCTCTTCACTATCTCCACCTCCATGTCCATTACCCCCATCACCTTCATCACCATCCTCACCATCTCCATTGCCATCACCATCATCTCCGTCTCCACCACCAGTGCTTCCATTACCTCCACCATCTCCAACGCCACCGCCATCTCCATCACCATCGGTGCTCGAGCCTGAGCAGGCTATACCCCCACCTTCACCTCCGCCTTCACCTTCGCCCGCACTCGAACTTGCCATAATCTCAACCCCTTTGTCTCCACCCAAACACACCACTCCCGTTGAAGCCGCCACGCCTTCCAAACCTTCACATGTGCCATCCAAACATATTCCCTTTACTTCTCCAACCACTTCCACCCCACGGAGCGGGTGTGCGCTTCCTTTTGTGCCCCTCAGGTCTAATCCCCAGGGAGACAAAAAGCCAAGTCATGATGATTCAATGCCGGCCGCACATTTCAAGATTCAGGATTTTATCTATCGGATGCCGATCCGCGTCCTGGTCCTTGGTTATTTTGGGGATGATGCGCCTCCACTTTCAAAGATGACAGTTGCTAAGAAGAGTTCCCTTGAGTTGATGCATGTTTCTTCCCGAGCAAGGCATATGGCAATCTCTTTGCTCGCCGGAGAGTTCACCGTTAATGCCATTATTTCTCCTCGCTCTGTTGCCATTTAGATGGCAGGCCAAGAAGGGCTCTCTACCTATATTGTGCTAACGCATACGGCTGCCAAGTAGATTGTGAATTCCATGTTCAAGGGGCAATTGGTCGTATCTTCTACACTTTTGAAGGATATTTTGCACATTATATGTAACCTCCCTCAGTTTATCAGTACGCCGGCCACGTCAATGTCGCACATTACACTCCCTCAGCTTCATCCCGCTCGTCTAGTAAGAGAGTTTTACTTCATACTCGATTGTCGAATGGAAATGCCGAATCTCATGCTACTAGTGCCAAGTGACAAAACTCCATTATTTTCTGATATTCATTCATCTAAGGAGTTATCTATCCGAGAATGTCCTACTATTGTTAGCACCGGGAGTCTAGGGGCAATCACCCCGATGAAGTTGCATGTTCATGATCGGACCAGGCTGTCTACTAGATGGGCCCGTTATTTGAGAAGCCACTGCAAGTCAAGAGGCCCAAAGGTCCGAGTCCACGCCAGGAGGGTCCATTACAAGCTAGTTTCAGCTAAGAAGAGACGGCGACGTAAGTTTAGGGGCCGTCGACTGTGCACTCAGAGGTCCACCTCTTCCTCCCCTTCTTTTCATTCACCATTCCTTCTGCTCAGCTCTCACCCTTGGGTGGTGTACCTTCCTTATTCCAATCCCACGTCCATGATCTTCTCCTCTTTTCCTCGGTCAGCAAACCCTCACTCTTCTCATCCGGTTTCTCCGAACTCTCCTTATTCTTACTGTCTTAGGCCTCGGCCCATGTCATCCTTTCATCCCAATCTAGGGATTTCTTCTTCTGATCCTTCTCATCCAGTATCTCAGGGTTCCGTCTCTAATTCTCCTTCCCCGACCCTGTCGGGTGATTCTCATTCTCCTTCTCCGACCCTGCCAGATGATTCTCGTTCCTTTTCTCCGACCACATCGGATGATTTTCCTTCTCACCTTCTTATTCACTCTTCCTCACCCTTTTGGGGTCATTACCCTTTTTCTTGCTGTTTTCAAGGCTTTAGTCCACCTTGATCTCAGCTGATCTGGTTTCTTCTGTAATTAGTTCTAGCCCTCGTCTCTCTTCCTTTTATCCTCTTCATCCAGTATGATGTCCGTCGCTCCTCCGTGTAGAGGAATCTTTGATCCTTTGCTATCCTCTCCCTTTCGTCCTGTCAAGCAAGGAATACAAAGCTCGTACTGCTCAAAAGCTCGATGGTCAAGATCGCGTCAGGATGCGGTTACCATACTATGGATTTGCAAGGTATCTTTATTTTGTGCAACAAAATGTTATCATCGCTATTATCTCTATCATTATTACTCCTGCACACGCATATAATGCTATTCCTCAACATGGTTAAGTGGCTTGTAGAAATCTGCTTATTTTAATCAAACGAGTTTACTTCTGCAGCATGCTTAGGCAGGTGATAGCTCCGCGCTGGGAGTCTAGTTTCTTTCCCCGATTGTTGAGGGTGACCTTTGAGTATGGATTTTTCACACACTACACGGCGAGCCATAGCTGATTCCTCTGAGGCACATTATTGTTGCTTTAGCCATGCCATGGGTATGCATGAAAGTCTTTTCTCTTCTCTGCTAGGCCAAGTGCAGGGGCAAGAGATGGATGGATGAGATGACTAACCTAGGCGCTCCCTAATATGGGAGAGGTCTCAAATAGGGGCAGTCTTGACCCTCGAATATGAGCGTTCATGTAAAATGTAGCCAATAAGGGCTGTCAAAAATAAATGGATGAATCAATGCAAAATTATGATTGAAAGGCATGGCAAGAGTGGCAGTACAGTTTCCTGCGGGACGTCATGAGCCCGGTCGCATGCGTGCTTGATAAATATAGGTCTCAAAATCAAAGACACAAAGACCCGTCGCAACATACTATATCTTTGAGGGGTAGTGCCCTGGAAGGAATTCAAGTCATGATATCTCCCATCCTGCATAAAGCTTGTCTCCAATTTTTCTTCTACTTCTCCCTCTAAGGCTAGGTTGTATCTCGGGTATGGCCTTAGTAGGGGCACCGTTCTTTAGAGGCTATTGGTTGTGGCGAGCCACCCTCACATGCACGCCTTGCTCAAGAGAAGTCTTTAATGAGAGGGGAGGAACGATGATCCCTAGCATGTAGTTCGAGCTTGTCTTTGGGTGCTGCGGATTGTTATTTAATTTTTTTTAAAAAATGAGATATTGTCAAAAATTCAAAAAAATGTGATATTGTCAAAATTTCCAAAAAAATGAGATAGTTTTAGAATTCAAAATTCAAAAAAAATGAGATATTTTAAAATTTTAAAAAAAGAGATATTGTCAAAAGTCTAAACAAAAAAAATTAAATATCGTCAAAATAAAAAAAATCAGATATTATCAAAAATTCCAAAAAATTTTAAAAAAATTTTAAAAAAAAATTTCAAATATTTTCAAAAATCAAAAAAAATCAGAAGAAGTCAAAAAAAAATCCAAAAATATTTGTCTTCCGTTCCCTTCTTCATGTGTTTTATGTCTATTTGTTTTGAGGATATGTATGATTCGTTTGTTCAGTGTGCAGGTTGCAGGTGTTCGAGTTTCCTTGCTCTACCTTTTGTTCTATTTGGTTCATGTTCATATCTTTGATCTGTTCTCTCTTCTTCAATCTTATCTCTCGCTTCTCAACTTTTGCCTTATTTGATCATCTCTCTATGAGAGGGCTCTTTGCCTCACGATTATGAACCCGACGGTTCTACTTTGTCTGATCTTGGGCTTGATTGAAGAGCATATCTGTCATGTCTCGTGTTGTCATCCTGCATATGTTGTCTCATCTCATGTTGTCATCGCACATGTGTTGTTGTCCCACGTGTTCTTGTCCCAACCGTGTGTTGTCCCACTGCATTGTTGTCTTGTCCCACCATGTTCGTCATACATACATGTTGTTGGTTTGTGTCTTGCACGTGTTGTTGGTTCGTCTGTTGATATGTTATGTTGAGCTGTCTTTTTCGTTCATTTGTTCGTCACGTTATGTTTATCATGTTATGTTCATGTTGTTGGTTGTCTTATACATGAAAATTCATAAAAATCTAAAAATCAAAATTCAAAAAATGCCGTTTCGCTTGGCAGGTAAGTCAAGTATGGCTCTCTATCCCTGATCATTGTTGCATTACTATATGGTATTTATATTATTATAGCCTCTCAAGGACCTGCTGGTTGGCCGTGTGTTATATTTATCTATGTTATGTTCATGTTGTTGATGCCCGCTTATCAGTTCTCTTCACCTCATCTCTGCTTCATCTCCATTTCTCGTCGTTGCCGCTTTCGCTCCATCTCCTTTCCATTCTGCCTCCACGCCGCTTTCGCTCGTTCTCTTGTAAAGTGGACAGCAAGGAGGGGCATCTGTTGACACCCATTTTTAGCCCACAAGTCGCGTCATTTCTCTTATTCATCAATTTTGATGTCCCGAATTACCCATTATTTTGGAGCCTTCCTTGGATTTCAAGCCCATTTTTATCATTTCTTAGCCTTTGGACTTCGGAGATCATGATTTCTTAGAGCCCTGGAGCTTATCTTATCAACTTCCGGCTTCCAAGTCAGCTTACGGCCTATTTAGGCTGGCTTCCATCAAGCATTCAGCTCTCTTTTCACTGCGTAGTCCTGAAAATGGTTCTTTTTCATCCCCTTCTGTTCTTTTATTTAAAATGTGTCCTTTATAAAATTTGTTCGTCTTTCAAAGATCTACAATTTCTTCTTCTATGACATTGGCCAGTTCTCCACCGATTTCAAGTTATTCATATTTTTCAGGTGTAATGTGCTATTCAACTACGTCCCAAAATTCTTTCTCTCTATTCTTTCCCCATTTTATCTATCTTCTGATCATTTTCTCATCTTATCTCTTCATAAAAGTTGTTCATCTTCAGTTATCTACAATTTCTTCTTATACCACTTTCGCTAGTTCTGTACCATTTGAGAGATACACTCTAATTTCCAAAGTCACGCGTAGTCTACCCAAAATATTCCTCCAGCCGCCAAGCGGTCTATTGGTAGACCGCTAGGGCCCAAGAAGTGGTATATTAGTAGACCGCTAGACCACAAGAAACGGTCCTACGATAGACCGCTAAGCCCAAACATGCCCGAAATCGTCCCGTTCGACCCCTAGAGCCTTGCGGTCACTCCCTAGACCGTTTGTGGTCCTCATGCGGTCCTTTAATAGACCGTTTTCTCTGTAGGCAGTCTTACGATAGACCGTTTGCCAGACAGAGAGTCCTAAACTTCCTGAACTCTGATTTCTTCATCGTGGGACTCTTTAGAGACCTTGTTTGATCTATATTCTCCTAGGAGAAGCTTCCAGATCGTCTCTAATTGATCTAGGACTCTTATCCCCACTATTATCTGGAGTTTTGTGCATCTAAATCCCCTATTTTGGGTGTTCATCTCAGATTTAAACTCAATGGCTTTTCTGCTCCTATAAATAACTGCCCAGTTCGTAGTTGCAAAGAAGGGCTCTTTCTGACGTAGGGCGAAGCCATACTACACCGCCGACTCAATCCTTCGATTCTGGCTTGAAGAGGGAAGTATTGGCTTTCCATTGCATCCTTTTGGGCTTAATTCGTGGTCTATATTCTTAGTTCTCCTCCTCTCAAAATCACAAATCATCATAGTTTTGTGCACTTTCTGCTACATATGCATTTTTCCCTATTTTGCATCAACGATTTCTCTCTATTCTCTCAACCAAATTCCGTGATTTCAAATCCTATGCATGCACAACACACAAACCTATTATTTCCACCCTTCCATAGGGGTTAAAAACCTCCCCTGGTGAGTTTCCCTCAATTTCTACCCCTATTTCATCACTTTGGGATTGATACTACACTTCAGTTTTCTAATGGGTTTTCTCTTATCTTGTGGCTTTGTTTTGCAGGAGAGCATGAACACAACGTGAGGCCCTCTTCTTCTAGCCGGCTAGAGGACGAGGATTTTTGAATCCATATTATTCCCCACACCTCGTTTCAAGTGCGATCAAGTTTCTATCCTTTTCCAAGGTACACGGCTCCGTTCTCATATCTCTTCATCCTTTCGGCATTGTTGGAACTTTGATGGCGATGACGGTTAGTATTTCTCTTCCTTTCATCCCCCTTTTCATTGGCTCACATATTTATGCATGTATTAATTTAAAGGGGGCGGGATAGGAACCATTAAACAAATCTACAACCCTCTCCCCCTTACACCACATCCACTCACCCCAGCCGGCCTCTCCCTCTCACTCTCCCCCTTGCAGATAGTCACACACCATCCCCCGTCTGCTAACTCTCTTTCTGCCCTCCGCTGTGGCCACCCTCCTTGTCACCACCTCCATCTCCCTCCCTCTCTCTAGCCTCCATGACCACTACAACCTCCACTGTCACTCATCCTCTCTCTCTAACCCTCCGTCTCTCACACCCTCGCCACGCCGTCCGCAGTCATCGCCTCAGCCGTACGCCCATACCACTGCGGCCACCGCCTCTCCTGCGCTACCATATCCACCTCCCACCACCCTCTCTCCCTTTCGCTGCCGCGACCGCCGCATGACCACTGCCGTGACCGCCGCCGCGACTGCCGCCGTGACCGCCGCCGCGACCGCCGCCGTGCCGGTCTCTCTTTCTCTCTCCGTCTTCTCCGTCCCCTCTACACATACCAACACCGCCACCCTCTTGTTCCCATTCTCTTTGCACACCTCCTCACACCGCAGTCGCCCTTCCCTCACCCTCTTTCTCTCTAGCTCACACACGTAGGGCCGCTCCTTCTCTCTCTCTCTCTCACGATCTCTCTCTTTCTCTCTCCTTCCTTCTCTCCATCTCTCTCTTTCTCTACCTCTTTTAAACACATACACACACGTAAGTTTTATTTTTACTTTCTTTTTCTCGTCCTCTTTTATCTTATTAACCCCTCCATTTTATCTATTTCTCTCTATATATATAACTTTCTCTTTTTCTCTCTTCTCTATCTCTCTCTAATCCACCATGCACACACGTGGGTTTTAACATGTATATATATATATATATATATATATATATATATATATATATATATATATATATTATGATTAAACTCTCCTCCCCTCATCATTTTTAACTTTTCTCCTCTCTTTTATTATTGTTTATTATTAAGACTTCACCTCCGTCCCTCTCTATTTTCTATTTTAAAAAAAAACTTTCCTATCTCTCTCTCTATATTTTCTTAGTAATATTTAATATTTTATATCCCACTCTCTCTCTATATCACTTTACATCTTGATTTCTCTCTTTAGTTTTTTATTTTTTTTCTCTTCATATCTCTTGATTGTTCCCTTTCTCCCTCTAGATCTCTCTCAGAATAAAAAAATAAAAAAATAAAATAAAATAAAAAGGGCACAACATCAACCAGGGTAACCAAAGGAAGCCCTCTTCGTCGGTCAGTCGAAAGAAGAGGAAGAAAGAACCCGCACTGTTCCACTCCCGTAGGCGAACATGGCTAAATTCCTTTCTATTATGGGGTTCTCAGCCCCCGGCGATCACACCATCAACACCGCGTGGAGAGTCATTTCCCGCGGCGGTATCCCTCACCCGCGCGGAGGATCATTCCCCGCGGCGGTTCCCCTCCCTATTTCATTTCAGTCATTTAATTTCTGCAATTTAAATTCTTCACCATTCCCCTCCCTCCGAGGTCGCGACGAGTCGCTTCCCGCTGTAGCCATTTAATTTCTGTAATTTACTTTATGTACACTAACACTAACCCCCAACACTAACTCTAACCCTAACACTAACCCAATAAAACTCGCGGCGAGTTACTTCCCGCAGTGGTCCTTTTGTTTCGGCAATTTACTTTCAGCATTTAATTTCTACACACTCCCATCCCCCAATAAATCCCGCGGAGGGTGCCACCTCTTGCGGTGGTTTTAATTCTGTCATTTCCATCTTTTTGTTCACGCGGAGGTTTCATTAACATCATTTTAATTTTTGTCATCTCCATTTCTATCAAATTGTACCCTTCCCGTTCCGTGTGTTTTCCTGTCTCGTGTGTTTCCCCGTTCGAACTCGGTAGAGACAATTCTCTCTGAGAGTCTTTCTCCGCATCCTCTTTAAGCGCGCGTGTTTCTTTCCCGCTAATAAGACCGTGTGACGTCCGTCCACATCATGTAGGTCACAGGATATAGACCTCTTATAGATCACAACTATTTTTGATCAGGTGTTCAGCCACACCACGTGCGCTCTCTCATTAGAGCCCTAGCTGATTTCCACGTACATCCAAACCTAACTATTTTTTATTAGGTGTTTAGTCACACCATGAACACTCACTCACTGGAGCCCTAGTTGCTTTCACTGGTATAGCCAAACCCAGGATATCGACCTCCTGTAGGTACTCTTGCCTGCGAGTAAGTGATGAGTGGTATGATTGGATCTAGAGGGGGGTGAATAGATCCCCACCAACAATACTTGACCACTTAAAAGTTCATAAAAAAATTGCAGAACAGAATGAACTCGATTGAACAACTTAAGCTCGATTGCAGACTAGAAAACGTGTTGTTCGAGAGTAGGAGATTGTGAGATGCACTAACTAGATGATTGCGCCTCTGAATGAGGTAGAAGAGATGGAATGAACCACAGCAAACCACTGCTCAGAGATTTTTAGGTGATTCGGCTACTATCTAGTAGATCTACATCCACCCCTCACCAAAACTTGGTGAGGCTTACTATGCTGCAAATGCAGTAACACACACATTGACAAGTCCCCAACAAACGCAGATACACAGCTTAAAGGGGATGAACCCCACACACACACACACACACGCTGCTACTCATAGCAACCACACGGGGATGAACCCCAAAAGAAAAGTGGTGGAGACACCGGACCCACCGGACCCGTCACACGAAGCCGACGCCGCACCGCCCAGACACCACCGAGCCTGTGGCTCGGAGATTCGGTGACCTGAGTATGTATTTTATTTGTGTGTATTTTACTCATATCGTGGTGGTATTGTATTATTAACCACTAATCATATTTTATTTTATTTTGGCCAATAGTCAAAGGTTGGTTGTTGTATCTTGTTTCATTAGGCCAAATAGTCATAGGATATGGGTGTCCTTAGTTGAAATGTCTAGGGGTATTCTTGTACTAGTGTACTATGGCCTTTCCTATATAAGGAGGCTAGTGTATCATTTTATGCATAGATTGAATGAAAGAAGAAGTTTGTACGTGAGAGAGTTTCCCCTCTTCTTGCCTCCCTTCCCTCCAACTCATTTGTGAGAAAAGAGTGATTGCCCAGTGAGAGACCGTCCGGTGTGAGATCGAGCTGCGCGAGGCAGTGGTTATCTCATCCCGTTCATGTTTTCGGAGTGCCGACGATCTCTTCCACGTTGCCACAGTGTCAAATTTGGTATCAGAGCCCTACAACGGCGTCTCCGTCAACCCCGACGTCCACGTTGTTCCCCTCCACAACATGATCGGCTTCAGTATGTAAAACAAAAAAAAAATAGCAGCAAAGATCTCTCTTGGCTGAGAGAAGTTGAAAAAAAAGAATAAGGAATCCTCTTCTCTCGGATGAAAGAGAGAGAGAGAGAGAGAAAATTGCGTTCACGGGCTGGGCATCGTCGCTCGTGCCCAGGTTCAAAAAAACCTTTCGACCGCAACAGCCATCCTGTAGGGCGCCCACGCCCGCGCCCGGTGCCTCCCCGCCCCCATCCATGGCCACCGCCGCCGCCTGCGTGCGCCTTCGCGCTCGCTCCCGTGCCTGCTCGTCCCTTACGCGCGCGCCTATGCCCGCCTCTACATGCGCCCGTGCCCGCCTCCGCGTGTGGCCGCCCGCCCGCATTGACCTCCCACCTCCAGCCATGGGTTGCGTAGGAAGACCGGGAAAGGTTTGAAAAAAATAAAAAAGTCAGAAAAGAGAGGTTGAAAATTTGATGGAATATATATATATATATATCTATTATATATATAATATCAAGGATATATATATATATATATATATATATATATATATATATAATAGTTATATATCTATATATATATATACTTCATTTGATTGAACTATTGATTGTGGCACCCGAGTCCACAATGACGGCTCGATCGGTGCCAGGGTCGCCTGATCATCGACAGATAGTCCGTAATTTACGGAGCGCGAGTGTCCCTGAGTCTCCCTGTGCGGAGAACTTCTGAGTTGGTTTGTTCCCTTGTGCGGGAAATTTAAATTGGTTTTGTAATAATTGCACCCTTCTTGTGTGGGTGAATTTGTTGTAACCGCTCAAGCTTCTTCGACGCCGTGCAGACACGCACGTCCCCACTCGCCTTCATCTCCGGTCGAGCTAGACTTTTCAGTCTAGTCAAGTGCGTGCTCCCATAAACTTACTCATTTAGTATCTTTATCAAATTACCGCGTAACGAAGTGAGAGAGAGCCCGACCCATGCAGCCTGTCTCCTGAGTGCATCGTTGTAGACGGAAAGAGAGAGCTTGTATGATCCCATCCTTAAGCCCTAGAACTGTCACATTACGGCACCGTAATTGTTAGGAGGTAGTTCCACAACTACTTCGCCTACGGGCGAGCAACTCTCCCTGGTCAGTCACTTCGCGAGTCAAATTGACCCTTTGCATATTAGCCAACAAGAAGGTCTGAACCTTGCTAATCTTCAGTCCCAATATTGCATCATTTAGGTCCGAGCTCGTGCATGCAACGTTGATCTAGGAATTCATCAGGCCGTCTAGAGCACGTTTCAGCACTACAACCACACATGGCTCAGGATAGCATGAATGCCATATTAGCCCACCTCGAGCAGAATCTTACGGCCCAATTTGAAGCATCTATAGGCCAATTGCGAGCGGAGTTAGATGATATGATCCAAGCCTTAGAGGATCATGTGAAGGGAGAGGAAGGAAGGATGAATGGTCACGGAGATCCCGTTGCCAACCATAGAGAAGAGAGAGACAGAGCCCCCTTGAATCAGGCTTCTCGAGGTAGAGAGCAAGATGACCATGTGTGTAACGCCCAAGAATTTTTTAGAAATTTTCTAGATTTAAATAGATTATTAAACATTTAAATGAGCTACTAAACAAATTACTACTAATTAAGTCTCATTAAGTAAAGGCCCTCTACTAATAAATAGATTAGGCCCATTTAGTTGAACCCAAAGGACCTAAAACCCAAGCCCAAAAGAGTTGGCCCATATTCTAGAAGATTAATTTCTGAAAATTCAGAATTTAAGTGGATAAATAGGATAAATAAATGGATAATAGGGGGAAGGGTTTGAAATAGTTCAAATTCGGCGCCTAACATGGAAAACGGTCTATCGCGAGACAGCATAGCCAAGGAAAATGGTCTAGTATTAGACCGCTAGGCTCTGCAAATTCTGTGAGTGAAAGGAAATACGAAAAGCTTGGGACTTAGGGATCCAAATCGCCTAGGATCGATTCTATCTACTAACTAGATAAGTCTAGAAGGCTAGTAGATCGAATTGAGAGCTTAATTTGGACTCTGAGTTCATTCTAATCCTCAAAACCCTAGCTAAACCTATAAATAGATCCCAAAACCAAGCAGTGCGACCCTTACTTTTGGCTCACGTGGAACTAAGGTAAGGAGATAGAATTAGAGGTAAGTTTCTTCTAGGAATTTGTCCATTATAGTTAGATCTAACTTTTCTCAAAATTTTGTTCTAAGAGATCAAGCCTACGGGGAGATAGAAGCCTACAAAGACGCTGGTTCGGTGAAAGAAACTCAGGAAATAGTGCGACCGACTCAGGAAGATCAGGAAAATAGAAGCCCTAAACGAGGTAATTAGATAGAGGTTATTTATAGTTAATTGTTCCTTTTAGTACCCTCATCTTACCCTCAAAATTTCACATCCATCGGTCATGAGAATCAAGAGATACAAGGGCGTGAAGTTGCTGGTTCGGTTCAGGACGAGCAGAGAACTAGGGTTAGTTCCAACCTTAAATTCAAATCTAAAGCCCAGGACAGAGGTAGGTTATCTCATGAATGGCTTAAACTCGAAGTCAAGAATAAAAGCCCTCTGATTTCATTCATTTTCATGCATTGTACATTGAGAATTTTATGTTTTCATTAGGACTATGCATCTAGTATAGTATTCATGCATGAACTAGCCTTAATGAAGTAAAAAAGAAATTTTCTTGTTTATTACACAAACCCACACATATTGATTGGCCTATCCTTGTTCTATCATGATATAAAGTTTATATATGTTGATTTCCATGCATGATATGACTTAGATTAGTATTTTCTATCATTATTATTTGAGTTTTCTATAATACAGGAAGAAACTGTCTTATTGTAGACCGCCAGAAACTCTAGCGGTCATACGATAGACCGTTTTACTCAGTGAAACGGTCCTCTACAAGACCATTTGCATTTCTGATTTTTGTAATATTGTTAACCCGAAACATATTGCAGATTAGCCATAATTATTATATGATAAGCATAGTTAACTAAGTTTTATTCCTAGTTTGAGTACTAGTTTCATATACTTAGTTAATTTTCTTGTTCATCATAATAGATTTCATGTTTTTATGCACATTGGTATTATTTTAACTTATGTTAATTTATGACCAAAATCACATATTCTTGTAATAAATACACGTTTTAAATGATAGATGATTCATGATTTGATCGTTATTTTACATGATTCTCTCTCTTCTAAGAGTCATTTTCTTAAGTACATGGAACATATTCTGGTATGTTGTCATTAGTTACACTTTTTACACATTAAGTACACAATCTTAGACTTGATAACCTCTCCATTGGATATTCCTTCCAACGGATTAGGAAATCTTGTTTCAAGGCCTCCATAAGTCTCCGCGAGCTTGGGATTCCCACTAGGACGCCAAGCTGGTTGTACCATTAAAGCCCATTGTCTAGAAAGCACTATACCGATGTTTTATATACTCTGGACCTTAGCGGCCATATGAACGACCGTCTGATTCTGTAAGCGGCCCTGCACTAGACCGCTAACGGATACCAAACGACCATCCGATAGACCGCTAACACACCAGATAGTTTTACTGCATCGAAGCTTTTATTCTATGAAACGGTCCAAGACTAGACCGCCAGGCATGCTAAAACGGTCCAATAATAGACCGCTTGGTTCCTGATTTAGTCTAACCCAAGGTTTGACCTTTGAGGTTGGTTTTCTTGAGTACCTAGATGATCTTAGGATTATCTAGAGCCTAAATCATGTTTAACCAAGTTTAAACTTGAATTATGAAACCTAAAGAATGTACTGTTATGCTACCAAATTTCTTCCGTGGCATGATGTCCATTTAAGTCATCCTTTAAATCTCTTGTTCTTAATTAAAGCATTCTTGCATTGGTTACCTTATCATGAAATTATTGTTAAACTTGTGCATTATTGGCCACATTATTGTTATAATCGTGGAAGTAACTTGATTCATACTTGAAGATGCAGTTCGAGCACTGATTGTGTTCAAGGGCTCTATGCTAGTCCCCTCGGCTGATTGTCAGAAACATACTGTAAACCGTGTGGTATGATGCTACTGGCGTCGCATTGCGCTGGGAGTACTTTCTCTATAAATAAGTGAAATATCCACGAAATCCACGTAAATTCATGAAGTGCTTGCTATTAAGCGAATAGTACTTTCTTGCTTGTTACATGAGTTTCTAGTGCATAGCCTTCATGGTTATGAAAAGTACATTCTTGTTACATTCTTGTTATATACTTTATCAATCATACTTTATTATCTCGGACTTGATCATATCTTGTTACTTTGGCTTTATTCGCATGCTTTGTCGTATCTACATAATTTATCTTATTTTTCAAGAGCTAAAATGTTAATTACTTAAATTTTCCTTCATGTTGATACGAAGATACCTACTAGGCAAGTGTGCTTATTACCTACTTTCTTAATGTTTCAGGAAGTACAGATGAATCAGATTCAGATTATACAAGTAATGGGTCCGAGAGCAATTGAAGGTCCAACGATTCGAGAGAAGCCTTAGTTATTAAATGTCTATTTTCTTGAGTCTAGAAAAGAGAGTCAGAAGATCTTATGTACTTTGGGAATTATTTTATGAAGAAATAAAGTTAAAGGTTTTTAGTGAATTATTGTGCAATTACTTTTATGTGATTGACTTGCGCTCTGATTATATTGCTTACTCGAGGCATATTAGTCGACTATTGACGTTCCCGATTGTTTCCGCTGCATAATCTCGGGGCGTGACAGTGAAAGTGGTATCATAGCATAGGACTAGAAGTCCTAGGGAAAAGTCATGTCATAGGTTAAGTCCAAGGTTTAAGGACCCACCCCTATGAAACTATGAAAGAAACTCCCTACCTATGAGAGGAATAGGGTAGAACCTAGGATGAGATAAATAATTAGAATTGTTTCTAAGGATAATTCCACGCAGTCCATTAACAAACTCTATTACCTTTCTCAGGTACCTCACTGTCATAATGGCTCATCGTGTTGACTGGGACGGTATGCAGCAAACCGTTGCGGGTCTCACCCAAGCATTACAGAATATGGCTCAAGCCGGTGCAGGGACAAGAGCTGGAGACCTACACCATAATTTTAGAAGCTTAAATCCTCCGCGATTCTCAGGATCCTCTAATCCAGATGAAGCCAAGAATTGGATTGATGAAATGAATCACATATTTGAAGTTATGCAATGTGCTGATCAAGAGAAAGTCCATCTAGCCACGTTCCAACTCAATAAAGATGCCCGCACATGGTGGAAGTCCATTCCTACACTGCCTCAAGATGCACCTCATACCTGGGAGGGTTTCCTAACCCTCTTCCGAGCCAAGTACTTTTTCGAACATGTCAAGGAGAGGAAAGCTATGGAGTTTACCTCATTGTGCCAAGGCATGATGTCAGTGGCAGAGTATGAACTCCATTTTTCTAGGTTGGCGCCTTATGCTCCTCATCTGGTTAGTACCGACTTATTAAAAGCTAACCGGTTTATGGACGGTTTGAGGCCTGGCTTCATTTAATAACTTGGGACTAAGAATATCCGTACATATGCGGAGATGGTCCGACGGGCGCATCTATGTGAAAGGACCTTGGAGAAGGTCAAGAAACTTAAAGGAAAAGGAGAGGAGCCGGGCCGAAGGTCTGACCGGCATGAAAAGAAGGGAAAGTTTAGTATGACGGAGCCTTAGAAATCCAGGGATAGCAAGAAGAGATCCCGGAATGGGAGTGGTAGTGGCTACCACAAGAATAAGAAGGTCAAAGAAGAAGAGAAGCAAGTCACGGTGGCTTGCACATTTTGTGAGAAGTTTGGTCATTTGGCCAAAGAGTGCTGGAAGCGTCTCGGCACTTGTTTACGATGTGGCAGCCCGGAGCACCGTATGCCCTTATGAAGGAACAATCTTCCGGTGGTGGACGTAAGCGACAGGCTCGTCTCAATGCTATTATGGAAAATGAAGAAGCGCCTAAGGATGATGGGATAATGGAAGGTACTATCCAAATCTATTCCCATCCTGCATTCGTACTATTTGATACCGGTGCTTCTCATTCCTTTATATCTACTACTTTTGCAAAAACCTTGTCAATTTCATCAGTTCCCTTACCTTCGGACCTTGCAATTACTACACCCTTAGGTCATAGAACAAAACTTACAACCTACTACCCCGATAGTGAGGTAATGGTAGAAGGTCATAATCTTTCTGCAAATCTCGTATGCCTTGACATGGAGGGCTACGATGCTATTTTAGGTGTAGATTGGCTTGTATACCACGACGCCTATATAAATTGTCGCAACCGGATTATCTCTTTTCCGAAACCAGGCCTTCCAAGGTTTTCCTTCCTTGGTATCAAATATAGGAAGCATCCTACCATTATTTCATCTCTTCATGCTTGCAAACTTATTTCGCAAGGATGTGAAGTTTTTCTTGCTTCCGTAATCATTACCGAGTCCAAGGAGATCATCTTAGAAGATATTCCCATTGTGAAAGAGTTTCCTGATGTATTTCCATCAGATTTACCCAGTTTATTGCCCGAAAGGGAAGTAAACTTTTTCATTGAACTCATTCCCGGAGCAGCACCTATTTTAATAGCTCCCTACATGATGTCCCCCACAGAACTCAAGGATTTGAAGAAACAACTATAGGAGTTATTAGACAAGAGTTTCATTCGACCTAGCACATCCCCTTAGGATGCGCCAGTTCTATTCGTCAAGAAGAAGGATGGATCCCTCAGGCTATGTATCGACTACCGCTGACTGAATCAACTCACAATTAAGAACAAATATCCGTTGCCGCGTATCGACGAGCTCTGTGATCAGATTTCAGGAGCAGAATATTTCTCCAAGATAGACCTCAGGTCAGGTTATCATCAGCTCAAGATCAAAGATGAAGACATACGTAAAACTACTTTTCGGAGCAGATATGGCCACTATGAATTCGTGGTAATGCCGTTCGGGTTAACTAATGCCCAAACAACATTTATGCAACTCATGAATAATGTCTTCAGGCCTTATCTTGACCAGTTTGTAGTCATCTTCATAGAAGATATTCTTATATACTCTAAAATAAAGGAGGAACATGAAGAGCACTTAAGGATAGCCTTGCAAACGCTAAGAGAGCACAAACTCTATGCAAAGCTTAGTAAGTGCGAGTTTTGGCTAAACGAGGTCTCTTTCCTTGGCCATATTATTTCAAAGGAAGGTATCGCTGTTGACCCTTCTAAAATAGAAGCTGTTAATAATTGAAGCCGGCCAACGACCGTGTCTGAAGTCAGAAGTTTTCTAGGTCTGGCTGATTATTACAGAAGATTTATCAAAGATTTCTCCAAGATAGCCGTTCCTTTGACTAGACTCACAAGAAAGGAGAATCCTTTTGTATGGTCGAAGGACTGTGAAAGAGAGTTTTCAAAATCTTAAAGAACATCTTACCACTGCACCAATATTAACACTATCGATAGAGGGTGGTGGCTTTAAAGTCTATACGGATGCGTCTGGCATTGGCCTAGGGTGCGTCCTTATGTAAAATGGAAATGTGATTTGCTATTCATCAAGGCAGTTAAAGCGTCATGAATAAAATTACCATGTGCATGATCTGGAACTAGCTGCAGTTATATTCGCATTGAAGATTTGGAGACATTACCTTTATGGGGAGAAATTCATCATATTTTCAGATCATAAATGTCTGAAATACCTCTTCACCCAGAAGGAATTAAACATGCAACAACGCAGATGGTTGGAGTATCTCAAAGACTTCGACTTTACTATCCAATATCATCCGGGAAAAGCAAATGCTGTAGCTGACGCTCTTAGCAGGAAGCCAATGGTAACTCTAGCAAGTATCAGGAAATGTATAACTTGTCTTATTAAAGATTTTTCTCATTTAAATCTTGATTTTGACAGAGAAGGAGAAGGAGGTTTGATTGCCAATATACGGTCTCAACCTGCATTAATCAAGGACATAGTCTAATTACAAGAAATTGACCCAACATTGATGGAGATTAAGGAAAATATTGATCAAAGATAAAAATTTTCTATCTCAAATGATGGAAGACTATTATTTAAGGATCGAATTTGTGTGCCAAATCATGATGACACTAAGAAATTGATCATGGAAGAAGCTCACAAATCAAGGTATGCTATTCACCCTGGTACTACCAAGATGTATCAAGATTTGAAAAGAAACTTTTGGTGGCCCAATATGAAAAGAGAAGTAGCAGATTTTATGTCTCGATGTCTCACTTGTCAACAAGTAAAAACAGAACATTTAAGACCTGCTAGAAAATTACACCCCTTGAATATTCCCGAGTGGAAATGGGAAAGTATATGGATGGATTTTATCATGAGTTTACCTAAGGCAAAAGGTGGACATGATGGTATATGCGTGATCATAGACCGATTGACTAAATCTGCACATTTTCTACCAATCAAAAGTCAATGGTCTGTGGATGTATTTGCAGCATTATACTTGAAGGAGATTGTCAAATTACATGGTGTCCCTGTCACCATTATATCCGATCGAGATCCTTGGTTCACATCGTAATTCTAGAAAGGTCTTCAACACTCATTAGGAACCTGACTTACTTTTAGCAATGCGTTTCATCCACAAACCGATTTTCAAACTGAAAGGACAAATCAAGTGGTGGAAGATATGCTCAGGACTTGTGCTATTGACTTCGGAGGAAGTTGGCATGACCATTTACCTCTAGTGGAATTTACCTACAATAATAGCTATCATGCTAGCATTCAGATGGCACCATTCGAGGTTCTTTATAATAGAAGCTGTTGTTCACCTATTTAATAGAATGAAGTAGGAGACGGGCAATTTCTTGGTCCCGACATCATTAGGGATACTACCGAGAAGATAAAGCTTATTCGGGAGAGACTCTAGTTGGCTCAAGACAGGCAGAAATCTTATGCCGATAACCGAAGGCGCGGCTTGAAATTTCAAGTAGGAGACCATGTATTTCTTAAGATTTCTCCAGGTCGAGGTATTCAAAAATTTGGTATTAAAGGTAAGCTTACTCCAAGATTCATTGGCCCTTTCGAAATTCTTGACAGGATTGGGGAAGTTGCATATCGAATAGCTTTACCCCCTCAACTATCTGAAGTTCATGATGTATTTCACGTCTCAATGCTCAAGAAGTATGTACCTGATCCATTCCATGTCATCACTTATGACAACCTGGAAATTAAAAAGGACTTGGCATACGAGCAAAAGCCAATCAAGATCATTGAATGAGAAGTGTCTCAACTTCAGAATAAAACTATTCCTATGATCAAGATCCAATGGACCAAGTCATGTCCACGTGAAGCAACGTGGAAAACTGAAGAAGCCATGCGCAAAAGATTTTCAGAGATATTTGAATGTAAGTACACTCTCCATAAATCCATGTATTGAATTTGGGGATCAAATTCTCTTAAGTGGTGGAGGGTGTAACGCCAAGTTTTTTATAGAAATTTTCTAGATTTAAATAGAATTATTAAACATTTAAATGAGCTACTAAACGAATTACAATTAATTAAGTCTCATTAAGTAAAGGCCCTCTACTAATAAATAGATTAGGCCCATTTAGTTGAACCCAAAGGACCTAAAACCCAAGCCCAAAAGAGTTGGCCCATATTCTAGAAGCTTAATTTCTGGAATTTCAGAATTTAAGTGGATAAATAGGATAAATAAATGGATAATAGGGGGAAGAGTTTGAAACAGTTCAAATTCGGCGCCTAACATGGAAAACGGTCTATCGCGAGACCGCATAGCCAAGGAAAATGGTCTAGCATTAGACCTCTAGGCTCTGCAGATTCCGAGAGTGAAAGGAAACGTGAAAAGCTTGGGACTTAGGCATCCAAATCGTCTAGGATCGACTCTATCTACTAATTAGATAAGTCTAGAAGGCTAGTAGATCAAATTGAGAGCCTAATTTGGACTCTGAGTTCGTTCTAATCCTCAAAACCCTAGCTAAACCTATAAATAGATCCCAAAACCAAGTAGTGCGACCCTTACTTTTGGCTCATGTAGAACTAAGGTAAGGAGGCAGAATTAGAGGTAAGTTTCTTCTTGAAATTTGTCCATTATAGTTAGAAACAGTCTTCCTGTAGATCGCCAGAAACTCTAGCGGTCGTACGATAGACCATTTTACTCAGTGAAACGGTCCTATACTAGACCGTTTGCATTTATGATTTTGTAATATTGTTAACCCGAAAAATATTGTAGATTAGCCATAATTATTATATGATAAGCCTAGTTAACTAAGTTTTATTCTTTGTTTGAGTACTGGATTCATATACTTAATTAATTTCCTTGTTCATCATAATAGATTTCATGTTTTTATGCACATTGGTATTATTTTAACTTATGTTAATTTATGACCAAAATCATATATTCTTGTAATAAATACATGTTTTAAATGATAGATGATTCATGATTTGATCGCTATTTTACATGATTCTCTCTCTTCTAAGAGTCATTTTCTTAAGTACATGGCACATATTCCGGTATGTTGTCATTAGTTACACTTTTTACACATTAAGTACACAATCTTGGACTTGATAACCTCTCCATTGGATATTTCTTCCAACGGATTAGGAAATCTTATTTCAAGGCCTCCATAAGTCCCACTAGGACGCTGAGCAGGTTGTACCATTAAAGCCCATTGTCTAGAAAGCACTATACCGATGTTTTATATACTCTGGACCTTAGCGGCCATATGAATGACCGTCTGATTCTGTAAGCTTCCATGCACTAGACCGCTAACGGATACCAAACGGCCATTCGATAGACCGCTAATGCACTAGATAGTTTTACTGCATCGAAGCTTTTATTCTATGAGACGGTCCAAGACTAGACCACCATGCGTGCTAAAACGGTCCAGTAATAGACCGCTTGGTTCCTGATTTAGTCTAACCCGAGGTTTGACCTTTGAGGTTGGTTTTCTTGAGTTCCTAGATGATCTTAAAATTATCTAGAGCCTAAATCATCTTTAACCAAGTTTAAACTTGAATTATGAAACCTAAAGAATGTACTGTTATGCTACCAAATTTCTTCCGTAGCATGATGTCCATTTAAGTCATCCTTTAAATCTCGTGTTCTTAATTAAAGCATTCTTGCATTGGTTACCTTATCATGGAATTATTGTTAAACTTGTGCATTATTGGCCACATTATTGTTATAATCGTGGAAGTAACTTGATTCATACTTGAAGATGCAGTTCGAGCACTGATTGTGTTCAAGGGCTCTATGCTAGTCCCCTCGGTTGATTGTCGGAAACATATTGTAAACCATGGGGTATGATGCTATTGGCGTCGCATTGCGCTGGGAGTACTTTCTCTATAAATAAGTGAAATATCCACGAAATCCACGTAAATTCATGAAGTACTTGCTATTAAGCGAATAGTACTTTCTTGCTTGTTACATGAGTTTCTAGTGCATAGCCTTCATGGTTATGAAAAGTACATTCTTGTTACATTCTTGTTCATGGAAAGGCGAAATTTACATTCTTATTATATACTTGATCAATCATATTTTATTATCTCAGACTTGATCATATCTTATTACTTTGGCTTTATTCGCATGCTTTGTCGTATCTGCATGATTTATCTTATTTTTCAAGAGCTAAAATGTTAATTACATAAATTTTCCTTCATGTTGATACAAAGATACCTACTAGGCAAGTGTGCTTATTACCTACTTTCTTAATGTTTCAAGAAGTACAGATGAATCGGATTCGGATTATACAAGTAATGGGTCCGAGAGCGATTGAAGGTCCAATGATTCGAGAGAAGCCTTAGTTATTAAATGTCTAGTCGAGTCATGATGTAATCTTTATTTTCTTGAGTCTAGTAAAGAGAGTCAGAAGATCTTATGTACTTTGGAAATTATTTTATGAAGAAATAAAGTTAAAGATTTTTAGCTAATTATTGTGCAATTACTTTTATGTAATTGTCTTGCGCTCTGATTATATTGCTTACTCGAGGCATACTAGTCGACTGTTCACGTTCCCGATTGTTTCTGCTGCATAATCTCGGGGCGTGACAGTGAAAGTGGTATCACAGCATAGGACTAGAAGTCCTAGGGAAAAGTCATGTCATAGGTTAAGTCCAAGGTTTAAAGACCCACCCCTATGAAACTATGAAAGAAACTCCCTACCTATGAGAGGAATAGGGTAGAACCTGGGATGAGATAAATAATTAGAATTATTTCTAAGGATAATTCCACGCAGTCCATTAACTAACTCTATTACCTTTCTCAGGTACCTCACTATCATAATGGCTCATCGTGTTGACTGGGACGGTATGCAGCAAACCATTGCGGGTCTCACCCAAGCATTACAGAATATGGCTCAAGCCGGCGCAGGGACAAGAGCTGGAGACCTACACCATAATTTTAGAAGCTTAAATCCTCCGCGATTCTCGGGATCCTCTAATCCAGATGAAGCCGAGAATTGGATTGATGAAATAAATCACATATTTGAAGTTATGCAATGTGCTGATCAAGAGAATGTCCATCTAGCCACGTTCGAACTCAATAAAGATGCCCGCACATGGTGGAAGTCCATTCCTACACTGCCTCAAGATGCACCTCATACCTGGGAGGATTTCCTCACCCTCTTCCGAGCCAAGTACTTTTCCGAACATGTCAAGGAGAGGAAAGCTATGGAGTTTACCTCATTGCGCCAAGGCATGATGTCAGTGGCGGAGTATGAACTCCATTTTTCTAGGTTGGTACCTTATGTTCCTCATCTGGTTAGTACCGACTTATTAAAAGCTAACCGATTTATGGACGGATTGAGGCCTGGCTTAATTCAATAACTTGGGACTCAGAATATCCGTACATATGCGGAGATGGTCCGACGGCCGCATCTATGTGAAAGGACCTTGGAGAAGGTCGAGAAACTTAAAGGAAAAGGAGAGGAGCCGGGCCGAAGGTCTGATCGGCATGAAAAGAAGGGAAAGTTTAGTATCACGGAGCCTTAGAAATCCAATGATAGCAAGAAGAGATCCCGGAACGGGAGTGGTAGTGGCTGCCACATGAATAAGAAGGTCAAAGAAGAAGAGAAGCAAGTCATGGCGGCTTGCACATTTTGCGAGAAGTTTGGTCATTCGGTCGAAGAGTGCTGGAAGGGTCTCGGTGCTTGTTTACGATGTTGCAGCCCGGAGCACCGTATGCCCTTATGAAGGAACAATCTTCCGGTGGTGGACGTAAGCGACATGCTCGTCTCAATGCTATTATGGAAGATGAAGAAGCGCCTAAGGATGATGGGCTAATGGAAGGTACTATCCAAATCAATTCCCATCCTGCATTCGTACTATTTGATACCGGTGCTTCTCATTCCTTTATATTTACTACTTTTGTAAAAACCTTGCCAATTTCAGCAGTTCTCTTACCTTCAGACCTTACAATTACTACACCCTTAGGTCCTGGAACAAAACTTACAACCTACTATCCTGATAGTGAGGTAATGGTAGAAGGTCATAATCTTCCTGCAAACCTCGTATGCCTTGACATGGAGGGCTACGATGCTATTTTAGGTGTAGATCGGCTTGTAGACCACGACTCCTATATAAATTATCGCAACCGGATTATCTCTTTTCGGAAACTAGGTCTTCCAAGATTTTCCTTCCTTGGTATCAAACATAGGAAGCATCCTACCATTATTTCATCTCTTCATGCTTGCAAACTTATTTCGCAAGGATGTGAAGCTTTTCTTGCTTCCGTAATCGTTACCGAGTCCAAGGAGATCATCTTAGAAGATATTCCCATTGTGAAAGAGTTTCCTGATGTATTTCCATCAGATTTGCCCGGTTTATCACCCGAAAGGGAAGTAAACTTCTTCATTGAACTCATTCTCGGAGTAGCACATGTTTCAATAGCTCCCTACAGGATGTCCCCCACAGAACTCAAAGAATTGAAGAAACAACTATAGGAGTTATTAGACAAGGGTTTCATTTGATCTAGCACATCCCCTTAGGGTGTGCAAGTTATATTCGTCAAGAAGAAGGATGGATCCCTCAGGCTATGTATCGACTACCAGCGACTGAATCAACTCACAATTAAGAACAAATATCCGTTGCCGCGTATCAACGAGCTCTTTGATCAAATTTTAGGAGCAGAATATTTCTCCAAGATAGACCTCAAGTCAGGTTATCATCAGCTCAAGATCAAAGATGAAGACATACACAAAACTACTTTTCGGAGCAGATATGGCCACTATGAATTCGTGGTAATGCCGTTCGGGTCAACTAATGCCACGACAGCATTTATGCAACTCATGAATAATGTCTTCAGGACTTATCTTGACCAGTTTGTAGTCATCTTCATAGATGATATTCTTATATACTCTAAAACAAAGGAGGAACATGAAGAGCACTTAAGGATAGCCTTGAAAATGCTAAGAGAGCACAAACTCTATGCTAGTCCCCTCGGCTGATTGTCGGAAACATACTGTAAACCATGGGGTACGATACTACTGGCGTCGCATTGCGCTGGGAGTACTTTCTCCATAAATTAGTGAAATATTCATGGAATCCATGTAAATTCATGAAGTACTTGCTATTACGCGAATAGTACTTTCTTGCTTATTACATGACTTTCTAGTGCATAGCCTTCATGGTTATGAAAAGTACATTCTTGTTACATTCTTGTTCATGGAAAGGTCAAATTTACATTCTTGTTATACACTTGATCAATCATATTTTCATATCTCGGAGTTGATCATATCTTGTTACTTTGGCTTTATTCGCATGCTTTGTCATATCTACATGATTTATCTTATTTTTCTAGAGCTAAAATGTTAATTACTTAAATGTTTCTTCATGTTGATACGAAGATATCTACTGGGCAAGTGTCCTCATTACCTACTTTCTAAATATTTCACGAAGTACAGATGAATCGGATTCAAATTATACAAGTAATGGGTCCGAGAGCGATTGAAGGTCCAACGATTCGAGAGAAGTCTTAGTTATTAAATGTCTAGTCGAGTCATGATGTAATCTTTATTTTCTTGAGTCTAGTAAAGAGAGTCAGAAGATCTTATGTAATTTGGGAATTATTTTATGAAGAAATAAAGTTAAAGGTTTTTAGTGAATTATTATGCAATTACTTTTATGTGATTGTCTTGCGCTCTGATTATATTACTTACTAGAGGTGTACTAGCCGACTGTTCACGTTCCTGATTGTTTCCACTACATTATCTCGGGACGTGACAGTGCGCCTCGAGGAAGAGACCACGACGATGAGGAGATCATCCTACGGAACGTCAAGATAGATGCTCCTAATTTTGATGGGTCCCTAAATCCCGCCACATACCTTGACTGGGAGACCGTGATGGATCAATACTTTGATTGGCATCACCGCATGACCCCTGCTACAAGGGTGAGGTTTGCCAAAATGAAGCTACTAGGTCAAGCCAAAACCTACTGGTGCAATGTTGAGAATCTTCTAGCAAGGAGACGAGAGGAGCGCATCAACACGTGGGAAGAAATGAAGGAGAAGCTTAGGGATAAGTACCTGTCACCCTCCTACCATCAGCGTCTTTTAGACCAATGGCAGAAACTCACCCAAGATAGGAAGTCTGTTGATGAATACATCGCCAAGTTCGATGAATTCTTCCTTCGGAGTCATGTCGTGGAGGATACCTCTGTCACGCTCTCACGGTTTAGGGCTGGCCTACACGAGAGCATTCAGCGAGAACTATTTTTGTGAGAGGTTAATACCCTTGAGCCTCCTACCAGGTTGCTCGAGATGTTGAGCGGTTTCAAAGAGTGATCCCACTTCAGGTTTCCACCTACCGCTAACCTGAACCCGAAACCCCATCACCCGCTATCTTGAGAGGCCTGGCCCCTCCACTTTCTATGTCCCTACTGCTACCCCACTTCGGGCCGTTGCCCCTATTATTCCTTTCATAAGGAACCCCTTATCGGTACCTGCTGCTGTGCCCAGGCTGGAGTACACTTCGCCAACTAATAGGAGGGATGACAAGGGAAAGGGAGCCATCTCTAGCACTTCCCAGCCAGTCCATGTCTCGAGGATTCGCTACTTTAGGTGCCATAACCTAGGGCATGTCGCCACCAATTGCCCCACCCGAGCCTTGGTCATCACTGACCCCCAGCCTGTGGAGCTTCCACCTCAGGAAGGAGAAGACGTTGAGAGATATATGGTCGATCCTGACCTCATCACCCAGTTTGAGGGAATGGATGCAAGATTTGATGGAACGTTTTTCGAGTACATGCATGTTGGAGACATTGCCGAGTGTTCTAGCCAGGGAAGATTAGGTGTAATTCGCTACATCTTAACACACCCCCAGGAGGATGACTAGCGTCGAACCTCCATCTTCCAAACCTACATCATGGTGAAATCTCAACCCTGTAAGGTGATCTTTGACAACGAGAGCTGTATCAATGCAATCTCTTCAGACTTTGTCTCTCGTCTAGGTCTACCTACGCACCCTCATCCTAGGCCATACAATGTGGCTTAGGTTGATGACACTTCTATCCCAATCACCACTACATGCGTCATTCCCATTCAGTTCTAGTCCTACCAAAGATAGATTTTATGTGATGTAGTGCCTATGAAAGTCGAGAGTATCATCTTAGGATGACCATGGATCTATGATGTAGACCTTACTACATTTGGTCGATCCAACCAGTGTTCATTCTCCCACAATGGGAAGAAGATTCAATTGTACCCGGCACCCCCAAAGGTGACCCCGGGAAAGAGTTCCACCTCCACCCCCACTAGAACCCCCAAGGTTCAGGAGAGTTCCCAAACTCCCAATGAAGGGAGACTTCTCATTCCCTCTTCTCCTGCACCTATGCCACCCGTTCGTAAGGCCCCTACGGTTGGTCATGACCCAGTTAGGCGCCTTAACTTCATAAATGTCTGTGAGCTAAACAAAGAGGTTGCTGAGGGTGCCCCTATTTGGGCTGTTGTCGTTACCATCACACCCGAGGAGTCTCAAGTCTCAGTCCCAACTTAAGTCTAGGCAATCCTGTAGGACTTCCAAGACATCTTCCCTGAGGACTTGCCCTCTAGACTCCCTCCCATGCGTAATGTACAACACGCCATTGACCTTGTCCCTGGCTCCACCCTACCCAACCTTCCCCATTACAGACTGAGCCCCAAGGAGCATGCAGAGCTCCAAAGAATTGTTGAGGACCTTATTCAAAAGGGTTTCCTCATGGTGAGCAAGAGTCCATGTGCTGTTCCTGCCTTGCTCACACCCAAGAAAGATGGCACCTGGCGGACGTATGTTGACAGCCGCGTCATCAACAAAATCACTGTCAAGTATAGGTTTCCAATTCCCCGTCTTGATGACATACTTGACATGATGAGTGGAGCCACCATCTTATCCAAAATTGACTTGAAAAGTGGCTACCACTAGGTTAGAATCCGACGAGAGGATGAATGGACGACAGCCTTCAAAATAAAAGAAGGTCTGTATGAGTGGCTCGTCATGCCATTTGGGCTATCCAATGCCCCCAGCACTTTTATGAGGCTTATGACGGAAGTCCTCCGCCCTCTCATTGGTCACTTTGTCGTCGTCTACTTTGACAACATTTTGATCTATAGCCACAACCCTCAGGACCACGTCCAACATTTGAGGGAAGTCTGCGAGACTTTGAGGAGAGAAACCCTATATGCCAACCTCAAGAAATGTGAATTCATGACAGACTAGGTCACTTTCCTTAGATTTGTGGTTTCTAGTCATGGAGTGTCTGTGGACCAATCCAAGGTCCAAGCCTTAGTAGACTGGCCAGAGCCCCAGAACGTCCATGACGTTTGCAGTTTCCATGGGTAGCCACCTTCTACATTCGCTTCATTAAGGGTTTTAGCACCATTATGACACCCATTATGGATTGCATCTGTAAAAGGAATTTTGAGTGGACTAAAGCCGCCTCCCAGGCTTTTCTTGTCATAAAGAAGCTCATGACCAAAGCCCCTGTCCTCCGCCTGCCAGACTTTTTCAAAGTCTTTGAGATATCCTGTGATGCATCTAGCGTAGGTATAGAAGGAGTGCTTAGTCAGGAAAGTCACCCTGTGGCTTATTTCAGTGAAAAACTTTCTGATGCAAAGCTTCGTTACTCTACCTATGATAAGGAGTTTTATGCCGTGGTCTAAGCTCTCAAACACTGGAGACATTATCTCTTACCTCAAGAGTTTATCTTCTACTCGGACCATGAGGCCTTGAAATTCCTTAGCTCTCAGAAGGGCTTAAACCCTAGGCATGGTCGATGGTATAATTCCTCCAGTCCTTCACCTTTGTCCTGAAACATAAGGCTGGAAGTGAGAATAAGGTGGCCGATGTCTTGAGTCGAAGGGTCTCCCTTCTTTCCATTATTCAGGTCGAGGTCACCAGATTTGACCGCATGAAGGAACTCTATAGAGAGTGTCCAGATTTTGGCCCTGCCTAGTCTGCCTTGTCTGCTGGATCCTCGACAACATTTGCTGACTATCTACTCCAAGATGGTTTTCTCTTTCGAGGATAACAACTCTGTGTCACAAAGACTTCTGTACAAGACTTTCTGATATGAGAAATGCACGCTGGAGGTCTTGCTGGTCATTTTGGACGAAACAAGACCATCCATTCTGTGGAGGAGCATTTTTACTGGCCTGGTCTGAAGAAAGATGTGGCCAAAATTGTAGCCCAGTGTCGGACATGCACAATGGCCAAACAGGTCAAAAAAAACACTAGTCTCTACACTCCTCTACCCATTCCTGATAGACCATGGGTTGATGTGAGAATAGAATCCATCCTTGATTTACCTCGCACTGCACACAAACATGACTGCATCTTTGTTGTAGTTAGTGGGTTCTCTAAGATGGCCCATTTCATTGCATGTTCCAAAACATCTGATACATCTAGAGTAGCCCACCTTTTCTTTGATGAAGTCGTACGTCTGCATGGTCTCCCCTTAACCATCGTCTCTGACCGAGATGTCTGGTTCACTAGTTATTTTTGAAAGACACTTTGGCACCTAGTTGGCACTAAGCTTAAATTCTGCACTGCCTATCACCCACAAACTGATGGGCAAATAGAGGTCGTCAATAGAAGCTTAGGGAATCTTATGAGGTGTCTTGTAGGGGATTGTTGGCACCGACTTATTTTCTTGAATTAATCGAGGATTAAGCATAGGGAAATACTCCCTAAATGGAGCAAAACGGCACATCGCCAAAGTTGCTCTACCAGTCGAGTTGTGCTCGGAAATCGAGACGTGTCACCGGGTCAAGCAGAACAACATAACAACCGGGCATCGGCCCCGAGCAAATGGCACTATGCCAGCCAGTTTCTCGACAACCGGGTTGATTTTGGGATTCGGGACAACCTCTCGTACCTTACGACACTCTGTGAAGATTCGAGGATCACCCCCGGACATCCTGCATACGGTATTATACCACCGACACTTCAACAACTGGGTTAACTCGGGACTCAGAACAGCCTGCCGCATCAGGCGACTATTCGCCGAGGAGCGAGGGTCACCTCGACCACTAGACAAACGGCATCATCATGTCGACGCCCCAGTCACCGAGCCCAAGCAAGGGTCCTAACCAGCTAGCCGCGACCCGTGGCAACATCAGCAATCGATTGGGCCCACCCCCGATCACTCAGTTTACAGGTTTACCTACGTTCAACACAGCTACCCGAGCCGACCCGGGGGCACCCCGACTACAAGCCACACCATGTGGCACCCAGCCACGAGGCCGGGATCTACCCCCGAGTTGCCTCCCTCTAGCCCTCTGAAGTCAAAGGAAGACCCACCTGGGACCAACCACAAGCTTCAGGAGCTCACAGCACCCGTATACGTCCCATGCACGCGCGTCGGGAATTTCCCCGAGCACCTGGTGGGCGCGTATGCTCCATGCACTCTACAGCAAGTCTGAGCCCAACTCGGGACTCCCAGCAACCCATTGCGTCATGCACCACCATCGTGCGCTCTCGCAAGCGGATCGACCTGCGCGGTCAGGTCGCGCGGATCGACCTGAGTAGTCAGGTCGCGGGGGTCAAGGGGGCACCGACCCTTGCGGGGGTTTCCGAGGGCGGAGCCCCCGGAAGAAAATCTCTATTTTATAATAGGTCTAACTCTCAGTCAAATCCCAGTCTAACCCTCAGTCAAACCCCAATCAAAGCTACGGTCAAACCCACGGTAAACCCCCGGTCAAACCCGCCTAAACCCCCCTAGGTGAGGTTTAGGCGGACCAGCATGGGCCCCCAGGCTGGTCTGCCTAAACCCCCTAGGGGGGTGTTTAGGTGGACCAGCCTAGACCCCCAGGCTGGTCCGCCTAAACCCTTGAGGGGGGAGGGGGGTTTACGCGGACCAGCTCACTCCCCCTGGCTGGTCCGCGTAAACTCCCATTCAATTAAAAAATTTAAGTTTTTTTTGAAAAGAAAAAAAATCAGAACCGGCCCGCCTAAACCCCCCCTGGGTTGGGGTTTAGGCGGACCAGCCTGGGCCCCTAGGCTGGTCCGCCTAAACCCCCTGAGGGGGGGGGGGTTTATGCTGATCAGCCCAGCCCCCTGGGCTGGTCCACGTAAACCCCATCCAGGGGGGGTTTACTCGGACCAGCTCAGCCCCCTGGGCTGGTCCGCGTAAACCCCTTCCCCCTCTCTCAACCCGTGTAACCCCAAGCACCACCATTCACTTGGGTTTACGCGGACCAGCTCACCCCCCTTAGCTGTTCCGCATAAACCCCCCATGACCCTTCATCTTCCCCTATGAAATCCCCTTAGGGGCCCAATGGAAGGAGAGAAGGGATACATGCATCAAGGCTTCCGGTGATCTCCAAGCTTCAAGCGGCTCCAGGCAACGAGCAAGGAGAATTGTGTGTGGGTGACTTGGTCGTCACCTAAGGATGTCGAGGGTATGTCGCTTGTACTTCCCTCACACGGTGTTCCACCATGACACACAAGTCTACCCCCGCCACGTGTGCGATGTTATGACAAGGGTGGATGCCCCCTCGTGTCGGGACTTCCCCTCGCGTGCCCGCCGACCGCAACTACACACGCGTTATGACGTCATGCTTCCCCGCAGTCACTAGGCCATGTCCGACCACTCGACTCGAGCCGTGATCGACCCTCGCCCAGACACCAACCCGATGCTTTATCCAGCTATCCAGTCATAGCCCCTCGTTTGGTGAAGCAAACATGGCCCGTGCCACAAGAGGGACCCTCTGTAAAACACGCGGATATCCGCCTTATCCAACATTGACCCGGGGAACGACCCACGTGTCGGAATTGTCCCACGGCTTGTGCCTATTGTACTCCGACCACCCCGGCCCATTTGTAAAGCCCACGTGGCTCTCATATAGCATGAAACCAGTTAAACACACGTACCTATACTGGGGCCTCAGCCTCTTCACGGCACCCGCCTCCTTCAGTCACAACGGTGCCTCCGGCACCCGACTGCCAGTCATACTGGGACCCAAGCATGACCATCGAGGTCTCCTGGCGCCAGCTACTCAGTTACAACGGTGCCCCTGGCACCCAACTGCCAACAACTCCAGTCACAACGGTGCCCCCGACACCCGACTGCCAGCTACTCCAGTCACATCGGGGCCCGCGGCACCCGATCACTCAGCTACCCCAGTCACAATGGTGCCCCCCGGGCCCCAACTGCCTGCTACCCCAGTCACAACGGTGCCGCCGGCACCCGACTACCCAGCTACTTCAGTCATAACGGTGCCCCCGGCACCCGACTGCCAACAACTCCAGTCATAACGGTACCCCCGGCACCCGACTGCCAGCTACTCCAGTCACATCGGGGCCCACGGCACCCGATCACTCAACAACTCCAGTCACAACGGTGCCCCCAGCACCCGACTGCCAGCTACCCCAGTCACAACGGTGCCACCGGCACCCGACTACCCTACTTCAGTCACAACGGTGTCCCCGGCACCCGACTGCCAACAACTCCAGTCACAACGGTGCCCCCGGCACCCGATTGCTAGCTACTCCAGTCACATCAGTGCCCGCGGCACCCGACCACTCAACTTCCCCCGCACAATGGTTCCTATGGCACCCCCACTGCTCAGACCTCGACACTCTCCCATGTCGGGAATACGTTGTGACGCCCCCCGGGCGCCATCCTGTTGAGTCACAGGTCCTCTGACGGACACTATGTACACATACGGAACTACCCACACAATAATGCAATGACCCAAGGACCGTCATGAATGTCGGAATTGTCCCGTGGCTTGCAAGCAATTGTAATCGGGCTCTCATGCCCCCATATAAATGCCTTTCATGGCATATAAGTCATGTAATCCAGTCAGGGAGTGGATTCTCCTCCTCGTAGGAACTAGTCTCTCCGCCCCTAGTTATCCATGTTGTGTTGCTGTTGCCCTGTCGCTGTTGCACGGACTAAGCCCTCCTGACGTCGCGGCTCCCAGGGTCCCTAACTATCTCTTCGACCGTAGAAACGAAGGTGTTCGGATTCAATACGATGTAAAATAAACACCGGTTGCTTGCGACCGATGGGGAAAGACGTCCAGTACATGAATCCCCATAATCGCCTGCGCACTCGCACCCGTGGAACCCCTTCTATCCACGTGTCACCCGATCCCTCGAGCCACGTGCCGCATCCTGGCGACGCTTCCCCGGTCAATCCTCGGTTCCATGGGTGATTATCGAGAAATCGACTGGCACGCCCGCATTCCACCCAGCCATCCCTGTCCCAGTCTCCCAGAATGATGAACCATACGCCATCCCTTCCAGTGCGTTCCTATCATTCTCTCTGCCTTCTTCTCAATACCCTCGGAATCCCCGCGTGCCCAGTCAACCTATCTCGACCTTCCGTAAAAGGTGAGTATACACCCCCGCCGCGAGGACAAAACGACAAGGGACTCCCCGCGGTCGCAAACATGGATCATTCTAGCAATTGAGATCTTCTCTTACCCAAACTGAATTTGCATATAATAGCTCTGTCAATCGATCCATATGTATGAGTCCATTTGAAGTCGTGCATGGATACAAACCTAGGAAACCAGTGTATTTCATTACCCTTCCCCTCGAGTCCAGGACTTACAAGTCAGCCGAAGAGTTTGCACAACATGTCAAAAGTCTACATGAGTCAATTAGCAAACAAATAATCCTCAGTAATGAGACCTACAAACGTTTGACTGATTCGCATAGGTGTCACCATGAATTTCAAGAAGGTGACTTGGTTATGGAACGGGTTCGACCCGAACGACTCCCCTCGGGAGCCGTTAAAAAGTTGCAAGCTCGTAGTGATGGTCCCTTCCAAATACTACGGAAGATTGGCTCCAATGCATATGTTGTGGACTTACCTCTTGAATATGGGATTAGCTCTACCTTTAATGTGGCAGACCTAGTGGTCTACAAGGAACCCACAATGATTCCTAGTGACCCTTTCGAGCCTTCTCCTCCCACTGAGAGTGACCCCACCCCTGTGCGTCAACCAACCTTGAGGGCACCGCGTGAGCAAATTGAGAGGATACTAGATGAGCAGGTGACAGCTACACAGAGCAGGGTTTACTAGCACTACCTTGTCCGCTGGTGGGACCGTCCACCTTCTGATGATTCCTGGATTAGCCAGGAAGATCTCCAGCGCCTTGATCTAGACCTGCTGGAGCACTACCAGAGTGGTGTCCCACCTTACTCGACGGAGTCGAGTTCCAGCCACCCCGGGAGGGTTGGTGGGGACACTGGACCCACCGGATTCGTCACATAGAGCCGACGCCGCACTACCCCGACACCACCGAGCTTGTGGCTCGGAGATTCGGCGACCCGAGTATGTATTTAATTTGTGTGTATTTTACTTGTATTTTGGTGGTATTGTATTATTAACCACTAATCATATTTTATTTTATTTTGGCCAATAGTCAAAGGTTGGTTGTTGTATCTTATTTTATTAGGCTAAATAGTCATAGGATATGGGTGTCCTTAGTTGAAATGTCTAGGGATATTCTTGTCCTAGCGTAATATGGCCTTTCATATATAAAGGAGGCTAGTGTATCATTTTATGCATAGATTGAATGAAAGAAGAAGTTTGTATGTGAGAGAGTTTTCCCTCTTCTTGCCGACTTTCCCTCCAACTCCTTTGTGAGAGGAGAGTGATTGCCCGGTGAAAGACAGTCCGGTGTGAGACCGAGCTACGTGAGGCAGTGATTATCCCGTGCCGTTCATGTTTTCAGAGTACCGATGATCTCTTCCAGGTCGCCGCCGCATCAAAAAGCACGTTGCAAAGGTGCAGCACCACACGAGGATAGACCCTAAAAGAAAAACACACTGCAAAGGTGCATCACCACATAAGGACAGACCCCCACAAGTGTCACAAATGCTGACAAACAGCTTGCACGAGGAACGAGCTCCTCGTCCACACACACACGGCTGCAAAGCAGTCAAAGCCCACTCCGATCTCTAAAACAGAGTACCAAAAAAATGTTGTCAAACCAACCCCACACACGGGAAAAACTAATGTGAAGTTTTAAAAGAAAAGCACAAAACAAAACTAAGAAATGAAACTGTAGCTTCAAATTGAAGTCTTGAACTTGAATATGTTGATCTGGGCTCAGATCTGAAAATCATTCTGCTTCTCTGCTCAATATCCACGCAGTAACTCAGGGAGGAGGGTTCTCTCAAATGCCTCTCAGATTTTTCTTTATAGCATTGGAATCGCTAAGTCTTCTTCTCAAATGCTCTTCGAAATGCTCAGTCTCTACTCTCTCTCTTTTCTTCTTAAGCTCAGCTACTCACTACTAAGTGCTCAGGGCGCCTCTAATGGTTTTCCCGCGCCACTTGTTCTTCAAGGCGATAGGTCTATATTTATAGAAGAGAGACGTGGAGAGTCCCCTTCTTCCAGATCTGTTTTGTTATTGGTCCTTTTAGAAGCTTCCACATGATTGGTCCATGTTTATCGAGAAGAAAACATGGAAAGTAACCTTTTTCCAGATCCGTTTTTGACAAGTTCTTTTCACAAAAGTAATCTGACTGTCCCGTGATAAAAAGGAAGGATCTTTGTCCTAGGACCTTTTTTTAGACATTGAGGCGTGTGTCCTGGAGGAGAGTGCCATTGACTTGGAGTAAGTAATCACGTGACTGCTTAAAGACTCACGTGTTTGTACAGATGGGCTTCAGGTCAGTCGATTGAGTAGGCAGATTTGTCCAATGAGCTTCATGTGTGTCGACACAACTAGTGGGGTGTGTCGACGCACCTCACCACCTACGCGGGCTGCTACGTGCTGGATTGCAAGGCAAACTAGTATGTGTTGACGTAGCTAGAAGGGTGTGTCGACGCACTTCACCACCTGTGCAGGCTACTGCATGCTGGACTATGAGCTAGACCAATGTGTGTCGACACAGCCTGATGTGTGTGTCGACGCACCTTGTAATATGCTCCTGAAGCAGCTCCTGGAATCAGTCTTGTGTCGACACACTGAGAGGATGGTGTCGACGCAGCCTGAAGAGAGTTCCCGATATAATTGGTACTGGATTTGTAGGTGTGTCGACGCACTGAAAGACTTGTGTCGACACACTTAGTTGTTCACTCTGGCTGTTCTGCTTCTTGTAACTATGTGGGTCGACACACTCATGAAGTGGGTCGACCCACTTTGCTATCTACTGTTGTTGTCATGCTTCTTGTAAGTGTGTGGGATGGCACACTCATGAAGTGGGTCGACACACTTTGTTGTCCGCTGTTGTTGTCCTGCTTTTTGTAAGTGTGTGGGTCGACACACTCATGAAGTAGGTCGACACACTTCGTTGTCTGCTGTTACTGCTATGCTTCTTGTAAGACCAAGTAGATAGACTCACCTGAGAGGTAGGTCGACCCACTCTGAACACTTAGTCAATTTCTTCACATTCAGCCAATCATAAAAAAGGTTGTTTCAGGTTTTCTCAAATTGACTTGCTAATGACTTATAGTTAGACATTATGAAAACACAATGCACACAACATTCTCCCCCCTTTTGATGATGACAACTATGAGTCATTATGCTCACATTTTTGTTATTTTAAGTTCAGGACAAGATTTTGGCAAGCAACAAACTTTCAACATGAATAGCAGAAGCACCTTGTATGGAAGAAGCAATTCAGTATCAGATGAACCAAAATTTAAGTTTATGAAGAGATCATCAAGATTTTCATTAGGGACAGACTGACTTCAGACATAAAACTCATCACACTATGACTTTCTACAAATTATGATTCTACAGATTATGACTCATCAGACTTCTGCCCCTTTGACATCATCAAAACACTAAGATGAATCTGTAGTGTGAGGTGGGGAAGCAGCGAGGGATGATTGCACTGGGGGTTTAAGTAGACATAGATGGAAGTTCAGTGGACTGAATTTGGAGTTCAGTGAAGGGATTCAAGTCTAATATATACCTCATTATTGTTCTAGACTGACTCCTAATTCTGACATCTTCCACCAAAAGAGCATGGCATGGTTTTACATTATTTATTAAAGGATTTAAAGTAAATAACTTCTGAAGTTTTAGAAGCCAAGAAAGCAACAAGAATGTTTACAGACATGATTACTAGAACGAAGGCATATTTGCATACCAAAGTCCTTGATATTTATCTTTTAGCCTTTCTTATTAAGGTCCAGTAACCATTTAGTTTTAACTGCCATTAGTATTGAAATCAAACAATTTTTTGCAGTGGGAGTTTATTCATTCAAGCACATCTGGTTTTCAGAACAACACATAAACAACTTCATTTATAAGATGACAGTCAGATTCAACTGACATCTTTTGACGTGAGGAATCACATTGGTTAGATATAATATTCTCCAGTTACTCAGTGCAGTTAACCATTTTGCCTTATTTAGACCAGAGATAACTTGCCACCTCATGCCTTAACCTTTATCACTTCATTGGTGAAGGGTCACAGTTTCTCAGCAGACTGAAGCCATTGCTCTCTATATATTTTTTTGTTGATAGAAGAAAACAGATCAGAGTTAGTTAAGACATTACCTTTTGACGCGAACCACCTCACGTCTCAGGTGAAGCGTACCAAGTTACTCAGTAAGTCTCTACCATTACTCTGCATAGAGTGCCTTAGATAGACTTAGATAGCATGGTTGTTTGAATATACTACTTAATGTGAAGTTCATCAACCAAAACTGTTACTGAGTTCTCGTAATCAAACTAAAAGGAATATTAAGACTCAGCATATCACATGCTTTAGTAAGAGTAAGCCTGAGGAGATCTTCCTATAATTTCCTAGTTTCAGACCTCATGGAGTTATTAACCTTAAAGCCTCAATTTATTTGATCAACCATGACGCCAAATGCAGAAAGATTCTTATTTCAGGAGAGCTAGTCACAAGAGATCAGTTATCAGACGTGAATCTCCCCCTGAATTAAAGCTCATTATACAAGGAATTTTGTGAGGGAGTAAAGCAAACTATTGAGCAGACTTTTGATGGGTTGAGAAACGGAATCCAGATAATAGTAGACGGTCAAAGAGTTTCAGAATGGATGTTCACAGCTAAAGAATCAAGTCAACTTAATTCTTCTTCAGGTCGACTGAAATATGGAATGTTGCAGGGATATGAAGCAAGGTCAGTCGACTTGAGATCATGCCTATCGACTTAGCCACCATTTCACCATCTTCTAAGTGTGTCGACACACATAGTGGGGTGTGTCGACATACCTTACCTAATGACATCTGACCAACAGAATAACACACTCAGCAAAGTTTTTAGAGAACCTGTCTCATAGCAAGCAAGCTCCACTGACTCCCCATTATTTCCTCAACTCATGGACTCTTGACCACTGTATGTAGATGTTGTTGGATTAAGTGGATGGTCAAACTAGAGGGGGAGGGGTGAAGGTTGTGACTCCTTTGTGTTGATGATGTTGACAATTACTTTATTTCATTGGCAACACCTTGTTTTGATTGATTGGCAACTGTTTATGTTTTGATGAAATTGTTTTATCAGATTGTCTGTGTGTTCTATGCATTTTCACAAGTCTACACACTGCACACACACACAAGTCTTCACTCTCAGCATAGTCTGGACAGAAGTGGGTCGACCCCCTTCTTAGATGCGTCGACTCACCCAGAACACAAGTCTATACACTGTCAGTCTCACATAGCGTCTTATGCATTGGGCAAAGTCCATACACTGCAGCTCACATAACTAGCAAGTCTATACATTGCATTGTGGTGTCTGTGCTCAAAGTCTATACAGTGCTTGCACTGTCATTCAAAGTCCATACATTGGACTGTAGCATGCATAAGCTAAGTCCATACATTAGTAAAGTCTGTACAGCGTCATGCATCATTCATTCAAAGTCCATACACTGCACTGTAGCTTGCTCGAGGTGAAGTCTGTACATCCATTAGTGAACTTCGAAGTCTATACATTGGGATCTCTACCTACGTTCAGTTCTGCAAGTCTGTACATTGGGCTTTCACATAAAGTCTATACATCCTAGAACTGTGCAAGTCTGTACATCGCTGCTTTGTCAAAGTCTGTACATCGCAGCTGAGTTGAAGTCTGTACAGCCATTCCTTGCCAAAGTCTATACATTGTGATCTTTCAAGTCTGTACAGACTTTGCTTCGCTCAAGTCTGTACATCGTCCAGTTGTCTTTGGCAAGTCTACACATCGTGAAGTCTATACATTCAACTGCTTTGCTTTGCTCAAGTCTGTACAGTCTTTCTCTTGGCAAAGTCTGTACATCGCTCATGATGTCTGAACAACGAGCAAGTATGTACATCGGACTAGTCTGCATCGGCTAAGTCCATACATCGTCCAGTACATTGCATGCATCATTCATGAAGTCTGTACATCGAGCTGAAGGCTGGCTAAGTCTATACATCGTCTGTCTTCTTAGAGTCTCATGCATAACATGAAGTCTGTACATCGCACAGCATTCAAGTCTGTACATTGTGCATCATTTGAGTTGAAGTCTGTACATCGTGCATCTAGTGTTTCAAGTCTATACATTGTTGCACGTTGTGTCTGTCAAAGTCTACACATTGCTTCTTCATGTATTGAAGTCTGCACATTGCTGAATGCTCATCAAGTCCATACACTGGCAAGTCTTTACATTGCCTAAGTCTATACATTGGCTGCTGAATGTTCTTCAAAGTCTGCACATTGCATTACACTTCAGCAAGTCTGTAACAGCGGTTGCCTTCATATAGGAAGTCTGTACATCGCACAGCACTGCATATATGAAGTCTATACATTGCAGAGTCTGTACATTGCATTCGCATTCACAAAGTCTACACATAGTGAAGTCTATACAATGCATTGCATCCTACAAAGTCTGTACAGGGTTTATACTTAAACTGATAATTCTAATTCGACTGTCTGACAGGGATTCTTTACTGAGATTGATGACTTGGCTCGTGATCCAAGAAGGACGAGGTGCTATGATGGTGACACGTGGAAGCAGCCCATCCAGGATGCTGCCATGTGGATGAAATGTCCTCGGATCTGGCGAATTCTTTGGGCGGGAAATGTGGAAGCCACACGCCCCTATCCAATCTGCTGCTGGTATAAAAGAGAGCCTTCTTCTTCGGATGAAGCATGATCGAATAGTGGAAAAGTATATACAGAGAGAGTAAAAGTCTGAAGCAGCAGAGAGCCACCGATCCACAGAGAGAAGAAAAATAGAGAAGAAGAAAAAGAGAGAAGAGAAGATTGAGAGAGATGTGTTGAGAGAGTGAGATTGAGAGAGTTTTATTTGAGAGCTTTTCTGATTGTATCTCAGACTCTTGGTTCAGATACCAGAGCTGAGCTTTGCTCATTCTGAGCTACATTCCCAGTTGGGTTTTCTATTTTCATTTGCTTCTGTCTTTTATTTCGAAATTGTTTCTTCAAGCTGTGAGTCAGCTGTTAGCAGAGGTGCTGCCTCTGGACGGGTAAGCTGTAAACCCCAGCGGTTGCAGTGGAGGTTTCCACTGGACAGGTGAAGCTGTAATCCTCAGCAGGCGAGACTTGTCTCGGACAGCAAGCTGTGTTGCTCAGCGGTTTGTAGGCCAAGCTGTATTGCCCAGCGGACGCAAGCTGTACTGCGCAGTAGTAAGCCATACTCGGTTGAGTGTGGGGTGGACGTAGGTCTCATGACCAAACCACCTAAAAATCTTGTGTGCCTTGTGTTTGCTTGTTTGTCTATGAACTGTGTGCGATTGGATTTCCTATTCATCTTCAAAGTTTGATTCGCCTCTATTCAAATCTAGTACTCGAGATAGTGATTCAGTAGATTTGCCTATATTCCGCTTTAGAGCCTTATACTGGTTTTAAATTAGGCAGTAGATCTATTCACCCCCCTCTAGATCCACACTTTGTGGAGATAGACTGCGTCCATCTAACATAACACTTGGTATCAGAGCCATACTCTTCTACATGGACTCATCGCCCGAAGAGGAAAGGCAAAGATGGATGCTCGAGGGATGATAGCTGAAGGACACTCAACCACAAAGCCCCCATTCTTCGATGGATCTAACTATGCATACTGGAAGAATCGTATGCAAGTATTTTTGAGGGCTAAGGATTACGAGATCTGGAAGGTAGTCAGCAAGAGACCTTATGAGCTGTCCCCTAATGAGGAAGTCTGGACCAAGGAGGAGATCAGGAGGTCTACACTAAATTGGAGTGCAATAAACGCCATTCAATGCTCTCTGCATCCTACAGAATTCTCCCGCGTATCAGCCTGCAGTTCAGCTAAGGAGATGTGGGATGCACTGGAAGTCATTCATGAAGGGACTTCTCAAGTTAGAGAGACGAAGGCCAATTTCCTTGTGTCCGAATATGAAGCCTTCAAGATGAAGCCCAACGAGACCATCAAGGAGATGTATGCTCGATTGACAACCATTACTAATGGTCTTAGAGGTCTCGGGAAGGCTCAGACAGAATATGATGTAGTGAGGAAGATATTGCGCTCCCTGACTCATGCTTGGCATACTAAAGCTACAGTGATGGAGGAGTCAAGGGATTTGTGAAATACGAGGGCTGATGAGCTAATTGGCTCGCTGATGGCATATGAGATTAATATGCCAAGGATAGAAGAAGCTGAGAGGAAGAAGAAGCCAATCGCTCTGAAAGCTGGTGCCAGCAAATCCAGCAAATCCAGCTCCAGTAGTTCATCATCCGAGGAGAGCCTGAATGAAGAAGATATAACTCGTACTGAGATGGCAATGATGACCAGAGAGTTCAGGCGGTTCCTCAGGAAAGGAGCAGGACGGTTCAGCCAAAAGAAGTATGGTGGCGGCCGAAGGGATAAAAGGTATAAAAACAACCCTGCAAAGAAAACTGAAACTAATACTTGTTATCAATGCAGGAAAACAGGCCATATGAAAGCTGACTGTCCAGAGAATCAGAAATACAAGGACAAGTCAAAGAGAAGGAACACGAAAGGGAAAGCAATGGTGAGTACCTGGAGTGATGAAGATGAAGGTTCCTTCAGTAGCAGCTCAGACAGTGAAGCCGAATCTGAGAAGCCCATTTGCCTTATGGCAACAAGCTCAGAAGACAGAGAAGAGGACTCAGATGAGGTAATCCCTAGATTTGAACATTTCACTATCGCTGATTGGGTAGATGCTTACCATGACATAGCTGATAGAGCTGATGATATTAGAAAAGAGAACAGGCATCTAAGAAGAAAGATTAACTCCATGCAAAATGATACAACTCGAACTGATAAAATTGCATGTCTAGAATCTGAGAATAAAAATTTGAAACTCACATGTTCTGAATTAGAAGAACTAAAGAATGAGTCAAAAGCCTCTAAAGAAGAAAATGAGAGGTTAGAAAAAGAAGCTGATGAATGGAAGCTGAAAATCTAGAAATATGAAAGTGAGATAAAAATTGTGAATGAAAAATATCAAGCTGTCCTAAGTGTGAATATAGAACTGAAAAAATCCATTGAAGACATTCAAAAGGATAATGAGGACAAGCTTAAAACCATTGAGAAAATGACCCAAGGTACAGATAATCTAAACGCTTTGTTAGGGTCAAAGGTCAACTTCAGAAAAGAGGGCCTTGGATTTAATTCTAGTGCAACAAAAACCTTTGGAATGAAAACTATTTCATTTGTTGCACAAAAAGAAAAAGGACCTCTAATTAGCATGAATTCAAACATGTCAATGAACAAAACTGCTAATCTGAAAAAGTCCAGTGCTGAGGAGAAGGGCAAACAAAAACTGAGTGAGCCTAGTAGAGCTAGCACATCCATGCAAAATCCCAAAGCTTAGTCTCAGGTTAGGGGTCAACCTAAACAGTCTTATAAACCCCATGTTAAGGTCACCAAGTCTCCACCATCACCACCACCTCTGAAGAAGACCCAATACACACCTATGAATAGGTCAGCAGGGTCCAAGGTGCAGGGGAGGCAGAATGCTGTTAGAGCTCAACCCAAACATTTCTACCAACCTAGAGCCCAGTCCCACTTCTTTGCATAGTCAACCTATCCAAATAGGTCAGGATGGACTAGGACTCAAGGAAGGTTTACAGGTCTTGCATATCAGGGTACACATTCTTATAGACCTTACACTAGAAATTGGGTTGATGGGTATGGCAATTTGACACCTAGGAATCTGAATTTTTTCAGCCAACCCAGGAACTACTATGGCCACAATTTCATGAATGCACCCTGGCCAAGGCACTGGCACAGAAGTAACAACACTGTCAACAATCATGCTGGTGCAAACAACAAGAAGAAAAGGAACAATAACAGAAAGAAATTTGAAAAATCCACTGAACAGAATTCATTTAAACAAATGTGGATTCCGAAAAGTCTGCTTTCTTGCTTTGCTTCTACTTCATCTGTTCTGGAGCCCAATCAGTCTTGGGTTCCAAACTTCTCTACCTAATTGTGTATGCAGGTATGCCTGATAGCCAAGAACAACTTGTGGTACTTGGATAGCGGCTGCTCCAGGCATATGACAGGAGATAAGGCCAAGTTCTGCATGCCGACAGAGAAACAAGGAGGCCTTGTCACCTTTGGTAGCAACACAAAGGGTAAGATTGTAGAACAGGTAAGGTAGGTAAGTGCTCTACTTGTTGCATTGAGGATGTCATGCTGGTTGAAGGTTTAGCTTATAACTTACTTAGCATCAGCCAACTATGTGATAAAGGATGCAAAGTGCTTTTTGATTCTCAATGTTGCAAAGTTTTTGAACCTGATTCCGAAACTGTTAAATTTTCTGGTAAGAGGATAAATAACACTTACATGATAGATTTAGATGATATTCAACATTCTAACCTATGCCTTACTGCTAGTAGAGAGGACTTAGCATTTTTATGGCATCGTAGGTTAGGCCATGCTAGTTACACTGTTTTGCATAAACTGAATAAGCATAGCATGGTTAGAGGACTTCCTGAAGTTTCCTTTAAGAAAGAAAATAAAATCTGTGATGCATGCACTCAGTCCAAGTTAACTAGAAAGTCATTTAAATCTAGAACAGAAAATCTGTCTTCTAAACCCTATGAGCTGATACACATGGACCTTTTTGGGCCAACCAGGTCTGTCAGCTTATCAGGGAGGAAGTATGGGTTTGTCATGGTAGATGACTTCTCTAGGTATACTTGGGTATATTTCTTATCACATAAAAGTGATGCATTCTCAGAATTTCAGGAGTTCTGTCTTAAGAAAAACCAGAAAATTAAAAATATTTTGACTGATCATGGAGGTGAGTTTGAAAACTCACAGTTTGATGAATTCTGCAGGTCAAATGGAATTAACCATAGGTTCTCCTCACCAAGGACACCTGAGCAGAATGGAGTTGTGGAGAGAAGGAACAGAACCCTAGTGGAGATGGGTCGTACACTCTTGGTTGAAGGTGGTCTACCAAGAAGGTTTTGGGCTGAAGCAGTAAATGCTGCTTGTTATGTAATTAACAGAGCCATGGTAAGACCTTCTACCCAGAAAACACCCTATGAGATCTTAAAGGGTAAGAAACCTTCTATTGCTCATTTTAAGATTTTTGGTTGTAAATGTTTCATTCATATAAATGATAAAAGAGACCTTGATAAATTTGAACCTAAAGGTGAACCAGGAATTTTTCTTGGTTATTCTGAAAACACCCGAGCATATAGAGTGTACAATCTGAATTCCAAAACTGTTGAAGAATCTCCACACATAGTTTTTGATGAATCCTTACTAAAGACTAATGTTGGTCAATGCAGGAATGAAGACAATGGTGATATTTTGAAAGAAGGAAATCCTACAGACAAATCCGAGGATGAGGAAGGAAATGAAGAGCTTAATGAAGAAGAGCCTACAGTTCAGGGGGAGGTAAATGAACATCATGATAATCCAATTGTTAACATTAGATATCTTAAAGATCATCCTGTAGATAATGTAATTGGAAATCTGCATGACCCCCCTAGGACCAGAGGCCACTTAAAGATTCAAAATGAATTGAATGCATATGCGTTTGTTTCAAATGTAGAACCCAAGTCCATTGACTGTGCTCTCAAAGATGTGCATTGGATTAATGCCATGCATGAGGAGCTCAATCAATTTGACAGGAATAAGGTGTGGCATTTGGTTCCACCTCCTGATCATGAAACAGTCATAGGGACTAAATGGGTGTTCAGAAATAAAACAGATGAATCAGGGAATGTCATTAAAAATAAGGCCAGACTTGTAGCTCAGGGGTATAATCAGGAATTTGGAATAGACTTTGAAGAGTCTTTTGCCCCTGTAGCCAGGTTAGAAGCAATCAGAATATTATTGGCTTATGTATGTTCCCTAGGAATAAATCTTCAGCAGATGGATGTAAAATCTGCATTTCTGAATGGGGAAATCAGTGAGGATGTCTATGTAAGACAGCCTCCTGGATTTGAATGCTTAGATTTCCCTAATCATGTCTATAAACTCAAAAAGTCTCTCTATGGTTTAAAGCAAGCTCCTAGAGCTTGGTATGACAGGTTGAGCAAATTCCTCACTGAAAAGAACTTCACAAGAGGTGTAGTTGATCAAACATTGTTCACCAAGGTGAGTCATTCAGATATTCTAATCATTCAAATTTATGTGGATGACATTGTCTTTGGGTCAACTAACCCCAAATTGTGTGAGGAATTCTCTCAAATTATGACAAATGAGTTTGAAATGAGCTCAATGGGTGAGCTCAAACTATTTCTTGGACTGCAGGTTACACAATCAAAGGATGGTACTTTCATCTCTCAGTCCAAGTACATAAGGGATCTATTGAAGAAGTACAAAATGGACAACCTCAAGGAAATAGCTGCTCCAATGGGTACCTCAACCAGTTTGGATGAAGATCCTCAAGGTAAACCAGTGGACCAAAGGCTATATAGAGGTATGATCGGATCCCTTCTATATCTTACAGCATCTAGGCCTGACATTCAATTTTCAGTGTGTTTATGCTCTAGATTTCAGGCTAGTCCTAAAGAAACACATCTTAAGGCTGTGAAAAGGATTTTTAGGTATTTACTAGGCACCCAAGAGCTAGGTCTATGGTATCCTGCTAAGTGTGAGTTAGAACTTCTAGCCTACACTGATGCAGACTATGCTGGGTGTCGAGTAGATAGAAAAAGTACTAGTGGCTATTGTCAATTCCTTGGTGGCTGTCTAGTATCTTGGGCATCTAAGAAGCAACACACTGTAGCCTTGTCTACAGCTGAGGCTGAATATGTTGCAGCAGGTAATTGTGCTGCCCAAGTACTTTGGATCAAGCACCAACTAGATGATTATCATATAAAATTAGAATGTATTCCAATCTTGTGTGATAATACTAGTGCTATATGCCTTGCTAAAAATCCTGTTCATCATTCTAGGACTAAGCATATAGAGATAAAACACCATTTTCTTAGAGATGTTGTAAATAAAAAGGAAATTGAAATGAACTTCATTGAAACTGAAAAACAAATTGCTGATATCTTTACTAAGCCTCTTGAGAATGAAAGGTTTAAATTTCGTAGAAGAGAACTTGGCTTGTGTGAATTTTAGCATAATGAATAAATTCTCTGATGGCTTGAATAAAATATGTGAATGTTGAATGTAGCAACAGACTCATGATCATGCATGTCACTCATATTTTTTTTACACTCATGATCATCACTGCATATCATTTAGTCATGAATGTGTCTAAAACCACATGCATATCATTCATAATTTTTTATGACATAGTTTTCATTGCATATCATTCATCCATGACCTATGTCGAAGCTCTCTCTCTCATTTAATTCTTGCCATTCATTTGTAAAACTGCATGCATATAGACAGGGGGAGTCTTGTCAGAAATTCAGGGTGAACTGCTGCGTCGACGCTATCACGCTGTAGCATTGACGCACTGGGGTATTCCAGTGAACCATTAACTCTGCCTTTTTTAATTGCTGCGTCGACGCTGCTCTACTGTGGCGTTGACGCAGTGATCTAGATCTGTGAATGCCTCTGCTCCTTATTCTGATGAGTTGACACTGCAATAGCGTGGAGTCGACGCACTGATATTATCTCAGTGTTTTATATTGTTGCCTCTTCAACTGATGCGTGGACGCCTTGAACTCCCAGCGTCGACCCTGTTCATTCATCCTTTGACTCTGAATGATTGAGTCTGACAATATGGCAATCTGTTAGTCAGTTCTGATTCCTAAGCAATAGAAAAAAGACTTCTTCTCTTATAAGAATTTTAATTGCTTATAGACTGACTTAATAGTTTGAATTTTTTAATTTTTGGAGTTTAAAAATTGTAATCAGTACATAAGAAAGTTGAAAATTGATAAAGCTCTCAACCCTTGTCTTATTTCATTGTCAGACAAAGCTAATCATATCTGAAATCTGAAAAACTCATCTGAAATCATGTTAGAGAAGCTAAGTATATGTATTGTCCTTAATCAAATCATTCTGAAACATATAAAGGACAGCTAGGAAAGATATTGAAAAACATTGAAAATCTTTGAAAAATAATGTTGGCAGAGCAATGACTGGTAAATCACTGAGAAACTAAGTGATCCATCAAAGAAATGGACAATACTTAAGTCATGAGGTGTATCAGTTATCTCTGCATAAAATGATCAAAACAGTAAGGTGGTTTCACTGAGTACCTGGGGGTAACTAGCGTCTGATAAACGTGTACCCTCACACAAAAAGGTGTAAATCAGTTCTATTGAATTTGATCATGGCAGAATGGTCCATCATGTTGAGTATCTAGGGGTATTGCGTCTGATAAACGTATACCCTTACGCAAAAAGACAAATGGCACCTGAATGCCCTTAATGAACTAATATTGAAAATGCTGTTCCTTCAAAAGAAATTTCATGGATGTCAACTTGTTTAATTTCAATACATGACCTGGTAACTCTTAACATTTTTTTTGAGTCTATGAAAGTAAGATATTTTGAAACTGAATCTCTCATGCAAATGTGATTCTGGTTTATTGTTTTATCATGCACAGAAAACTTATCCATTGATTGTAGTGCATGAACTCAAAATTTTATAGTCTTTAAACCAGAATTCTATCTGAAAGTAGTTTCTAAATTCATATGACTGAAGACTCTGTGCTTTAGAATGCTTATTCCTGAACTACTTGTTCAGAATGCCAGTCAGATGATCTCTCTTGTTCCTTCCCTTGTAATCACTTTCCCTCCTCTTTGTTGATGGCAAAGGGGGAGAATATTGTCTGTTTGATGAATTCTGAATTCATTCCAGGGGGAGTGTATGAATCATGTTATGGCAAAGGGGGAGATCTTGTGAGCAGAGAGTTAGTCTTTATTTCGTAGCATGCATTCATAGCATCTGCATGACAATCTGAATAACAAATCATGTCTTTCATCAAAAATTCATTTGAATGACAGGTTGTTGCTCTTTTACATGATAGGGGGTTGCCATCATCAAAAAGGGGGAGATTGTTGTGACTCCTTTGTGTTGATGATGTTGACAATTACTTTATTTCATTGGCAACACCTTATTTTGATTGATTGGCAACTGTTTATGTTTTGATGAAATTGTTTTATCAGATTGTCTGTGTGTTCTATGCATTTTCACAAGTCTACACACTGCACACACACACAAGTCTTCACTCTCAGCATAGTCTGGACAGAAGTGGGTCGACCCCCTTCTTAGATGCGTCGACTCACCCAGAACACAAGTCTATACACTGTCAGTCTCACATAGCGTCTTATGCATTGGGCAAAGTCCATACACTGCAGCTCACATAACTAGCAAGTCTATACATTGCATTGTGGTGTCTGTGCTCAAAGTCTATACAGTGCTTGCACTGTCATTCAAAGTCCATACATTGGACTGTAGCATGCATAAGCTAAGTCCATACATTAGTAAAGTCTGTACAGCGTCATGCATCATTCATTCAAAGTCCATACACTGCACTGTAGCTTGCTCGAGGTGAAGTCTGTACATCCATTAGTGAACTTTGAAGTCTATACATTGGGATCTCTACCTACGTTCAGTTTTGCAAGTCTATACATTGGGCTTTCACATAAAGTCTATACATCCTAGAACTGTGCAAGTCTGTACATCGCTGCTTTGTCAAAGTCTGTACATCGTAGCTGAGTTGAAGTCTGTACAGCCATTCCCTTGCCAAAGTCTATACATTGTGATCTTTCAAGTCTATACAGACTTTGCTTCGCTCAAGTCTGTACATCGTCCAGTTATCTTTGGCAAGTCTACAAATCGTGAAGTCTATACATTCAACTGCTTTACTTCGCTCAAGCCTGTACATCGTCAAGTTGTCTTTGGCAAGTCTACACATCGTGAAGTCTATACATTCAACTGCTTTGCCTTGCTCAAGTCTGTATAGTCTTTCTCTTGGCAAAGTCTGTACATCGCTCATGATGTCTGAACAACGAGCAAGTATGTACATCGGACTAGTTTGCATCGGCTAAGTCCATACATCGTCCAGTACATTGCATGCATCATTCATGAAGTCTGTACATCGAGCTAAAGGCTGGCTAAGTCTATACATCGTCTGTCTTCTTAGAGTCTCATGCATAACATGAAGTCTGTACATCGCACAGCATTCAAGTCTGTACATTGTGCATCATTTGAGTTGAAGTCTGTACATCGTGCATCTAGTGTTTCAAGTCTATACATTGTTGCACGTTGTGTCTGTCAAAGTCTACACATTGCTTCTTCATGTATTGAAGTCTGCACATTGCTGAATGCTCATCAAGTCCATACACTGGCAAGTCTTTACATTGCCTAAGTCTATACATTGGCTGCTGAATGTTCTTCAAAGTCTGCACATTGCATTACACTTCAGCAAGTCTGTAACAGCGGTTGCCTTCATATAGGAAGTCTGTACATCGCACAGCACTGCATATATGAAGTCTATACATTGCAGAGTCTGTACATTACATTCGCATTCACAAAGTCTACACATAGTGAAGTCTATACAATGCATTGCATCCTACAAAGTCTGTACAGGGTTTATACTTAAACTGATAATTCTAATTCGACTATCTGACAGGGATTCTTTACTGAGATTGATGACTTGGCTCGTGATCCAAGAAGGATGAGGTGCTATGATGGTGACACGTGGAAGCAGCCCATCCAGGATGTTGCCATGTGGATGAAATGTCCTCGGATCTGGCGAATTCTTTGGGCGGGAAATGTGGAAGCCACACGCCCCTATCCAATCTGCTGCTGGTATAAAAGAGAGCCTTCTTCTTCGGATGAAGCATGATCGAACAGTGGAAAAGTATATACAGAGAGAGTAAAAGTCTGAAGCAGCAGAGAGCCACCGATCCACAGAGAGAAGAAAAACAGAGAAGAAGAAAAAGAGAGAAGAGAAGATTGAGAGAGATGTGTTGAGAGAGTGAGATTGAGAGAGTTTTGTTTGAGAGCTTTTCTGATTGTATCTCAAACTCTTGGTTCAGATACCAGAGCTGAGCTTTGCTCATTCCAAGCTACATTCCCAGTTGGGTTTTCTATTTTCGTTTGCTTCTGTCTTTTATTTCCGAAATTGTTTCTTCAAGCTGTGAGTCAGCTATTAGCAGAGGTGCTGCCTCTGGACGGGTAAGCTGTAAACCCCAGCGGTTGCAGTGGAGGTTTCCACTGGACAGGTGAAGCTGTAATCCTCAGCAGGCGAGACTTGTCTCGGACAGCAAGTTGTGTTGCTCAGCGGTTTGTAGGCCAAGCTGTATTGCCCAGCGGACGCAAGCTGTACTGCGCAGCAGTAAGCCATACTCGGTTGAGTGTGGGGTGGACGTAGGTCTCCTGACCGAACCACCTAAAAATCTTGTGTGCCTTGTGTTTGCTTGTTTGTCTATGAACTGTGTGCGATTGGATTTCCTATCCATCTTCACAGTTTGATTCGCCTCTGTTCAAATCTAGTACTTGAGATAGTGATTCAGTAGATTTGCCTATATTCCGCTTTAGAGCCTTATACTAGTTTTAAATTAGGCAGTAGATCTATTCACCCCCCTCTAGATCCACACTTCGTGGAGATAGACTGCGTCCATCTAACATAACAGTGAATAGGTTGACCCTTTGAAAATTTTATGCAAGATCACACTCGCTATCAAAAATAGAATGCTAATCAGAAAATCAGTAACTAAATGTGTGCAGATCGAGCCTACTCAAACATCTAACGTCAAGCAGATTATGTGAAAAATGGCAAACCACAAGTGAACACTGATTTTTATGCTGGTTCGGTCTCCCTGTGGAGACCTACGTCCACCCCTCACTAAAACCAGTGAGGATTCCTGTTGAGCCTTACAGCTTAGCTACACCGAGGAATAAACTCCTCAACACCGCTGAGCACTACAGCTTGGCTAGACAGAGGAAGAAATCCTCTCAACCGCTGACAAATAGCTTGCAGGCTAACACACCCAAATACCCTTGATCCAAGCACAATCCGCTGGATCAAATACCCTCCCTCTACTCAAACTAGTACGAGGGAGAAATACAATAACAGAGTTCAAACTGAAAACAAAAGCAATAAACGAAATCACTCAGAGATGGAAGAACAGCTCCAGATCTGTGATGCTGCTGGATCTCAAGCTCGAACTCAGAAGTCTGAAGGAAGATGTTTCAATGATCAACTGGCCTTCTCCTTCTGCAGGGTAGATGAACTCGCACTGATCCACTGCCCCTGGATCTTCTCTGATCGTCAGTGGATGCAGCACGGTACCAGCAGGAAGACGATGGACTCCATGATCCTTCTCAAGCGCTTCACTCGCTCAGGTTTGACTGCCGCTCCTCCAAATCTTCTTCTCTATTCTCCCGCGCTCTACCTATTCACGTGAATATTCCTTTTTGTGGGTCCCAGCCAGATTTTCTGGTTAGCCCAATGATTGTTGTCCTTGAGGCTTCTCAAATCGCGAGGGAAAGAGAGTGCATGTTTTTTTTAGATGACGATGCATCTAACGCCACTTACGACTGGGGTCCACCCAATCATCTCTTGATGAAATTCAGATGGCATCAACTCATTGAGACCATGAGGTTGACGCAGCCTTGAAATGCCCCACATGTCTTTGAGTATAAAGCTGGATGCGTTGACGCATGGGGTCACTGCGTCGACCCACTGAACTGACCCAGAGCGATCTTTATCTCAGAATGAACTGCTGCGTCGACACTATCATGCTGTAGCGTTGACGCATCGGGGTATTTCCAGTGAACAATGATTCTGCCACTTGAACTGCTGCGTCGATGCTGTTGAACTGTGGCATTGACGCACTGAGCTATGCCAGTTATTTGATACTTCTGCCTCTTGTACTGATGCGTAGACGCAATTAGCATCCTGCGTAGATGCTGTCCTTTAATGCAAACCACTACATGGACGCCTTGAGCATCATGCGTAGACCTTGTTTCTTCCTTGCATTAAAGAATAAAGTATATACATGCGTTAATGAATCAAGGGTTAATTCATCAGTTCTGTTGAACTTAACACACACACATCTCATGGTTGTCATCATCAAAACCAGGGGCACAACAATCTCTCCCTTTTTGATGATGGCAACTATGAGGTGTATGCCATTGCATCTACATAAAAATGCATTGTTCAGATCAAACAAGTAATTCACTTCAGAGACCAGAACACCATTTCATTTCATTCATTTCATTTCAGTCCAAGGTTTAACATCAATAAGAGGAACAAAAGAACTTTTCTAACAAAAAGTTGGGCAATCTCATAGACAATTTCACAAAATATGTAAACGAAGGAAAATTTCATTCAATCATATTTGATGCTGATGCAATGCAATTCCAGGCTCCAACTTGAGTTCATGTCTCTCCCCCTTTGACATCATCAGGAAGGGGAGCAGGTGAGGAAGAGTGAGACTAAAGGATGTTTGCAGACACATTGTCCAGTTGTTGCTGAAGCTGAGTCATAGAAGTTGCTAAAATGTCTAGTCTGTCCGAAAATTACTGATCTCTATGTAGAATAGACTTATGATAATCCTGTACTTTGGAAGTGACACTGTCAAACCAACTGTGTAATATGTCAAACAAATAGTCCACTTGAGCTTTCTGTTGAGATCCCCATTCAGGTGCAGAAGAAGAGGCTTCTGTTGGTGGAGGGCAGTACACATCACGCTGATCTTCAATTGTGGGTGGGAAGTTTTCTTTTAGAATATGCAAGACATCCATAACCTCATCACCCACTAGAGTGGATCGTTCAAACAGTTTAGCAAGGTCCTTACCAAAAGATGTAATCTTTTCAAACAAGGTCTGAACCTGTTCACTGAACACATTGTTTTTGTCAATTAGGGTAGAAAGTTTCAAATTCAGCTTGGACTGGTTTTCCTTGACATCATAGTTATATGTCTGCACAACCTTTAGCCTGTTCAGAAATTGTTGATGCAAGCTTTTCAAATTGTGCATTACTGATCCAGCTTTCTGACACACCTGAAGGAGGGATTCCATGAAGTTATGAAGCTTCTTGTCTGACTTGAATTTGTCTTGCTTGAACTGTTCCCATATGCTGTCTGATTTCTGCTCGAGATGGGAAATCCTCATTTCCATAGTTGAGCTCAGGTGCATTATGGAAGAATCAATTTTCTTGAATTTCATTTCCAGAAATTGAATCAAAGTGGGATTGATACCAGAAGTCTAATTTTGCATGCCAGCATCATAATGAGAAGTATCTGGCATTTCTTCCTCAGGAAAGTAGGTAGATTCATGTTCCCTTCGAGGAGAGGGTTCCTGAAAAGTACCATGTATGATCATAATATCTCTAGTGACAGTTGGGAGATTTGGAGCAGTATTTGTGACAATATCAGCTTGGACAGGACTGGCTTCTTGTTGGTCTATTCTGGCAGGACTAACCTCTTATCTGTCTACTCTGGCTGGACTGGCCTCTGGGTTTTCTTGTGCTGTTTCTCTCAATTCTACAACAGGAGTCCCAGAGGCAGAGGCATGCTTCTGACTTGGCAGTACTCTGACTGGCTGTCCAATCACAATTTTAAATCCCATGAACTTCTGAATGTATGATAAGGAGTATCTATTCCCTCTGGGAATGTTTAGTTTCTTTTCATTTCCAAAGTTCACTCCAACTTTTCTAAAAATTGCAGTCAATGTGGCAGCATATGGAAGTGTCCTAGACTGTTTCAGACATGTACCCATGGTCTGAATGATAACATCAGTCAATGAAATCTTGATCTATTTCAGCAAGCAGTATAGCAAAAATCTTTGCATCTCAGTAACTCATTCCCTACCACTACTCTGGGGTGTAATGATGGATGTGCAGATATGATGTAGCAGTCTGTTGAAGGGAGGGAACTGATTGGCTTTCAGACTAGATAGATATGTCTGCTTAACAACAGTAGGATCACTAGGCTATTCAGTCAGAAGAGCATAAGCTTCATGTTCATCAAAGTGAAAACTGTGTAGCTGAACCCCATCCATTGGAATTTTCCATGATCTAGCAAACAGTTTATTTGTTAACTCAAAACGGACATTTCTGACTGTTGAAGAAACTTTAGGGATTTGAGGCTCATATTTCAAATTTTGGTAAAATTCCCTAATGAGGGTGGGGTAATATATCTTATGATTTGTGACAAAAGACCACCAACCCTGAAAATCCAAAGTGGGAAATAATTGCGGAAAAACCTCAAGCATCTCAACATCGGTAGCAATAATATATCGTGGAATAAGGACTTTCAAAGGTTCTTCTACATTGATGGTGAGAGAGGGATCATAAGACCTTGCATGTGAGCTGTCCGCACCTTGCTTCCCCTTCGCAGCAACTGAAGATGTAGACTGCTCCTCTGCCCTTGATTTAGATAGATTTCTCTTTTTGGTTGGCGGGCTTGGATGGAGACGACGTTTTCGAAGAGATAGCTCTATCTCTTTTCCTTTCCGTTTCCTTGGAGAGGAAGGAGACGGTATCTCCTTTGGAAGATCTGCCACGGGAACATCGTGAGTCTCCTTCTGCTTTGCTGCCCTTGTCTTTGCTGGCGAGCTCTTTTCTTTCCCTTTACGTTTCCGAGGAGCTGACTGAGACGGCGTCTCCTCTTGAACAAGTTGAAATTTGGTTTGAGGTTCAATCTTGCCCTCAGCAAAGATGGGATCTCTTCTCTTTAGACCCTTCTTGTCCTTTGTCCCTATTTTCGGAGGAGCCATGGGACATGGAAGAGAAGTGCCGTGGGAAGAAAGAGATGAGAGAAGCGAAGAGGTAGGAGCCAACATGGTTTTTGAAAGAAGCGAGGAGACAGAAGCGTTTACGCTGAGGGGTTTTAAAGAGACAGAGCCGGTTCAACGGGATGAACCAGACTGGGTTGATGGAGCGACCACGCGACTGCGTTGATGCAGTGAAGGACTGAGGCGACACCACCAAAAGGAATATGAAGGAAATATTGAGTTAGGAAACACAATATTGAGGCATTGTAAAGACTTTTGAAATATGAAAGATGAGATTTGCATTCAGGGATTTTTAATAGATAAAATTCAAGTTCCCTTATGAGAGATATTATAATAGACCCTAATTCATTTAAAGATGTGGAGAAAGACAAACTTATGAGTTTGAGTTAAGCCCATGAACGAGAAGGGTATGTGTATGGAATAAAGATAGAACAGTTTGCACACCAGGAACTTTCTCAAAACTATCTCCTAGATTTTTCAATTTCAAGAGACCCTTATAGAAGTGAATTTAATGAGTATTGAAGTTGAACTCGGTAGGATTTTATGTGAGCTTAAGAACAGCCACACATATATATATATATCTATTTATTCACACATTTTTTTAATTTTTATTTTTAATTTTAATTAGCAGTCAAGTGTAGCTAGCATATTGACACAGGTACACATGTTTATCAGACACCAGAGTCCCCGGTTATTCAGCATAGCTAACTATTCTGCTCCAATGAAACAGAGTTGGCAATTCACATCATGACATGCCTCTCAGCACTTCATTGGTGCATGAAGGTAGTTTCTCAGTGAAAGTTTACCATTGCTCTGCAACGAATTATTTTTCTTTGGGAACAGAGATAGGAACTCACATCATGACATGCTCCTCAGCACTTCCTTGGTGCATAGAGATAGTTTCTCAGTGATAACTAGCCATTGCTCTACAATTTATTTCATATATGTATATATATAGAGAGAGAGAGTTTATTCCTTCAGCTCTTATTAAACCTATTCTGAGTTTAGGATCAATACAGAGATTAAATTCATTTTGCACAAAGTGGTCTCTTTACTTTTGATCATCATGGTTCTAGAGTGAAAGAGTTCACAGTTTTATTAAATAGTTCTAGCTATTCCATATGCAAAGCACTTTTAAGTTCAAGGATTTGCAACCTTCAAGGATCATAAGATTTATAAGTCTCTAGCCATTGAATTTATATAGAGTCGGTCGGTGAAGAGCAAAACTTTTCATAAAGGAATCATCATTTCAACTCCCCCTGAATCAATGGCATCAATTCAAATCCAGAGCTCATCAACCTTACCTCATACTTGAAGATTGATGAGTTCTTCAACAACTAGCTAAAAAGATGAATGGATAAAGTATGTGAGGAAGAAACGAATTGATGAGAAGTTGACAAGGCTCCAGGCTTCAGAGAATCCAAGGTACTGGAAGTGCCATTTCAGAACACATTCACACAGCAACAGACTTTGACGAACATCAGACATTGTGACAGCTTCTTCTCACCAAAAATATCCTCAGTAGGCAGAATTTCCAGATTGCGTTGACTCATCTCCAGTACTGAGTTAACCCCTCTTACGTGAGCAAGCTGACTCCAGAACGGTTTACACCAGGTTTCTGTGAGTGCGTCAACACAACCTCGTCACAACGTTAACTCACTCAACCAATCAACTGAACTTCCAGCACTGTTTCCAGAAAATTTCAATCAATGCGTTGACCCAGCCTCATTACTGCGTTAACTCGGACTTCTCCACTAATAAGCCAGTTCACTCAACTGAGTGAGCCACACTTCAGGTTCACAAAATATTAATCTCAGGGCGGTAACTTGTTCTCCTCAGCAAGAAAAATCTAGTACAAGCTCCCCCTCAGATCATGCATGACGAAAAGTTTTGATGAAAATGCAGTGATTGACATGATGGGCTTTTTATTTATCATCTGTTTTTCAAGACAGAGAGTATGACCAAAAACTGAGCTCCCTCTAGATTTGTGACTTATTTAGAAACCAAGCACTTTCAACTCAAGCAAGGCATGTAATCAATTTATTACAAAGTAAAGTTAACCAATCAAAATCCAAAGAATAAACTGAGCTATCAAGTTAGGCATCAGGATGAGAATTACATAGTCCAAGCTCTCTCCTAAGACAAGTAAATCTTTCATTACTCAGAGGCTTGGTAAAAATGTCAGCAATTTGATGTTCTGAGCCTATAAAAATCAATTTAAAGCCTCCTTTATTAACTTCATCTCGCAAGAAGTGATGCCTAATTTCTATATGTTTGGTCCTAGAGTGCTGAATTAGATTTTTTACCAGGTTGATGGCACTTATGTTATCACACAATATTGGGACACACCCATGATCAATTTGATAATCTTGGAGTTGATGTTTGATCACAACACTTGAGTGCCACAACTCCCTACAGCGACATATTCTGCCTCTGCAGTGGATAGTGCCACTGAGTGTTGTTTCTTGGATGCCCAAGAAACCAAGCACCCTCCCAAAAATTGGCAATAGCCACTTGTGCTTTTCCTGTCAAGTTTGCAACCAGCATAGTCTGCATCAGAATAAGATACTAAATCAAGAGTGCAAGATGCATGATACCAAATCCCTAAATCTCGAGTTCCGGCAAGGTATCAAAAGATACACTTAACAGAGCTTAAGTGGGATTCTCTAGGATCAGATTCAAACCGAGCACACATGCATACACAAAATTGGATATCTGGCCTAGATGCAGTAAGACAGAGGAGTGATCTGATCATACCTCGATAGGTCTTGGCATCCACTGATTTACCTTTCAGATCTGCATCCAGAGTTGTGTTGGTGCTCATGGGAGTGTTGATTGCTTTAAGGGTCTCCATTTGATATTTCTTTAATAGTTCAGAGATATACTTTGCCTGGTTGATAAAGCTTCCTTCTTTGCTTTGGGTGATTTGAAGTCCTAGAAAAAATTGCAGCTCACCCATTAGACTCATTTCAAATTCTGTAGTCATCAATTGTACAAATTCCTCACACATGCTTGGTTTAGTGGATCCAAAGACTATATCATCAACGTAAATTTGAACCAGAACAATGTCATTGTTTCTTACCTTGGTGAATAAAGTTTGGTCCACTTTACCTCTTGAATATCCTTTTTCAGTGAGGTATGAGCTGAGTCGGTCGTACCATGCTCGAGGTGCTTGTTTAAGCCGATAGAGTGCTTTGTCTAATCTGTAAACATGGTTAGGACTATCTATGCACTCAAAACTAGGGGGTTGTTCAACATACACCTCTTCTTTTATTAGACCATTAAGAAACGCACTTTTTACATCCACTTGTTGTAGTTTTATTCCATGGCAGCAAGCATATGCAAGTAATAATCTAATGGCCTCTAATCTAGCTACTGGATTCTTGGTTATATCCTTGTGCTACCAGTCTTGCTTTATTTCTTATCACAATTCTATTTTCATTTTATTTATTTCTGAAGACCCACTTAGTTCCAATTACAGAATGTTCATTGGGTCTAGGTACAAGGTGCCACACTTTGTTTCTCTTGAATTGATTTAGTTCTTCATGCATTGCATTTATCCAACATTCATCTTTTAGGGCTTCACTTACATTTTTAGGTTCAATTTGAGATACAAGAGCCAAATTATTCATTTCCTCAATCATCCTAAAGTGAGATCTAGTTCTTGTAGGGTCATGTAGATTACCAATAATGCTTGATAAAGGATGATCTCTTAACATTCTAATATTGGTTAGAGAATTACCTTCATTCGCATCTACATTACCTTGAGTGCTTGATTCTGCCAGACTCTCACCTGGCCTTGACTCTTTCTCTTGAAGATCTTGTTCTTCTTTTACTTCAAGGAACTCCCCATCATCCTTGTCCCTACAAGATTGTTCATTTTCAGATCTAACATTCATTTCATCAAAGACAATATGTGGAGATTCTTCTACATTTTGAGTTTTGACACTTAGGACTCTATAGGCCCTAGAGTGATTAGAATATCCCAAAAAAATGGCTGGTTCACTCTTAGGTTCAAACTTATCCAAGTCCCGTTTGTCATTATTTTGAACAAAGCATTTTGACCCAAAAACTTTGAAGTGAGTAACATATGGCTTCATACCTTTCATTAACTCATATGGAGTCTTTTTGGACAGAGGTCTTACCATTGCATGATTTACAATGTAGCACGAGGTGTTTACCGCCTCAGCTCAGAATTTCCTTGGAAGTTGTCCTTCGATCAGCATTGTTCTAGCCATCTCCACAAGAGTTCTATTTCTTCTTTCCACCACTCCATTCTGCTCAGGAGTTCTTGGTGACGAAAATTTGTGTGATATTCCTTTTGCCCTGCAAAAGCCATCAAATTCTGAATTTTCAAACTTTCCTCCATGATCTGACAGGATAGATAAACTAGTGTACTTGCCATCCTGCTGAACTTTCCTGAAAAATGCCTGAAATTCTTCAAACGCATCATTTTTATGAGATAAAAAGAACACCCAAGTAAACCTAGAAAAGTCATCTACCAAAATAAAGCCATATCTATTCCCACTTAAACTTGCTGTTCTGGTGGGTCCAAATAGATCCATGTGAATAAGTTCAAGAGGTCTAGAAGATTGGTTTTCTATTCTAGATTTAAATGACTTCCTAGTGTGCTTACCTTGAGTGCATGCATCACAAACTTTGTCATTTTGTTTAAATGAGACATCAGGCAAGCCATTTACCATGCTGAATTTAGCTAACTTATGCATGACACTATAGCTAGCATGTCCTAGTCTACGATGCCATAGCCAAGCCAGCTCACTTTTATTAACGGCAAGACAGAGATTGTTGTGAGCAGGATCATCCAAGTCTACCATGTACATGTTGTTTATTCTTTTTACAATGAACTTAACATTTTCAGAATGCATTTCAAGAATGGTGCATGCATGAGAATCAAACACAACTTCGTGTCCCCTGTCACACAGTTGGCTTATACTAAGAAGATTGTATTCTAGTCCTTCAACAAGTAGCACATCATCAATGGAGTTCAAGGGATTTTTGCCAACTTTACCTTTTCCAATAATTTTACCTTTATTGTTGCCCCCAAAAGTGACATGCCCTCCTTCTTTCTCAACCAAGAAACATAATTTTGCCTTATTTCCCGTCATATGCCTTGAGCAGCCGCTGTCAAGATACCATCTGTTGTGTACAGCTGCAAGGCACTCCTGTAATTCACATCAAACAAGAGATTTTAGAACCCAAATACACTTGGGTCCCATCACACCGTAGGATTGTGTTAAATAAGACAACATGCTTTTGGGAATCCATATTTGTTGTTTTGGAGGTTTTTGATATGTGGAGTTCAAAGGTTTGAGAGTTTTCTGATTGGGTTGAGGTACCCTTTGGAATGACCTTTTTGAATCAGTTTTGTTGTTAGAGAAGTATGAAGTTTTATTCTTGTTCCCATTCCAATGATTATTGTGACTGTGAACGCGTCACGTGGTGGACTGAGAGAGAGAGATGGGGTTTCTCCCTCTCTTAGTGAAAGGAAAAAAAATGATGAAATGAAACGCGTGCGTAAAGGGGGTGAAATAGAAAAAAGTGGAGAGTACAACCTGTAGTAGGAATACTGCAGACCTAGACTTACCGAACTCCGGTACGTGGCGGAGGTAGGGATCCGAAGACCCTCTCGCGCAAACTAAACTCCTTTCCCAGTAGGCGTGGCCTACCGTTCCTTGAGTAGTTTTTTATATACCGAGTGCGAGCCTGGGACTCTACGTAGTAGAAATTGGCAGACGGATTGACACACGTGGACTCGGATTTTGGAACGGTATATCACTCCTCACACAATTATAATAACAAAAATACAACAGAGAGTAAACAGACCGCCGCAGGACATTGGTCCTTGCGGGATTTTAACAGTAATATAACAAAGTGCAGAAAGGAAGTGCTGAAAGTAAATGACCACGGTGAAATGACTCACCGCGGCCGATTATGGTACAAATAGACCCGTGCGGGATTTAACTCTCCACGGGTATTATTAACACAAAATAAAAATTACAAGCACGCGTTTGGTGGTGTGATCGCCAGGGACCGAGGGTCCCGAATTGATTGATCGCTTTTACCTTTGACGCGGGATGACGTGGGCTCCTTCTTCCTCTTCGTTCGGCAGGCCGAAGAAGAGGGCTTTTGAGTGGTTACCCTGCAAAAAGAACAAACACAGAAATAACAATTAAGTCAGAACGGTAATATGACAACAATTCATGAAATAACATAACATAAGTAACAGATAAAAATGCCAGAAATAACAAGGGGTGAGGGGAGCTTATTTAGAAGCCCGGTGGGCTTCGAAAGATACTCCAGAAATTGTGAGAACGCGTGGCACGACAGAGAAATTCTCCGCACATACACAAACACCTGAAATCACTTAGAACAATGAGTCCTTTTTATTGCATGAATTTAGATACGGCCATACATATAAAAATATAATACACACACACACACACACACACACACACACACACATATATATATATATATATATTCATATAGAAGTATACATCTAAATATATATATATATATATTATAATATATATACATATATATCTATATTTACATGATAAAATAAGATAAACAACAGAAATAAAGTAAAATTAAATAAAAATCTGAGAGAGATCGTGAGGGGGTGACAACGAGAGAGAGAGAGAGAGAGACCTGCGAAAGGGATTGAGAGAGAAGAGAGACAGAGGTGAGGTGTTAGAGAAAGAGGAATAAAAAAAATGAAAAAAAAAGAGATGAGAGGGAAATCGGTAGAGAGAACAGAGAGAGAAGGTGAGAGGGGAATAAAATAAAAAAGAAAGAGATGAGAGAGGGATCGAGAGGGAGAGAGGCAGAGAAATCGTGTGGGAGAGGTGAGAGAGAAGAATAAAATAAAACAAAAAGAAAATAGATGAGGGAGAGAGAGATGAGAGATTGCAGGAGAGGGGAGGAGAAGGGGAAGGAAAATAATAATAAAAATAAAATGAGAGGGAGAGAGAGAACTCGATGGAGGGGGAGAAACAGACACGGGGGGAGAGAGAGAAGAGAGAGGGTGAGAGAGAGAGAATCGCGGTAGGATGAGAGAGGGGGGACGCGAGAGAGAGAACAGAGAGAGGGAGAGAGAGGGAGAGAGAAAGTGAGAGAACAGAGAGGGGGTGAGAGAGGAGTGTATAAAATAAAAAAAATAAAAAAATAGAGAACGAGAGAGAGAGAGAGAGGGGGAGAGAGCCGCGAGATGAGAGGGAGAGAGAGAGAAAGGGAGAGAACAGAGAGGGGGGTGAGAGAGGAGTGTATAAAATAAAACAAATAAAAAAATAGAGAACGAGAGAGAGAGGGGGAGAGAGAGCCGCGAGATGAGAGAGAGAGAGAGAAAGGGAGAGAACAGAGAGGGGGTGAGAGAGGAGTGTATAAAATAAAATAAATAAAAAAATAGAGAACGAGAGAGAGAGGGGGAGAGAGCCGCGAGATGAGAGAGAGAGAGAGAGAAAGGGAGAGAACAGAGAGGGGGTGAGAGAGGAGTGTATAAAGTAAAATAAATAAAAAAATAGAGAACGAGAGAGAGAGGGGGAGAGAGTCGCGAGATGAGAGAGAGAGGGGGGGGGGGAGAGCCGCGAGAGGGGGCAGTGAGCTCGGGGTTGAGGCCCTCGGCGGATCTGCTCGACGGAGGGGTCACGATGGTGGCCGGCAAGATGGACGGCGGTCACGGCAACGGCGACGTGGGGGGCGTCCATAGGTGGGAAGCGGCTCCACGGCGGTGAGGGCGTGCGCAGGTGGGAGGTGAGCTGCGGACGTGGGCAGCGGTCGCGGCAGCGGCGTCCAGTGAGGGTGCAGCGGAAGTGGACGATGCCGACGGTGAAGGTGGTGGCGAATGTGGTCGTCGCCGGCGATGGCCGGGGTCGACGCGGGGGTGCACCGGCGTGGTGGTCGCAGTGGTGCGGCAGGGAGTGCAGGCGAGGAGGTCGTGGTTGCCGGCGACGTGCAAGCAGCGGGGGTCTCGCGGGGGCATGGGGTTATGAAGATCGGGTGGTGGCGGCATCGTGGGCAACGGTGCATGCACGGGGGAGCTGGAGGCGTCGTCGGGCGGTGGCACAGTGGTCTTGCGGCAGTGGTGCTCGCGGACGGTGCGGAAGGCGACCGTGGTGGTTGTGAGGGACGTGGAGGTGGAGGCCGGATGACGAGGAGTGGGCACGGAGTGGCCGGCGGCGGTGTCCGGGGGTTGGTCACGGCAGTCGAGCGTCCACAGCAAGGTGAAGGAGTGCTTACGATGGGAGGCTCGTCGGCGAGATGGCGTCGACGATGAGGTCGCGTCTCCGGCGTGGGCTCACGAAGGCGTAGCGGTGAAGAGTGGCGACAGCGGCAACAAGGGGAGAGATGGGGAAGGCTGATGGGCGTGAGGGCTCGCGGCATGCACAAGGGGGGCGAGGGTGGCTTGCTACTGGGTTCGGCTAGGTGTACCTGCAGTGGAGGAATATGTCGTGGATAAGAGGGAAGTGGTGTGAGTGGAGGTGGGTTGCGGGTGTAGAAGGGAGAGAGTGGAGAGGAAGGGCCAGGATCGATAGAAGAGAGGAAGAGGAGATGGTTTTACGTGAGTGGTGTTAGAAAGAAAACAGAGAAAGGGAGATGGAAGAGGGGGCTGTCGTCCGTGAAGGTCAGTGGCTCACGTGGGGTGTTGGGGAACAAAAGAAAGTGGGAACAGGGGGATAAGAGAGTGACAAGAGAGAAGTGGGGAGGGAGAGAGCAAAGGACAAAAGAAAGAGAGAGGGAGTGGGATAAGGTGCGTTGGATCTAGATTCTCTCTGCTGGTAGAATAATAAGAAAAAACAAACGAAAGGATAGAGACATGAGAGAGGGAGATGCTTTATGTTGGGTGGTTGGAAAAGAAAGAAAGAGATGGTGAGGGGTGATTAAGAATAATAGAGATAGATTAGTGATAATAAGGATTAGATTAAGGATAAGTAATATTAATATATGTATTAGTATATATCTTTTTATTGATTTCCCCTTGATATATATATATATATATACATAAAATTATTTATTTTTATGTATTAGGAATAACCTTTTGAATTTTTGTGTATTTTTAATAACCTTTTTTTGATTTTTTGTATTTTCTTATAACCTTTTTTTGATTTTATTTATTATTATTTTTTTGAATTTTTTATAAGCTCTTTTTTTTATAAGCTTTTCTCATTTTTTTGTATTTTTCTAACCTTTTCTGATTATTCACTTTAGGACATGTTTACTTTGGATGTACACACTTGCTATGCTTAGACTTTGATGCTTAGACATAGAATGTACAGACTTATGGATGTGTAGACTTGGTGACGTGTAGACTTGGTGGGAATGTATAGACTTGGGGGAATGTGTAGACATGGAGTGTACAGACTTGGGAGGAATGTATAGACTTGGAAGGAATGTGTAGATTTGGAATGAATGTATAGACTTTGGAGATGAATGTATAGACTTGGAGGGATGTATAGACTTTGGAGATGAATGTGTAGACTTTGGAGATGAATGTATAAACTTGGAGGAATGTATAGACTTTGGAGATGAATGTATAGACTTAGAGTGAATGTATAGACTTTGGAGAATGTATAGACTTGGTGGGAATGCATAGACTTGGAGGAATGTATAGACTTTGGAGATGAATGTATAGACCTTGGAGATGAATGTATAGACTTAGGGGAATGTATAGACTTGGAGGAATGTATAGACTTTGGAGATGCATGGATTTAGGGATTGTATAGACTTTGGAGAATGTACAGACTTGCCGGATGTGTAGACTTGGTGACGTGTAGACTTGGTGGGAATGTATAGACTTGGGAGGAATGTGTAGACATGGAGTGTACAGACTTGGGAGGAATGTATAGACTTGGAAGGAATGTGTAGACTTGGAATGAATGTATATACTTTGGAGATGAATGTATAGACTTGGAGGGATGTATAGACTTTGGAGATGAATGTATAGACTTTGGAGATGAATGTATAAACTTGGAGAAATGTATAGACTTTGGAGATGAATGTATAGACTTGGAGTGAATGTATAGACTTTGTAGATGAATGTATAGACTTGGAGTGAATGTATAGACTTGGAATGAATGGATTTAGGGATTGTATAGACTTTGGACAATGTATAGACTTGGTGGGAATGTATAGACTTGGAGGATTGTATAGACTTTGGAGATGAATGTATAGACCTTGGAGATGAATGTATAGACTTGGAGGAATGTATAGACTTTGGAGATGCATGGATTTAGGGATTGTATAGACTTTGGAGAATGTACAGACTTGCTATGTATAGACTTGTGGCAACGTACAGACTTGAATGTATAGACTTGTTGCAACGTATAGACTTGCTATGTATGGACTTGTTAAGTCATCAAAGCAAAGATGATTAATCACCCACATGAATCAAATGCGCAAGTCACTTTAGGGCATTACGGTGTAATATGAGATTTACCTAGGGAAAACGTGAAAACGACATGTCTACAGCTGCCCCCGCCTTGGCATCTGCTTTGTAGGGACAAGACATGTAATGGAATGGAATGAAATGCATGGAGTGAAATGGAGTGAAGTGAAAAGTAGATGCCAAGGTGTGATGAGACATGCCTTCATCATTCTCCTGATGGGAATCTTTCCCGAGTTTCACCGAAGTAACCTTGAAGAAGACTCTCCGAAATCAGCCATTGTTTGGATGATAAACTCACAAGGAATGACAAAATGTGCGCTAGGGCGTAGACAACTAAAAGGGGACCAACTTCACAGTGCGGAAGTACCTGGGTCGTAAACCTGCAGGTTTCACCATTGGAGAGCGGTTACCAGCCATTGTGGACGTGCTACAGCCAAGGTGGGTCCGAGGGAAATTGAAGAAATGAATTGGAGACAAATCCAAACAATGGTTTCATCCAGAAAAATAACCCAAGACATCCTCGGGGAAACTCAGTACTCGACTCGGAATGGAATATCCCATATTTAAGTAATTAAGCACAGTGGCTCACACAATCAAAGTAAGTGAGTGATTTTCCACAATGAACTCAAAGTCCTACATGAATGCATGCTGGGTTTAAAAGAAAAATATAAAACAAAAGAAAATAGAAGATAACCAAGGATAATATTGTTAAGTTGTGGAGACTGGGTCAGGATAGCGATCCGATGAGCTGATACTGAGCCGGGGCCCGTTTATCCACGTACCGGCACACTGGACGGAACCGTCGTCCCCAAGCTGTCACATCGTAACGGCCTATCCGTATGCTTCGAACTCTCCTGGAGTTATCAGAGTTTGAACTCAAACTCCAAATTCATTCAAGCCATACGGCCCTTGACAAATTCTAATAGTGTAAATGTGATACAACACTACGGAAATGATTTACAGTGGGATGGTGATGATCCGTTCTCTTCTTTTTGTTTTCTTTCATCTTTTTTTTTCTTTTTTTTGCTTTTTGTTTTCATCTTTTTTTTCTTTTATAGCATGCATCCATCAGTAAACAGGAATATTTCACAAGAAATAAACACTCAGATGTACAAAATATCAATCACAACAATTCACACAAGCAGGGGAAACATAGAAAGCAGAGTTTATCTGGCAAGGCACATGTGGCAACTTATTTATTTTTGTTTGTTTTATCCTTTTTCTTTTTCTTTTTTGATTTTGGATTCCTAATGTTCAATCATTACATGGCATTTGTTCTTCTCTTTTCAGGGTGCCTAGCATGTGGCAAAGGATGGCCGACTGAGCCTTTTCTGGTTCCTAAGCTCCTCTTTCGGAGGTCATGTGCTTCCAGAAGCAACTTTGCGGCACAGTGGCTTGTGCCAAAGGGGCCGAGCATGAGCTCGCAGTTCAGGTGGGCATGATTTGGTTTGGATTTTGACTACACAGTTCACCCACTTATCTTGACCTTGTGGGATGATTGGATCTGAAAGGCGGTGGAAATCCAGGACTTGCTAGCTCCTGTGGTCTGAGCAAAGAAGGAGCATGTCGCTCAATCAAAGCATGATGCCTAGACAACGGAGCTGGAGGAGGAGTGACGACGACACGTCGTTGAGGAATTTCCTCGAGACGTCTTGGAGCTGAAGGTTTCTCTCCGGATGGCGAAAAGAGAAGTAAAGCAAGAGACAATGGAGAGAAAGGCAAAGACGGAGCAGCACAGGAGGCCCAGGAGATGGAGCTCTGAGAGAAAGAGCATCCAAACACGTCACTTGCTCTGCAGATTGGAGGGGAGTTGAAGCTCACCATAGAAGAGCTCCTGGAGTTGGTAGCATCTCCATCGGCAAAGCAAAGGGGAGCTCAGCCAACAGCTTCGGATTCAAGAGCTTCGCGGCCATCGGGGTCGCAAGAGAAGCAGGAGAACGGCGAGGAGCACTGCCAAAGAGCAGGTGGGAACGTGTGGCTTGACAAGGTGATTTCTACGTCACAGAGCTCTAGAAAGCCTCCGAAGGACTTCCGTCTTCGGAGAGAGAAGAGAAGTGACTAGAAGGGTGACGAGGATTAGTGAGTGGCTTGCACACCCACTCTCTCCTCATGGCGGGCACAAACCCTTATATAGATATGTGAGTGGAATGACTTGGTTTGAACACGGCTTGTTTGCCCTAGATATGTTCCTTTTTCCCTACGCCTCTTCTCTACCACGTGGGTTCCCACATGACATACTCGACGAGATGTCTCCTTAAAACACGGAGTGGTGACTCACCATAGCCATGATTTTCAAAGGGAATCTGCCATCAGACTTCAACAATATCGGCCCGTGGTGCTCTTTTCCCACGTGAATGTCCCTCGTTTCCTTGTTTGCGCTAAAAGTAGTCGCAAAAGGACAAGGGACACGGGGAATCTTTGGACTAAATAGAAGTGGCGGGTCAACTAATCACGGCTCCGCTACATTTACTCCGCATGGCGAAGTGGCACGCGAGGGTACCGTGGCCATTGTTTTCAAAGGATCTACCACCAATTTCAACAATGTCGGTCGCTGATCCTGTTTTCCCGCATAAATGTCCCCTACTTCCTCCTTTATGTTAGAGATAGTCGCAACGGGACAATGAACACGGGGAATCTTCGGACCGAATAGGGAGGACGGGTCAACAAATCACGCCCCGAATCGATCACTCCACATGGTAGAGTGGGCGCGAGAGTAAAAGGAGAGTGCATTGTCGTAAAGGCTGTTGCTAGGGGTGATGGTGATAGATCTAGATCACCTCCTTTCCAATCCTATAAATACCTCCCCTTTCACTCGACTTGGAAGTACCAAAGTCATGAGAGTAGATTTGAGGAGTGTAAGTTTGTAAGGAGGGGAGGTAGTGAGTGTTGCTCATTTATTAGGATGGAGGGTGAATCTAGCTTCAGAGCAGAAGGTGAGTCTTCCCGCTCTTCGAAGAGGAGCAGATCTGGTAGCAGTTATAGAAGACTCTCAGAAGTTGAAGGACAACTGAGTGAGAGGACCCGATCACAGCTTGTACGTGGATCCCTTAGTTCCTTTCTTCATCTTTTCTTCTCCTTTCTTGCTTAGCAAGGCTCCCCTTTCTCACTTCTTGTGTATGTACAGAGCATGATGCGATCGCACATCTCGTGGGAGCTGGTAGTGGCGGCATATCGAGGTCTCCCGGACTTCCAGAAGGCCAGGCTAGACGTGATGGGGTTCGGGGCCTTCCTCCGAATCGAGCCAATTAAGCTCGACCTTGCCCTGATCCAAGCACTGCGTGAAAGATGGGACCCAGTGAGTCGGGCATTCCTGATGCCCTGGGGGAACATGGTGCCCAGCCTGGAAGACATGGTCCGCATCACGGGCCTGAAGGTAGATGGGGAAGCGGTGACTGGCGTCACCTACGCGGACTACAGAGAAGGTGCCCAGAAGCTGTTGGGGCTGGACCTCGACGGTCGGAAGAACATGTCAGTAGCCAAGGCATCGATCATGGAGGCGTTAGGGCTTACTGACATTCATCCACGGGATGACGAGTCCCTGGAGGAATTCATGGAAAGGGCAGAAAGAGGTGCCCGTACTGTATACTGCGTGGATGCCAGTAACTGGGAGAGGACCAATATGGACCTGAGGAGGTTCCTCCTCTTCCTGTTGGGCAAGTTGCTGCTGGGCTCCAAGGGAGACAACATACACTGCCGCTTCCTGGAGCTGCTCTTGGATTTGGAGAGAGTAGGACAATACGCCTGGGGAGCTGCCGTACTAGCGCATCTATTCACAGGTCTGTCGCAAAGGACAGGTAGAGAGGTGACAATAAATGGGTTTACGCCCTTCATCCAGGTAAAAGATTATTTTTTTATTTGTGGTTTTTGTTTTATGCTTTTTTTTTATATTTGTTGATGCCAATGACACATGATGGTGTAGCTATGGAGCTACTATTATATTCCAATGGGGAGAGCTCGACACTGGCGGCTAGTGACGATCCCGTTGGCTAGGCGGTGGCAACCCATCATGAGTACAGCACCATTATCCTACCAACTGATGGTGTTGAGACGGGAGCTACAAGAGTTCCCTGCAACGATGGTAGGATACTTTCTTCTATTTTTTTTATTTTGTTCATTTTTTTACCATTTTTTTGTATTTTTGAGTAACTAAGAAGATATGTACAACCCAACATAGGTGAAATGGAGGCCTTACTCGAATATGGTCGATGTCGACCAGCCATGGGTAATTGGAAGCCGTGCCCGGTTTGGACGGGACCTCTGGCTCCATTGTTTGAATGAAATTGAGCCACTAAGGCTACAATTAGCCATGAGGACCCTAGGGCTTGCCCAGGAATGGGTGGATATGACCACATCACCCAGCGTCGGGAAGAAGACGCGTGGGCCGGCAACCTGCGTTGATTGGAGGGTGCGCTTCCCCGAACAGTATGAAGACTGGCAACGGGGTGGCACGCTCGTGGAATCACAAGCGCAAGACAGTGAAGATTACCTACGGCTCTACAGGGCAATGTATGCGGAGAGGCTCCAGCTTGGAGGGCTTGTAGAGGTAAAGTAAAAACATAATTTGTTTTGTCTCTTTTACATTTTTTTCATTTTTTTTGATTTTTTTGTGAACTCATAAGCCATGGGTGTAGGATGCCAGTGACACCATAATAACGAACTTACGAGCTCGTTTGGCGGACACGGAGCAAGAGTTGAATGACACCCGAGCGGCTCTGGGTTCATCAGTAAGTGTGTATGTACATGCTCCTGGTATGATTTGAGATTCATGGCGCTAACCACTTAATGTCACCTCATGTGTCGCAGCGTGCCCAGCTCGATGCAGTTTCATCGGCAATGGGGGCAGACGGCGTTTCTTCTAGTTTATGGATTCCTACTTCAGAATTGGATCTACTCCACGAGCAGCTTGCTCATGCCACACAACGGGCCGCAGAGGCAGAAGGGATGCTTTCTGCACAGGTGAGGGTCTCACCATTTAATATCCCTTGTTCAAACCTTGCCATATGCCTGAGATGAAACGTATGGCAGGAGAAAGAAACACAGGAGGCACTTGCGCATGCCGCGCAGAAGGAAGCTAGAATAGCCGAGCTAGAGGAGGAACTACAGCGTCGTCCAGGTGAGGACTCTTCTAGGAATGCTGTGGAGCTGAGGATCACCCTTCAGCTGGAGAGGGAAGACAGAGAGAGAGAACGGGCCGAGAGAGAAAGGGACAGGGAAAGAGAGAAGGCCAAGAGATCGACCGAGAAAGAGGAGAAGAGGGCCATGGAGGCCCAATTATTTGAATTGAGGACCAGTCTCGGCCTCGCCGAGCAGTGGCTGAAGGATGGTGAGGAACGCTACCGAAGAGCACGAGAGCGTGGCTTTCGTGTTAGTAGCTTCTTTGCTGCCCCCGCAGATCGACGTCGGGGAGTGGAGATAGAAAGAGGACCACAAAGCGGTAGAAGTACCGCTTTTCATGGTTGGATAGCTCCTTCTAGAGTTTCTTGCCCAGAAAGCGGCGAGACGAGTAATGTAGAGAAGGAGGGTGGAACCTAATGTAAGCTCTCTTTTGTTGTTTATTTTTTTTTTGAATGGGAGTGGAATAAAATATTTTGTGTTTGGTTCTCTGCTTCTTTCTGATCTCTCGAATCCTTGCATACATCTAAGCAAACAAGTCAGTATTTCTGCTCTTACTTGCCCCTTCCTCAATAAGCAGACGAGGTTTTGAACTGTCCTTGATAACGAGTCAAGGGGCAAGCCTTTATTAACAAAGGCAATAATAAAAGACGATGATGAATGCGACAGACAAGCATACGGATGCAAGCGGAAATTTAAAAGTGGAATGCTGCATACAAATGCCAACATGCAAATTGTGATTTTTTTATTTTGGAGTTTGTTTATTTTTTTGGTCTTTTTTGTTTCCATTTTTTTTGCTTTGTATATATTTACATTTTTCTTCTTTTTTGGTGTTTTTGGATTTATTTTTTTTTATTTGATTTTGATTTATTCATTTTTTTGTTTTTTGCTAACGCATGATGACCACCCCATATAACATCTAACCTGCATGAGAACAGGGATTTCTTGCTAACCTCCCAAGTATCCTAAGTGCACATCTAGGTTGATTTGGGCCTCTAGACTCCTCAAGTACTAATCCCGCCGGCTAAGACTTATCCTGATGACAATACCATCATGCCATGCTTAGGCTCCCAGTTTCTTCCGACCGCAGGGATTCACCCAAAAAGTGTTCGAGGTAAATGATTTTTCCGACCCGGGTCTATTTCCTCACAACTCAAGATGATATGTAATGGAACACCTTGGAACCCAAACGACCAACCGCGCGACGTTGACACGGAATCAGACGCCGTCGCACCCGTAGGTGACGCGCTTGCATTGGTCTAAGCCCGAGGTTAGGCTAAGAAGACATCAAGATGGTAGATAAGGGTCTTAACCGGCCAGAAACACGGAGATTCTTTCACGACAACGGCTTTTGCTTTTCAAAAATGGACAACATATGTTTGTATTGAAATGAGGTTACAAGCTTTGGCAAGCTTCACCCTTCGGGAACTCCATTGAGCCTTCATCTTCAGGGGAAGAAGGAAGAATATTGGGGGTAAACCTCCTGAGAGGACCGGTAAAACCGTTAACCCGGCGAGCCAGTAGGGGCACACTTAACTTCCCCTTTTGGGCAACTTCAGACCAAATCTCGAGCATTTACATCTCATGACCCCTTTTGTATAGAATTTGACTTTCAGTCAAAAGGGTTTCATTTGTGGGATCAGGCACGGTTACGACCAGGCTTTTCACTTGACTTTGATTTTGTTCTTCTTTTCTGATTTTTCTTGACAGATTTTTGCGAGGGACATAGTATTTTGACATTATGGAATCCCTCTTGGATGCCTGCGGGGACACTGCCCTCTTCTCGTGCTCAGACCCATGCTCGAGGAATTGGGCCCTACTCTCACCCTAGGGGTTGTGTTCGTGTTTCCCATGCTCAGCGTTTTAAGGGCGCCGGCTGTCTCATTCAGTCGAAGAGAGAGAGAATAAAGATTTAAGCCTTCTGGAGACCTTCTGGGTGAGGCCTCACCATAAGCGATGCTACCGATCTTTTTATAGAACACATGTATACATGCATGTTGCCTTCTTTTGAGGGGGCATAAGTCGAACTAGTCGGACAGGGATCTCCGCGGTTCTGGCAAACCAAGACCTGAGACCTACCAAGTCTTAGTGGGCCCTATCCTAACATGAAGGTGAGATGCGATAACTTGATTGCATGGTGGTCTCCAGACATTAGCATTTTGAATTTTCTATATTTTTTTTCTTTTCATTTTTTTCATTTTTTTGTTATTGTATGTATACATATTTTTGTTGTTTTCTATTTTTTTTATTTTTTCGTTTCATCATTTTTTGACACTATGTACACCTATCTAAGGGTAGTACTTCTTAAGATAAAGCCCATTCCAAGGGTGAGATAACTCGACTCCTTCAGCATTGACTAACCTGTAGGCGTTGCCAGGATGCACAGCCTGAACCATATACGGTCCTTCCCAATTGGGTTGTAGTTTAGAACGCGGCCCACCAGGTTTTACAAACATTCTTTTCACTACCATTTCACCGACTTGAAATTTCCTTTCAATGACCTTCTTTTGATAAAAAACGTGTGAGTCTGTTCTGATATACACGTGCATGCTCGGCAGCGGCCAACGCTTCTCGTCTAAGAGTTCCAACTGGGCAAGGAGAGAATCGCGACGTTCGTCGAGGGGAAGGTCCTTGTCCAACTGTACTCTTAGAGAGGGAACCAGAATCTCGTACGGAACTACCGCCTCCATCCATAAGTAAGGGTGAACGGAGTTTGCCCAGTGGGGGTCCGAATTGAAGTGCGATAGACCCATAGAGCTTCAATAAGCTTTTCAGGCCAATCCGAGAATCTGCTAGACTCACATGTTTTCTTTATGATTTTAATCAAGGTTTTATTAGTGGCCTCTGCTTGGCCATTGCCTTGTGGATAATATGGTGATGAATGATGCAATGCAATCTTATACCTTTTGCAGATGTCCTGAAGATCCTGAGAAATGAATTGTGGCCCATTATCGGTGATGATAGTTCTTGGAATGCCGAACCTGACAATGATGTTCTTCATGATGAACTTGCAAACAGTTGATGCCTTGATTTCCGCGTAGGCTTCAGCTTCAGCCCACTTGGTGAAGTACTCCGTTGCGGTGAGGATGAAGGATTTTTGTTTAGTAAGGGAGTTAGGATCACCAAGAGGACCAATGATGTCGAATGCCCACATGGAGAAAGGCCATGGGGAGGACACTGGATGGAGAGAGGAAGATGGGGAATGATCTTATCGGCGTGAAGTTGACACTTGACACACCTACGAACATAGACATCACAGTCTTTCTCCATGGTGGGCCAGTAAAAGTCTTGCCGAATGATCTTCTTAGCAATCATTTGGCTATTTACATGGCCACCACACACACCTGAGTGTGCTTCCTCTATACATTTCCAGGACTCATCGTCATCAAGACATCTTAGAAGAACACCAGTAAGGCTTCTTTTATACAGCAATCCTCCAACCAATGTGTACCTATGGACAACTCTCCTTATGGCTTTCCTGTCTTCTACTGTAGTTTATTGTAAAGGAATGGTGCGAAAAAAAAGGATTACACAGAAGATGCCTAGAAGAATTTACAAGATAAGAAAGGAATCAAAGAAAAAGGTGAGAACTAAAGCCTCGAAAGCAGTATGAGAACGGGCAGATGCCTGAGACAATTGATATGACATGAATCGAGTCAGACTCGGGATCAAGATCGAGAGGAATTAGAAATTGGTGAATCGAGAGAGGCGGATCCAGAGGGTTCGGATGTAAAGGAGGAAAATCAGAGGAGAATGGATCCAGAGGTTCCAGAGGAAGAAAATGATGAGGGACGCGATGCCCTGGGAAAAGGTATGCAAAAAGGTAATTTAAAGGGATGAAAAGGACGAAGGACACAATGTCACGGAAGAACAAAAGGATAAATCGGAAGAAGGAAAGGCCCGAAGACTTCGGACGGATATGAAAAGGAAGGGCATGATGCCCTAGGAGGGATGGATAACAAGATGAGAAATCTGGAGGTCCCGGAGGGATATGAAAAGGAAGGGTGCGATGCCCTGAGAGAGATGGAGAATGATATGTGAAATCCGGAGGTTCCGGAGGGAGATGAGAGACGATAAAGATACGGAATTAAACATGGAGGGGTCTGGAGGTTTCGGACGGGGTGGAATGTGAGGGTAGGATAAAGACAAGGAACTAAACAGAGGGTCCGGAGGTTCCGACGGGGATGAATATAGGGGTCCGGAGATTCCGGACGAGGTGGAAGGTAAGGGTCCGGAGGCTCCGGAGGGGGATGAGAGATGGATAAAGACAGGGGATTAAACATGGAGGGGTCCGGGGGCTCCGGACGAGGATAGGAGGTGGATAAAGACGTGGAATTAAACATGGAGGGGTCCGGAGGTTCCGGACGAGGATGAATATAGGGGTCCGGAGATTCCGGACGAGGTGGAAGGTAAGGATCCGGAGGCTCCGGAGGGGGTGGAATATGAGGGTCCAGGGACCCTAGAGCAGAGGAGGAGCTTGATTGCGTAGATCTGGATGATGGAAAGCGTCCCCTCAGCCAATAGATCACCCATAAAAAGAAGCAGAATAACAACATGAATAGAGATGGAATGGAATATGAAGTGGATGGGCTACAGGATGGCTCCTCAACAGGAGATTTATCACCCTTAAGCTCCATTTTATGCTTTCCCTTCTTGCTAGTGGATACTCTCTCACAGGGCGGCCTCTCAACCTTTAATATAGCTTCTTGGCCTCTTGGCCTCGCAGGCCACTCTCTCCAATTATGTGGCCCAAAAGACGGCCTGGTCCTTCCCTGACCAACCGGCTTAATCGGTGCGATCAGCGCACACGGACTCTCATTTGATAAACTCTTAATAAGACCCCTCGAATGTTCAAAAATGATCGATAACTCTCTTGGCAAATAATCATAGCAAAAGCTTGAGAGTTCCACTTGTGTAGTTGGGATCTTGACATGGAATGGCTCCTTTGAAAATAACTCCCTTGATAAATAAATGGTATCTATCATTGAGAATTTGACCTTCGGCATAAGGAGCTTCTTATTTGATGCACTGCTCAAGGATGTTGGAATATCATGTGTGAATATGCTTGGTAGCATAGGTGTTCGCCCCTTGCATGGAAGTTGGTAGGGAGTAGACAAAACGTCAAAAGCTTCCAACAAAGAGCGGCCTGACCCACCCCTGAGCATAGAGTTCATCATCTCCTCGGCAGTAGAATGTGTCATCACTATGCATGAGGAGATCCCCTTCTTTTGATTGGCCATTTGGATTATGACCGAACAAGGGGTAATGAGAGCCGTGAAAGAATGTTGGCCAATGAGTAACGTGATCGTTATTGTTTTGGCCCTTGATTTACTTAGCACCAATTCCTGAGAGTCCTTTTTGATGGACATTGGTACAGATGGAGATTCGGCCTTCTCAAAGGTGACCGGTACAAGAACTCGAATTGGCATTCGGCATATGAAATCTTGAATTTTGAACGGCATAGCCGTAACCGAATTCTTCTTGTCCGATTCTTGATCATCACCTTTGGCACATGTATTTATAAGAATACACCCACTCCGAGAGGTGATAGAAAGAGGTGAGTCGGAAACAACATGATCGGATAATGGAGGTTCAATGGAAGGGGTTATAGAAAGGGTAGATGGAAGTTGAAACACGGCGAGCTTCTTCTCTTGCTCGGGAGTAGATGAGGTTGACTCGGGTGCAAAAATGGATGGGCCCTGCTCAGGGTTAACCACGGGTTTGGGTATGAGGTTGGGTGGAGGAACACAAGTGGTTGAGTTTAGTGATACAAGGCTAGCAGAGGTTTTAGGTAGGGATGGAGGGTTACTCGGTTGGGGACAACGGCCAATGGGAGGTTCGATGGAATTCGATGGTATGGAGGTTACTTGTATAGTTGGAGGGGTAACGGTAGGAGGCTTGGTGTGTAAGAAGCTTCGAGTTTTGGTAGTACATGAGGGGTTTAGGGTAGGAAGTGATTCATGGTGCATTGACGCGGGTTGTTGGAGAATCGACCCATCATCGTAACACCATGATGTCTCATAAGCAGGGGTAAGACTAGTGACTTCATCCTGAGCATGGGGTTCTTGTGAGAGCAGTGGAAGAGGGAAACAAAGAAAACTTGGAGTAGGTGTATATTCAAAATCTTCATAAATTTCATCATGTGCCATTTCCAATACTTTATGATCATCAAGTTCAAATGGACGTCGTGGTGGAGGCGTGTTGATGAGTGGAGATGGTGTATATCGACATGAAGGATTTTGTGGATATGAATGCAGAGGCGGAGGGCCATATGAATGAGTGTAATGAATGAATGGTGGGTGGACGACATCCACTTGATCGTTAAAACTTGGGAGAACTTCTTGCTCACTCATATTCTCAATGCCATACTCATCTCTTCTCTCCTTCCAATCATTCTCCATTTTAGTGATGTTATTCATGAAAGTGTGAAGGGGATTGACTTGAGGAGGAGGAGGAGGCGGTCGCGGACTCGTGATCCTCTTTAACTGTTCCTCCATTTGATCAATTTTAGCAATGATAGCTTGTTGGAGAGGTGTAACTTGTGAAGTTGAGGGTCGACTTTGAGACTTTGGAGGGGAGGCTTGACATGAAGGCCGTGAAGGAGAAAGGGAGTGAGGTGTGCCCATGGAATGACCCGGCCGAACCGGGGTACGAGGGATAGCCAGATTTTGGGGCCATGAGGGATGCTGAAATGAGGGAGGTGGTTGACCCACGTAGCCCTGAAAAGGAGCAGCACGAGGACCACCTATGGCGCATGGATGACCTAGGGGAGAGGGAGAGGTAGAACCCCTCTTAATGACAGCTTGGATGGCTTCAAGTTGTTGAGGGGTAAGGGAATTGATGTAAGGAGCTAGGACATCTAAGGCATAGGGAGCACTAATGGAGGAGGAAGCTCCCCCGACAATGGCCTGTACTCCATGTGGAGACTGATAAGATGGACCAACATCCATGGCACGGACCCCTGGCTCGCCTTAGTAGCCCTGGTCCGGGTTATACTCTCCATAAGAGTAACAACCTAGGTCATGCATTTGGGGTTCATAGCTGAAGGCCTCGGCCTCGAAAGCATTGTGATTGTGTTGAGCCATCCATCACGTTTTTCGAGAACATAATGGCAAACACCAGCAAACAATTAACAGAGATTAACATACAAGTGGATGATCTTACGCCACTTTTGTTTTGTTTTGTTTTAACTCTTTTTTGTCCTTTTTTAACAAATGTAAAAATTCACACAAAATTTGCAAGAAAACCTAGTTACACCTTTATTTGATCGCCGTGTCAACTAGGGACACTCGTCTCACCACGGATATGTAACTAACTTCGGGGTACTTCAGTGGTACAACCTGCCCAGTGAACGAAGAGGGAATCCTTCGATATCGGGGACTTACGGAGGTCCCGATGGAGGAGATCCTAGTCCGTCGAGAGGAATTCCCGACGGAGAGTCCTTCCTTCACCCGGAAAGGGTGATCCTTAGAAAAAAATAAAAATAAAGATAAAATAAGGGAAGATGATATGCAATGCAGTGCTGAATTATATAACACAAATAGAACAGGAATAAACACAAATAAAATAGAGATCTACACAAAAATACAACAGATATAACAGTGATATACCAGAGATATAAAAACAGTAAACAGATAGAGTAGGATATGACCGTTCTTCTTTCCGAGCCGACACAGACTAGAAATCACAAAAGAGGGGACTAAGAGGGTGCACGTGGTGCACGAGGGGGATGACGTAGCGCACGCGGGCGTAATAAGGAAGGGCACACGTGGGTGCCAAGTAGAGGGGAGCACACGTGGGTGCCAAATGGAGGGGGAGTGCACAAGATGCATGAGATAACGTTGACCTCTAAAGTAACCACAAAGGACCGGGGGGAGTGCTGCACGAGGGGAGTGGGCGCACGTGGGCGCAATAGGGAGGGGCACACGCGGGTGCAGAAAAAAGAGAGGCACACGTGGGTGCCAAAAGAGGGAGGCACACGTGGGTGCCGAGAGTAAGGGTAACCAAAAAAAGCAAAAAGCATGTCCCACCGTGATCGCCAGAGATGTGAACGCGTCATGTGGTGGACTGAGAGAGAGAGATGGGGTTTCTCCCTCTCTTAGTGAAAGGAAACAAAATGATGAAATGAAACGCGTGCGTAAAGGGGGTGAAATAGAAAAAAGTGGAGAGTACAACCTGTAGTAGGAATACTGCAGACCTAGACTTACCGAACTCCGGTACGTGGCGGAGGTAGGGATCCGAAGACCCTCTCGCGCAAACTAAACTCCTTTCCCAGTAGGCGTGGCCTACCGTTCCGTGAGTAGTTTTTTATATACCGGGTGCGAGCCTGGGACTCTACGTAGTAGAAATTGGCAGACGGATTGACACACGTGGACTCGGATTTTGGAACGGTATATCACTCCTCACACAATTATAATAACAAAAATATAACAGAGAGTAAACAGACCGCCGCAGGACATTGGTCCTTGCGGGATTTTAACAGTAATATAACAAAGTGCAGAAAGGAAGTGCTGAAAGTAAATGACCACGGTGAAATGACTCACCGCGGCCGATTATGGTACAAATAGACCCGTGCGGGATTTAACTCTTCGCGGGTATTATTAACACAAAATAAAAATTACAAGCACGCGTTTGGTGGTGTGATCGCCAGGGACCGAGGGTCCCGAATTGATTGATCGCTTTTGCCTTTGACGCGGGATGACGTGGGCTCCTTCTTCCTCTTCGTTCGGCAGGCCGAAGAAGAGGGCTTTTGAGTGGTTACCCTGCAAAAAGAACAAACACAGAAATAACAATTAAGTCAGAACGGTAATATGACATCAATTCATGAAATAACATAACATAAGTAACAGATAAAAATGCCAGAAATAACAAGGGGTGAGGGGAGCTTATTTAGAAGCCCGGTGGGCTTCGAAAGATACTCCAGAAATTGTGAGAACGCGTGGCACGACAGAGAAATTCTCCTCACATACACAAACACCTGAAATCACTTAGAACAATGAGTCCTTTTTATTGCATGAATTTAGATACGGCCATACATATAAAAATATAATACACACACTCATATATATATTCATATAGAAGTACACATCTAAATATATATATATATATATTATAATATATATACATATATATCTAGATATATATCTATATTTACATGATAAAATAAGATAAACAACAGAAATAAAGTAAAATGAAATAAAAATCTGAGAGAGATCATGAGGGGGTGACAACGAGAGAGAGAGAGAGAGACCTGCGAAAGGGATTGAGAGAGAAGAGAGACAGAGGTGAGGTGTTAGAGAAAGAGGAATAAAAAAAATGAAAAAAAAGAGATGAGAGGGAAATCGGTAGAGAGAACAGAGAGAGAAGGTGAGAGGGGAATAAAATAAAAAAGAAAGAGATGAGAGAGGGATCGAGAGGGAGAGAGGCAGAGAAATCGTGTTGGAGAGGTGAGAGAGAAGAATAAAATAAAACAAAACGAAAACAGATGAGGGAGAGAGAGATGAGAGATTGCGGGAGAGGGGAGGAGAAGGGGAAGGAAAATAATAAAAAAATAAAATGAGAGGGAGAGAGAGAACTCGATGGAGGGGGAGAAACAGACACGGGGGGAGAGAGAGAGAAGAGAGAGGGTGAGAGAGAGAGAATCGCGGCGGGATGAGAGAGGGGGGATGCGAGAGAGAGAACATAGAGAGGGAGAGGGGGAGAGAGAGATAGAGAAAGGGAGAGAACATAGAGGGGGTGAGAGAGGACTGTATAAAATAAAATAAATAAAAAAATAGAGAACGAGAGAGAGAGGGGGGGAGAGCCGCAAGATGAGAGAGAGAGAGAGAAAGGGAGAGAACAGAGAGGGGGTGAGAGAGGAGTGTATAAAATAAAATAAATAAAAAATAGAGAACGGGAGAGAGAGAGGGGGAGAGAGAGCCGCGAGATGAGAGAGAGAGAAAGGGAGAGAATAGAGAGGGGGTGAGAGAGGAGTGTATAAAATAAAAAAAATAAAAAAATAGAGAACGAGAGAGAGAGGGGGAGAGAGCCGCGAGATGAGAGAGAGAGAGAGAGAAAGGGAGACAACAGAGAGGGGGTGAGAGAGGAGTGTATAAAATAAAATAAATAAAAAAATAGAGAACGAGAGAGAGAGGGGGAGAGAGCCGCGAGAGGGGGCAGTGAGCTCGGGGTTGAGGCCCGCGGCGGATCTGCTCGGCGGAGGGGTCGCGGCGGTGGCCGGCAAGATGGACGGCGGTCATGGCAATGGCGACGTGGGGGGCGTCCGTAGGTGGGAGGCGGCTCCACAGCGGTGAGGGCGTGTGCAGGTGGGAGGTGAGCTGCGGACGTAGGCAGCGGTTGCGGCGGTCGCGGCAGCGGCGTCCAGTGAGGGTGTAGCGGAAGTGGACGATGCCGACGGTGAAGGTGGTGGCGATGTGGTCGTCGTCGGCGATGGCCGGGGTCGACGCGGGGGTGCACCGGCGTGGTGGTCGCAGTGGTGCGGCAGGGAGTGCAGGCGAGGAGGTCGTGGTCGCTGTCGACGTCCATGCGGCGGGGGTCTCGCGGGGGCATGGGGTTGTGACGACTGGGTGGTGGCGTCATTGTGGGCGACGGTGCATGCACGGGGGAGCTGGAGGCGTCGTCGGGCGGTGGCACAGTGGTCTTGCGGCAGTGGTGCTCGCGGACGGTGCGGAAGGCGACCGTGGTGGTTGTGAGGGACGTGGAGGTGGAGGCCGGACGATGAGGAGTGGGCACGGAGTGGCCGGCGGCAGTGTCCGGGGGTTGGTCACGGCGGTCGAGCGTCCACAGCAAGGCGAAGGAGTGCTCACGATGGGAGGCTCGTCGGCGAGATGGCGTCGACAATGAGGTCGCGTCTCCGGCGTGGGCTCACGAAGGCGTAGCGGTGAAGAGTGGCGACAGCGGCAACAAGGGGAGAGATGGGGAAGGCTGATGGGCGTGAGGGCTAGCGGCATGCACAAGGGGGGCGAGGGTGGCTCGCTGCTGGGTTCGGCTAGGTGTACCTGCAGTGGAGGAATATGTCGTGGATAAGAGGGAAGTGGTGTGAGTGGAGGTGGGTTGCGGGTGTAGAAGGGAGAGAGTGGAGAGGAAGGGCCAGGATCGATAGAAGAGAGGAAGAGGAGATGGTTTTACGTGAGTGGTGTTAGAAAGAAAACAGAGAAAGGGAGATGGAAGAGGGGGCTGTCGTCCATGAAGGTCAGTGGCTCACGTGGGGTGTTGGGGAACAAAAGAAAGTGGGAACATGGGGATAAGAGAGTGACAAGAGAGAAGTGGGGAGGGAGAGAGCAAAGGACAAAAGAAAGAGAGAGGGAGTGGGAGAAGGTGCGTTGGATCTAGATTCTCTCTGCGGTAGAATAATAAGAAAAAACAAACGAAAGGATAGAGACATGAGAGAGGGAGATGCTTTATGTTGGGTGGCTGGAAAAGAAAGAAAGAGAGGGTGAGGGGTGATTAAGAATAATAGAGATAGATTAGTGATAATAAGGATTAGATTAAGGATAAGTAATATTAATATATGTATTAGTATATATCTTTTTATTGATTTCCCCTTTATATATATATATACATAAAATTATTTATTTTTATGTATTAGGAATAACCTTTTGAATTTTTGTGTATTTTTAATAACCTTTTTTTGATTTTTTTGTATTTTCTTATAACTTTTTTTATTTTTTTATTATTATTTTTTGAATTTTTTATAAGCTCTTTTTTTATAAGCTTTTCTCATTTTTTTGTATTTTTCTAACCTTTTCTGATTATTCACTTTAGGACATGTTTACTTTGGATGTACACACTTGCTATGCTTAGACTTTGATGCTTAGACATAGAATGTACAGACTTATGGATGTGTAGACTTGGTGGGAATGTATAGACTTGGGGGGAATGTGTAGACATGGAGTGTACAGACTTAGGAGGAATGTATAGACTTGGAAGGAATGTGTAGATTTGGAATGAATGTATAGACTTTGGAGATGAATGTATAGACTTGGAGGGATGTATGGACTTTGGATATGAATGTGTAGACTTTGGAGATGAATGTATAAACTTGGAGGAATGTATAGACTTTGGAGATGAATGTATAGACTTGGAGTGAATGGATTTAGAGATTGTATAGACTTTGGAGAATGTATAGACTTGATGGGAATGTATAAACTTTGGAGATGAATGTATAGACCTTGGAGATGAATGTGTAGACTTGGAGGAATGTATAGACTTGAAGGAATGTGTAGACTTTGGAGATGCATGGATTTAGGGATTGTATAGACTTTGGAGAATGTACAGACTTGCCGGATGTGTAGACTTGGTGACGTGTAGACTGGGTGGGAATGTATAGACTTGGGGGGAATGTGTAGACATGGAGTGTGCAGACTTGGAAGGAATGTATAGACTTGGAAGGAATGTGTAGACTTGGAATGAATGTATAGACTTTGGAGATGAATGTATAGACTTGGAGGGATGTATAGACTTTGGAGATGAATGTATAGACTTTGGAGATGAATGTATAAACTTGGAGAAATGTATAGACTTTGGAGATGAATGTATAGACTTGGAGTGAATGTATAGACTTTGGAGATGAATGTATAGACTTGGAGTGAATGTATAGACTTGGAATGAATGGATTTAGGGATTGTATAGACTTTGGAGAATGTATAGACTTGGTGGGAATGTATAGACTTGGAGGAATGTATAGACTTTGGAGATGAATGTATAGACCTTGTGTTAGATTTTTGAGACTTCCCTAGTGTTTTAATGATGAGCAACACTGTGTTAAATATTATCATTTTAATCAGATATCTTGCGTAATGTTATGCATTTGAAATTTCTATGATTAACAGGAAAACTGCTATGAGGTAGTACCTTGTATGTCCGTACTGTTGCTTTCTTACTTCGTGTTGTTTGTGTTTACTACACTTCGTGTTGTCCGTTTTGAACGTCGTTATTTGTTCCATCGCATGCTGAACACTGCAGCACCTCGTGCTGCTTTCTGTGCCAACTCGTGTCGCTCCATCTGTGTCACCCCTATGTCTTCGAGTCTTATGTTCTGGCCAAGTCTATACAGCCTCATCTTTACCTTCGTTCCAAGCCAAAGTCTACACATTCGTTTATTTGGGCAAAGTCCATACATCGTGGCCTTGAACTCTCAGTCTGTACACTCTTTATTTCAAAGTCTGTATATTGTTGCCTTGAAGACTGTTCCAAGTCTATACATCCACTTGAATGCAAAGTCTACACATCGCCTGATATCATATGAAGGTTGTTCGTTGGAAGTGTCTGTCTTGCTTTGTGACCACACTTCATGTCGGTTTCCATTTTCGTCTTCGAGTTGGTTTCAGTCCATGTCGTTTCGTGTCGTCCTCGTCTTCGAGTCGTTCGTAAGTTCGAGCAATTTTGTGTTCGAGTTGTTCTTTGTTTATGTCTTCGTGTTGTTCCTTGTTTTTGTCTTCGTGTTGTTTCTGTGTTTGTGTCTTCGTGTTATCTTTTGTGCTTGTGTCTTCGTGTTATTTTTGTGTTTGAGTCTTCATGTTATTTCTGTGTTTGTGTCTTAGTGTTGTTTTTATGACTTCGTGTTGCCTCTTTCTATCTTCGTCCAGGTTTCTTCTGATCGCGTGTTTTACTGCCGTTTTACTCCGTGTTATTTCCTTCTCACCTCGTGCTGTTCTCATCTGACTTCGTATCGTTCTCTTTGTAGTGTTAGCTTTATTATTGTGTATCTCGTGTCATTCTCTTCGTAGTGTTTGTTTTGTTACAGTGATACTTCGTGTCGTTCTCTTTGTAGTGTTAGCTTTATTAGTGTGTATCTCGTGTCGTTCTCTTTTTACCTCGTGCTGTTTTCATCTGACCTCGTGTCATTCTCTCTTTATTTCGTACTATAGTAATCTTGTATATCTCGTGTCGTTCTCAGTACAGTGCATCTCGTATTGCTATCACATACCTCATGCAGTTTTAGTTTTTGTGGCCCTGAGTTTTAATGGTTTTAATTTCTTTGCAGGAGAAGAAGAAGAAGAAAAAAAGAAGAAGGTGGTCGAGGAAGAATATTCTCCAGTGACTGGGCTGCACGTGATCCAATACTAAAGGAACCAATACTATAAAGGCACGTGGCAAGAAGGTTCTGGATCGAGCGCGGGAAGCACACGCCTTGCATGCACCCTCCTGATCGCTTATAAAAGCACTGCCTCACCATCTACGAAAAGTGAGGAGCTCCAAGATTATAGAGAAGAAATTTGAGTGAGAGCAGAAGAGAAAGAGCCTCCCTGAGAAACTAGAGTGTTCCAGTTGAGAGAGAAGAGAGAGCAGAAGAGTGATCAGAAGATGGGTATTGACTTACGGATCAAATCCGAAGTCTGCTGCTCAATTTGAGCTACATTGTTTCCAGTTTCTGAAATTTAGCTTCCTTCTTTCTTGTTTTCATTTTTATCTGTTTTTCTTTCTTGATTGAAAGTTCTCTGTGTTACCTCCTGGTGTTCAGGGGAAGAGAGAGACATGTTCTCTCTGGTTCACTTGCAACAGAGGTTGCAGTATTGTTCCCTCTCGTAGAAGAGGTGTTCCCTCTAGGCTTCAGAGGAAGAGAGACCTTGGTCTCTGGTTCTAGTGACTGCAGATCACTAGTGTTCCCTCCGGTTGGAGGAAGAGGAAATTGTTTCCTAGTTTCTAGGGACTTGGCGTCCTTAGGGTTCCCTCCGGGTGTGGAGGAAGAGGGGAGGGTGTTCCCCTGGTGAAGCTGTGAATCAGCCGTTGTCGCAGACTGAGTCTGCTTTGCTAGCAGGTGCTAGTGGAAGCCTCACTTCGATTTGAAGTGGGGTGGATGTAGGCAGACTGGAGGTCTGACTGAACCACCTTAAAAACCTCTGGGTACTCGTGTGATTGTCTGTGGTGATTTTGTGGTGTGCCTTCTATCCACTCGAGCTATTGTCCGCACTGCGTTTTTGTGGGTTCAACTCCGAGATTGCTTGTTTTAAGTGAATCATTCTTCAATAATTTTTTAATCGGTTGAAAACAGTGATCTATTCATCCCCTCCCCTTCTAGATCACTTCATATTTCTTGTATCACTTGGTATCAGAGAGGGTATTTCCCAATATGTGGTCCAACGGCCAGGGAAACGGATCCATTGGTCCTCGCAGCTACATTACTGAAGGGCACATCTCAAGTGAAAGCTACCAAGATCAATACGCTTACAACTTAGTATGAGTTGTTTAAGATGAAGCCAGAGGAGTCGATCACAGAAATGTATGCTAGATTGTCTGTGATCATCAATAGTCTGAGAGGATTTGGAAAGGAGATTCAGCAAGAAGACATTGTCAGGAAGATCCTTAGGTCCCTAACTCCCATCTGGGATACTAAGGTGACCGTCATAGAGAATCTAGAGATTTATCCACCATGTCAGTAACCCAGCTGATTGGGTCTCTCATGACCCACGAAATGAACTTCAGACAAGGGAATGATGGATATGACAGAAAGGGAAAGAATGTTGCTCTGAAAGTCTCACGACATACTAAGAAGAGCAGCAGCAGCAGCAGCAGCAGTGGTGGTAGCAGCGAAGACTCTGACGGATTCTCAGACCTGGACAAGGGCGAGCAGGCCATGCTCACCAGGCAATTCAGAAAGTTCTTGAGAACTAAAGGGAAATTTTACAGGAGAAAGAGATTTAATGCTGCAAGGAAGTCTCCTGAACGAGAACTTGAGAAGAACCGGTTTGTTAAGAAAGTTACATGCTACCATTGTCAGAAACCTGGTCACATGAAAAGTGAATGTCCAGAGCTGCAAGCTAAAGCTCCCGGATACCAGAAGAAGATGGTGCACAAGAAGAAGAAAGCTATGCTGTGCACAAGGAGCGACGAGGAGGAGGATCCAGAAGCCACCTCGTCCAGTGAAGGTGAAGAGAAGACTTGCCTCATGGCCAACCATGAGGAAGAGGTAACGAACTTATTTGAGAATTTTACTTTGGATGATTGGGAGGATGCCTATGGCGACCTGTTAGCTAAATATAATTTTCTAACCAAGGAGCACAGAATGCTTAAACGAAAGTTTCACTCTGTTTCTGAGGAACACTCTATTGCTGTTACGGACAACATGAAAACCAAGGAGATGGCCATTGAGCTAGATCAGGCTAGAGGTGAGATCGAGAAGTTTAGAATGGAAAGAGAGGAAAATCTAGCTAGGATGAATGAGCTGAAGAGTAAAACTGAAGAGAGTAAAAAGGAGTTTAGATTGATTGCAGAAAAATATGAGGCGGATAGAAAAGTTAATCAGGAACTCCAGGACCAATGTAACAAACTTCAGAAGGAGATTGAGGACAAAGGAAAAATGCTAGAAAAATTTACAGAGGGGAGAAACAATCTGGATGCCCTTCTGGGGTTGAGGGTAAACTTCAATAGGGAGGGATTAGGATACAATCCCACAAGTAAAAAACCCTTTGAATTCAAAACTGTCACGTTCTGCCCCGCCAAGGGCAAAGAAAAACTGGAAACCCCATCCAGTTCCAAATCAGTCTCTACATTGAAGGTTTCGACCAGTAAATCTATTCAATCCACTGGTCAGCAGGCTAAGTCAGGAAATCCTGAGACTAGAAGTGTTCTTGTGCAACAGTTGTGGAACAAAGGTTTTCACAAGACCATTCCTATTGATGTCACTAGAAAGGTGAACAGCTTTGCGGAGAAAGTTCAGCATGCTAGTTATCAAGGAAAGCATGCAAACATGCACCACCTTCAGTACAATTTTCATTTGAACAAAGATGGTTACATGAATTATGCTCAGCACACACGTGTTTCCTCTAAGAGGCCAAACAACAATTTCTCTGCTTGGAAACAGCATAATTTTAATAGGAATAGGCTCATTCAACACCCACTGAGAAATGCCAAGAAGGAAGAATCAATCTACATGAAATCACTGAAAAGAATAGTAAAACAAATGTGGATTCCTAAGTGTGATTTGGATAAATTGAAAACTGTCTTTGGTCCCAATTTGAATTGGGTCCCACATTACTGTGTTTGAACTCTCGCAGGTTAGCCTGGTAGCCGAGCATAATAAGTGGTATCTTGATAGCGGCTGTAGCAGGCACATGACAGGAGACCGGTCCAAATTTAGCAAACTGAAAATGAAGTTTGGGGGCCTGGTCAAATTCGGTGGAAATAACAGAGGAAGAATAATTGGAATTGGTACAGTTGGTAAGTCCTCTACTAACTCCATTGAAGATGTGTATCTTGTAGAAGGACTTCAGCACAACTTGATAAGTATAAGTCAACTCTGCGACAAAGGACACAAGGTACTCTTTGACCACAATTCCTGCACTGTTTTTGAGCTGAATTCTGATAACGTCATGTTCAAAGGTCATAGAGTAAACAACGTATACATCGTAGACCTGGATGATAATCCTGAAACTAACTTGTGTATGTTTGCTAACTCTGAACAGGTTACTTTTGACTGGCATAGGCATCTAGGCCATGCCAGTTTGTCTACAATGAATAAACTGTCTAAGCATAACCTAGTTAGAGGTTTGCCCAGAATAAGATTTCAGTTAGGGTCCAAGCTATGTGATGCTTGTGCACAAGGTAAACAGACTCGTGCAGTTTTTAAGTTGAGAACTGAGAGTCTTTCATGTAAACCGCTGCAGCATTTGCACATGGATCTCTTTGGTCCTACTCGCATACAAAGTTTGTCAGGTAAGAGATATGGATTAGTCATAGTTGATGACTTCACTAGATTTTCTTGGTTGTTTTGTTTAGCAAATAAAAATGATGTTTTTGGTCACTTTGAAGAACTGTTCAATAAAATCAAACTACAAGGTGAACATAATATCATTACAATTCAGTCTGACCATGGAGGAGAGTTTGAGAACTCTTCATTTTCTGAATTTTGCTCAAGAGAGAGAGTGACTCACAAATTCTCTTCTCCCAGGACACCGGAGCAGAACGGAATTGTTGAGAGAAGAAACAGGTCAATCATTGAAATGGCCAGGACTATGCTGATCGAGAGTGGACTTCCAAGGAGATTTTGGGCTGAAGCTGCGAATACTGCATGCTACATTTTAAACCGAGCCTTGGTAAGACCTACTCATAGGAAAACTCCTTATGAACTTCTCAAGGGTAAGCTGCCAAACATTTCTTACTTTAAAGTTTTTGGCTCCAATTGTTTTATTCACAATAATGGTAAGAATGGTTTGGACAAATTTGAAGCTAGAAGCTCTCCTGGAATTTTTCTTGGATATTCAGAAACCTCAAGGGCCTACAGAGTTTTCAATAAAGATGATCAAACTGTTGAAGAAACACCGCATGTAGTGTTTGATGAAAATGATTTCTCTAACAAAGTGATGAATGATGACAGGGAGCCATCTAATGAGGGAGATTTCTTGGAGAGAATTGAAGAAGAAGAGATGCAGCCAGCTGCTCAACCAGAAAACTCACAGCAAGAAGGAGCAGCTGAGGTAGGTGAACCCTCAGGTGAGATAATATTTCACAAAGACCACCCTAGTGAAAATGTCATAGGCAATTTGCATGATCCTCCTAGGACAAGGTCTCATTTTAGAATTGTCCAAGAACAGGACTTAGCTGCATTGGTATCTCAGGTGGAACCCAAATATGTGGAAGAAGCCTTAAGACATGATTCTTGGGTATCCGCCATGTGTGAGGAATTAAATCAATTTGAGAAAAATATTGTATGGGAACTAGTTCCCAGACCTGATAACACTCATGTCATTGGCACTAAATGGGTTTTCAAGAATAAAGTTGATGAGAATGGAGCGATTTCTAGAAACAAAGCAAGACTTGTAGCTCAAGGCTACAGTCAGGAATTTGGTGTGGATTTTGATGAATCCTATGCCCAGTGGCTAGGATGGAAGCTATACGAATTCTGCTTGCATTTGCATGCTCTAGGAACATTCGGCTGCAACAGATGGATGTCAAAAGTGCATTCTTAAATGGGGTATTGAAGGAAGAGGTATATGTTGAACAACCTCCAGGTTTTAATTTCTCTGTTCAGCCTAACATGGTTTTTAGGTTGAATAAAGCCCTCTATGGATTGAAGCAGGCTCCCCGAGCCTGGTATGAGAGACTCTCTGAATTCCTCTTGAGCAAGGGCTACACTCGAGGTAAGGTTGACCAAACCCTCTTCACCAAAAATCTCGGAAAGGATTTAATAGTGGTCCAGGTATATGTTGATGATATCATCTTCGGATCTAACAATTCAAAATTGTGTAAAGAATTTTTTGAATCTATGTCTCATGAATTTGAAATGAGTTTAGTTGGCGAACTAAAGTATTTTCTTGGGCTGCAGGTCAAACAGATGGAGGATGGTTGTTTCATAAATCAAACCAAGTATACCCTGGAGATGCTGAAGAGGTTTGGAATGACCAATCTCAAGACCATCTCAACACCCATGGGCACCAACTCCTCACTGGATTCAGACGAAAAAGGTAAAGAGGTGGATGCTAAATTATATAGAGGTATGATCGGTTCACTCCTCTACTTAATAGCATCTAGGCCTGACATTCAATTTAGTGTAGGGATGTGTGCCAGATACCAGTCTAGGCCTACTGAATTACATTTGGCAGCTGTAAAAAGAATCTTTAGATACTTATCTGCTACCCATGATCTAGGTCTTTGGTATCTTGCATCATGTAGTTTAGATCTCATTGTATATACAGATGCAAATTATGCAGGATGTAAATTGGACAGGAAAAGTACTAGTGGTCACTGTGAATTTTTAGGAGGATGCCTAGTCTCTTGGGGATCCAAGAAGCAACACTCTGTGGCTCTTTCTACTGCTGAAGCTGAGTATGTGGCAGCAGGGAGCTGTGGCACACAGGTTATATGGATAAAACACCAGCTTCTGGATTACTCAGTTGAGCTAGGTTGCACTTCCATCTTTTGTGATAATACTAGTGCAATAAACATTACAAAGAAACCTGTACTTCATTCTCGAACTAAACACATCGAAATCAGGCATCATTTTATTCGAGATGAAGTAGCTAGGAAGACCTTTGAGTTGATCCATGTTGGCACTAACTCACAAATTGTAGATATTTTCACTAAGCCATTGGATACTGAAAATTTTAGCACATTGCGCAGAGAATTAGGTATTTACAGAATTTCATGATTGAGTAATTGATCTCTGAATAATCTGTCATGTGCTCTTGTGCTTATCTATACTCATTGTCTGTTGCTGAAAATAACCTCATTATGAGTGTTTGCTGATTCACTCGTACTGATTGATTTCACTTTGTTTTCTTTGAGGTGTTTTGAGGTTTGTCTTGGTTAAGTCTGAGTTGGAGTCAAGGTCTCAGGGGGAGCTAGATTAATAATAGGAGTCATGCTCTTTTGGCCAAATCTGATAATACTTTGAACGGATTTTTGCTGACCCTATAAGAGAATCAGGTTGAGTAGGTGTATAAAAGAAATCTTTGGATGTTTTTATCTGATAAGACTGTTCATCTAATTTCTTGGTGGAATTTTAGCTATTAGTCCCACTGAGATCAAAATCTGAATTCAAGAATATCTTCCTACACTGTAACTGACTTCTGATCTAGCCAGTACAGCATACCTACTTAGTCTGGTTAAGTCCGAAATGAGATATATAGTGTTTTTGTCTGGAAAAACTTTGAAGCAGGTGTATTGTTCTCAAACTGAATCAAGACTAATTTACAAGGTTACAAGTGCAGTTTAATGGAAAATTCATGAAAGAAGTTTTAACAACCTTGTTAACTGTTCATTGAGAAACTGGGACTTTCATCAATGAAGTGAAGCATCCCATGTCATGAGGTGGCAGTATAAATCAAGTTTAACTAGTTGTCTTGATCATACAGAGCTATGGTACATATCTGGTTAGTAACTGGGGTGTCTGGCCTCTGGTAAAGGTGTCACCTTAATGTCAACACCAGTTAGAATACTATCTCTGTCCTCTTGTCAGAAGGGGTAATGTGGTCTTGCCACCAAGTAACTGGGGTTTTCTGCCTCTAAACAAGGTGTCTCCCTAATGTCAAAGGTGTACTTGACAGATTTACCTTTGATCTTGACCATCTTTGAAAAAAAAAATATTTTCTCCCTCTTGATATCAAGATCCTGTTCACTTGGCATATAGTTCTTGGTTTGTTTATTTTCAATACCACAGGTCTTTATTTTCCTGACTTCCTCGCTTTATACTCTCTGACTAAAGACTTACTCTGACCATACCGGTATCTTGTACCTTACTTGCTTAGAATCTGGTTTTGTGTATGAAGCGGATCTTCATTCACCATTTTGGACATAGTCTGACTAACTGATCTTCAAAATCCTCACATTAAATTAGTGGCTTTCTTAATTGCCTAAACATCTCAATAACTTTCCTTTATCAGCCATACTCTCTCTTGTTTTCTCTCCACTGTCAGCAATTTTCTTTTCATGATATCTTCCAACCTGCCCCTAGTTTTGATGATGTCAAAGGGGGAGAGAGTATCTTGCTTTATCTTGCTTGTGTTTTGCTGAGAATACCAGAGTATCTTGCTTTATCTTGCTTGTGTTTTGCTGAGGGGTAGTTGTGTTTTGCTGAGGGGGAGCGAAAGATAAGTGCCCTGAGTTATCTAGTCAGAGAAAAGTAGATGTTGTGTTCAGGGGGAGCTCTTGGGAGTCGTCAAAGGAGGCGAGTGTGTTGTGTGTGTCTGCATTTGCTTATCTTCACATAATCTCACTGCACTTCATCTTTGATTATTTAATATAGTGTTGCCATCATCAAAAAGGGGGAGATTGTTGGATTTTTGTGACTTCCCTAGTGTTTTGATGATGAGCAACACCATATTAAATATTGTCATTTTAATCAGATATCTTGCGTAATGTTATGCATTTGAAATTTCCATGATTAACAGGAAAACTGCTATGAGGTAGTACCTTGTATGTCCGTACTGTTGCTTTCTTACTTCGTGTTGTTTGTGTTTACTACACTTCGTGTTGTCCGTTTTGAACGTCGTTATTTGTTCCATCGCGTGCTGAACACTGCAGCACCTCGTGCTGCTTTCTGTGCCAACTCGTGTCGCTCCATCTGTGTCACCCCTATGTCTTCGAGTCTTATGTTCTGGCCAAGTCTATACAGCCTCATCTTTACCTTCGTTCCAAGCCAAAGTCTACACATTCGTTTATTTGGGCAAAGTCTATACATCGTGGCCTTGAACTCTCAGTCTGTACACTCTTTATTTCAAAGTCTGTACATTGTTGCCTTGAAGACCGTTCCAAGTCTATACATCCACTTGAATGCAAAGTCTACACATCGCCTGATGTCATATGAAGGCTGTTCGTTGGAAGTGTCTGTCTTGCTTTGTGACCACACTTCGTGTCGGTTTCTGTTTTCGTCTTCGAGTTGGTTTCAGTCCGTGTCGTTTCGTGTCGTCCTCGTCTTCGAGTCGTTCGTAAGTTCGAGCAATTTTGTGTTCGAGTTGTTCTTTGTTTATGTCTTCGTGTTGTTCCTTGTTTTTGTCTTCGTGTTGTTTCTGTGTTTGTGTCTTCGTGTTATCTTTTGTGCTTGTGTCTTCGTGTTATTTTTATGTTGAGTCTTCATGTTATTTCTGTGTTTGTGTCTTAGTGTTGTTTTTATGACTTCGTGTTGCCTCTTTCTATCTTCGTCCAGGTTTCTTCTGATCGCGTGTTTTACTACCATTTTACTCCGTGTTATTTCCTTCTCACCTCGTGCTGTTCTCATCTGACTTCGTATCGTTCTCTTTGTAGTGTTAGCTTTATTATTGTGTATCTCGTGTCGTTCTCTTCGTAGTGTTTGTTTTGTTACAGTGATACTTCGTGTCGTTCTCTTTGTAGTGTTAGCTTTATTCGTGTGTATCTCGTGTCGTTCTCTTTTTACCTCGTGCTATTTTCATCTGACCTCGTGTCATTCTCTCTTTATTTCGTACTGTAGTAATCTTGTGTATCTCGTGTCATTCTCATTACAGTGCATCTCGTATTGCTATCACATACCTCATGCAGTTTTAGTTTTTGTGGCCCTGAGTTTTAATGGTTTTAATTTCTTTGCAGGAGAAGAAGAAAAACAAAAAGAAGAAGGTGGTCCGAGGAAGAATATTCTCCAGTGACTGGGCTGCACGTGATCCAATACTAAAGGAACCAATACTATAAAGGCACGTGGCAAGAAGGTTCTGGATCGAGCGCGGGAAGCACACGCCTTGCATGCACCCTCCTGATCGCTTATAAAAGCACTGCCTCACCATCTACGAAAAGTGAGGAGCTCCAAGATTATAGAGAAGAAATTTGAGTGAGAGCAGAAGAGAAAGAGCCTCCCTGAGAAACTAGAGTGTTCCAGTTGAGAGAGAAGAGAGAGCAGAAGAGTGATCAGAAGATGGGTATTGACTTACGGATCAAATCCGAAGTCTGCTGCTCAGTTTAAGCTACATTGTTTCCAGTTTCTGAAATTTAGCTTCCTTCTTTCTTGTTTTCATTTTTATCTGTTTTTCTTTCTTGATTGAAAGTTCTCTGTGTTACCTCCTGGTGTTCAGGGGAAGAGAGAGACGTGTTCTCTCTAGTTCACTTGCAACAGAGGTTGCAGTATTGTTCCCTCTCGTAGAAGAGGTGTTCCCTCTGGACTTCAGAGGAAGAGAGACCTTGGTCTCTGGTTCTAGTGACTATAGATCACTAGTGTTCCCTCCGGTTGGAGGAAGAGGAAATTATTTCCTGGTTTCTAGGGACTTGGCGTCCTTAGGGTTCCCTCCGGGTGTGGAGGAAGAGGGGAGGGTGTTCCCCTGGTGAAGCTGTGAATCAGCCATTGTCGCAGACTGAGTCTGCTTTGCTAGCAGGTGCTAGTGGAAGCCTCACTTCAATTTGAAGTGAGGGGTGGATGTAGGCAGACTGGAGGTCTGACCGAACCACCTTAAAAACCTCTGGGTACTCGTGTGATTGTCTGTGGTGATTTTGTGGTGTGCCTTCTATCTACTCGATCTATTGTCCGCACTGTGTTTTTGTGGGTTCAACTCCGAGATTGCTTGTTTTAAGTGAATCATTCTTCAATAATTATTTAATCGGTTGAAAACAGTGATCTATTCATCCCCTCCCCTTCTTGATCACTTCATATTTCTTGTATCACCTTGGAGATGAATGTGTAGACTTGGAGGAATGTATAGACTTGGAGGAATGTATAGACTTTGGAGATGCATGGATTTAGGGATTGTATAGACTTTGGAGAATGTACAGACTTGCTATGTATAGACTTGTTGCAACATATAGACTTGCTATGTATGGACTTGTTAAGTCATCAAAGCAAAGATGATTAATCACCCACATGAATCAAATGCGCAAGTCACTTTAGGGTATTACGGTGTAATATGAGATTTACCCAGGGAAAACGTGAAAACGGCGTGTCTACAGTGACTCCAAGAAGCACTGGGGAATCTAGGATGAGAAGTTCTAGAAGAATACTGAACTCTTGAAGGAATGAAGGTTCGCTGCGTAGACCCTCTCACCTGACTGCGTTGACTCATCCATCTAACCCTTATGTCATATGGGTTCTGGTGCATAGGATGCGTTGACGCACTGTAGTGGCTGCGTCGACTCACTCTAGTATTTCTGAAAGAATACCCATCCTCGAAGGGTGTATGCGTTGACACAGTATGGACATTACGTTGACGCGGCCAATGGTTTGTTCTAGCATTATTTCTGTAGAACCCCTGGGACATGGGTTGAGTGGACGCAGGGTACCCAGTGCGTTGACGCAACTGTCTTGTACCAGACCTATAACTCCCTAAATTTCTATAAGTCTGATGCTGGGTTGATGAACTAGGGTCCATAGGTTGACCTGAGGGTTTACTTCTGAGCTTAGGCACATTCTTATGGTGATTGGCATTTAAGGTAACATTCATTTTCTCTTTGCCCTTTTCTTTTCTGGTTTCAACTATCTATTTTACTTCTTCTTGATTTTTCTCATGGGACTTCACTGCAGCCATTGGGTTTTGCTCAGATGTGCCCTATTCTGGAACAAAGGTTATTAGCCTTATCCCTAGATTCTTCTTTTTAGTTGGATTATATGCAAGTCCTTCTTTTCCAAAATTACTTTTCATTCCCATAACAGCTTCTAGGTTATTTTTGCCTTGTGTAAATTTCTCAAGGGAGACTTGTTTATTTGAGTTTTCAACTTCCAGTCTCTTCATGTTTTCTTGGAGTTCTAGATTTACTCCTCGAATGGCTTCATATTTTTCTTCAGCAATTTTTACATCACTCTCCAATTTTTGCATTCTGAGTTTCAGGTCATCACGTACTTTTAGTAAAAAATCATTTTCTCTTTTCATCTCTATTAATTGATCTTTATACAGATCACTTTCAGCAAGAGACTCTCTTAGATGAGTAATTTCATCTTCTAAGCACATGATTTTCTCATTCAAGGAATTATCTTGACTAGTCAAATTTTTCTTCTTCTTCAGTGATTTATTTTCTTTCCTCAAATAATCATACTTATCTAGCAATTCATTAAATGCTTCTTCCCAATCACTGCAAGAAAAGTTTTCAAAAGAGGAGATTACCTCATCCTGATCATCTCCCTTAGCCATAAAGCATAGCTTAACATCACTTTCTTCTTCAGAGGTACTCTCTTCTTCATCTTCATCTTTCTCCTCATCACTCCAAGTACTCATCATAGCTTTTGGCTTCTTGTTCTTCCATTTTGGTTGGACTTTCTTCACATTCTCTGGACATTCAGATTTAATATGACCTTGTTTCCTACATTTGTAACAAACAACCTTGTTAGATTTCCTAGAGTTTTCTGATTTGAATTTTGAACTCTCTCTTACCTCTGGTCTTCTGTTGTTTCTAAATTTACCTTCCTTCCTTAGAAACTTCCTGAATTTTCTGGTGAGCATTGCTACCTCACCTGAGTCATCATCTGAGGTAGATGACTGACTGTCATCTGAACTCTCCTTGCTGCTAGGACCAGCCTTGAAAGCAAGTGGCTTCTTCTTTTTCACATCCTCATCAGTTCTTTTGAAATTCAGCTCGTAAGCCATCAGTGATCCAATAAGCTCATCAGGGGTAGTGGTAGGAAGGTTCCTAGACTCCTCAACAACAGTGGCCTTGGTGTGCCAAATTGGAGTTAGGGATCTAAGAATTTTCTTGACCAGTTCATAATCAGTGTAAACCTTTCCCAGACCTTTAAGACCATTCACTAATAGGGTTAGTCTAGCATACATTTCATATATATTTTCCTCTGGCTTCATTCTAAAAGCTTCATATTCAGAAATTAACATATTAGCTTTTGTCTCTCTTACCTCTGACGTACCTTCATAGATGACTTGAAGTCTGTCCCACATTTCCTTGGCACTGGCACATGAGGACACTCGTGAAAACTCTTTAGGATGCAATGAGCATTGCATGATGTTCATAGCTTGCCAATTGATGTTGGACTTCCGAATCTGCTCTTTCACCCACAGTTCTTCATCTCATTCTAACTGATAGGGTCCCTTGCTCACGACTCTCCAAATCTCATGGTCCTGAGCTCTCAGAAATACCTGCATCCGATTTTTCCAGTAAGCATAGTTAGTGCCATCAAAGAAGGGTGGCCTATTCACTGCATACACTTCAGGCACGAGCCCCTTGTTTTCCATTCCACTAAATCTCTCTGGGTTGTGAGACCCTTGACAAGAGAGCCAAGCTCTGATACCACGTGTTGGATTAAGTGGATGGTCAAACTAGAGGGGGAGGGGGTGAATAGGTTGACCCTTTGAAAATTTTATGCAAGATCACACTCGCTATCAAAAATAGAATGCTAATCAGAAAATCAGTAACTAAATGTGTGCAGATGGAGCCTACTCAAACATCTAACGTCAAGCAGATTATGCGAAAAATGGCAAACCACAAGTGAACAGTGATTTTTATGGTGGTTCGGTCTCCCTGTGGAGACCTACGTCCACCCCTCACTAAAACCAGTGAGGATTCCTGCTGAGCCTTACAGCTTAGCTACACCGAGGAATAAACTCCTCAACACCGCTGAGCACTACAGCTTGGCTAGACAGAGGAACAAATCCTCTCAACCGCTGACAAACAACTTGCAGACTAACACACCCAAATACCCTTGATCCAAGCACAATCCGCTGGATCAAATACCCTCCCTCTACTCAAACTAGTACGAGGGAGAAATACAACAACAGAGTTCAAACTGAAAACAAAAGCAATAAACGAAATCACTTAGAGATGGAAGAACAGCTCCAGATCTGTGATGCTGTTGGATCTGAAGCTCGAACTCACAAGTCTGGAGGAAGATGTTTCAACGATCAGCTGGCCTTCTCCTTCTGAAGGGTAGATGAACTCGCACTGATCCACTGCCCCTGGATCTCCTCTGATCGTTAGTGGATGCAGCACGGTACCAGTAGGAAGATGATGGACTCCACGATCCTTCTCAAGGGCTTCACTCGCTCAGGTTCGACTGCCGCTCCTCTAAATCTTCTTCTCTGTTCTCCCGTGCTCTACCTATTCACGTGAATATTCCTTTTTGTGTGTCCCAGCCAGATTTTCTGGTTAGCCCAATGATTGTTGTCCTTGAGGCTTCTCAAATTGCGAGGGAAAGAGAGCGCATGTTTTTTTTAGATGACGTGGCATCTAACGCCACTTACGACTGGGGTCCACCCAATCATCTCTTGATGAAATTCAGATGGCGTCAACTCATTGAGACCATGAGGTTGACGCAGCATTGAAATGCCCCACGTCTTTGAGTATAAAGCTGGATGCGTTGACGCATGGGGTCACTGCGTCGACCCATTGAACTGACCCAGAGTGATCTTTATCTCAGAATGAACGGCTGCGTCGACGCTATCATGCTGTAGCGTTGACCCATCGGGGTATTTCCAGTGAACAATGATTCTGCCACTTGAACTGCTGCGTCGACGCTGCTGAACTGTGGCGTTGATGCACTGAGCTATGCCAGTGATTTGATACTTCTGCCTCTTGTACTGATGCGTAGACGCAATTAGCATCCTGCGTAGACGCTGTCCTTTAATGCAAATCGTTGCGTGGACGCCTTGAGCATCCTACGTAGACCTTGTTTCTTCCTTGCATTCAAGAATAAAGTATATACATGCGTTAATGAATCAAGGGTTAATTCATCAGTTCTGTTGAACTTAACACACATACATCTCATGGTTGTCATCATTAAAACCAGGGGCACATCATGTGTTGGGTCTGGGTGCAACGGCAATCAAGAGGGGGGGTGAATTGATTGGCCAACTAAAAATTAATTTCCAAATAATTAAGACCAATTTTGATGATCGATAGATAGATAAGGAATTAATTCCTATAAGACTAGACGATAATGGACAAGATATAGCAAGTTGAATCACACACTCAAAACTCACTCACGTGTGATTAATAATGATGTGAATATGAGAGTGTATGCAACACTGTGCCGAGACCTCGAATAAAGAAGAACTAAAATAGAGGAAGCGTAAACCACAATCAAGCCACAAGGAAACCACAAGGCACAGAGGATTTTTTAGGTGGTTCGGCTACACACCTTTGTCCTTCTACGTCTACCCCTCACCAAACTAGTGAGGCTTCCACTATCTTGTAATTTCCCTACAAGACAGCACACATGGAGCGACGCTCTAACACACACGTGTTGGAATCCTGATTTTGATGATGTCATACTATGGTTTATGATGTAGGCAAAACTGTATTCACGTTGTTTGATTGAGTTGTATTTCTAAGAATAAGTCTTGATTCTTCCAGTAGGTCGATGCATATGTAGTGTTATGTTCCATCAGGTCGATGCATCCTTTCTTTGCGAAGAACATTAGGTCGACGCATTCTTTATTGTGAAGAACATCAGGCCGATGCATATTCATGCATTAGACAGTTAGGTCAATGCTGTGGTACAAAGGTTGCTAGCGTCTGCATAATCAGGTCGATGCATCCATGCATTCACGGTCAAGTAGGTCGATGCATACACATGCATTAATTTAGTGCATTCAGGTTGATGCTGTAGTTCATGTGGTCATTCTGTAAGGTCGATGCAATAAGTTAGCGCATTGATGCAGCAGTACCTGTGGTACTAGCTGTTGTTCTGACAGGTCGACCTGTCTGCTATACAGCTCGAGTCAATTGATGTGTTTTGCTTCATGCATTCAACAGGTCTGACATATAGGTTGATGCACCGAGTTTATGCATCGACGCATTTGTACATGTTTTTGCATTTATCTTTTTTTATCCTGCTATCAGGTCAACCTGTATCTTATACATGTCGTTGCTATCATTGCTATCTTGTTACATTTGCTCACCATGTTAAATAGACAGGTCAATGCATGCATTGATGCATCTGCATCATCTCATGCTTTCTCATGCTTTCTGTCATGTGTTTGTCTGATCCTCATGAAAATGCTTACATCTGCATTCCCTTAGCACATATCATGATATCTCATAAGCTACATAATAATGAGGATGATAATGAATTGTCATATCTATTTTGATAGAAACTTCAAAGTAAAAGCATCCAACATGGGTCTGAAATTTGGTCAAACATCTTGACTACTGAACTCAGAAATATATATAGGCCAACTCGATTTCAATCAAAAGAAGAACTCTCAAATTTGAAACACATTCTGCTATTGATTGAAACTGATCAACTGAAGACCTAGTGTGGTCACGTGACTCGAAAGTGAATGTGTATGGCACGTGATCCAAGGTAGATAGTCTAACAGAATTATCTGCCACGTGCATGGAAAGTCCTCAGCTTCCTATCTGACACGTGGACTTTCGAATAGCACACTCTAGAATTTGCTTAGCGGGACTGCTCCCTCCATACGCCCGAATAAATATTATGGGGACCATAAAGATTCATGTTCGCAGGATAAAAGGGAATGGCGAGCTAAGAAGAGTGAGAGAAGTGAGAGAGGAGAGAACTAAGAATTGTGAAGAGTGCCTGCACGATATAGAAAAAGAGCAGAAGCAAAAGAAATGAAAAGCTAGAGAAGAGCAGAGTTCGAGCGGAGAGAGCTGAAGATGAGAAAGAGCTGAGAAGAAGAAAGAAAATAGAGTATTGGAAATGGAAGAAGCTTGAGAGAGGATCGTGTCAGAAGCGTTGGAGTGAAGTTGAGAGTACTTTTAGGATCTATTGGTGATTCGACTTCTAGATCAAATCCAAAGTCGACTGCTCTTTTGAGCTGTATTGTTCTTTCGTTTATGTCGTTGTTTTTGCTATTTTTTCATTATTTCATCTTAAACTTCTGAAAGCTGTGTGTCAGCGGAACAAGCTGTGAGGCAGCAACGAGGAACTCCACCCCGGATAGCAAGATGTAAATATCAGCGGTTGTAAGCTATGGAATCAGCAGAATTCTAAACCTGTGTTTCAGTGAAAGCCTCACTCGATTGAGTGAGGGGTAGACGTAGATGTTAAGGTTGAGATCGAACCACCTTAAAAATTGCTTTGCCTCGTATGTGATTACTTGCTTTCTCTTAGTGTGTGATTACCCATCTTCACCTTGTGCGATAACTCAGTGGTATATTAAAGAAGTAGCCAGAAAGATAGGTTAAGCCTATCCGAAATGCTGCCTCTTGCGTGAGGAGATTATTGAAGGGAACATCTGCCTAGTACCAGACTAAGTTGTCGTATCTATTAGCTCAGTTGCTGATCCAAATTCTATCATGCGTTCTATGTGGTTTATCATTTCTCTGTTACAGATACTCTAGTTGGTCTTCTTAGACTGAATTAGTAGCTCATTTCACAGCAGATTTCATTCCGCAACTTATTTGCTATTTTAGAGTACAATTTGGGGTTGATCTATTCACCCCCCCTCTAGATCACTTGTTTCACCTATCCTATCACGTGGTATCAGAGCCTAACTCTCCTTAAGGGCTTAACATCCCGGAGAGATCCAGTGAAATGGATACTAGAGAATATATAGCTGAGGATCATTTCGGAAACAAGCCTCCCTTCTTTAATGGAACTGATTATGCATATTGGAAGAATCGAATGCAGGTTTTCTTAAAAGCCAAAGACCACGAGATCTGGAAGGTGGTCAGCCGAGGTCCCTTCGAGCTTCCAGAAGATGAAGATGTCTGGACTCGAGAACAGATCCGAAGGTCCAACATTAACTGGAGCGCAATGAACATCATGCAATGCTCTTTACATCCCACCGAGTTCTCCAGGGTATCATCCTGCTCTACAGCGAAGGAGATGTGGGATCACCTCCAGGTAATATATGAGGGAACTTCTCAGGTAAGGGAAACAAAAGCAAATATGCTAGTGTCTGAGTATGAAGCTTTTCAGATGAGATCTGATGAGACCATCTCTGAGATGTACGCTAGGTTGATGCAACTCAGTAACAGTTTGAAGAGTCTAGGCAAAGTCTACAGTGAGTATGAATTAAGAAAGAAGATACTTAGATCCTTGACTCCAATTTGGCACACCAAGGCCACAGTAATGGAGGAGTCCAGGAACCTGGCAACTACCACAGTTGATGAACTTTATTGGATCCCCTAGTTGATTTTGGGTAGTTAAGTTTCAATGATGGCAAATCTAGTGTGTTTGTGCCATTGTGTGGTTTATTGAAATATGCTTGATAACCAAGGTGTTGAGTTAGTGATCATTTGGCCATGCATGACAAATACCCTTAGTGGACTCTTGGAACTCAAATGCATGAGTGAAGGAGTCATTTTCAGTCTTGGATTCAAAATAGGTGGTAAACAATGCTCACATTCCTTAAGAGAATATGGTGAGGCCTTACAACTCTCAAAATCACAAATTGGGTTTTTTTTTTTTGGAAAACCTGCCTAGGGGTAGATGGTAGGTACACCTCTTGAGAGATGCACTTAAACCATCAGACCACTAGGAGGCTAATTTTTTTTTATAATAATAGAATGAACAAATTACATGATACGAAGGCTAGGCATACCTAGCTTGTCCAGACGGGTTGCTCCCTTAATGTTCTTGGGAAGCTCAAGAGAAGAAAAGAAAAGATTACATTTATTTATGCATGCTAGGGAAGCTAAAAGATCAGCAACAACATTGGATTCTCTGAAGATATGACTGATAGAATCCCACTGAGGTAGGATTTCCCAAATTTCTCTAACATAGGTGAGGATCATCCAAGGGCATTGAACCTGTTTGGTAACAATCTGAACAAGGACCTTAGAATCACATTCAATCAATGCCGGTTGGGAGCAAGTAGTAAGCAGACATTTGATACCATCTAGTAGAGCTCTAGCCTCGACAACCAAGCTGTTACAAGTCCCATAGAAATGAGAAAAACCAATGATTATATCACCTTTAGTATCTCTAATAATACCACCCCCACCAGAGACACCTGTACCCTTGCTAGCTCCATTAGTATTTAGTTTGAGAAATGGGCAAGGAGGGTTTATCCATTTAACAATTTTCAGGTATGGTCTTCTAGTGCTTGCTCCCTTGATGCCGAAGTGGTCAAGGATGATCCTCCTGCTAACCTTTTCTCTTCTTAGATCAGACAGGTCGTAGACTTGTTTGGCCTGAACAACAATGCTGTGCAGCAGAGAATTATTAGAGATATGCTTGTCTTCATGTTTTGCCAAATTCCTGGATGACCATAGCTCCCACAAGCTATAGCCAATGATGGCTAAAGAGAAGAGACCATACAAGGATTTTGGATTGAAGAGGGAAACAGAACCAAAGATCCTTGATTTTGCGGAGCCACCTTCGAACCACAGCCCAAGAGAAGAAAGAGATGACCAAATAAAAGAAGCCTTTTCACTGGAGATGAAGATATGGTTTGTAGTTTCCCTTTGGGGCTGGAGACAACATTGACATTTGGAACACAATTGAATACCCAAAGGCTGCACATTATAATTAGTTGGAATGCAATCGTTAGTAATTTTCCAAAGAAATAGAGAGATTTTAGGAGGAATCCATTTAGACCACAAACGAGTCCAGTGCAAATGTGACTGAGCTTGATAGTCACTGCTGATTGATTTAAATACCGAGGATACCACACATTGACCAGAAGCTGAGAGACTCCACACCTCCTTATCCTACAGCTGTAAAAGCTTAGTGGTATTGATAGCTAAAGTAATATCTGCTGGTAAATATGATGCAAAGACCTGAGTTTCTTCAATAGTCGACTGCTGAATACAATGTCTGACTGATGCTTGAAGATTAGGGATGATAGCAGCAGGGACATATGATTTCAGGGGTTGATTACCCAGCCAGGTATCCGTCCAGAAATAAGTTGAAGAACCATCACCGATAATGACTTCTTGTGCTGCACAATTAGATTCCTAGCTTGAAGCCAACATCTTTTGCCATGACCATTCATGTTTCTAAAATTGACATCCATAAGCTGGCTGTGCTTAATGTGTTTAGCTCTGAAGAAAACTGCCCACAAGGAGTTAGTGTGCATGGCTCTCCACAGCATTTTAACCCTCAAGGCTAATTCCATTTGTCTAAGTGACATAATACAAAGACCTCCACAATTAACAGGACTACATATTGATTGCCAATTCCAATGATGTTTATTACCATGTGAATAAGTTCCCCAGAAAAAATTAGCAAAACATTTATCAAGACTTTGGTGAATTCCAGTGTGAAGAGGGGATGAGGCCAGTGTATATATGGGAATGAATGACAGAACATGCTTAATAACAGTGAGCTTTGCTCCCTCGGATAACAGCCTGCCTTGCCAACCCTCTATACGTTTCTGAATAGAGGAAATAAGTCCAGCAAAATGGATTTTTTTACTCTTGCGAAGAACTAGTGGGTAACCTAGGTATTTATGAGGGAAGGTATGTTGAGTAAAACCAGTAATATCTTTGATTATTTTGGCTATGGCTGGGCTGGCTTTATGGTGAATAAAGAAACCACTCTTGCCAACACTGATTTGCTGGCCTGAAGCATTCTCATAAGCTTTTAGAATCTTGATGAGCCTACGAATAGAAATCATAGATGCATTACTGAAAATGAGTGTATCATCAGCAAAAAGTAGATGTGAAATATTGGGGCAACCTCTAGGAACAGCAAACCACCCAACTCTGCCTGAGTTAAAGCATCCTTCAGGGATCTACTAAGGACTTCTTCAGCTAAGATAAACAGAGATGGTGCAATAGGATCACCTTGGCAGATCCCCCTTGATGATTTAAAAAAGCCTGCCAAATCCCCATTCACTAGTACTGAAAACCAACAATTATTCAGCATGTTTTCAATGATCTTAATAAACTGAAGGCTGAATCCATATTTCCTCAAAACAGTAAATATAAAATCCCATTCAATGCGATCATACGCCTTCGCCATGTCAAGCTTGAGCATAACATTACCACCCCTAGCCTTCCTGCCCAACTCATGAACCAACTCTTGGGCTAAAGCAATGTTTTCCACAATCTGCCTTCCTTTAACAAAGGCTGACTGTTCCAGAGAAATGAGTTTAGGGAGAAGAACAGCTAACCTGTTATTAATGATAGTGGACAAAATTTTGTAAAAGAAGTTGCAAAGACTGATTGACCTATAATCAGCAATGTCCAAAACATTATTCTTCTTAGGTATAAGTTGAGTTATGGTTCATGCTCCTTCTACTTGGAGTCTTGGGGTGAAAATTTGCTTGATCTACTCATTCAAACATTGATAGGAATTAGTTGATTCTACTCTCACACTTATGGCATTTATGTCCATGTTACTCTAATACTGCACAAATGAATAGAAATGTGAAATTGGGTTCATGATGCTCACTTTTGTGCACAAATGCATAGCCATAGGTTTTTGGTGCTAACTTATAGTACTTGAGCTTGCAAAGGGCCTACATGCATATCTTTCATATGTCTCTAATGGTTTTTCATGTTCATACATCATGGATTTCATAATTGGGTTGTTGGTGTTTAATCTCTCACACTTAAACATTATTTTTCATTTCTGCACTGTGTTCGGTCGACCAAGATAGGGGTTTCGGTCGACCAGAATTAATAGCGCTCTCCAGTCTGAAATTTTCTCAGGGTTTAGTCGACCGACCAAGGGACTTTGGTCGACCGAAATCCCCAGACTGCACCAATCCAAACCCTGTGAAATTCCTATCGACCGACCCTCAATTCCGGTTGACTGAATACGGCGGACGACCCATTTTCATTGTATTCAAAACCTATTATTCTAGATCCGTTTTGGCTCATATTTGACACTCTTACCCCTAGGGCATTCATACACATGTTAGATACATATTGAAGGGGTTTTAGCATGGGTTTTGATGTCTTTTCCACTTTCAATTGTGGGTGTATAAATAAGCTGCGAATTTGGGAGAAATGTTCTAAGTCTTAATGTTCTATCTTTCTTGTAGGAGAAGAAAAAGGGGAAAGGAGAGGAGCTGAAGAAATCTGGGATATCATCTACATCTGAGAGGATTTTGTGACCGTGATAGAAGATAAAGTGGAGCGGTTCAAAGAGAGGATCGCGGTGATGTTCAAATCGATAGCATTCGACAACCCTCCAACCTGTTCTTCAACAAAGATCTCCTCCGGCCCTTTCACCTCTTGAGGATCTATTTCTTCACCCTTTTTACATCTATTCCAATGATTTCCATTTAGTTCAAGTGCATGTATTGAATATATCTTTTATTTCCAAACTTAGACTCTATGAGATTTGAACCGTCTGTGTACGCTTGTGGTATATTGTGCTTCGGCTGTAGCAGCAAGTGTGTGTGTGTCTTGATCCGTGGCGGATTGTGTAGGAGATGACGTCTTCGTGTCTTTGGAGCGAAAGCTCCGTGCGCTTCATTTCGAAGCGAGTGGATCCTCACCGGGTTTGGTGAGGGGTGGACGTATGATAAGTGCTATATTTCATATCATAACTTGCATCACATTTATCATTTTTGAGCATTACATGAATAAAGTTGTGCAACATGAGTAGTTAATTTCATTCTCACAAGTAATTTGAGTCTGCATGCATTTTATCATCTTTTAAGCCAAAATTACCATGTGAGAAATATTGAAGAATTTGCACAATTATTTGAAATCTATTTTTGGATGAAATATATTGATTATTTTGACAGGAAATAGTGACAGGTGGATCAGACATCATTTCTGAAGCATTTTTATAGAAAAAAGAAATAGCGACTGAGCAAACAGGCGCCCATTTGTTTGACTGAAAAAAGAAAAAAAAGAAAAAAAGAATTAGCGATTGCATACATGGGCGCTATTTCATTTGATGAAAATAAAAAAGAAGAAAAGCTGAAAATAAGAAGAATTAGCGACCGTTAAAGTAGGCGCAATTTCTTTGGAAAAGAATGTGCGACCGTTCAAGCAGCCGCTCATTCAATTATACGGAAAATCAGAAGAAAAATGAAGAAAATGGAAAAAGAATTAGTGACTATTTGCACAGTCGCCAATTCCTTGATTTATGGAAAAAAGAAAATATCAAAATAAGTAAACAAGAATGAGCGACCATTATGGAAGACGCTATTTTAATGTGCACCCACAAGGTTGGACGTCATTTCTTTTTCAGGCAGAAACGGAAACGGGAAGGTCTCTTTCAGGCAATCTTGCTATATATCATCGTCATTATCTTTCCATATTTTGATCAAGAGAGAGTCTATCTATGGCAAGAGCCCTAATTTGAGCAATCAACAATCGCTGCAAAATCGGATTGAGCTAAATCTAGAAGTGGCCGATCGTGAAGTTTTTCTGTGCCCAATAAAAGGCTGCTTGAGAGTCACAAGAGGGGGATCTTTGGCCTTTTACATGCTTTCATGTTCATCTTTTCAATTTACTTTCTTCTGTAATCTTCTTTATTTTTAAGTTCTTCTTAATTTCTTCTTCTTCCTATTCCTCCAATTCTCCTCCGTTTTCAACTTATTCTCTAATTTTTAAAGCACAGTTCTGCACTTTTTACTATTCATCTACGATTTTTCACATTTCTTCTCTCCCAATTTTTACACTCATCTGATCCTCATCTCCCTCTGTGTTCTTCATTAATCTTCATCATCTCCTCAAGCTCTTCAATTTTCTCATCTTCCATATCCTCTAAATCTCTCTCGTTTGCAAGTTATTTTCTTTCTTCTTATTCTCTATTTTCATTTTATTTTTACTATGTTTTTCTTCTCCTCGTACCTCACCTTTCTATCTCTCTGTTCACTCTCTTTCGCAACACACACACACACACACACACACACACACACATGTTTTAATTCTTATTCCTCTCTTCGACCTATTTCTCCGTTCCCCATTATTCATCTAAATCCTTTTGGCGGAGATTCTTCCTTCGGTCCTCTCGGCGGCGTTTATCTCCACGGCAGGGCGGGTTCACTCAAAGGCTTGGCAAGGAGACGGCGGCACTCTTCATCCAAAATTTCTAGCTTCAATTTCTTCCTTTTCCCTTATTCTTTTATTTCCAAGTTATAATTTTCATTTTCTTAGAGTTGTAATTGTCACTTTCATAGTAATAAAAGTTCATCTTGTGCAATTGTGTCTTTCTAATTGTCTTTCTCTCTCTATCTAATTTCTCTCCTTAATCCTCTCATCTTCTTTTAGTTTTAGTTTCGAGAAATTTTATTTTATTTTTCAAAATCTCACTCAAAATTCAATTTTTAAATATAAGGATTTTTTATCATGTTTAATTGAAAATATTTCTTCTCCGTGGGATCGACCCGTTCTTACCACTTTACTCTAATTCAAATCTTTTTAAGTGAGTGAGTGCGGTTAACTTTTTAAATTGTGGCACGACATTTTTGATGACGAGTGTTAGTGACTATCAATTTTTGGCACTGTTGCTGGGGAAGAAAATGATTTTTGATTGTTGGAAATTCTTGTTTTGATTTGTATATAGTTTTACTAATTTTTCTATATTTATTTTACAGAAAAAATAGAAAAAAGGAGGAAATTTAGACCTGAAAATCTTAGAAAATAAACTATCACATGAAGCATCGCTCAAAACTTGAAACTGTCGTAGAAAGTAGGAAATCAAAAATCCAGAAAATTAAAGCGTCGCTAAAGGTCAGTAAACGTAGGAAAATGTCATATTTTAAAAAATCATAAAAAATCTAAAAAATTATTAAAAAATCAAAAAAAGCATAAAACCAGAAAACACTAAAAGCATGATTTTAGGTTTTATTTTGCAGTAGTTTTGCATATTGATTCATATTTTTAGTTGATAGTTATCTTTTATCCATCTCTCTTTTTGAAAAACAAATTCTCTAAAAAAAATTAGAAAACAGAAAAATATAAAAAAATCATTTCATGCTATCATGTCCTCATTGTAGTTGCATCATTTTCATGCATTGTGCATTTTAGTTGATTTCTCATTTACTTGCATCATCTGTAAAAAAAAAACTTTCTCTTCTCTTCTATTTCCCCTTGGCAAGGGCAAGTTAGACTCTTTACACCCTTCTTGGAATTGGAAAGACCCTCCATTGAGCACTCTGTGTCTTTGGATTAGAATCTCCTTTTACAAGATCTCCATAAGTCCCCTCACCCATGGATTCTCTCACGGAGGCCGGACATGTTGTACCATGAAGTACTCTGGAGTTAGATTGCCCTTGGAAGGTCACACAAAAAAAAAAGAGAGGAGTTTTAAAATTTATTACTATTTTAAAAAATCGGTGTCTAGGCTAGAGGTTAAGTGGCAAACGCCCAATCGGGTTTGTGGTTATTTAATTAGGTCTCTACGAAAGTAGGGGGAGCCTCCCACAACGTCACCTCTTACGTGACCGGTGGACCAATTTGATAGTGGGAGCCAATTCTTCTTTTCTTAAAAAAAAGAAAACATCATCATTTTACATTCATATAGTAGTTGATTGCATTTGCATTTAGTTATTGATTCATTGCGTTGTTTTTCAAAATAAAAAAATAAAAAATAAAACCATTCATTTTGGAATTAATTCATTACGTTTTAATTCACATTGCTTTCCAATTAAAAAAAATTTAAAATTCAAAAAATAACAATCTTTCTTTGGACCCTTTTGCATTGCATGCAAGGTAGGAGATCCCTACACCCACATTTGATAGGACCATTTGAAGATATAGAAAGGTTAGTGTATTCTAGACATCATTCACATCCTAACCTCATGGAGGACCAAAACTCACAATAAGCTCCCAAGCAGATGAAGGACTATTTCATGCCTAATCAGTACCAACCGTCCTTCTATGTCCAAGCACCCCAGAACCAGGTGGTTCAATATGAGATCAAATCTAGTACTATTCAAATGCTACCATCTTTTTATGGAAATACCAATGAAGACCCTTATAAACATCTTGATGAGTTCCTCCAGATTTGCTCAACTGTGAAAATCTAAAGCTTTTCAGATGATGCTCTCAAATTGACACTCTTTCCTTTTTCCCTCAAAGATAAGACTAAATATTGGTTAGGCACTTTGGGTAAATCAATTGATACTTGGGCTAAAATGCAAAAGGAGTTTTTGAAGAAATTCTATCCCATAGGGCGAATCAATACCATGAGGAGAGCGATAACTGGATTCACACAAAACCCTGGAGAACAAATCCATGAGGCGTGGGATAGACTGAAAGATTTGTTAAGAAAATGCCACCATCATGGATTATCAAGATGATAAATTATCCAGGCATTCTATGAGGGATTGGCAGAAAATTATAGACAAATGATGGATGCTTCATGTGGGGGGACATTTATGAGTAAGAGCGAGGATGAGGCGTATGATTTATTTGAAATGTTTAGTAAAAATTCTATTAGCCATTCCTCACTTTCATCTTATGAGAGAATGATTGGGCCATCTAAGAGGGAAGGGCTGTATGAAGTTAAGAACCAAGGAGAGTGTGAGAACATGATGGATATAAATTTCTTAACTCAGAAATTGATCAAAATAGATTTGTTGGCGCAGAAGATGGAAAAGGTTGATTTGATAGCCCAGAAGTTAGATCAGTTGTTATCTAGGCAGGAACCTTCTTTTTCTTCTGCTCCTCAACCTCAACCGTTCTCCACTTCCAGTCATGAAAAAATCTGTGCTCTTTGTTCTAGCCCTAATCATGCTGTTACTAATTGCCCCACTGCGGCCCAGCTTCCCCCGTTCATCCAAGAACATATCTTCGCTGCTCAGGGTGTGTCCAGACCAACAGTTGATCCTTATTCTAATACATACAATCCTGGTGGGAGAAACCACCCCAATTTTTCTTGGAAGTCTCAGCAAGGTCCATCTACCCAATCCAATCCCTCATTTCAGAAACAATCTTTTCCAACTTCTAGTTAGTCCTATCCAAATCTTTCTTATCCTTCTCTGTTTTAGCAGCAATTCCAACAACCTCAATTCCATCAAGCTCAGGCTCTGTATCACCAAGCTCAATTTTCTCAGGGCCAGTTTCATCAGTATCCTCCACACCATTTTCAACCGCATGCTCCTTATCAACCTCCTCCTCCTTAACCCTCTCAGCCCAATTTCGATGATAAATTTGACCGACTTTAGCAACTCATTCTTTCTCCACAACAATCTATTGCTAAGTTAGAGGGTCAAATTGGGCAATTGGCAGCTAGTAATATGAGGAGAGATGTAGGTCAGCTTCCTAGCCAACTTGTGGCTAATCCTAAGAACCAACCTCCAGGCTTTCACCAAAGAGCTCCTCTTCTTCCTCAACCTACCCAACCCCAGCCTCCTCTCCTATGGGCCCTCAATTTGAGAATGCCAAGGCTATATCTACCCTTAGGAGCAGAAAGGTTTTAGATGACCCATATCAGGATAGGGGAGTTAGTAGCAGTTTGGGCCAAGAAGCCCACGTGGAAAGTGATAGTGAGGATGAGGAGCATGTGATTGTGCAAGAGATGAAGAAGTCGAAGGGGGGCGGGAACAAGCTGGATAAAGGAAAAGCAAAGGTGGATGAAGAAGGTCCCCAAGAGTATGTTCCTAAGATCCCTTTTCTCGATACTCTAAAGTTGAAGACTTAAAAGAAAAAACCTATCCACCAAGAAGAGCTATTGGAATTGTTTAAACAAGTGAATATCAATATTCCACTTTGGACGTGATCAAGCATGTGCTGGCATATGTAAAGTTTTTGCAAGAGCTGTGCACTCCAAAAAGGGAACCCAAGGCAATAACTCAAAAGATCCGCCTATCTGAAGATGTCAGTGTTGTCGTGATGAACCATTTACTTAAGAAGTTGAAGGACCTTGGAGCACCTCTAATTTTATGTGATATAGGTGGAGTTACATTTGATAAAGTATTGCTGGACCTTGGAGCTAGTGTAAATTTATTGCCCACCTTTATATATGAGCAATTTGATCTGGGGAGTTGAAGCCCACATCTATAATCCTTCAACTGGCGGATCGGTCTGTGAAAACTCCAAGGGATCTGTTGGAGGATGTGATTGTGAAAGTGCATGAATGCTATTTCCCTGTCGATTTCTTAATCTTGGATATGGCCTCGTCTTATGAACTAAAACACACTCCAATTATTTTGGGACGACCGTTTCTAGCTACGACGAAGGCCAATATCAACTGTGCCACAGGAATGATGGATATTTCTTTCGGAGGTGAGAAGGTTTCTTTAAATGTGTTCAAGGCATCCCAGTACCCGGACCATGAGGAGGAATGTAACGTCATTGATGTCATTGAGGAATTGATTGAAGAAAGTCGGAAGTTAATGAGGAATGTCTAAAAGAGGGTAGCATGCTGTAGGATTCTCTATTCTCTTCCGCACCCTACTCTAGGATAGAGCCACGCTATTGCAAGCCGAATCGATTCTTCCATCTTTGGATCAGCCGCCCATTCTTGAATTGAAACCTTTGCCAGATTCTCTTAAGTACGCTTATCTAGTCCCTGACCACACTCTGCCCGTGATTATTGCTTCTAATCTCACTTCTGCTCAGGAGTCTCAACTTTTAGATGTCCTTAAGGAGCACAAGGGGGCGATAGGTTGGTCAGTGGCAGATTTGAAGGGTATTAGTCCGGATGTGTGAATGCATTACATTTACTTGGAGGACAATGCCAAGCTGAGCAGAGAGATGTAGCGTCGGATGAATCCAAGTATGAAGGGGGTGGTAAAGAAAGAAGTTGTCAAATAGTTGGATGTCAGGATCATATATCCCATTTCTGATAGCAAGTGGGTCAGCCCAACTCAAGTTGTTCCCAAGAAGTCAGGGCTGACAGTTGTGACAAATGAAAAAGGAGAAGAAGTGCCTACACGATTGCAAACGGGGTGGAGAGTTTGTATTGACTACAGAAAATTAAATTTAGTTACAAAGAAAGATCACTTTCCACTCCCATTTGTAGATCAGATTTTGAAAAATTGGCTGGACAAAAGTATGTTTGCTTTTTGGATGGCTACTCAGGGTATAATCAGGTTGCTATTTACCCGGAAGATCAGGAAAATATGACGTTCACATGTCCTTATGGCACATTTGTTTTTAGAATAATGCCATTTGGGCTGTGTAACGCCCCTGCCACCTTCCAGCGATGCATGATGTCGATATTTTCTAAATGGCGGGGGAATGTTTGGAAGTGTTTATGGATGACTTTTCTGTGTTTGGTGATTCGTTTGAAAATTGCTTAGAAAATCTGAATCAGGTGTTGAAGAGGTGCATTACATCAAATCTTGTGTTAAGTTGGGAGAAGAGCCATTTCATGGTTAGAGAAGGGATAGTGCTAGGCCATGTTGTATCAGAAAGGGAAATAGAGGTCGATAAAGCTAAGGTTGGTTTGGCTTCTAATCTTCCTCCTCCCACATCTGTCAAGCAAATCCATTCCTTCCTTGGACATGATTCTATCGTAGATTCATCCAAAACTTCTCCACCATTGCTCATCCTCTCACACAATTGCTTGCCAAGGACACTCCTTTCAATCTTGATGATTCATGTTTAGAGACATTCAATTCCTTGAAAGCGGCCCTCACTTAAGTTCCGATTCTTCAATCTCCAAATTGGTCGCTTCCTTTTGAAATCATGTGTGATGCTTCAGATTACGTTGTTGGAGCTGTCCTGGGTAAGAGAGTCGATAAGAAACCCGTGGTGATCTACTATGCGAGCCGCACCCTCGCCGATGCATAATTGAACTATACTACCACGGAGAAAGAATTGCTTGCTGTTGTTTTCGCCCTTGAGAAATTTCGATCATATCTGTTAGGGGCAAAAGTCATTGTTTATTCCGATCACTCGGCTTAAAAATGTTTGCTTTCCAAGAAAAACGCCAAACCCCGTCTCATTCGGTGGATTCTGTTGCTACAAGAGTTTGGTTTGGAAATCAGAGACAAGAAGGGGTTGGAGAATGTTGTTGCTGATCACCTGTCTAGGATTGTAATTCCTGCAAGTGCTCCTATGTCCGATTCCTTCCCCGATGAGCAAATTCTTTCCCTCTCTCACATCTCAACCCCCTGGTATGCTTACATAGTCAATTACCTGGTGGTGGGACAGATTCCGGGAGGGTGGTCTAGGCAAGAGATGGATCGATTCTTTTTAAAGATTAAGTACTACTTTTGGGAGGACCCAAAGCTGTTTAACATGGGTCCAGATCAAATAATAAGAAGATGTGTCCCCGAGGAGGAGCAACAATTTGTTTTGAACTTCTGTCATAATCTTGCTTGTGGGGGACACTTTTCTAGAAAGAAGATTATGGCTAAAGTATTGCAAAGTGGATTTTATTGACCCACATTGTTTAAGGATGCTTATGAATTTTTAAAAACTTGTTTAAGGTGTCAAGTAGTGTGTAACAATTCTAAAAGAGATATGATGCCGCTTAGTCCCATTTTTGTAGTAGAAATCTTCGATGTTTGGGGAATAAACTTTATGGGACTGTTTCCACCTTCATTTGGTAATGAATATATTTTGGTGGCAGTGGACTATGTTTCGAAGTGGATTGGAGTTGTTGCTACTAGGACTAATGATCATAAGGTGGTGATGAAGTTTGTAAAGAAGAACATCTTTTCTAGATTTGGTTGTCCTAGAGCTATCATTAGTGATGGGGGTTCTCACTTTACGAACTTTCAATTCCGAGCTTTGCTTCATAAATATGGTATTACTCATAATCTTGCGACCCCCTATCATCCCCAAACTAGTGGCCAGGTAGAAGTTTCCAATAGGGAGATTAAGAACATTCTGCATAAGATAGTTAGGCCGGATAGGAAAGATTGGTCCGAGAGACTAGATGATGCATTATGGGCTTATAGAATTACATTTAAGACTCCCATTGGCATGTCCCCATATCGTCTCATTTTTGAAAAGCCTGCCACTTACCTGTAGAACTGGAACATAGAGCATATTGGGCTATTAAACAAGTCAATTTTGATCTTACTCAAGCTGGGTCCCAAAGAGCTCTACAACTTAATGAATTGGAGGAATTGTGAAATGAAACCTACGAAAATTCTAAGATTTATAAAGCTAAAACCAAGGCATTTCACGATAAGCATATTCAAAGGAAAACTTTTTATGTGAATCAAAAGTTTGGCTTTTTAACTCAAGGCTACGTTTGTTCCCCAGCAAGTTAAAATCCAGATGGGATGGACCGTTTGTTGTCGTTAAAGCTTTTGACCATGGTGCTGTCAAAATTTTGAATCCTAAACATGACCACATTTTCACTATCAACGGTCAAAGATTGAAACCTTATTTGGAAAATGATCAGTTGCAAAAAGAATCAATTATTCTAGGTGATTTGGAATAAAATGTTCGTGAGCTTTCATGCGTCTGGTTGAAGACGGAAAACTTAGCGCTTCTGGGAGGTAACCCAAGGTTCTTTGTTATTTGATGCTTTGTTTTTAGTTTTTTTTTCAGTAGACATGCCAAGGAGATGAAGCTGTCGCTATCCATATAAAGGTGGTTTCACCTCACACACCAAGTTGTATCCTTCCATCTCAGCAATATTTCTTTGTTACATTGTTCTATTATACAACCTGATAGGAGTTCTGTCTTGCATATCATCATTGCATGAAAGAGAAAAGATGAAATCCCTGATTGAGTTTTCTAGATTTATACTTTTATTGAAAGTAATTCTGGAATAGAAAAGACTAAGGAAAAGGATGATGGAAAATTTATTTCGATCTAGCTATGGAAAACTGATATAAGAATCTCTTTAAAATTCATGTGCACTTTAGAAAAAGAAAATCACATTGCACGCTAATGAGACAAGCAGGACAAGCCTTCTACTATTTTGGGTATTGAGTCTGATATTTTGCACTTCTTAAGGAAGAGATCTTCTAAAAGCTTTCTGCCAAGTTATCTATCAAATAAGTGCAAATGGCACAACAATGGAAAAAAAAGAGAAAGAGAATACCGTGAAAAATGCCCTAATTCTTAGTAACCGGGCCTACTTCACCTAACAAGTGTTAAAGTTCGCGTCAAACGGAAAATGGAACCTTGATCTGTGTAACTGGGCCTGCTTCTCCTAAGACAAGAGTTGAAGTTCGTATTAAACAGTGAAGGGTAGTGCAGCATCATGTGTGTAGAAAAACAAAAATATCCCAAAGGGACTAAGTAATGAGACAGACAAAAAGCTAATATGATTAATTAGTCTGATGTAGGAGGTGCAAGGTTGAAAGGCACTAGCTTGGAATAGTAAATGAGGGACGTAAGTGTCTTAGCTATGGATTTAATTTCCTACATAAGGCTAGTGTGCATTAATGATTCAGGATTCCTAATCTTTGGTTGATTTTGTGAAGGAAAAGCTGGATATGAAAGTATGGACTTTACAAAATCTTGTTGGCCCTAAATTTTAATTTGTTTGTATTGCTAAGGGACTAGCAATGAGTAAGTTGGGGGGTGTGATAAGTGCTATATTTCATATCATAACTTGCATCACATTTATCATTTTTGAGCATTAAATAAATAAAGTTGTGCAACATGAGCAGTTAATTTCATTCTCACAAGTAATTTGAGTCTACATACATTTTATCATCTTTTTAACCTAAAATGACCATGTGAGAAATATTAAAGAATTTGCACAATTATTTGAAATCCATTTTTGGATGAAATATTGATTATTTTGACAGGAAATAGCGATCGGTGGATCAGACGCCATTTCTGAAGCATTTTTATGGAAAAAAGAAATAGCGACTGAGCAAACGGGCGCCCATTTGTTTGACTGAAAAAAGGAAAAAAGAAAAAGAAGAATTAGCGACTGCATAGATGGACGCTATTTCATTTGATGAAAATATAAAAAGAAGAAAAGTTGAAAATAAGAAGAATTAGCGACCGTTGAAGCAGGCGCAGTTTCTTTGGAAAAGAATGTGCGACTGTTCAAGCAGCCGCTCATTCAATTATACGAAAAATCAAAAGAAAAATGAAAAAATGGAAAAAGAATTAGCGACAATTTGCACAGTCGTCAATTCCTTGATTTATGGAAAAAAGGAAATATCAAAATAAGAAACAAGAATGAACGACCATTATGGAAGACACTATTTTAATGTGCGCCCACAAGGTTGGACGCCATTTCTTTTTCAGGCAGAAACGGAAACGGGAAGGTCTCTTTGAAGCAATCTTGCTATCATCGTCGTTATCCTTCCATGTTTTGATCAAGGGAGAGTCTATCCATGGCAAGAGCCCTAATTTGAGCAATCAACTATCGCTGCAAAATCATATTGAGCTAAATCTGCAAGTAGCCGATCGTGAAGGTTTTCTGTGCCCTATAAAAGGCTGCCTGAGAGTCACACGAGGGGGATCTTTGGCCTTTTACATGCTTTCCTGTTAATCTGTTCAATTTACTTTCTTCTGTAATCTTCTTTGTTTTTAAGTTCTCTTTAATTTATTCTTCTTCCTCTTCCTCCAATTCTCCTCCGTTTTCAACTTATTCTCTGATTTTTAAAGCACGATTCTGCACTTTTTACTATTCATCTACGGTTTTTCACAATTGTTCTCTCCCAGTTTTTACACTCTTCTGATCCTCATCTCCCTCTGCGTTCTTCATCAATCTTCTTCATCTCCTCAAGCTCTTCAAATTTATCTTCTTCCACATCCTCTAAATCTATCTCGTTTGCAAGTTATTTTCTTTCTTCTTATTATTTATTTTTGTTTTATTTTTACTATGTTTTTCTTCTTCTCGTACCTCACCTTTCTCTCTCTGTGTTCACTCTCTTTCACAACACACTCACGCAAACACATGTTTTAATTCTTCTTCCTCTCTTCTATCTATTTCTCCCTTCCCCATTATTCATCTAAATCCCTTTAGCGGAGATTCTTCCCTCGATCCTCTCGGCGACGTTTATCTCCACGGCGAGGCGGTTCACTTAAAGGCTTGGCAAGGAGACGGCGGCGCTCTTCATCCAAATTTCCTGGCTTCAATTTCTTCATTTTCCCTTGTTCTTTTATTTCCAAGTTATAATTTTCATTTTCTTAGAGTTGTAATTGCCACGTTCATAGCAATAAAAGTTCATCTTATGCAATTGTGTCTTTCGAGTTCTCTTTCTCTCTCTTTCTAATTTCTCTCCTTAACCCTCTCATCTTATTTTAGTTTTAGTTTCGAGCAATTTTATTTTTATTTTCAAAATCTCCCTCAAAATGCAGTTTTCAAATATAAGGATTTTCCATCATGCTTAATTGAAAATATTTCTTCTCCGTGGGATCAACCCGTTCTTACCACTTTACTCTGATTCAAATCTTTTTAAGTGAGTGAGTGTGGTTAACTTTTTAAATTGTGGCACGGCATTTTTGACGACGAGTGTTAGTGGCTATCAACGTAGGGGGCCCGTCGTGGTCCCGAACCACCTAAAAATCTGTCTCGCATCTTGCTTGATTGTGGTTTGCTTGTTTATATTTTTCATATTGATCGTGTGAGAGTGGCAAGCTTGAGAGAACCGAATTCTTTATAACATATATTTAGGTTGATCATATATCGTGTTGGTAGTTAGTTTCATTCCGCTACGTAATTTTAAAAACTACCATCGCGTTTGGTGGGGACAATTCAACCCCCCTTCTTATCCATACGAGAATCTAGGGACAACAATCTAGTATCAGAGCGGGTCTCTGATTTTTAGGACAACCTCACGGTTGTAGAGAACAGATCATATGTTATGGACAACAAGGGAATGCTCCCCGAGGGGGATTCAATCCATCGACCACCCTTCTTTGATGGTACGGGTTATCCCTATTAGAAGAAAAATGACTGTGTTCATGCGAGCACAGGATTATGATACATGGAAAGTCATAAGTAAAGGTCCTTATGTTTTACCTCCGAATGAAGATGAATGGGAAGAAGAACATATTAAAAAGTCTTGTGCCAATTATAAGGCTATGAACATTATTCAGTGCGCGATACACCCTAACGAGTACTCACGTGTCTCTATGTGTTCATCTACGCAGGAGATGTGGAACAAATTGAAGATGATTTATGAAGGTACTTCAGAAGTACGGAAGACAAAGGCAAATCTGTTGGTTCGGGAATACGAGCTATTTGCAATGAAGCCTGAGGAGAACATAAGTGAAATGTATGCAAGGCTAAGCGAGATCATGAATAGCTTAAAAGCTTTGGGAAAAGAGTATTCAAATCAAGATTTGGTAAGGAAGGTGCTGCGATCACTCACATCACCGTGGCACACAAAAGTGACTATTATCGAGGATTCAAAGGATCTTACCACACTCACGGTGGATCAATTAATCGGGTCATTGATGACTTACGAAATCAACATCATGAAGCTAGCTGGGGAGGAAAGCAAGAAGAAGAAATCGATTGCACTGAAAGCTAATCCAGGATCGTCCGAAGAGAGTGATGGAAACTCATCTATGGATAGTGACGAAGAAGAACCAATGGCTCTTGTTACAAGGAAAGTAAGAAAATATTTCAGAAGAGCTAGAAGAGATGGAATCTTTCCGAGAAGATTCATGAGAAGAAATGCTAACAAAAAAGGCGAGCCGAGCAAGAGAGAAGAAATCATATGCTACGAGTGTAAGAAAGCTGGCCATATGAGGGGTCAATGCCCCGAGCTCCAGAAGAAGCTGAACAAGAACAAGCCAAAGAAAAGGAAAGCGATGATGGCAACGTGGAGCGACGAGGATTCGGATAGCTCAATATCCGAAAGTTAGAAGAATGGACTGGACGAGCTAGTCCAGAATTTTTGCTTGATGGCGGATGAAGAAAGTTCTGAGGTAAATTCTGATGCTGAAAATCTCACTGCCGAACATTGGTAGTTTGCTTATGCAGACATTTATCAGAAGTATAAATGATGAGGGACGGGACCACAGACACGACAAGCTCGCGGTTGTCCCTTAACGAGGGAAGCGTCGGACGTGCGCGGTTGAGAAACCGACAATGAGCTAGGGTGATCGACTCTCTCGTATGCCCGGATCGGGTCACGGGACGGTCTCGCACTCTCTCGCAACAGCGGTAATGAATAAATAAAGCGAGCTAGATATCCCTACACATGCTCTCTAGCAGCGGCATAAACAAATATATATGAAGTAAGCAAAATGCCAGGCAAGGAGCGAACATGATACCTCCACGCGCTCGGCGTGGGGACGACGGACCCGGCCGAAACTCGTACTCCCGGGACAATTAATACACCATATTACAGCAAATGAATTACTGCCCACTCCACGCAGGGAGGTAAAGGGCTACACAAACGGGCCCGGGAGGACCGAATTCGGGTTGACGGGCGGCTTCTCGCGTCTCTTCGGCAGCACCCGAAGTAGTGACGGTGGGGCCCACGTGCTGTCCGGCGGGGTCGAGTGGGACCCGGTGACACCGCTGTAGTGGGGACACTTAGGGAAGCGTTCCCCGTGCTGGCGGCATGCTGGTTCACCGGCCAGAGGCCGGGCGGCTCCGATCGGCACCGTTCGGAATAATCGGCCACGGACCTGCCGGTTCTATTTCCGGCGCACGCTCCGGCGAGAACGGACGCTGCGATCAGCCCCAACGTCGGAATGTGACGAAGCTGGCGCCGTTGGAAAGATGCTTCGAAGGGCTTCAACCCAAGGTGATTACAAAAAAATAATCAAGCCTATACTTCTGATTGGCGAATTTTGAAGGTTACTATTGTACAGTGTCTGAACTCTCAGACTAGCAGGGAACTTTCCTGAGAGTTGCCTTTGACCGATATGAAGACCTTAGATTAAGACTTCGACTTGTTCATGAAAGTTATAGGAAATCAAGTAAGAAAACCAGAACTATTTTTGGATCTGGATTTGGAGGTGGTGGTGATTTGTTCTAATTTTGGAAGTGGAGGGTGGTCGGATCTGGGATCTGACTGACAACATTGTAGCTGAGTAAGAACACGAATTTATAAAAATAGATAGAAGGCTGATAAACAATTAATAAAATTTTTGGATGTAGGGGGTGATAGACAGAACTCGCAATAAAATTGGGAGGGTTTAGACAAATCAAAAAGATGGCCGGAGGTGGGAAACACAGAGCTGCTGTCACTGTAGACAGAGACAGGACAGATCTGAGAGTGAAAGATGAACGAAAATGTAAAGATATCAAACGAAGGATTTTGGACCTGACTTTTTTTGTGGAGATGGGGATGCAAGATAGAAACAATCTCTAAAAATTTTAGATCAAGAGGACATCGTGGCTGACTGCAGAATTTCGTGGAAGTCACCTCTATCTAGCAGGACAGAACCTTGAAGATGGCTCCGCGGCGGCTCGTAGGAGGCACGAGCTGCGGCGGCGGCGGCACCGATGATCACCGGAGGTATGGGGAAGAAGATAGCACTCTAGAATGAGGGTTGGGGATGAAGAAACCAGAGGGAGAGAGAGGGGAGGTCGAAATTCACTCAAGGGGGGGGGGTCTTGCATAATGCTTTTTCTCATTTCATTAATATTCAAATGGAAAATACAAGTATTTATATGCCTCCAATCTAATCCAATCTCCACCATTGGATCTAGGGATGGGGAATGAATGGCCTAGATTAAATGTGACCAACACACACACAAAAAATAAAATAACCCAAGTGGGAGACAAGCTTGACATGGTAGGTAGCCTACCTTAGACTTTTTACTCCCTTTGTCTACCTATGTGGCATTTGACATTCAACCATTCTAGATGGCCACCTAGGATGGTTGACCAGTCCCACATAGGTGACATGGACCAATGGGAAAGGGCTGAGGGCCCCCTTGCTGGTCCTACTGTATAATTGCATAAAAACCCACACAATCCATGGAATGACTCCTTGACTTATAAAGCCTTACATTTGCGTACATACTTTCCCAAGGATATAAACACAAACTAAAATGACATAAATGCAAAAGAAAAAGTACATGATCGGCGTCGATTCCCATCAACTCTCCCCAGGTGGGAGGAACTCGACCCCGTCGAGTAGGGGTATGGATGCTCGAGTACTCCGGCGGATCCGTCACCGTGCCAAGTAACGCGGGTACGCTCCACTCCGAGTGATCGTCACCTGCTCATTCCATATATACTCGATATGCGCAGACTGCTATGGGCCGAAGGTGGACACTCCGGGTGCGGCACTCTCAAAAGGGAAGGAAGCAGCTCGAAGACTCACTAGGAATCACCGCTGAGTCCCTGTAGGTGACTAGATCCGGGTGTAGATATAGAACCGATCCCATACTCATCGAATGAGTCCACTCGCCTCTTACTCATAAGAGAATGACAACGAGCTTGCCCAAGACACATGCAGACAGACATACCACACAAAGAAAAAGCACACTGACTCATCTATGACCCTAGACACACATAATGTTAGTCTGACCCATACATGGGTGACGGCGGACCAGGACACTCGAACGGATACCATGCATGCATCTGACATAACCGGTGGTTGACATCATGCGGAAATCCTAGATCTCCTAAGCTGGGCCATGCATACATATGGGATGTGGATGTGGGAGGGCCAAGAGTATCTCCCCTAGATGATGGCGTATCTTGTAAGTGTACGAGCTTGGTGGGCATAGACGACCTGACCCGTGGGGAAGGGGTGTGGTAGCGAACTCCCTCGAGGAAGTGAAGTGAATGTGGAGGGTCTAAGGATCCACTAGGGAGTGGGTCAAAGGGATCAAAGAAGGTATGACCCCTTATGGTGGGTTCCCACAAGTCACGGTCCCACGTTTGGAATTCATAGTCACCGTCATACATTATGATCGGTGGGACGACGGACATGTGTAGAAAATAGGATTCCTCCCTTGGGCAAAAGGGAACGAAGTCGGACTCGGCCGGCATCGGGAGGAATAGAAGAATCTCCGTGGTGACACACCCTATGGTGCACTCGGAGGTAATGGACCCAAAGGCCGGATGGGTGAAGCTAAGACTAGCGGGTTGGTCAAAGCCTCGAGCTAGTAGGTGCGTCAACTTCCATTGCGTGTCTAATCCCATAATAAGGTCATCCAATGTATCAATATGGTGAATAGACCGAAAGGTAGTGTGGAAGGAGTTGACAGGCACTATAGGTAAGGTGGGGTCCATAGAAGGGTAAGGATGTGGGACCAAGCCATCCTTGAGCCAACTAAGAAGTGGCTCGGCTATGTATAGCGTACCCGTAAGAAACACGGGTGGCTCGGGATGGACATCCTCTAAATGTGGCTCCTCGAAGGGAGGGTGGCTCCCATGATGGGTGACTAGAGGGGTGGGCTCCAGGAGATGTGGCAAGCATGAATCCGAAGGTGGAGTGGGCCACTGGGGTTGGGTGGCGGGAAAGACGATGGTGCTCGATTGAGCCCTATCCTTAAGGATGATCTTGCCAGGTAGGTAAGGTGGGTATAAGGTGCAAGTCCTTTTGCCCCAGTCAAGATTAGCCTTTCTTTCTCCTAACCACGTTTGCCCTAAAATGATGCATGGACCAGCAAGTGTGCCGATCCTACACCATGCACCATCGGTGTAAAGAACGGAGCCGATCCTCTTATAGAACTCAACAAAAGTAAAATCACCATCGTGGATAATCTCGCCTGTCTTGGAGAGAGACTCCACGATGTCAAGAGAAACCCAATTACCCGACTCCCTATCGGTGAAATGGAGTTCCGTTGTGGACCCGTTAGGTAGAGTGGCTTTAGAAACGATATAGGGTCGGGCTAGGAAGGCCTTGGCTTGGGCCACCAGAGATGACCACCTGGACACATGGCCTTGGGGAACGGCCATGGATAGCGGACATGGACATGCATACACACGGAGACAACACACTAGACCGACTAATGCAAAGGTTGGGACGCATGCATACTAAGGACAAGACACCAAGACTCGGTACGAGGCGGAGTTAATCGATCCGAAGATCACTCGCGCAAGTGTGCGGCCTTCCCGATAGGCGTAGCCAAACGTTCGGACAACACCTTTTTATATACCGACTAATGGTATGCAAATGCGACCCAAAAGACACTTTTTTTGTTTTAAAACAATGATGACCCTAAACACGACTTAGACAATGACTAATGGCTAGACGTAAATTACACCCCTTTTTTTTTGACACCCTAGACTCAAACTCGCTCTGATACCAAATTGATGCGGGACGGGACCACGGACACGACAAGCTCGCGGTTGTCCCTTAACGAGGGAAGCGTCGGACGCGCGCGGTTGAGAAACCGGCAATGAGCTAGGGTGATCGGCTCTCTCGTGTGCCCGGATCGGGTCACGGGACGGTCTCGCACTCTCTCGCAGCAGCAGTAATGAATAAATAAAGCGAGCAAGATATCCCTACACATGCTCTCCAGCAGCGGAATAAACAAATATATATGAAGTAAGCAAAATGCCAGGCAAGGAGCGAACACGATACCTCCACGCGCTCGGCGTGGGGACGACGGACCCGGCCGAAACTCGTACTCCCGGGACAATTAATACACCATATTACAGTAAATGAATTACTGCCCACTCCACGCAGGGAGGTAAAGGGCTACACAAACGGGCCCGGGAGGACCGAATTCGGGTTGACGGGTGGCTTCTCGCGTCTCTTCGGCAGCACCCGAACTAGTGACGGTGGGGCCCACGTGCTGTCCGGAGGGGTCGAGTGGGACCCGGTGACACCGCTGTAGTGGGGACACTTAGGGAAGAGATCCCCGGGTTGGCGGCACGCTGGTTCGCCGGCCGGAGGCCGGGCGGCTCCGATCGGCACCGTTCGGAATAACCGGCCACGGACCTGCCGGTTCTGTTTTCCGGCGCGCGCTCCGACGAGAATGGACGCTGCGATCAGCCCCGACGTTGGAATGCGACGAAACTGGCGCCGTTGGAAAGATGCTTCGAAGGGCTTCAACTCAAGGTGATTATAGAAAAATAATCAAGCCTATACTTCTGATTGGAGAATTTTGAAGGTTGCTGTTGTATAGTGTCTGAACTCTCAGACTAGCAGGGAACTTTCCTGAGAGTTGCCTTTGACCGATATGAAGACCTTAGATTAAGACTTCGACTTGTTCATGAAAGTTATAGGAAATCAAGTAAGCAAACCAGAACTATTTTTGGATCTGGATTTGGAGGTGGTGGTGATTTGTTCTATTTTTGGAAGTGGAGGGTGGTCGGATCTGGGATCTGACTGACAACACTGTAGCTGAGTAAGAACACGAATTTATAAAAATAGATAGAAGGCTGATAAACAATTAAGAAAATTTTTGGATGTAGGGGGTGATGGACAGAACTCGCAATAAAATTGGGAGGGTTTAGACAAATCAAAAAGATGGCCGGAGGTGGGAAACACTGAGCTGCTGTCACTGTAGACAGAGACAGGACAAATCTGGGAGTGAAAGATGAACGAAAATGTAAAGATATCAAACGAAGGATTTTGGACCTGACTTTTTTTGTGGAGATGGGGATGCAAGATAGAAACAATCTCTAAAAATTTTAGATCAAGAGGACATCGTGGCTGACTGCAGAATTTCGTGGAAGTCACCTCTATCTAGCAGGACAGAACCTTGAAGATGGCTCCGCGGCGGCTCGTAGGCGGCACGAGCGGCGGCGGCGGCGGCACCGATGATCACCGGAGGTATGGGGAAGAAGATAGCACTCTAGAATGAGGGTTGGGGATGAAGAAACCAGAGGGAGAGAGAGGGGAGGTCGAAATTCACTCAAGGGGGGGGTCTTGCATAATGCTTTTTCTCATTTCATTAATATTCAAATGGAAAATACAAGTATTTATATGCCTCCAATCTAATCCAATCTCCACCATTGGATCTAGGGATGGGGAATGAATGGCCTAGATTAAATGTGACCAACACACACAAAAAAAATAAAATAACCCAAGTGGGAGACAAGCTTGACATGGTAGGTAGCCTACCTTAGACTTTTTACTCCCTTTGTCTACCTATGTGGCATTTGACATTCAACCATTCTAGATGGCCACCTAGGATGGTTGACCAGTCCCACATAGGTGACATGGACCAATGGGAAAGGGCTGAGGGCCCCCTTGCTGGTCCTACTGTATAATTGCATAAAAACCCACACAATCCATGGGAATGACTCCTTGACTTATAAAGCCTTACATTTGCGTACATACTTTCCCAAGGATATAAACACAAACTAAAATGACATAAATGCAAAAGAAAAAGTACATGATCGGCGTCGATTCCCATCAACTCTCCCCAGGTGGGAGGAACTCGACCCCGTCGAGTAGGGGTATGGATGCTCGAGTACTCCGGCGGATCCGTCACCGTGCCAAGTAACGCGGGTACGCTCCACTCCGAGTGATCGTCACCTGCTCATTCCATATATACTCGATATGCGCAGACTGCTATGGGCCGAAGGTGGACACTCCGGGTGCGGCACTCTCAAAAGGGAAGGAAGCAGCTCGAAGACTCACTAGGAATCACCGCTGAGTCCCTGTAGGTGACTAGATCCGGGTGTAGATATAGAACCGATCCCATACTCATCGAATGAGTCCACTCGCCTCTTACTCATAAGAGAATGATAACGAGCTTGCCCAAGACACATGCAGACAGACATACCACACAAAGAAAAAGCACACTGACTCATCTATGACCCTAGACACACATAATGTTAGTCTGACCCATACATGGGTGACGGCGGACCAGGACACTCGAACGGATACCATGCATGCATCTGACATAACCGGTGGTTGACATCATGCGGAAATCCTAGATCTCCTAAGGTGGGCCATGCATACATATGGGATGTGGATGTGGGAGGGCCAAGAGTATCTCCCCTAGATGATGGCGTATCTTGTAAGTGTACGAGCTTGGTGGGCATAGACGACCTGACCCGTGGGGAAGGGGTGTGGTAGCGAACTCCCTCGAGGAAGTGAAGTGAATGTGGAGGGTCTAAGGATCCACTAGGGAGTGGGTCAAAGGGATCAAAGAAGGTATGACCCCTTATGGTGGGTTCCCACAAGTCACGGTCCCACGTTTGGAATTCATAGTCACCGTCATACATTATGATCGGTGGGACGACGGACATGTGTAGAAAATAGGATTCCTCCCTTGGGCAAAAGGGAACGAAGTCGGACTCGGCCGGCATCGGGAGGAATAGAAGAATCTCCGTGGTGACACACCCTATGGTGCACTCGGAGGTAATGGACCCAAAGGCCGGATGGGTGAAGCTAAGACTAGCGGGTTGGTCAAAGCCTCGAGCTAGTAGGTGCGTCAACTTCCATTGCGTGTCTAATCCCATAATAAGGTCATCCAATGTATCAATATGGTGAATAGACCGAAAGGTAGTGTGGAAGGAGTTGACAGGCACTATAGGTAAGGTGGGGTCCATAGAAGGGTAAGGATGTGGGACCAAGCCATCCTTGAGCCAACTAAGAAGTGGCTCGGCTATGTATAGCGTACCCGTAAGAAACACGGGTGGCTCGGGATGGACATCCTCTAAATGTGGCTCCTCGAAGGGAGGGTGGCTCCCATGATGGGTGACTAGAGGGGTGGGCTCCAGGAGATGTGGCAAGCATGAATCCGAAGGTGGAGTGGGCCACTGGGGTTGGGTGGCGGGAAAGACGATGGTGCTCGATTGAGCCCTATCCTTAAGGATGATCTTGCCAGGTAGGTAAGGTGGGTATAAGGTGCAAGTCCTTTTGCCCCAGTCAAGATTAGCCTTTCTTTCTCCTAACCACGTTTGCCCTAAAATGATGCATGGACCAGCAAGTGTGCCGATCCTACACCATGCACCATCGGTGTAAAGAACGGAGCCGATCCTCTTATAGAACTCAACAAAAGTAAAATCACCATCGTGGATAATCTCGCCTGTCTTGGAGAGAGACTCCACGATGTCAAGAGAAACCCAATTACCCGACTCCCTATCGGTGAAATGGAGTTCCGTTGTGGACCCGTTAGGTAGAGTGGCTTTAGAAACGATATAGGGTCGGGCTAGGAAGGCCTTGGCTTGGGCCACCAGAGATGACCACCTGGACACATGGCCTTGGGGAACGGCCATGGATAGCGGACATGGACATGCATACACACGGAGACAACACACTAGACCGACTAATGCAAAGGTTGGGACGCATGCATACTAAGGACAAGACACCAAGACTCGGTACGACGCGGAGTTAATCGATCCGAAGATCACTCGCGCAAGTGTGCGGCCTTCCCGATAGGCGTAGCCAAACGTTCGGACAACACCTTTTTATATACCGACTAATGGTATGCAAATGCGACCCAAAAGACACTTTTTTTGTTTTAAAACAATGATGACCCTAAACACGACTTAGACAATGACTAATGGCTAGACGTAAATTACACCCCTTTTTTTTTGACACCCTAGACTCAAACTCGCTCTGATACCAAATTGATGCGGGACGGGACCACGGACACGACAAGCTCGCGGTTGTCCCTTAACGAGGGAAGCGTCGGACGCGCGCGGTTGAGAAACCGGCAATGAGCTAGGGTGATCGGCTCTCTCGTGTGCCCGGATCGGGTCACGGGACGGTCTCGCACTCTCTCGCAGCAGCGGTAATGAATAAATAAAGCGAGCAAGATATCCCTACACATGCTCTCCAGCAGCGGCATAAACAAATATATATGAAGTAAGCAAAATGCCAGGCAAGGAGCGAACACGATACCTCCACGCGCTCGGCGTGGGGACGACGGACCCGGCCGAAACTCGTACTCCCGGGACAATTAATACACCATATTACAGTAAATGAATTACTGCCCACTCCACGCAGGGAGGTAAAGGGCTACACAAACGGGCCCGGGAGGACCGAATTCGGGTTGACGGGCGGCTTCTCGCGTCTCTTCGGCAGCACCCGAACTAGTGACGGTGGGGCCCACGTGCTGTCCGGAGGGGTCGAGTGGGACCCGGTGACACCGCTGTAGTGGGGACACTTAGGGAAGAGTTCCCCGGGTTGGTGGCACGCTGGTTCGCCGGCCGGAGGCCGGGCGGCTCCGATCGGCACCGTTCGGAATAACCGGCCACGGACCTGCCGGTTCTATTTTCCGGCGCGCGCTCCAACGAGAACAGACGCTGCGATCAGCCCCGACGTTGGAATGCGACGAAACTGGCGCCGTTGGAAAGATGCTTCGAAGGGCTTCAACTCAAGGTGATTATAGAAAAATAATCAAGCCTATACTTCTGATTGGAGAATTTTGAAGGTTGCTGTTGTATAGTGTCTGAACTCTCAGACTAGCAGGGAACTTTCCTGAGAGTTGCCTTTGATCGATATGAAGACCTCGGATTAAGACTTCGACTTGTTCATGAAAGTTATAGGAAATCAAGTAAGGAAATCAGAACTATTTTTGGATTTGGATTTGGAGGTGGTGGTGATTTGTTCTGATTTTGGAAGTGGAGGGTGGTCGGATCTGGGATTTGACTGACAACACTGTAGCTGAGGAAGAACACGAATTTCTAAAAATAGATAGAAGGCTGATAAACAATTAAGAAAATTTGTGGATGTAGGGGGCGATGGACAGAACTCCCAGTAAAATTGGGAGGGTTTAGACAAATCAAAAAGATGGCTGGAGGTGGGAAACACAGAGCTGCTGTCATTGTAGATAGAGACATGACAGATCTGGGAGTGAAAGATGAACGAAAATGTAAAGATATCAAACGAAGGATTTTGGACCTGACTTTTTTTTTGGTGATGGGGATACAAGATAGAAACAACCTCTAAAACGTTTAGATCATGAGGACATCGTGGCTGACTGCAGAATTTCATGGAAGTCACCTCTATCCAGCAGGACAAAACCTTGAAGATGGCTCCGCGGCGGCTCGTAGGCGGCACGAGCGGCGGCGGCAGCGGCGGCGGCACCGATGATCACCGGAGGTAGGGGGAAGAAGATAGCACTCTAGAATGGGGGTTGGGGATGAAGAAACCAGAGGGAGATAGAGGGGAGGTCGAAATTCACTCAAGGGGGGGGGGGGTCTTGCACAATGCTTTTTCTCATTTCATTAATATTCAAATGGAAAATACAAGTATTTATATGCCTCCAATCTAATCCAATCTCCACCATTGGATCTAGGGATGGGGAATGAATGGCCTAGATTAAATGTGACCAACACACACAAAAAAAATAAAATAACCCAAGTGGGAGACAAGCTTGACATGGTAGGTAGCCTACCTTAGACTTTTTACTCCCTTTGTCTACCCATGTGGCATTTGACATTCAACCCTTCTAGATGGCCACCTAGGATGGTTGACCAGCCCCACATAGGTGACATGGACCAATGGGAAAGGGCTGAGGGCCCCCTTGCTGGTCCTACTGTATAATTGCATAAAAACCCACACAATCCATGGGAATGCTCCTTGACTTATAAAGCCTTACATTTGCGTACATACTTTCCCAAGGATATAAACACAAACTAAAAGGACATAAATGTAAAAGAAAAAGTACATGCTCGGCGTCGATTCCCATCAATAAAAGGTCAAAAGATGATGTCAAGAAATTGAAAAAGAAGTTTCATGATTTGATTAGTTCAACAAATCCATGTAGTAGATGTAACTTCTTTGAAATGCAAGTTGAAAATTTTTTGAAGAAAAAGAAGATTTTCAATCCAAAATGACCTTGTATGAAGATGAATTGGCATGCTTGGAAACTAAAAAATAGAGTGCTTATGAAAACATTAAAAATTGAAAATTTTAAAAATGAGAATGAAAACTTGGTAATGGAGTTGGATGAACTCAAAGCGAGATTGAGTGAATGAGAAAAATCCAAGAAGGATATTGAAACCAACTTTAACACCATGAATGATGAGCTAAGAAAACCAATAGATGTTGTTCAAAAAGAATTGAAAGGAAAAGAGAAAACATTTGAAATTGGTGAAACTAGCAATGAAAATGCTAGGAAGGAGAAGAGAGGTGTGGGTCACTCACCACCAAAGAAAAACTCATTTGCGAGAAATGAATTTTAGAAATCATTTAATTCATATTGTTATTCTCATGTTGACTCTTGCATGAACTCATATGTTGATAGATCTTATATGCAAAGGAGTCACTTTAGAAAACCAAATGTTACATGTTTTTATTGTGGAATGTTCGGCCACTCGATATATGTATGTGATTTGATGAGGGCTGATGATGAGTATTTTGAAAAGAAAAATAGAAGATATTTTGTTCAAGGTGGAACTAACACTTCGGGACCCAAGCTTGCTTGGGTACCTAAATCAACTTGAGATGTGTTTTGATTGTGCAGGTTTGTCTAAGAGCCAAGTGGAACAAATAGTACGTAGACAGTGGATGCTCCAGACATATGACATGCAATAAGGAACTCTTCTCAGACCTGAATGAAAAGGATGGTGGACTGGTCACCTTTGGCGGGAACGACAAAGGTAAAACTGTGGGAATTGGACAGATAGGTAAGGACTCAAACTAGTCAATTGAAGATGTTTTGCTTGTAGATGGCTTAAATCATAGCTTACTTAGCATTAGTCAACTCTGTGACAAAGGTCACAAAGTTATTTTTTTAAAACACACATTGCTCAATTGTAGATAGAGATACACATGAAATAAAATTCATTGGGCTTAGAGATGGAAACATTTACTCTGTTGATTTTGAAAGTTCTCCAAATGAAAATATTTGTTTAGTTGCTAATAAGTTGGATGATGCATGGCTATGGCATCAACGACTTGGTCATGCTAGCTTTAGTATTCTTTCTAAACTGTATAGAAAAGACTTGGTTAGAGGTTTGCCAAAGTTGAATTTTCATGTAAATAAAGTTGGTGATGAATGTGCGATGGGGAAATAGACCATGGTTTCTTTTAAATCTAAAAACATTGTCTTTACCACTAGACCCCTTAAACTCCTTCATTTGGATTTATTTGGTCCCACTAGGACTCAGCCTTGGAGGGAAACTTTATGGGTTTGCTATTGTAAATGATTACTCAAGATTCACTTGGGTATTATTTTTAACCCATAAGAATGATGCCTTGCAGGAGTTCGAAGATCTTTGCAGGAACTTACAAAATGATAAGGGGTATCAAATCAAGGCTATTCTGAGTGATTATGGAAGAGAATTCGATAACCATGACTTTGATGATTTTTGTAGGAAACATGGGTTTTCACACAACTTCTCAGCACCTAGAACTGCACAATAAAATAGAGTCGTGGAAAGAAAGAATAGGACACTCGTGGAGATGGCGAGAACAATGCTTGCTGAAAATGGCTTACCATGGTATTTTTGGGCCGAGACAGTCAACACGGCCTGCCACATCATCAATCGTGCCATGGTAAGACCAATCCTCAAGAAAACTCCATACGAGCTATTTAAAGGTAAGAAACCGAACATTGAATATCTTAAGCCTTTTGGTTCTCCATGTTTCATTTTGAACAATTCTAAAGAAAATTTGGAGAAGTTTGCCGCAAAGAGTGATAGAGGTATATTTCTTGGTTTTTCTTCATCATCTAGAGCATATCGAGTATATAACCTACGTACTCTTGTGGTAAAGAGTGATGACACACTTATCTTTTTGAATGGCATGGCTAAGAACATAAGAAGTCTGTTGGCATTCATAAGTGAATATGAAGCATCTTCTGTGCAGACGGTTAACAGTAATAAGAGTAGCTTCACTGTATCCGATAAAGTAACACCTGCAGTCATAAGAAGGTTACCAGCTAACACATGTTCCAACATAAAACTGGGCTCCAATATTACCTTGGTGTCCCCCTCTTCACCTGCCAAATAAAGCTGGTCGAAGGTGCCTCATCAATTCTGTTCTGCAATCAATTCCTGTCTACACAGCCAGTGCATCTTGTCTACCAGCTTCTATTATTGGAATCATAAATAAACTGTGCGCCAACTTTTTATGGACTGGTAAAGAAGGCCCAAGACATCATTGGGTGTCCTGGTCAAATATCACTAAACCTATAGAGGAGGGTGGACTTGGCATTAAAAGCTTGCATCATATTCAAGTCTCCATGGTGGCTAAGCAAATTTGGAAAATTCTCAATGTCAATTCTCTGTGGTCTCAATATGCCAAGTCTAAATATCTAAAGGACCATCTTAGTAATATTCAAAAACCCTTTCCTGCTGGTGTCCGAAGGTAGGTTTTCAGACAAGCTAGGGAATTGGTGTTATCCAACACCCGGTGGATTCCAATGGATGGGAAAAATATTGATGTGTTGAAAGATAACTGGTGTGAAGCAGTTTTGGCTCTTAGCAGCAACACTCCAAAGGTTACCCTAAGCGAAGCCATCTCCAACTTAAACCATCAGGTGTGGTCCTATATCCCTCAAAGCATTGTTCAAAAAATTGGAAATATTTAATTGCTACAGAGGCCAGACAACTGTGTGTGGGCTGCTACTTTAGATGGCACATTTACCAGTAGATCTGCCTATAATGCTGTGCGTGTACAGGGGACTAGAAGAGTGGCATTGAAAAAGATTTGGGGAACTCACATTCTCCCAAGAGCACCTCTATTTGGCTGGCATATCCTTCATAATTCTGTACCTGTGGATAGTGTCATTAAAAGATTTGGTATCAGTTTCTCTTCGAAATGTGTATGTTGCAGAAACAGAAACCAGGAAGAGTGTTTGAACCATCTCTTTATGGAAAGTCAACTTGCTCAACCTGTGTGGAGGTCCTTTAGGTTACTATTTGACTCCAAATGTAGACATACTAATTCCATTACTGGCTATTGCTAGGACATCATGTGCACAGCTGACATTAAATCACCTTATGGCTTTGCGGCCATTCTCACCATGCTGCTCATCTTATGGGAAGTGTGGAAGGCTCGGTGCAAATTTAAATATGAAGACAAAGGGCCGACTATAGAATCCTACAATAGCAAATAAAGGGACATGTCGAATTCTATATGCAAAAGGTGGTATTTAGCAAAGCTCCATCAGCAAGTGAAAGGCATATACTGGAATATTACAATTTTACCTACAACTTCAGAGAGAGGCCTCCAAAAATTATCAAGTGGTCTTGTCCAAGCTCAGGGTATGCACTAAATGTTGATGGGGCTGCTAAAGGCAACCCAGGACATTCTGGTGGTGGCGGATGTATCATGGGTAGTAAGGGTGAATTTATTTTTGGGTTCTCTTATTATTATGGTATGGGGACTAATATGGTTGCGGAGGCAAGAGCACTGCTTGATGGGATGAGAATTCTGGTCAAAAGTGGACTTCCTATAGCTATGATTTACTATGATTCCAAGGCCCTTATAACTATGATTCAGTCCACCAACCATCCACCATGGAGAATATGCAAATGGTGGGATGAAATTAAAGAATTAGTCACAAAGAATAATTGGAATCTACAACATATCTATAGGGAGGGGAATTCAGTTGCTGATGCATTAGCATCATTAGCTTGTTCCAACCGATCCAACAATGACTTCAGGTGCTGGCAAGACCTTCCTAGCAGTGTTCATGGTTTTGCCACTGTGGATGCAGCTGGCCTCCCTAGTTGGAGGAGATAGAGATGGGTGACTGTCTTTCATTCTTTATTTCTTTTGTTACATACTCAGGGGTATGCCCCGTGGTTTTTGTAAAATACTTCCTCTATTATCAATAAAATTTGACCGGGTACTATTGGTGGAATTAGCATACATTGTGCAATCCTTCAATAGTTTATCCTTGGTCTCATTTATAAAAAAAAATGTACTCTTGTGGTAGAAGAAAGCCCACTTGTGATCATTGATGAATACACCTTAAGATTATCTAATAGAGATAATCATTTTCTTGATGTAGGGCATTAAGATGGAGAAGAAAAGAAAGATAAAGGAAAACAAGATGTGGATCAAGCGGAGTCGAGTATTTGTAACAATAATGATGAAGCTCCAACCCAAAATGAAGACCTCCCCAGGTAGTGGACGTTCCACAAAGACCACCCACAAGATAATGTTACAAGAGACGTGGAACAAGGCATAAGAATAAGGGCTCCAATCAAGGAGGTTGAACAATTCGATAATCGTGTATTACTTTTCGATATTGAGCCCAAATCTGTAGATGAGACATTAAATGATCATTTCTGGATCTTGGCTATGCAGGAAGAATTACACCAATTCCAAAGGAATAAGATATGGTTTCTTGTGCCTAGACCTAAGAATCACCCAGTGATTAGAACTACGTGGGTTTTTCGAAACAAGCATAGTGATCAAGGGGTGGTGATTAGGAATAAAGCCCGGCTAGTAGCCAAAGGCTATAGTAAAGAATTAGGAATTGATTTTGATGAATCATTTGCACCCGTGGCTATGCTTGAAGTGGTTAGAATATTACTTGCCTTTACATGCTCTAAGAATGTAAAATCTTTTCAAATGGATGTTAAAAGTGTATTTTTGAATGGTGTAATGAAAGAAGACGTCTATGTTGAGTAGCCACTGGGATTTGAAGATGAGAAGCACCCGGACCATGTATAAAAACTTGACAAAGCACTGTATGGTCTGAAGCAAGCCTCCCATGCATTGTACGAAAGGTTAAGTACGTTCCTTTCAGAAAATGGCTTCAAAAGAGGTAACATCGATCAAACTCTTTTGATTAAGAGCGATAATGAACATATGCTTCTTGTACAAGTATATGTTGATGACATTATCTTTGGATCCACTTGTGATTCATTAATGATGATTTTGTTAAACTGATGCATGGGTAGTTTGAGATGAGTTTGATGGGGGAGTTAATTTTTTTTTTGGGTTTGCAGGTGAAGCAGCTAAAGGATGGAATCTTATAAATCAAAGGAACTACACAAAGGAGCTCATCAAGAAATTCAAGTTTGACAATGCGAAGCCACAAAAGACACCGATGTCAACAAATGTCAAATTGAAGAAGGATGAAAAAGATAAGTCTGTCGATCAAAAACTCTTTCATGGAATGATTGGTTCTTTGTTGTACTTGACTGCTAGTAGGACAGATATTATGTTTAGTGTTTGCATGTGTGCTAGATTTCAATCCGACCCGAATGATTCACCCATGTTAGAAGTCAAAAGAATTTTCAGATATTTGCTTGGCACATCGGATCTTGGTCTTTGGTTTCCTTGTAGTTGCAATTTTGATTTAGTAGCTGACACTGATTCCAATTATGCTGGGTGTTTAGTAGATCGTAAGAGCACGAGCGGGTATTGTCAATTTCTTGGAGGTTGAATAGTTTCATGGGCCTCTAGGAAACAAAACACGATGGCATTATCATCTGCCGAAGCCGAATACATGGCGGCAGGTAGTTGTGCAGCCTAAGTGCTATGGATCCAACAACAGTTAGTTGATTTTGGTATTACCTTGAATATCACACCCGTTCTATGTGATAACACCTTTGCCATTAACATTTCTAAAAATCATGTTTTGCATTCTCGCACAAAGCACATAGAGATTCGACACCACTTTTGCGAGATCATGGGAGTAAGGGTCATTTTGAGCTTATACATGTAAAACTGAAAACTAACTTGCAGATATTTTTACAAAACCCTTATCTCCTGAAAATTTCACAAGAATAAGAAGAGAACTAGGAATTTGTTGTTTGAATGAGTAATTGTTCATACTAGGTTTGCATACACACTTTTGCTTATTTTGCAAATAACTGAACAATTTTGCATACATTCAATATCATGGTTTAAATTGCACATATTCTTGCATACTTGTAAATAGGAATAATTCTTCATTATCTTTTCATTCACTTGCATATGCATGTATATACCTGATATACTTACTTGCTTGAATGCCATGATTCTTCAGTATATCAAATGGTGTTTGTGGAAGGTTGGATTATGTCTAGCTAGAAGCTTTCACTATGCGTGAGGTGGTCTTCGGACCTAAGTTCTCCGCCACGTACCGAAATCATATTGCATGAATTTACTTTCAAATCCTTGCATGACTGCATGTATATATTCTAGAAAACCTCTCTTGAAAATTTTCTAAGACCTCACCTCCTTGATAGATAAAATACAGTGATTTTTATTATTTATGAATAGTGACATATACAAAGGAGGAGGATTTGTTTCCAACTGTACATACATTTAGGGGGAGTCATAACTATGTTTTGGCAAATTCATTTTCAACATCCAAAGCAATTACCCACACACTTTGCACAAAATGATGCATATGACTTTAATCGATAAGGATTTCAGAAATTCTTCTCAACACTTTAAGGGAAATAAATTTTTACATGGAATTGAAGAGTAATCGTGAGGAAAAAACTACTTATCCCGTGGCAATGAATAAGTGGAATGTGGAATCGAATAGTCGAGAATATCCACTGAAATAAATGAAAAAACTCGCGTCGAAAGGTGAAACAAAAATCCACAATGCGTGATGAATCCTAGTAGCTGGGAATCCCCATTGAGACACATGAGGTGACTCACATCGAACGGTGAAATCTAATAAAAATAAATAAAAAGGGGTTGTGCGAAGCTACCAAAAGTCGAGGATCAAAATGGAATTGTAGAAAAGAAATAACACTCTAGTATTCTTTAGAAATTCTGTTAATATCCATATATTTTTGAAGTTCATTACTCATTGCCACATATTTCACTCACGGGTACTATTGTGATGAGTGTGTATCTTGAATTTATTTTTTTCATGGTTTATGCAGTGTCTCTAGCATATGCATGCACTACCTTTTTTGATTATGCTTCATGTGACACAACTTGATTTTGAATCTACTGTTCACTTGTTATCCTTCCACCCCACTGAGGGAGAGTTATAGTAATACATGCTTGATTGTCTTTCATGCTTGCTTGCTTGTTTGCTTGCATGGATAATTTCATACTTCTTTACATATAGACACATCTTTACATCATACATGTAAATAACAAGCAAAATAACTCCATTGTCAACTAGTTTTTGGTGATGACAAAAAGGGGGAGAATAGAGTGTGCATATACATATTCACATATTTCACTCTAACCTCACTTGTTGATACATAGGTTTTCAAATGTCAAAGTGCATTTCAGTTGTTCATATCAGTCTTTCAGTTTTCAGATTCAAGTTTCTAAATTCTCAATTTTCATAAATGTTCATATGGATAGATTTTCAGATTTTAGGTTTCACGATTCTAAGTTCTCATAAATGTTCATATGCATAGCTTTAGCATGTTCTTTCACATCTCAAAGTGCATATTCATTGCCCTTCACCCAAACTATTTTAAACCATGCACAAACAAATGTTTTGGCTCTTTATTAAAATTCGGGCACACGACGCATGTTTTATCATCATCAAAAAGGGGGAGATTGTTGGACCCCTAGGTGAGTTTGGTGATTAGATTTTAATGTTGACAAAACTTGTGTGCATGCTTATGTGCATGTGTTGTGAAGAATGTTAATTGAAAGGTAATTGACTAAAGAGCTCATGCAAAATCTAGTTATCTTGTATTGCAAGAGTTGCAGGATTGAAATCTCTGGTGGACATCATCCACAACTCAAAATAGGTTGAAAATCTCATAAATGTTCATCAAAAAGACTGGTAAGGCTTAAGTTTTGCAATGCCCTTCTTTGGGCTTGTAAAGGTAACTATGTGCTGAAATCTCTCTTGTCATTCATGAGCATTTGGTTTCATGAAGTCTATTGTTGAGTGGATACATGGTTGAGGTTTTTAACCTTAATCTTGGTTAATCTTGATATCATTTTGAGCTTGCATTGTATTGATTCAACTAATGAGAAACTTGATTGAAAATTGGATAAATGGTGTTCATATCTTGCTCAAATGTTAAGCCTCAAGCTCTTGTTATTAGTTGTCATAGTTAAGTTGTCAAAGGCTATCTTGCATGATATTCATGTGTTTTCAATGGGCTTTCATGTTGATTCTTCATGGCTTTGATGTTCATATTTCATGGACTTCATGATTGGGTTGTTGGAGCTTAAACTCTCATGTTTTCCATGTGTTATAGGCATTCAGCAGATTTTCTATCGACCATTAGAAGGTGTTTTGTCGACCAGAAACAACAGAGTACAGGATCTAAAACTCTGTCAGACTTCGGTCGACCGACCCAGTGCATTCGGTCGATCGAAATCGCCAGACTGCACCAGTTTAGACCCTGTGAAAGTTCAGTCGACCGACCCCTGTCGACCGGTCGATCGAATACGGCGGGCGACCCATTTTCTGAGTGTTCGAAACCGATTATTCTAGATCCGTTTTGGCTCATATTTGACACTCTTACCCCTAGGGCATTCATACACATGTTAGATACATATTGAAGGGGTTTTATCATGGGTTTTGATGTCCTTTCCTTTTTCTATTGTGGGTGAATAAATAAGCTATGAATTTGAGAGAAATGTTCCAAGTGTTCATGTTCTATCTTTCTTTTAAGAGAAGACAAAGGGAAAGGAGGGGAGCTAAAGAAATCTATGGATATCATCTATATCTGGGAGGATTTTGTGATGTTCTTAGAAGATAAAGAAGAGCGGTTCAAAGAGAGGATCACGGTGATGTTCAAATCGAAAGCATTCGACTTCCCTCCAACCTGTTCTTCAATCAATTTCTTTCACCCTTTTTCATCTCTTGAGGATCAATTTCTTTCACCCTTTTTCATCTATTCTAATGCTTTTCATTTAGTGCATGTGCATGTATTAACATATCTTTTATTTCTGAACTCAGACTCTGTGAGTGTTGAACCGTCTGTGTACAGTTGTGGTATATTGTGCTGCGGCTGTAGCAGCGAGTGTGTGTGTGTGTCTTGATCCGTGGCAGATCGTGTAGGAGATGACGTCTCCGTGTCTTTGGAGTGAAAGCTCCGTGAGCTTCATTTCGAAGCGAGTGGATCCTCACCGTTTTGGTGAGGGATGGACGTAGGGAGCCCATCGTGGTCCCGAACCACCTAAAAAATATATCTCGCATATTGTTTGATTGTGGTTTGCTTGTCTATATTTTTCTTGTTGATCGTGTGAGAGCAGTAACCTAGAGAACTAATTTCTTCATTGCATGAATTTCGTGTGATCATATTCCATGTCAGTAGTTAGTCTATTTCGTTGCGTTAAATTTAAAAACTACCATTGTGTTTGGTGGGGACAATTCAACCCCCCTTCTTGTCCATACGAGAATCTAGGGACCACAATCTGGTGCAGTCTGGTGATTTCTCTTGCTTTCAAACAAAAGGAAATACATCAATATGTCACATTCCTTCTAGTCTAGCCACGAGTCCTTACTAGGCCAGATCTCACACAACTCCTTGAGGTAAGCTCGGTAGGCTCCCTCATCCTCCGCGACGTCTGCTAGAAGGGGGTGTGTCTTGCTTACCTCACACATCACCAATGCACTCTGAATAACTTCTTCATCTTCCATGGTGCCCAACCGTATAGCTCGTAGGGGTGGAAGGTGTGACAGAGTCGGGACCGTCGCGTGGGGTTGTTGGGTTAGATGGACGCAGTCTATCTCCACAGATTGTGGATCTAGAGGGGGGTGAATAGATCCACTTGCCTAATTTAAAACTATTGTAAGTTCTAAAGCGGAATTTAGGCAAACGTCAGTTAAGCTAAACAAAGGATGCTAAACAAAAGGTCGAAAGCTAGACATGAGCATAAGCGATGCAATCAAATAAGCTAAGCAAGAATTTCCCATCGCACACAGATCACACAAAAACACAAACACACTGCACACACAATTTTTAGGTGGTTCGGTCAACGACCTACGTCCACCCCACACTCAACCGAGTATGGCTTCCTGCTGCGCAGCACAGCTTGCGTCCGCTGGGCTTTACAGCTTGGCCAAACAACCCGCTGATACACAGCTTCGCTGGGCACTACAGCTTGCCGACCAGAGGATCTAATCCTCTGCAACCGCTGGGGAAATACAGCTTAACCCGTCCAGTGGAGACCACCACTGCAAGACCGCTGACACACAGCTTGAAGAAACAGCATTCGGAAATGAAAGACAGAATCAAAACGAAAATAGAAAAGCTCAAAAAACAATGTAGCTCTAAGAGCAAAGCTCAGCTCTGGTTTTGAACCACGAGACTGAGATACAACCACTCTCACTCTCACTCTCGATCAGCTCTCTCTCAACTCAATCTCTCTCGATCTCTTCCTCTCTCTTTTTCTCCTTCTTCTCTTCTTCTTCTTCTTCTCTGTATCTTCTTCTTCTCTCTTTTCTCTCTGTGGATCGAAGGCTCACTGCTGTATAGACTTTCTCTTCTTTTCTTTCGATCAACCTTCATCTGTGGACGAAGGCTTCAATATATAGCAGCAGCAGGTGGATAAGGTACATAATGCGTGTGCCTTCCACACTCAATCCAGAACCTTCTTTCCACGTGCCCTTATAGCATTGGTTCCTTTAGTATTGGATCACGTGCAGCCCAGACACTGGGGAATATTCTTCCTCGGACCACCTTCTTCTTTCTATTTTTCTTCTTCTCCTACAAAGAGATTAAAACCATTAAACTCAGGCCCACAAAAACTAAAACTGCATGAGGTATGTGATAGCAATACGAGATGCACTATACTGAGAACGACACGAGATACACAAGGTGACTACAGCACGAAATAAAGAGAGAACGACACGAGGTACCACAATAACAAGGCTATCACTACAGAACGACACGAGGTCAGATGAAAACAGCACGAGGTGAGAAGGAAATAACACGGAGTAAAACGGTAGTAAAACACGCGATCAGAGGAAACCTGGACGAAGATAGAAAAGAAGCAACACGAAGACATAAACAAAAATGACACGAATACAGAAGACTCGAAGACATAGGGGTGACACAGATGGAGCGACACGAGGTGGCACAGAAAGCAGCACGAGGTGCTGCAGTGTTCAGCACGCGATGGAACAACTAACGACACGAAGACGAGGACAACACGGACTGAAACCAACTCAAAGATGAAAAACAGAACCCTACACGAAGTGTGGTCACAAAGCAAAAAGGACACGGGGTCTAAGAAAAACAACACGAAGATAGAAGACAGGAACGGCTACAACGACACGTGATAAAACAGTGAAAGCAGGAAAACGTCTCGAGTAGCTACAGTAAATGATACGAGAATAAGACTCGAAGACAGACGATGTATAGAGTTCTCAGTTCACCCGTCAGTGTGTAGACTTGAACAGCATGAGGCACAGTATAGACATCAACTCTGCACATCGAATGTATGGACTTCAAGTGTGAAGACCATTGTAGAGACTTTGGTTTCGAAGACAATGTGCAGACATCGAGTTTGAAGACCAATGTCCAGACTTCAAGTAACAGTGTGGATGTACAGACTTGATGGAGCGAAGCAATGTGTAGACTTGAAGCTCCTGATGGGTGTATAGACTTCAAATATCAAGACGCTAAGGAAGACGGACAAAGTACAGACTCTGAGGTTCAAGGCCAACGGCTGTACAGACTTAGAATATTAAGACTGATGTCCAGACTTCAAACGTTAACGCTGTACACACTTAACCAATTCAAATGAGATGCAGTGTGTGGACTTCATCTTGAGCGAAAGGTAAGTGAAGAATGTATAGACTCAAGAGAGTAAGAAATTGCAGACAGCAGTGTATTAAATGCAAAGAACACATAGTCAATCTGATAGAGCAGTTTCATCAAATCAAAAATAGTTGCCAATCAATCAAAATAATGGTGTTGCCAATGAAATAAAGCAAGTGTCAACATCATCAATCATAGAGGGGTCACAACAATCTCCCCCTTTTTGATGATGGCAACCCCATATGAAGTAGAAGAGCAACATCCTGTCATATAGATATATGTTTGATGAAAGACACGATGTGTTATGCAGATTGACATGCAGATGCTATGAAGGCATGCAACTAACTGCCTCAAACTCTCCCTTGGAATGAATTCAGAATTGACACAGATATGTATTCTCCCCTTAGACATCCCCTAGACAATATTCTCCCCCTTTGCCATCAACAAAGAGGAGGGAAAAGTTAAATACAATGGAGGAATCAAGAGAAGAGCTGACTGGCATTTTGAACAGGTAGTTCATGAATAAGTATTCTAAAGCATAGAGTCTTCAGTCATATGAAATTAGAAACTGCTGTCAGAAAGAGTTCTGGTTTAAAGATGATAAAATTTGGAGTTCATGCACTACAAGCAATAGATAAGGTCACTGTGCATGATAAAACATAAACCAGAATCATATTTGCATGAAAGATTCAGTTTCATAATATCTTACTTTCATAGTCTCATAAAAATATTGAGAGAAATCAAGTCATGTATTGAAGCTAAACAAATTGACACTCATGAACTTTTCTTTTGAAGGAGCAGCATTATCAATATTAGATTATATTGAGCATTCAGGTACCACAAGTCTTTCTGCGTAAGGGTATACGTTTATAAGACGCCAATACCCCTAGATACTCAACAAGATGGACCATTCTGCATATGATCAAATTCAACAGAACTGAGTTACACCTTTTTGTGTGAGGGTACACGTTTATCAGACGCCAGTTACCCCCAGGTACTTAGTGAGACCAGCCTGCTGTTTTGAACATTTTAAACAGAGATAGCTGATACACTTCATGACATGAGTGTTGTCCACTTCTTTGATGGATCACTCAGTTTCTCAGTGATTTATCAGTCATTGCTCTGCCAATATTGATTTTCAATGATTTTCAATGTTTTCAATAGCTTTCTTAGCTGTCCTTTTTATGTTTCAGAATGACTTGTTCAAGAACAATACACATACTTAACCTTTCTAACATGATTTCAGATGAGTTTTCAGATTTCAGATATGATTAGCTTTGTCTAACATGAAATAAGAAAGAGGTTGAGAGTTTTATCAATTTTCAACTTTCTTATATACTGATTGCAATCTTTAAACTCCAACCATTATAAGATTTAAACCATTACATCAGTCTTTGAACAATTCAAATTCTTATAAATGAAGAAGTCCATTTTCTACTGCTTAGAAATCAGAACTGACCAACAGATTGCCATAATGTCAGAGACAAGTATTCAGAATTAAAGGTTGAATGACTTCAAGAAGGTTGAAACCACTCTGAATTTCTAGCAATACTCCCCCTGTCTGTATGCATGCAACATGGCAAGAATTAATTGAGAGAGAGCTTATGCATAGGTCATGAATGAATGATTTGCAAAGACATGCAAAGACTCGACAAGCTCCCCCTGAATATATGCAATACAGGACAGTTCTACATCCGCATTCACATCCACATGATTTATCCAAGCAATCAAAAACAAGTCCACATCAGAGATTTTATTCACAGCAATTAAACAATCATTCATCATGCTGAAATTTACATAAGCCAAGTTCTCTTCTAAGAAACTTAAATTTTCATTCGCAAGAGGCTTAGTAAAAATATCAGCAATTTGTTTTTCAGTTTCTATGAAGTTCATTTCAATCTCCTTTTTATTTACAGCATCTCTAAGAAAATGATGTTTTATCTCTATATGCTTAGTCCTAGAATGGTGAACAGGATTTTTAGCAAGGCATATAGCACTAGTATTATCACATAAAAGTGGAATGCATCCCAGATTTATCTGATAATCCGCCAGTTGGTGCTTAATCCAAAGTACTTGGGCTGCACAATTACATGCTGCAACATACTCAGCTTCAGCTGTGGATAATGCTACAGTGTGTTGCTTCTTAGATGCCCAAGACACTAGACAGCCACCAAGGAATTGACAGTAGCCACTAGTGCTTTTTCTATCTACTCGACACCCAGCATAGTCTGCATCAGTGTAGGCTAGAAGCTCTAACTCACACTTAGCAGGATACCAGAGACCTAGTTCTTGGGTGCCTAGTAAATACCTAAAAATCCTTTTCACAGCTTTAAAGTGAGTTTCTTTAGGACTGGCCTGAAATCTAGAGCATAAACACACAGCAAATTGTATATCAGGCCTAGAGGCTGTAAGATAGAGAAGAGATCCGATCATACCTCTGTATAGCCTTTGGTCCACAGGTTTACCTTTAGAATCTTCATCCAAACTGGTTGATGTACCCATTGGAGTGGCTATTTCCTTGAGGTTGTCCATTTTGTACTTCTTCAATAAGTTCTTTACATACTTGGACTGAGAGATGAAGATGCCATCTTCTGTTTGTGTAACCTGCAGTCCAAGAAATAGTTTGAGCTCACCCATTGAGCTCATTTCAAATTCATCAGTCATAATTTGAGAGAATTCCTCACACAATTTGGGGTTAGTTGACCCAAACACAATGTCATCCACATAAATCTGAATGATAAGAATATCTGGATGGCTTACCTTGGTAAACAATGTTTGATCAACTATACCTCTTGTGAAGTTCTTGTCGGTGAGGAATTTGCTCAACCTGTCATACCAAGCTCTAGGAGCTTGCTTTAAACCATAGAGAGCTTTATTGAGCTTGTAAACATGATTAGGGAAATCTGAACATTCAAACCCAGGAGGCTGTCTCACATATACATCCTCATTAATTTCCCCATTTAGAAAAGCAGATTTCACATCCATCTGCTGAAGGTTTATACCTAGGGAACATGCATAACCCAATAAAATTCTTATTGCTTCTAACCTAGCTACAGGGGCAAAAGACTCTTCAAAGTCTATTCCAAATTCCTGATTGTACCCCTGAGCTACAAGTCTGGCTTTATTTTTAATAATATTCCCCGCTTCATCAGTTTTGTTTCTAAATACCCATTTAGTCCCTATGACTGTTTCATGATCAGGAGGTGGAACCAAATGCCACACCTTATTCCTGTCAAACTGATTGAGCTCCTCATGCATGGCATTAATCCAATGCACATCTTGGAGAGCACAGTCAATGGACTTGGGTTCTATGTTTGAAACAAAAGCATAAGCATTCAGTTCATGTTGAATTCTTAAGTGGCCTCTAGTCCTAGGGGGATCATTCAGATTTCCAATGACATTATCTACAGGATGATCCTTGAGATATCTAATATTTGCAATTGGACTATCATGAACTTGATTTACCTCCCCCTGAACTGTAGGTTCCTCTTCATTAAGCTCTTTATGTTCTTCTTCATCCTCGGATTTGTCTGCAGGATCTCCTTCCTTCAGAATTTCTCCATTGTTTTCATTCCTGCATTGACTAACATTAGAATTTGCCAAGGATTCATCAAAAACTATGTGTGGAGATTCTTCAACAGTTTTAGAGTTCAGATTGTACACTTTGTATGCTCGGGTGTTTTCAGAATAGCCAAGAAAAATTCCTGGTTCTCCTTTAGGTTCAAATTTATCAAGGTCATTTTTATCATTTATGTGAATGAAACATTTACAACCAAAAACCTTGAAGTGAGCAATAGAAGGTTTCTTACCTTTTAATATCTCATATGGTGTTTGCTGGGTAGAAGGTCTTACCATGGCTCTGTTAATTACATAACAGGCAGTGTTCACTGCTTCAGCCCAAAATTTCCTTGGTAGACCACCTTCAACAAGAAGTGTACGACCCATTTCCACTAGGGTTCTGTTCCTTCTCTCCACAACTCCATTCTGCTCAGGTGTCCTTGGTGAGGAGTACCTGTGGTTGATTCCATTCGACCTGCAGAATTCATCAAATTGTGAGTTTTCAAACTCACCTCCATGATCAGACAATATGTTTTCAATTTTCTGAGTTGTTTTAACATAGAACTCCTGAAATTCTGAGAAAGCATCACTCTTATTAGATAAGAAATAAACCCAAGTATACCTAGAAAAGTCATCTACCATGACAAACCCATACCTCCTCCCTGATAGGCTGACAGCTCTAGTTGGCCCAAAAAGGTCCATATGTATCAGCTCATAGGGTTTGGAAGACAGATTTTCAGTTCTAGACTTAAATGATTTTCTAGTTATCTTTGATTGGGTGCATGCATCACAGATTTTGTTTTCTTTCTTGAATGAGACTTCAGGAAGTCCTCTAACCATGCCATGCTTATTTAATTTGTGCAAAACAGTGTAACTAGCATGACCTAACCTACGATGCCATAAAAATGCTATGTCTTCTCTACTGGCAGTAAGGCAAAGGTTAGTGTGTTGAATGTCATCTAAATTTATCATGTAAGTATTATTTATTCTTTTTCCAGTAAATTTGACAATATCAGAATCAGGTTCAAAAACCTTGCAGCATTGAGAATTAAATAGAACATTGTAACCTTTATCACATAACTGGCTGATGCTAAGTAGATTATAGGCTAACCCTTCAACCAGCATAACATCATCAATGCAGCAGGTAGAACACTTACCTACCTTACCTGATCCGATAATCCTACCCTTTGTGTTGCTTCCAAAGGTGACAAGGCCTTCTACTTTCTCAGTCAGTATGCAAAATTTGGCCTTATCTCCTGTGATATGCCAGGAGCAGCCGCTATCCATGTACCACAAGTTGTTCTTGGCTGCCAGGCATACATGCATACACAATTAGGTAGAGAAGTTTGGAACCCAAGACTGATTGGGCTCCAATGTAACTGAACTAGCAGCAAAGCAGGAGATCAATTGTTTCGGAATCCACATTTGTTTAAATGAATTTTGTTCAGTGGATCCTACAGATTTTCTTCTGTTGTTGTTCCTTTTCTTTTTATTGTTCTCTTTCTTATTGGCAGCAGCATGATTATTGACAGTGTTGTTATTTCTGTGCCATTGCCTTGGCCAGGGTGTGTTCACAAAGTTTTGGCCATAGTTGTTCCTGGGCTGGCTATGAAAATATTGATTTCTAGATGTCCAGTAACCATACCCATTTACCGAATTTCTACTGTAAGGTCTTTGATATTGAGCACCCTGGTGTGTAAGACCTGTAAACTTACCCTGAGTTCTAGACCAATTTGACCTATAGAAGTAGGTTGGCTGTGCATTGTAGTGGGTCTGAGCTCTAGATTGATAAAAATAATTGGGTTGACTCCTAGCAGCACTTTGTCTCCCCTGTACTTTGGACCCTACTGACCTATACACAGGTTTGTATTGGGTCTTCTTAAGAGGTGGAGGTGTTGGTGGAGACTGGGTTACCTTGACCTGGGGTTTACCAGACTGTGTAGGTTGACCCCTAACCTGAGTCTGAGTCCTAGGATTCTGCTTAGATGTGCTAGCTCTACTAGGCTCATTAACCTTTCGTTTGCCCTTCTCCTCAGCACTGGGCTTTTTCATATTAGCAGTTTTATTCATCAAATTTGTTGAGTTCATGCTAATTAGAGGTCCCCTTTCCTTTTGAGCAACAAATGAAATTATTTTCATTCCGAATGTTTTTGTTGCACTAGAATTAAAACCTAGGCCCTCTTTTCTGAAATTAACCTTTGACCCTAACAAAGCATTTAAGTTATCTGTTCCTTGGGTCATTTTCTCAATGGTCTTCATTTTATCCTCATTATCTTTCTGAAGTTCATCAATAGCTTGTTTCAGCTCGTTGTTGACATTGAGGACAGCTTCATATTTTTCAGAGATAATTTTGACTTCACTTTCACATTTCTGAATCTTCAGCTTCCATTCATCAATTTCATCTTCAAGCCTTAGATTCTCTTCCTTAGAAGCTTTTAACTCATTTTTGATTTTATCTTCTTCAGAACATGTGAGTTTCAATTCATCAATCTCAGATTCCAAACATGCAATTTTATCAGTTAGTGTTTTATCATTTTGCATGGAATTGATTTTTCTTCTAAGATGCCTATTCTCTTTTCTAATATCATCAGCTCTATTAGCTATTTCATGATAAGCATCTACCCAATCAGCAATTGTGAAGTTTTCAAATCTAGTGATTACCTCATCTGTATCCTCCTCTCTATCTTCGGAGCTTGTTGCCATAAGGCAAATGGGCTGTTCAGATTCGGCTTCACTATCTGAGCTGCTGCTGAAAGAGCCTTCATCTTCATCACTCCATGTGGTGATCATAGCTCTTCCCTTCTTGGTTTTCTTCTTTGACCTGTCCTTGTGTTTCTGATTATCTGGACAGTCAATTTTCAGATGCCCTAGTTTCCTGCATTGATAACAGATATTAGCTTCATTTTTCTTTGTAGGTGTAGATTTATACCTTTTATCCTTTCGGCCATCACTGTATTTCTTCTGACCGAACCGTCCTGCTCCCTTTCTGAGAAATCGCCTGAACTCTCTAGTCATCATGGCTATTTCAGATCGAGTCACATCTTCTTCTTCATTTAGGCTCTCCTCTGATGATGAAGAGCTGCTGGAGCTAGATTTTGTTGTTTTGCTGGAACTAGCCTTCTGCGCTATCGGCTTCTTCTTCCTCTCGGCTTCATCTGTCCTTGGCATGTTTATCTCATATGCCATAAGTGAGCCAATCAGCTCATCAGATTTTGTATTACGAAGGTCCCTTGACTCCTCCATCACAGTTGCTTTGGTGTGCCAATTGGGAGTCAGGGAGCGCAGAATTTTCCTTACTACATCATACTCTACCTGAGGTTTCCCAAAACCTCTGAGGCCATTGGTTATGACAGTCAGCCGAGCGTACATTTCACTGATGGACTCGTTCTGCTTCATCTTGAAGGCTTCATACTCAGATACAAGAAGATTGGCCTTCTGCTCTCTTACTTGAGATGTACCTTCATGAATTACTTCCAGCGCATCCCACATCTCCTTAGCTGATTTGCAAGCAGATAAACGGGAGAATTCTGTAGGATGCAGAGCGCACTGGATAGCATTAATAGCACTCCAATTTAGCGTGGACCTTCTGATCTCCTCCCTTGTCCATACATCTTCATTCGGGGACAGCTCATAAGGTCCCTTGCTGACAATCTTCCAAATCTCATAATCCTTAGCCCTGAGGAACACTTGCATACGGTTCTTCCAGTATGTGTAGTTTGATCCGTCAAAGAATGGGGGCTTCGTTGTTGAGTGACCTTCTGCAGTCATCCCTCGAACATCCATCTCTGCCTATTCTCTTCGGGCGATGAGTCCCTGCAGAAGAGTTAGGCTCTGATACCAAGTGTTGGGTTAGATGGACGCAGTCTATCTCCACAGATTGTGGATCTAGAGGGGGGTGAATAGATCCACTTGCCTAATTTAAAACTATTGTAAGTTCTAAAGCGGAATTTAGGCAAACGTCAGTTAAGCTAAACAAAGGATGCAAAACAAAAGGTCGAAAGCTAGACATGAGCATAAGCGATGCAATCAAATAAGATAAGCAAGAATTTTTCCATCGCACACAGATCACACAAAAACACAAACACACTACACACATAATGTTTAGGTGGTTCGGTCAACGACCTACGTCCACCCCACACTCAACCGAGTATGGCTTCCTGCTGCGCAGCACAGCTTGTGTCCGCTGGGCTTTATTGCTTGGCCAAACAACCCGCTGATACATAGCTTCACCGGGCACTACAACTTGCCGACCAGAGGATCTAATCCTCTGCAACCGCTGGGGAAATACAGCTTAACCCGTCCAGTGGAGACCACCACTGCAAGACCGCTGACACACAGCTTGAAGAAACAGCATTCGAAAAATGAAAGACAGAATCAAAACAAAAATAAAAAAGCTCAAAAAACAATGTAGCTCTAAGAGCAAAGCTCAGCTCTGGTTTTGAACCACGAGACTGAGATACAACCACTCTCACTCTCACTCTCGATCAGCTCTCTCTCAACTCAATCTCTCTCGATCTCTTCCTCTCTCTTTTTCTCCTTCTTCTCTTCTTCTTCTTCTTCTTCTCTGTATCTTCTTCTTCTCTCTTTTCTCTCTGTGGATCAAAGGCTCACTACTGTATAGACTTTCTCTTCTTTTCTTTCGATCAACCTTCATCTGTGGACGAAGGCTTCAATATATGGCAGCAGCAGGTGGATAAGGTACAGAATGCGTGTGCCTTCCACACTCAATCCAGAACCTTCTTTCCACGTGCCCTTATAGCATTGGTTCCTTTAGTATTGGATCACGTGCAGCCCAGACACTGGGGAATATTCTTCATCGGACCATCTTCTTCTTTCTGTTTTTCTTCTTCTCCTACAAAGAGATTAAAACCATTAAACTCAGGCCCACAAAAACTAAAACTGCGTGAGGTATGTGATAGCAATACGAGATGCACTATACTGAGAACGACACGAGATACACAAGGTGACTACAGCACGAAATAAAGAGAGAACGACACGAGGTACCATAGTAACAAGGCTATCACTACAACGAGAACGACACGAGGTCAAATGAAAACAGCACGAGGTGAGAAGGAAATAACACGGAGTAAAACGGAGTAAAACGGTAGTAAAACACGCGATCAGAGGAAACCTGGACGAAGATAGAAAAGAAGCAACACGAAGACATAAACAAAAATGACACGAATACAGAAGACTCGAAGACATAGGGGCGACACAGATGGAGCGACACAAGGTGACATAGAAAGCAGCATGAGGTGCTGCAGTGTTCAGCACGCGATGGAACAACTAACGACACGAAGACGAGGACAACACGGACTGAAACCAACTCGAAGACGAAAAACAGAACCCTACACGAAGTGTGGTCACAAAGCAAAAAGGACACGGGGTCTAAGAAAAACAACACGAAGACAGAAGACAGGAACGGCTACAACGACACATGATAAAACAGTGAAAGCAGAAAAACATCTCGAGTAGCTACAGTAAATGATACGAGAATAAGACTCGAAGACAGACGATGTATAGAGTTCTCAGTTCACCCGTCAGTGTGTAGACTTGAACAGCATGAGGCACAGTATAGACATCAACTCTGCACATCGAATGTATGGAGTTCAAGTGTGAAGACCATTGTAGAGACTTTGGTTTCGAAGATAATGTGCAGACATCGAGTTTGAAGACCAATGTCCAGACTTCAAGTAACAGTGTGGATGTACATACTTGATGGAGCGAAGCAATGTGTAGACTTGAAGCTCCTGATGGGTGTATAGACTTCAAATATCAAGACGCTAAGGAAGACAGACAAAGTACAGACTCTAAGGTTCAAGGCCAATGGCTGTACAGACTTAGAATATTAAGACTGATGTCCAGACTTCAAACGTTAACGCTGTACACACTTAACCAATTCAATTGAGATGCAGTGTGTGGACTTCATCTTGAGCGAAAGGTAAGTGAAGAATGTATAGACTCAAGAGAGTAAGAAATTGCAGACAGCAGTGTATTAAATGCAAAGAACACATAGTCAATCTGATAGAGCAGTTTCATCAAATCAAAAATAGTTGCCAATCAATCAAAACAATGGTGTTGCCAATGAAATAAAGCAAGTGTCAACATCATCAATCATAGAGGGGTCACAACAGGGGTTACCTGACCTACAGGTAACACCTATGTGGATTATAAAGTGCTAGCTTGTTGTTACCCATAAGCTGGAGGTCAAGTCCTATCCTCCGAGGAAATTGGATGAGTTGCCCATGTAGAACCAATGGTCGCATGTTGAAGTGTTCGATTGGTAGGGTGTTAAGTTAAAGTTGCCATTCGCCCCTTATTTTCTTGTCCGCTGTTCGGCACTTCATTTGGTTAGGAAATCTTGAAGCAACGCCGATGAAGTGCAGAGGATGACTCCCATGAATTTGGCTGGCTGAGGTTAGGCCCTCTTTAGGTTGGAATTTAAGCGGAGTCAAGTAACAAAAATGATGAAGCTCCAACCCAAGATGAAGACCTCCCTAGACAATGGACATTCTACAAAGATCACCCACAAGACAACATCATAGGAGACGTGGAACTAAGCATACGAACAAGGGCTTCAATCAGGGAAGTTGAACAATTCGATAATCTTGCATTACTTTTCAATATTGAGCCTAAATCTATAGATGAGGCATTAAATGATAATTTCTAGATCTTGGCTATGCAGGAGGAATTACACCAATTCCAAAGGAATGAGGTGTGGTTTCTTGTGCCTAGACCTAAGAATCACCCAGTGATTGGAACTAAGTGGTTTTTTGAAACAAGCTTAGTGATCAAGGGGTGATTAGGAATAAAGCCTGGCTTGTAGCCAAAGGCTATAGTCAAGAATTAGGAATTGATTTTGATGAATCATTTGCACCCGTGGCTAGGCTTGAAGCGGTTAGAATATTACTTACCTTTGCATGCTCTAGGAATATAAAACTCTTCTTTGCATGCTCTAGGAATATAAAACTCTTTCAAATGGACGTTAAAAGTGCATTTTTGAATGGTGTAGTGAAAGAAGACATCTATGTTGAGCAGCCACCAGGATTTGAAGATGAGAAGCACCCAGACCATATATATAAACTTGACAAAGCATTGTATGATTTGAAGCAAGCCCCCCGTGCATGGTATGAAAGGTTAAGTACGTTACATTCAGAAAATGGCTTCAAAAGAGGTAACATCGATCAAACCCTTTTCATTAAGAGCGATAATGAACATACTACTTCTTGTATAGGTATATGTTGATGACATTATCTTTGGAGCCCCTAGTGATTCATTGAATGATGATTTTGTTAAATTGATGTAGGGGGAGTTTGAGATGAGTTTGATGGGGGAGTTAACTTTTTTTTGGGTTTACAGGTGAAGCAGCTAAAGGATGGAATCTTTATAAATCAAAGGAAGTACACAAAGGATCTCATCAAGAAATTCAAGTTCGACAATGCGAAGCCACAAAAGACACTGATGTCAACAAATGTCAAATTGAAGAAGGATGAACAAGATAAGTTTATCGATCAGAAACTCTTTCGTGGAATGATTGATTCTTTGTTGTACTTGACTGCTAGTAGGCCGGATATTATGTTTAGTGTTTGCATATGTGCTAGATTTCAATCCGATTCGAAAGAATGACACATGTTAGTAGTCAAAAGAATTTTCAGATATTTACTTGGCACATTGGATCTTGGTCTTTGGTTTTCTCGTAGTTGCAATTTTGATTTAGTAGCTTACACTGATTCCGATTATGCTGGATGTTTAGTGGATCGTAAGAGCACGAGCGGGTATTATCAATTTCTTGGAGGTTGCATGGTTTCATGGGCCTCTAGGAAACAAAACACAGTGACATTGTCAACTGTCGAAGCTGAATAGATGGCGACAGGTAGTTGTGTAGCCCAAGTGCTATGAATCCAACAATAGTTAGTTGATTTTGGTATTATCTTGAATAACACACCCATTCTTTGTGATAACACCTCTGCCATTAACATTTCTAAAAATCCAGTTTTACATTCTCATACAAAGCACATAGAGATTTGACAACACTCTTACGAGATCATGTGAGTAAGGGTCATTTTGAGTTTATACATGTAAATATTGAAAACCAACTTGCAGATATTTTTACAAAACCCTCATCTCCTAAAAATTTCAAAAGAATAAGAAGAGAATTAAGAATTTGTGGTTTGAATGAGTAATTGCACATATTAGGCTTGAATAAACACTTTTGCTTATTTTACAAATAACATTTCAGATTTGCATATATTCAACTTCATGGTTAAGATTGCATATATTTTTACATACTTGTGAAAAGGAATAATTCTTCATCATCTTTTCATTCACTTGCATATGCCTGTATATACTTGACATACTTACTTGCTTGAATGTCATGATTCTTCGGTATCTCAAATATTAAGTTGTGGAAGGGTGGATTACGTCTATCTGGAAACACTCTCGATGTGTGAGTTGGGTCTTTGGAACTTTACCTCCGCCATGTACCAGAAATCATATTGCATGAATTTACTTTCAAATCCTTGCATGACTGCATGTATATATTCTAGAAAATCTTCTCTTGAAAATTTTCTACGACCTCACCACCTTACTAGATAAAATATAGTGATTTTGATCATTTGTGAATAGTGATATATACAAAGGAGGAGGATTTGTTTCCAATTGTGCATACATTTAGGGGGAGTCATAACTATGTTTTGACAAATTCATTTTCTACATACAAAATAATTACCCACACACCTTGCACAAAAATGTTGCATATGACTTTAATCGATAAGGATTTCAGAAATTCTTCTAAACACTTTAAGGGAAACAAATTTCTACATGGAAATGAAGAGTAATCGTGAGGAAAAAGTTACCTACCCCGCAAAAATTCAATTAGTGGAATGTCAAACTAAGTAGCCGGGAATCCCCACTGAAATAAATGAGGAAACTCGCGTCGAAAGGTGAAACAAAAATCCACATTGCGTGATGAATCCAAGTAGCTGAGAATCCCCATTGAGACACATGAGGTGACTCGCGCGAACGGTGAAATCCAATAAAAGAAATAAAAAGGGGTTGTGCGAAACTATCAAAAGTCGAGGATCGAAATGGATTGTAGAAAGGAAATAACCCTCTAGTGTTCTTTAGAAATTCTACCAATATCCATATATTTTTGAAGTTCATTGCTCATTGCCTCACATTTCACTTTCAGGTATAATTGTGATGAGTGTATATCTTGAATTTGTTCTTGTCATGGTTTATACAGTGCCTCTAGCATATGTATGCACTACCTTTTTTGATTATACTTCATGTTGATGAGAATGGATGAACTACATATCTAGAGGGGGGGTGAATAGATCTACCCCAAATTCTAATTCTACAGCAGTGAATAAATGCGGAATAAAGGTTCTGCTGTGAAACGAGCAATCAATTGAAACTGAATTAACAGAGAGTGTATCTAATTCAGACTGACATCAATTCTAGATGAATTACCACACAGATTTACAGAAGAACAACAGCAACCAAGCTCAGTACTAGGCAGAGGTTCGATCTAGGATCTCCTCACGCAAGATGTGGCTTTCCGGATAGGCTTAACCTATCTTTCAAGCCAAGCGTTTCTATATACCCTTTGGTTGATGACTCATGCACATTATATGAATGGAAATATCAGAAATATCACATTCCAGACAAGAGCGGTCCTAGCCATACATCTAGACGAATCAATGAAGAGCCAAACAATCACACAAACACACTGCAAAGAAATTTTAAGGTGGTTCGATCTCAATCCTGAGATCTACATCCACCCCTCACTCGATCGAGTGAGGCTTCCCCTGAACACACAGCTTACAAACTACTGATTCACAGCTTACAAACCGCTGAGCCTCACAGCTGGCTATCCGAGGAACACTCCTCGCCGCTGCCTGACAGCTTGGTCCGCTGATTATGTTAAGTAGATCTAGAGGGGGGGTGAATAGATCTTTCCCCGTAAAATTGACAAAGTGAAGCTATATATGCAAAATTTAAAATTACTTACTATCAACAACCAAAGCATTCACAGAACATTCAACTCCTAGATCAATATCATTTTGCAAAAATATTAGCAGATATAGTGACTGACTTAATTGCCAATTGATCTATTGCACATTAATGAGCTTGGAAGAGGTACTTGGCGGAGGTTCGACTCTAGGAGACTCCTCACACAAGTGATTCACCTTCCAGGTAAGCTTGACCCACCCTTTGTGTGGAATCGTTTTATATACCTTCTTCTAGCTCATAAACGAACAAGAAATCAGGCAATTAATTCATACAGACCAATAGTATAAATACAACAAACACACTTAATATGGCAACCACGGACACAAGGATTTTTTTAGGTGGTTCGATCTCCTCCAGAGATCTACGTCCACCCCTTACTCAATTGAGTAAGGCTTCACTGCTGAGCTGTACAGCTTGCTATGGCTGATCCACAGCTTCGGGGAACAAGTTCCCTACAAACGCTGAGCCTTACAGCTTAAGCTATCCAGAGGAATCTTCCTCTGCCGCTGGGCAATACAGCTTGGCCGACTGCTGACTTACAGCTTTAACAACCCGCTGACACACAGCTTGAGTAAACAAAGGTTTGTAAAAGCAAATGAAAGAAACTAAGAAAACAAGAGAATGTAGCTCTGAATTGAGCGAATGTAGCTCTTCAATTGAGCATACTGGTTCTGGTTTTGAACCAGGAACCAAGAACATAAAACACACTCACTCACTGAACTCCAATGCACTACTCTTCCTCAATTCTATCCTTTCTCCTTCAAACTGATCAGCCTCACTCAGGAATCTTCTCTATTCTCAATTTCAATTTTTTGGATGCTCACCCTCTTCTCTACTTAATTTTCTATGGTTACCCTTTTGCTCTCTCTCTTGTGAAACTGGGCGATGGCCCTCCTTGTATAACCTTCAGGAGATGGGCGCGTGGTATCCACGATTCCCGCCCAAATTTGATGTCAGATCTGATCCATATTTATCCACGTGTTATCATCACTGGGCTTTTACTTTCATGTGGCTGGATCATTTGTTATAAGCCTTTTTTCTCAGATCAGGTCCCATTCGCTTGGTAGTTTAAATGACACGTGTAGTTTGCTCAGTAGATGCTCGACCATTGGCTGACCTTATATGCAGTTCTATGAGGCGTGCACCGACTTGATATGGCTCAAAGCAAAAGATGCACCGACCTTCATGCAAGGCCCTGCATACTAACACCGACTTTAGTCAAGTGCAAAAACAACCTTGCACCGACTCTAATCAAGGCTGACATAAAGTGTGCACCGACGCTAACAATGCTAACATGAAAAGTGCATCGACGCTAGCATGGCGTACATAGACTCTGCAAAGACTCTAATAAGCTTAACACTAAATGTGCACCGACCTTGTGTATGATAAAAGTGAATGTGCACTGACTTATATATTCGTTGCAGAAAACATGCACAGACTTCATTGTGCATATGTGAAGTGTGCATAGACCTCAACTGCTATTGCTAGAAAATGTGCACTGACTTCGCATGGCAGACAGTCCACATGCACAGACCTTATAACATGCATAGGGCAAATGTGCACCGACCTTGAGACTTATGTGCATAGACTTTGTGTGAGGGAGGAAAACATGCACCGACATTAGAAAGCTAGCATACATGCAGAAAGTGATGTGAAACGAGCCCTGGGCCTTTGGATTTCTTTCTTATTTTCAAGAAACATGCTTCATCTTTCTTCATAAGAGGATGAGGAAGTGCAGCTGAGCCATGCTTCATGGTGTGGGGTTGGCTTGCGGTAGAAGCCGAAGTAGCTTGTAGATTGGGCCCACCCCTTGATGGTCTTGTAGAAGCTTGGTGTACTCGGTTGAGAATCTAGTGAGCTCGATGATAACTTCGTTAGTTTTAGTTCTATCCTTGCGAGGGGATCTCATGCCTTTTTCCCATATATCACATGCATTAAAGCTTGGCATGAACTTAACTCCAGAAGCAACATAAAGAGGAGCGGTCAGGACATTAAATGGGCCATGCACTTGGATAGCACGGGAGAGGGCCAGTGCAAGTAAACGCAGGTGGTTGTGAGGGGTGTGGGAGGGGGTACGTGCTGCATGGCTTGGCGGATGGAAGGGCCAGTGTAAGGGTCAGAATGGCCGCGTGCATGGTGGTAGGGGTGGGGTTCTCATGTGGACAGGGTGCATGGGCAGGGTACTTGGCGGTGGCGAGCTGGGAGCGGCGAGGCGAGGAGTGGCCGCTATGGTCGCCATGCTCGGAGGGGGGGCCGTGCTCGCCATGCCCGGATGCTTGGTGCCATGCCCGGATGTGAGGCCCACATGCTCGTCGTGCTTGGATCGGATGGGACAGTTGCAGCCGGGCCTGGTCGTCGGGCTCACCTGTCGGGGTGACGAGAAGACAGTCGACAGCGGCATCGTGGCTGCGACGTGGGCACTGGCGTGGGTGCGAAGATCACCATGCTTCGACCGTGAGTCACGGCATGCTCGCACTGCTGGCGTACTTGGTCCATTGGTGACGTCGGCGGGAGGTGCACCAGGAGTGGGGTGCATGGCGTGCCATGCTTGACATGTGATCCGTGTGTTCGCTGTGTTGTGGATGTCACCGAGCTCGGAGGGTGGTCGCTCTGGGAAGGAGGCGGACCTCCTGACCTCCGCGTGCTTGGATCGGCAGGGGCTATGCGTACGCGGTGGCGAGGTGCCTGCTTGGTGCGGCTGGGACTGCATGATGGAGGGGGGGGCAGAGAGAGGACAGGCGGCTGGTGGAGTTGCAGGTGAGAGGTGAGGGGTGGGAACCGGTGAGAGGTGGAGCGGGGCACTTGCACGGTGAGTGTGGCATGAGGGTGGCCCACGCGGAAGGGGGGGGAGGAGGGAGAAACGATGCCCTGTTCTGGGCAGAGCAACCGGGGTGGATAAAAATAGATAAAGGAAGGCATTGAGAGGGGGTGCAGAGGGGAGGGGATGGGGGAAGAAAGGAGAAGACCGAAGGTCAGAGAGAGAGAGGGAGTGAGAGCACCGAGAGAAGGGGAGTTTGGTGCGGCGCCTCTGCAGAACAGTGGGAGGGTTGGAGGGAGATAACGCTAGGAAAGGGGGGGGGGCAGTGGTGGTGTAGCATGTAGAGGGGCCATTCACAGGGGTAGAATCAAGTGTGTGCAGGTGTGAGAGGGGGGAACATGTGAGACCTTGTACAGATGGTGGTACAGGTTGGGCTAGAGAGAGAAAGGGAGGGGGAGAGGCCGCGGTGGCTAGGAGGGTGAAGAGAAGCAAGATCTGTGGAGGGAGAGGAGGAGAAGGGAAGCAAGAGAAGGGAGAGGTGGAGAGGGGAGGAGCCCGCCAGTGTGAGGGTGTGCAGAAGAGTGAATGAGGGAGGAGGAGAGATGAGAAAGATAGAAAGGGGAGAGAAAGAGAGGGGGCCACTGGCGCCTGTAGAAGGAAGAGAGGGAGAGATGGGGAGAGATGAGAGATGAGCGCGAGAGGCTAAGGAGGGAGAAGCTCAGGGAGGCCGGTGCAGACGGCAGAGAGAAGGCTGGGGAGGGGAGAGGGTGAAGAGAGATGGGGTAAAGAAAGAGATGCAGGCAAGAGAGGGAGGGCCGCATGGGGAGAGGCCAAGAGGGTGAGGGAGGGGTTGGGACGTGGGAGGGAAAGGAGGGGGAAAGAGGTAGGGAGTGGGGGTTTCCCATCTTTCCAAAAATTAACTTCATTTCATTATTTTTTAAAGAGAGGTTACATAACACATTTATAGACTCCAAAAGAAAATCAAAAGACACTCATTAAACTTCAACTAACACCTAACACCTAAGACTCATTATAACTCTCTTGGGAAGACTAAAAGACACAAAATAAAAAAAAGACTCTTACATGATTATTGTAGACATAAAACATGATCCATTAGGCTTAAACATGTGGCCCGATTAACAAAACACGACCATAAATACTAATTAACAACTCTTTTTTTGTTGGAGCCATTTTCCGATCCCGTCAAACCCCTCCACTTGGAGAAGGTTCGACCTCGAACCTTGATTCTCGAATTTGCAGGACCCCGACTTGTTGGGACAAACCGGACGACTTGCTCTGATACCAATTGATGTGAAACGAGCCCTGGGCCTTTGGATTTCTTTCTTATTTTCAAGAAACATGCTTCATCTTTGTTCATAAGAGGATGAGGAAGTGCAGCTGAGCCATGCTTCATGGTGTGGGGTTGGCTTGCGGTAGAAGCCGAAGTAGCTTGTAGATTGGGCCCACCCCTTGATGGTCTTGTAGAAGCTTGGTGTACTCGGTTGAGAATCTAGTGAGCTCGATGATAACTTCGTCAGTTTTAGTTCTATCCTTGCGAGGGGATCTCATGCCCTTTTCCCATATATCACATGCATTAAAGCTTGGCATGAACTTAACTCCAGAAGCAACATAAAGAGGAGCGGTCAGGACATTAAATGGGCCATGCACTTGGATAGCACGGGAGAGGGCCAGTGCAAGTAAACGCAGGTGGTTGTGGAGGGGTGTGGGAGGGGGTACGTGCTGCATGGCTTGGCGGATGGAAGGGCCAGTGTAAGGGTCAGAATGGCCGCGTGCATGGTGGCAGGGGTGGGGTTCTCATGTGGACATGGTGCATGGGCAGGGTACTTGGCGGTGGCGAGCTAGGAGCGGCGGGGCGAGGAGTGGCCGCTATGGTCGCCATGCTCGGAGGGGGGGCCGTGCTCGCCATGCCCGGATGTTTGGTGCCATGCCCGGACGTGAGGCCCACATGCTCGTCGTGCTTGGATCCGGATAGGACAGTTGCAGTCGGGCCCGGTCGTCGCGCTCACCTGTCGGGGTGACGAGAAGACAGCCGACAGCGGCATCGTGGCTGCGACGTGGGCACTGGCGTGGGTGCGAAGATCACCGTGCTTCGACCGTGAGTCACGGCATGCTCGCACTGCTGGCATACTTGGTCCATTGGTGACGTCGGCGGGAGGTGCACCAGGAGTGGGGTGCATGGCATGCCATGCTTGACATGTGATCCGTGTGTTCCCTGTGTTGTGGATGTCGCTGAGCTCGGAGGGTGGTCGCTCTGGGAAGGAGGCGGACCTCCTGACCTCCGCGTGCTTGGATCGGCAGGGGCTATGCGTACGCGGTGGCGAGGTGCCTGCTTGGTGCGGCTGGGACTCCATGATGGAGGGGGGGCAGAGAGAGGACAGGCGGCTGGTGGAGTTGCAGGTGAGAGGTGAGGGGTGGGAACCGGTGAGAGGTGGAGCGGGGCACTTGCACGGTGAGTGTGGCATGAGGGTGGCCCACGCGGAAGGGGGGCGGGAGGAGGGAGAAACGATGCCCTGCTCCAGGCAGAGCAACCGGGGTGGATAAAAATAGATAAAGGAAGGCATTGAGAGGGGGTGCAGAGGGGATGGGATGGGGGAAGAAAGGAGAAGACCGAAGGTTAGAGAGAGAGAGGGAGTGAGAGCACCGGGAGAAGGGGAGTTTGGTGCGGCGCCTCTGCAGAACAGTGGGAGGGTTGGAGGGAGATAACGCTGGGAAAGGGGGGGGCAGTGGTGGTGTAGCATGCAGAGGGGCCATTTGCAGGGGTAGAATCAAGTGTGTGCAGGTGTGAGAGGGAGGAACATGTGAGACCTTGTACAGATGGTGGTGCAGGTTGGGCTAGAGAGAGAAAGGGAGGGGGAGAGGCCGCGGTGGCTAGTAGGGTGAAGAGAAGCAAGATCTGTGGAGGGAGAGGAGGAGAAGGGAGAGGTGGAGGGGGAAGGAGCCCGCCGGTGTGAGGGTGTGCAGAAGAGTGAACGAGGGAGGAGGAGAGATGAGAAAGATAGAAAGGGGAGAGAAAGAGAGGGGGCCACTGGCGCCTGTAGAAGGGAGAGAGGGAGAGATGGGGAGAGATGAGAGATGAGCGCGAGAGGCTAAGGAGGGAGAAGCTCAGGGAGGCCGGTGCAGACGGCAGAGAGAAGGCTGGGGAGGGGAGAGGGTGAAGAGAGATGGGGTAAAGAAAGAGACGCAGGCAAGAGAGGGAGGGCCGCATGGGGAGAGGGCAAGAGGGTGAGGGAGGGGTTGGGACGTGGGAGGGAAAGGAGGGGGAAAGAGGTAGGGAGTGGGGGTTTCCCCATCTTTCCAAAAATTAACTTCATTTCATTATTTTTTAAAGAGAGGTTACATAACACATTTATAGACTCCAAAAGAAAATCAAAAGACACTCATTAAACTTCAACTAACACCTAACACCTAAGACTCATTATAACTCTCTTGGGAAGACTAAAAGACACAAAATAAAAAAAAGACTCTTACATGATTATTGTAGACATAAAACATGATCCATTAGGCTTAAACATGTGGCCTGATTAACAAAACACGACCATAAATACTAATTAACAACTCTTTTTTTGTTGGAGCCATTTTCCGATCCTGTCAGAAAGCTTGACTAATAGTGACTAAGTTAATTTCATCAAAGTAACCAATGCTACATGAGTCAATGCAAAGTCAACAGTAAATGCAGTAAAGTCAATCCAGTCAATTAAGATGTTGCCAATCATTCAAAACACGCTGGCTCTTTAACTAAAATCATCATCAAACTAGAGGAGTCACAACAATCTCCCCCTTTTTGATGATGGCAACCGTCTATATTAGATGTATTTTGATGAAATGTATTCAGTTCAGTTTAGTCAGAGTGATCATAATTAAATGCAGTCAAAGCATTCAATTTCAACAAAAGTATCTCACTCAGGATTCCTAATCATATAATCTCTCCCCCTTTGTCATCAGCAAATAGGAGGGGTTGCGAACAATGAAATGCTGATGCTCAATGAAGACATTCTCCCCTTTTTATTACCCGTGCAGTGATGAATCCTCCAGAAAAGGAATTATGCCAAAAATAGAGCAGAAAGGAAGGAGAGAAATCTGACTGACACCCTGTTCAATAGTTCAGAATTAAGCATTACAAAGTTCAGAATCTTCAGATATATGAATCAATACATTGCATTCTTGGTAGATTTCTGGTTTAAAGATGATAAAGATTAGAATTTATGCACTTCATTCAATGGATAAGTCTGCTGTGTCTGATAATATCAATAAACCATAATCACATTGATCATGAAAGAATCTGTTTAATGGTATCTTACTTTCTGAAAATCAGTGATAATCTGTGGAAGTGACCAAGATATGTATTGAGGTTAAACAATATGACAATTTTGAATTTTAGATGAAGGAATAACATTTTGATCATATGAACATAGTATCTTAAGACACTTCATGACATAAGTGTTTTCCATTTCTTTGATGGAGCACTTAGTTTCTCAGTGCTTATTATTTTGGCCTATGAACAGAGATAAACTAATCCACTTCATGACTTAAGTGTTCTTCATTTCTTTGATGAAGCACTCAGTTTCTCGGTGCTTAGTCATTGCTCTGCCATTTTGTTTATATTTTTATATTTTCTTTTTCATACTTTTGATTTGCTGTCCTTTATATGTTTCAGAGAGACTTGTTTAAAAATAATACACATACTTAGTTTTCTTAACCAAGATTTCATCAACTTAGCAGATTTCAGATACAAGAAAACTTTATCAACCATGTAATGAGATAAGTGGTTGAGAGCTATTATCAGTTATCAACATTCCTATTTACTGAATGCAGTCTTTGAATTCTAAAGATTATAAAATTTAAACCATCAGTTCATTAAAGAAACAAGCAAGATTCTTGTAATAGAAGATGTCTGATTTTTGTTGCTTAAAATTATGAACATATTATCAGACTGCCATTATGTCAGAATAGAAATGATGTAGAAGGGGTCTGAATGACAGGTGGACAGAAATGATCAATACTCCCCCTGACACCTTGCAGCATGCATAGATATGCCCTTTTTCTTAGAAATCTCTCCCTGTCTACATGTATCTTTATTCAGTTATACAACCACAATTATGTATGCTTTTCTAGATGTACTATCATGAAGTGAAATATAGTGCAAACACCTGTCTTACATGCATGATTGTGTAGAAGTTCAGATGCAATAATGCATGACATAATATGAAATGAAATTATTGAAGTGATCACAAGATAAGGTTTGAACTTTTATTCAGAAACAATTAACAGATAATCATTGAACAGATCAGATCATTTATTCATATCAGTGAATTGATGCTAATCTATTCACAGAATTTATTCAAAAATAGATTTTCAGACAGACAAATCATCATTATCAGAGCAATAGCTAGATTTTATTCAAGGATACTCAGTGCACAAATCACATCAAAAGGCTCAATCATGAATGAAATTGAAACTAGTTATCATGCTGAAATTTACATAAACCTAATTCTCTTCTCAAGAATTTGAATCTATCATTACCCAGAGGTTTAGTAAATATATCAGCTATCTATTTTTTAGATTCAATGAAGTGCAATTCAATTTCATGTTTATTTACTTCATCCCTAAGAAAATGGTGTTTGATTTCTATGTGCTTAGTCCTAGAGTGATGAACAAGATTTTTAGTGAGTGATATAGCACTAGTATTATCACATAAAATAGGAATGCATCCTAATTTTATCTGATAATCAACAAGTTGGTGCTTGATCCAAAGAACCTGGGCTGCATAGTTCCCAGCTGCAACATGATCTGTCTCAGCTGTAGATAGAGCAACAGTGTGTTGCTTTTTAGAAGCCCATGTCACCAGACAACCACCTAGGTAGTGGCAATACCCACTAGTGCTTTTCCTATCTACACTGCACACTACATAATCTGCATCAGTTTAGGCTATGAGATCTAGCTCACACTTAGCAGGATACCAAAGTCCTAGTTCTAGGGTGCCTGATAGATACCTAAAAATCCTCTTAACATCACTTAGATGTGACTCTTTAGGACTAGCCTGAAATCTAGCACACAAACACACAGAAAACAGGATATCAGGCCTAGAGGCAGAGAGATAAAGAAGGGATCCGATCATACCTCTGAATAATTTGGGATCTACACATTTACCTTTTGGGTCATCATCAAGATTAATTGATGTACCCATGGGTGCTAAAATTTCCTTCAAATTTTCCAAATTGAATTTCTTCAATAGGTTTTTGATGTACTTGGACTGAGTTATGAATGTACCTTCCTTAGTCTGAGTTACCTGCAGTCCAAGAAATAGTTTTAGCTCACCCATTGAACTCATCTCAAATTCTTTTGTCATTAAATCAGAAAATTCCTCACATAAAGTTGGGTTAGTTGAGCCAAAGACAATATCATCTACATAGATTTACACAATGATGATGTCAGGATTACATACCTTAGTGAACAATGTTTGGTCAACCTCACCTCTTGTGAACTTCTTTTCAGTGAGAAACTTACTTAGCCTGTCATACCAAGCTCTTGGAGATTGTTTCAATCCATAGAGAGCTTTATTCAATTTGTAAATGTGGTTAGGATAATCAATACATTCAAAACCAGGAGGCTGTCTAACAAACACATCCTCTTTTATTTCTCCATTTAGAAAAGTAGATTTTACATCCATCTGCTGCAATGTTATTCTTAATGAGCATGCATAGGCTAAGAGTATTTTGATGGCCTCTAACCTAGCAACATGGGCATATGATTCTTCAAAATCAAAACCATATTCTTGGTTATAACCCTGAGCTACCATTCTAGCCTTATTTCTAACAATATTTCCATGCTTATCTGTTTTATTCCTAAAAACCCACTTAGTGCCTATGACAATGCCATGGTCAGGTGGAGGAACTAGGTCCCATACCTTGTTCCTTTAAAACTGGTTCAACTCCTCGTGCATGGCATTGATCCAATGCACATCTCTAAGAGCACTGTCAATATCTTTGGGTTCAATTTGAGAAATCAGTGCAAAAGAATTTAATTCATTTTCAGCTCTAAAGTGTGATCTGGTCCTAGGAGGGTCATGCAAATTACCAATTATGTTATCTATGGGATGATCTCTATGAAATCTTACATTGATAATTTGATTACCTTGGTTCTCTATAACCTCCTCCTGATCATCAGGTTGCTCTGCATTATTTTCTTCAGCTTGATCTTCAGAATCCTCATCTTTCAGAATCTCACAATTATTCTTTTCCCTACACAAACCATTATCAGATTTAGTCATAGTCTCATCAAAGACCACATGTGGAGATTCTTCTACTGTTTTAAAGTTTAAATTATATATCCTATAGGCACTAGATGTTTCTGAATATCCTAAAAATATTCCAGGATCACTTTTAGATTCAAATTTATTAAGATCTCTTTTATTATTAACATGCACAAAACATTTACATCCGAAAATCTTGAAATAAGCTAATGAAGGTTTCTTACCCTTGAGAATTTCATAAAGAGTTTTCTGGGTGAATGGCCTGACCATAGCTCTATTGACAATGTGGCATGCAGTGTTAACTGCTTCAGCCCAGAACTTCCTAGGTAGGTTATGTTGTGCCCCTGTGTGGTTTTGATGATGGCTGACACACCATGAGTCACACTGAGGTGTGCTAATTAATTTAGATGACTGTTTGACTGCTTAAATATCTGATTGTTTGCTTGAATAGCTAATTCATGAATATGGCTGGATTGGGTTAACGTAGTGGCTAATTGTTCATGCAGTGCGTTGACGCAGTTGGAGATTGGGTTGACGCATTGGCTGTCTGTTCACTAGCTGCGTTGACGCTACAAGGACACTGCGTTGACGCAGTAGTTGCTGGTTTACTTACTGCGTTGACGCAGTGGAACAGTTGGGTTGACGCCATGCTGCTTTGTCTACTTTTTGTGTGAAAGTCTATACAGTGTCTCTTCTTTTACCTACGTTGCTTGAAACGAAGTCCATACATTTATTTGCATTGAATGAAGTCTGTACATTGGTTTTTGTTATGCTCAGAACGCTTAAGTCTATACACTGCTATGGCCTGTTCCTGAACGATCTTCAAGTTGAAGTCTATACACTCGATTGTTAGGCCTTCAACTCTATACATTCGAGTGTTAACCTTTAAGTCCATACACTGCTTTTGTGCATCGTTCAGAAAGCAAGTCTATACATCTGTTAGCTGCACATAAACTAAGTCCATACATTGTTGCATGCTCACTCAACTAAGTCTATACACTCGTTCGCTAACATGAAGTCTATACATTCGTTTGATAAGCTTCAACTCTATACACTCGATATCAAGCTTCAAGTCTATACACTCTTACTTCACACGAAGTCTGTACATTCAGTTAACTTTCAAGTCTATACATCATCTGATACTATCTTCGACTGATTAACTGACAGGTTATTCAACTGATTATCTGACAGGTTTAATGGATGAGGCCATCAAGACATTGCACGTGATCCTAGAGGCTGAAATGCTGACACGTGGACCACTCAAGCTTGGGCGGGAATCGAAAAGAGCATAAGCCCTAGCTGCCTACTGCTGGTATATATATGGAGTCTCCTCCATCGGCTGAGTGAGATCGAAATGCAGAGAGCCATCGAGAAAAGCTGAAGAGCAGAGAGTGCCTCCACGATACAGAGAATAGAGAAGAAGAAGAAAAGAAGTGAGAAGAAGGAGAAGGCTGAAGCAGTGAGAAGAAGAAGAAAGAAAGAAAGAAGAAGAAGAAGAAAAGAGAGTTCGTGCTGGGAGAAAGAGAGAAGCAGAAGAAGAAGTTCCTGCTGGACCGTGGATCAAATCTAGGCCAGCCATCTCTTGCGAGAGCCACATTTGATTTTATCTTTTCAGCTTTCTGTTGCTGTGTTTTTGTTTTTTTTTTGAACTATTCACTTGCTGTTCTTCCGATCCTCTAGTGTGAGGTCGGGTTCCCTCCGGTGTGGAGGAAGAGAGACTTGCGTCTCTGGTTGCCTTTGACTGGGTGTCATTGGTTGTTTCCCTCCAGTTGGGAGGAAGAGAGGTTCGAGACCTCTAGGTTGCAGGTGACTTGGTGTCACTTGTGTTTCCCTCTGGGTTTCAGAGGAAGAGAGACTTGGGTCTCTAGGTTCCCCTCCGGTTTGGAGGAAGGGAGGTTTGGTCCTCCAGTTCTGGGCTTGTGGGTAGCAAGTCCAGGGGTTCCCTCCGGGTCTGGAGGAAGAGAGACCGTGTGTCTCTGGTTTCCAAGTGGCTGGGAGTCACTTGGGGTGTCCCTCCGGTTGGGAGGAAGAGGGGAGGTTGTTCCCCTGGTCAAGCTGTTTGGCAGCATTTGTTGCAGACTGAGTCTGCTGTGCTAGTGTTACTAGTGGAAGCCTCACTCCGGTTGGGAGTGAGGGGTGGACGTAGGTCTTTGGACCGAACCACCTAAAAATCCTTGTGCAGTGGTTTGTTTGATTGCCTGCTTCCGCTAGATGCATGCTAGGACCGTGATTTAATTGATTATCTATATCCTAGAGTTTAATTGAGTTTGCATATCATATGTTTGATCAATTGTCCACTGATCTTGTTGTTATCATCCCATGCGAATTTTAAATTGGGTAGAATTCTTTGAAAGATCCATTCACCCCCCCTCTGGATCTATGTTTATCAATCGCACCTAGCTAACAATTGGTATCAGAGCAGTTACTGCTTCAAGATCCAATGATCTGCAGTGATCCCCGTGCTTCTCGGTGCTTATTCTGGTTTGCTGCTCCTTGATTTTTGTCTAATTGATCATAGCCTACAAATGGCTCTTCCACTGGTTTTCAATGGGTCTAACTTTGATTCATGGTTCAGTAGTTTGCGTAACTACGTCAATCTAGATAATCCCGATTTTTGGAAGTTAATTACTCATGGTCCTCATAGGTTACCACAAAAAGAGTCCAAATGGACTGATCGTCATAGATCAATGCATAGAGAAAATCAGAAAGCTATAAATCTGATAAAAGCATCCATTAACAAGGCCTTACACTTTTGCCTTCATGATTGCAGGTCTGCTAGGGATATTCTGGACAAGATGAAACTAACTTGCAGAACAGGGAAGGAAAACTGCATGATGGCTGATGGGAGCGACCATAGCAGCAGCCACAGTGATAAAGAAGAGAACGAAGTTCAGGTAAAACCCTTTGCGGACTATACCTTAGATGATTGGGTAGATGCTTATTCCAAGCTGTTAAGATCTAGCAATAAATTGAGCAAGAAAAACAGATCTATGAAAAAATGGTTAGATAGGTTTGAGAATTCTAAACTTACTGGTGAGGACAGTGATACTCTGAAAACTGAAAATCAGATATTTAGAAGACACCTAACTGATCTTGATTCTATTACTTCAGATCTGGAATATCTGAAATCTGAAAATGCTAGACTCAAAAAACAAACTGAGGAATCTGGATCTAAATCAGTGAGCCTTGAAAATGAAAATAGATTGATTTCTGAAACTTTGGAGACTGTCAGAATAGAAAACTCAGAACTTCAGAAAAGGCTTGAAAATCTTCAATCTGAAGATGAACAAGAAGTGTTTAGTGAATGTCAGACCTCCTTAAGTGTTTTGAAATTTGATGATGAAATCCTGTAACAAAATGGTAAAATGAGACAGGAGATCTGCAAGCTAAAACAGTTAAATACAGCTATGTCTGAGAGACTTATCACTCTTGAAAAAGGGAAGAGTGTTAGCCTGGATAGCTCTGATGAGCTAATGAAAGCTGAACAGGAAATTGAAAGTCTTAGGACTGTTAATCAAATGTTGAAAGAAGATGCTGTTTGCTATAAAAAGAAAGCTGATGAATATGAAATCCATGTATCAAAGCTTGGATCAGAAGTTACAGAATTGAGGAAATCTCTTGAGAAATTTGTCAGTGGAAAAGAAAATCTTGATAAAATTCTTGGATCTAAAGTGAATCTCCGAAGAGAGGGTTTGGGCTACAAACCAATAAATAAAAAGAGCTTTGAAAGTAAGCTTCAAACTTCATTCGTGAGTAGCTCTAAGTCTGGCAGCACATTGAATGTGCCTATTTTTGAATTTAGTGCTAAGAAGAATCAAAATTCCACTGACAGTCCTAAGTTTGAGAAACAAGTTCAAAATAGAAAAAGACTGTTCATGTTCAGAACAAAGATTCAAGGAACTCTCATGATAAAACTGAGAATGCTGTGCCTAAATTGAACAAACACATTCATGCAAATAAAAAGAAAATTTCATGCCATTACTGTCATAGGTTTGGTCACTTGATGCATGAATGTAAATTGATGGAACAGGATGATAGAATGCATGCTAGGAAGTACAATGACAAAAATAGTCCTGTTGAACAGAAAAGAAAAAGTTATTGTTATCATTGTGGAAAAACAGGTCATGTTAGTGAACAATGTTGGTTTGCCAAAGGTAAAGGCAAATATTTTTCAAATTCTAATCATGTCAATTTGTATGAAAATCAGCATGTCTTTTAAAGGAACAAAAATGGGTCCAGGGGCCAACACATGGTGTGTTCCACCTGCAGCAAGTCAGGCCATAGGGCGGTTGACTGCTGGCTTAATATTGGTAGAAGAAATTCCATCTTCTGCTATCACTGTGAGAAACCTGGCCATACAGTCAAAGACTGCTGGCATTCTCAGAGAAAGAAGGTCAACTCTAAATTTGTTAAACAAAGTGTGTTTGGTAGGAACAAATCTGTTCAAACAAGAAAATCCCTCACATGCTTTGAGTGTGGAAAGCAAGGTCACAAGGTGACTGATTGCTGGTTTTCTGACCATCTGAAACAAAGTGGTGGTAAAAACATAAACATTCATGCTCATGAATTTAGCACACCTGCTTACATTCATAGTAAGAAATTCAGACCGAGTGGTTCATGTGATTATTGTGGTCGGTCTGGACATTCCATGCCTAGTTGCTATATGAAAAAACATGATGATATGATGGCTCAGAAGCTTTGGAAAACATCCCATCAAAATGCCACTAACCCTGCAGGACCCAAGGAAACTTGGGTACCAAAATGTGCCAAGTGAGAAACTTTTTGCAGGTGTGTCTTGGGAACGAGAAATAAAAGGGGCAAATAAAACAAGACACCCTAAAAAAGGTAAACTCCACTCATGCACTTCTCAGGTAAGTCTCTTAACTTTTCAATGAGTCTGCTTAGATGGCATTAGGTATATATATAGATTTGTTAATTAGTGGTTTAAACATACATGTTTGCATTTCCATGCAATAGTTGTTGCGTCTGGATATGCTCATTCTGTGACTGCATACATCTAGAATTCATGACTCATGAATGATTTTCAAATGCTTTGAATGCATACCGTTAGGGGGAGCTGCACTGCATATCATGCACATTTGACTAGTCTAATACCCTTCAGGGTCTTCATGCCCTTCATGAGTAGTTAATGCATCTAATTGCATCTTAGAGTGGCATCATTTAATCATGAAATTTTTCAAAAGAAAAGGGAGGGTTTCAGTTTATGCATTTAGTGAGGGGGAGCATTTCTCATTATTCATTCATGTAATTGCATGTGACCATCATACCTCTCATCAAAGCTCATGTCTGATGACTAATACTCACCTTCCTATTTGAACTGCAATCTTGATAAACTCCTTGGTGATTGTGAAATGCATTGTATTTCAGCCTCTTGCTTCAACTCTTGTCAGCCATTGTCACTCATACTATCAATTGGTATCCATTGGCATTTGTTGACTTGGCTGTACCTGAAAAATGCTCTTGCCTTCCTTGAAGTCCCAGAAAGATTTCTCTGCGCATATCTTGATCATAAATCCGAAAACATTATTTTTAAGGAAATTTCTATCATATAGGACTATGAATGTCTGAAGCTTTCAGCCGGTTGAAGTTTCATGTATTTCTTGTGTTTGCTTATGAATTCTTCTTGAAAATATCTGAGTTAGTCTTAATAAACTTTAACCAACCCTTTCATGTTGTGTCTTTTAAACTCTTCTGAAATCTGAAATTCTGAAATCATGATTTTCCTTGACTGATTTGTATGAAAATATGTATTGTTTTTAAACTTCAGGGAATATGGATTATGTCAAATACCAAATCTTGTCAGAGCAATGTCTTTGGTCACTGAGAAACACATCTCATTCATCAAAGAAATGAATTGAGATATGTCATGAAGTGCCATAGTTAACTCTGCTTAAATATGTTGATTAAAAATCTGGCAGAGCAATGGCAGGCACACTGAGAAATACATGTCCCTCATCAAAGAAATGAGTTTCAGTGTGTCATGAGGTGTAAATGCTATCTCTGTTCTTAAGAAGCATGACAGTTAGTCCTTCCAAGCACTTAGGGATACTGGCGTCTAAACAACGTGTATCCTCCAGTTGTAAGGATGTACTTAACTTAATTGCTCCTGAATATTGTTGTTAAAAATTCGTTGCCTATCTAGCATATCATCTGAAATTGTTTGGAAAAGAATCTTCTTTCAATAGAAACTTTGACAGAAATAAATGTTTTCTTGTTTGTTTATCCTCAATACTATCGATTGCATTTCTTGAGGAAATCTTTGAAATTAAGTGAGTAAGAATGAAGAAGGTTAAAAAGGTCTCTCAATATGAAAACTTGGTTCACTTGTTATTAAGAAAACTGATTTCAGATATGAGTAGAAAAGGCTCATGTTCAAACCTTGCATACATAAAATTCTGATCTGGTTTATCAACGTAGGTTCATTCATAGGTTTCTATGATGGAAGAGTCTGTAATCATCTGTTTAAATCAGATTTATGAAATTTGATATTCCATTGAAAATCTTTCTCATTCCTTCTGAATTCTTTTTTACTCTCTCATATTGGACTCCAGTCGTTCAGACCAAACTGACTGATTCATTTGCACTCAGTTCTATCAATTGGTCTCAACTGTTGACTTCCACTCATATCTTGGGCCTGCATAAGCATGGTGGATGCATAAGGGTTGTATGACTAAGGGGGAGCTAGTCAAACTAATTGCATAACATGCCTTTCAGGTTTTGACTCATGCATAGTTCTCATATCCTACATGAATTGTCAATGATTGTGCACTCATATAGTTAATTGCACTGCATTCATAACACCTTTCTAGTTGACGATTTTTGATTGCATTCATATAGTTAATTGCACTCATATAGTTAATTTTCAATGTTATTTTTGCTGAGATGACCTTATGTTCTGATGCATAAGTCACTGCTTGCTGTGTTCATGGGTCGACCCCATGGGTCGACTCCTGAAGTCCTGGAATCAGATCCAATTCGAACTCCCTGTGTGCTTGCTGCTATGCTCCACTTCGTTAGGGGAAATTTGTTATGTCAGAAACTTTCAATTGGTGTCAGAAAATAGCAGCTCTTTCAATAATTCTAAAAAAAAAGGAGGGGAGACTTGATTCATGCATTTTATTGAACTCCTAACTCTTTACATGATTGAGTTCTTCATACTTCAGTGCTCCTGTGTGATTGAAAATATGACATATCTACAGGGGGAGAAGCTCTTGAAAGGATACATTTGGAAGATAGATGTCTCCAAAGAAAAGGCCTCCTTCGAACCATCAACAATCCAAAGGGAAGTATAACATTCCTGTGCTTTACTGAATTGTTTCCCTATTTCATTTTTTTTGATGAAGGTAAAGGGGGAGAAGAATCTAATCTGAGTCAGTGTAACTCATAGTGTTGCCATCATCAAAAAGGGGGAGATTGTTGTGCCCCTGTGTGGTTTTGATGATGGCTGACACACCATGAGTCACACTGAGGTGTGCTAATTAATTTAGATGACTGTTTGACTGCTTAAATATCTGATTGTTTGCTTGAATAGCTAATTCATGAATATGGCTATATTGGGTTAACGTAGTGGCTAATTGTTCATGCAGTGCGTTGACGCAGTTGGAGATTGGGTTGACGCATTGGCTGTCTGTTCACTAGCTGCGTTGACGCTACAAGGACACTGCGTTGACGCAGTAGTTGCTAGTTTACTTGCTGCGTTGACGCAGTGGAACAGCTGGGTTGACGCCATGCTGCTTTGTCTACTTTTTGTGTGAAAGTCTATACAGTGTCTCTTCTTTTATCTACGTTGCTTGAAACGAAGTCCATACATTCATTTGCATTGAATGAAGTCTGTACATTGGTTTTTGTTATGCTCAGAACGCTTAAGTCTATACACTGCTATGGCTTGTTCCTGAACGATCTTCAAGTTGAAGTCTATACACTCGATTGTTAGGCCTTCAACTCTATACATTCGAGTGTTAACCTTTAAGTCCATACACTGCTTTTGTGCATCGTTCAGAAAGCAAGTCTATACATCTGTTAGCTGCACATAAACTATGTCCATACATTGTTGCATGCTCACTCAACTAAGTCTATACACTCGTTCGCTAACATGAAGTCTATACATTCGTTTGATAAGCTTCAACTCTATACACTCGATATCAAGCTTCAAGTCTATACACTCTTACTTCACACGAAGTCTGTACATTCATTTAACTTTCAAGTCTATACATCATCTGATACTATCTTCGACTGATTAACTGACAGGTTATTCAACTGATTATCTGACAGGTTTAATGGATGAGGCCATCAAGACATTGCACGTGATCCTAGAGGCTGAAATGCTGACACGTGGACCACTCAAGCTTGGGCGGGAATCGAAAAGAGCATAAGCCCCAGCTGCCTGCTGCTGGTATATATATGGAGTCTCCTCCATCGGCTGAGTGAGATCGAAATGCAGAGAGCCATCGAGAAAAGCTGAAGAGCAGAGAGTGCCTCCACGATACAGAGAATAGAGAAGAAGAAGAAAAGAAGTGAGAAGAAGGAGAAGGCTGAAGCAGTGAGAAGAAGAAGAAGAAAGAAAGAAGAAGAAGAAGAAAAGAGAGTTCGTGCTGGGAGAAAGAGAGAAGCAGAAGAAGAAGTTCCTGCTGGACCGTGGATCAAATCCAGGCCAGCCAGCTCTTGCGAGAGCCACATTTGATTTTATCTTTTCAGCTTTCTGTTGCTGCGTTTTTGTTTTTTCTTTGAACTATTCACTTGCTGTTCTTCCGATCCTCTAGTGTGAGGTCGGGTTCCCTCCGGTGTGGAGGAAGAGAGACTTGCGTCTCTGGTTGCCTTTGACTGGGTGTCATTGGTTGTTTCCCTCCGGTTGGGAGGAAGAGAGGTCCGAGACCTCTAGTTTGCAGGTGACTTGGTGTCACCTGTGCTTCCCTCTGGGTTTCAGAGGAAGAGAGACTTGGGTCTCTAGGTTCCCCTCCGGTTTGGAGGAAGGGAGGTTTGGTCCTCCGGTTCTGGGCTTGTGGGTAGCAAGTCCAGGGGTTCCCTCCGGGTCTGGAGGAAGGGAGACCGTGTGTCTCTGGTTTCCAAGTGGCTGGGAGTCACTTGGGGTGTCCCTCCGGTTGGGAGGAAGAGGGGAGGTTGTTCCCCTGGTCAAGCTGTTTGGCAGCATTTGTTGCAGACTGAGTCTGCTGTGCTAGTGTTACTAGTGGAAGCCTCACTCCGGTTGGGAGTGAGGGGTGGACGTAGGTCTTTGGACCGAACCACCTAAAAATCCTTGTGCAGTGGTTTGTTTGATTGCCTGCTTCCGCTAGATGCATGCTAGGACCGTGATTTAATTGATTATCTATATCCTAGAGTTTAATTGAGTTTGCATATCTTATGTTTGATCAATTGTCCACTGATCTTGTTGTTATCATCTCATGCAAATTTTAAATTGGGTAGAATTCTTTGAAAGATCCATTCACCCCCCCTCTGGATCTGTGTTTATCAATCGCACCTAGCTAACAGGTTACCTTCTACAAACATGGTCTGAGCCATCTCCACAAGGGTTCGGTTCCTCCTCTCCACTACTCCATTTTGCTCGGGTGTCTTAGGTGAGGAGAACCTATGCGTGATACCATTTTCCCTGCAAAAGATCTCAAACTGTGAGTTTTCAAACTCACCACCATGATCATACAAGATGTTAAGAATAGAATTGACATTTTCCTATCTACTTTTCAGATAGAACTCTTGAAATTCATTAAAAGTATCATTTTTGTGTGTGAGAAAAAGCACCCAAGTAAATCTAGAAAAGTCATCAACAAGTACAAATCCATATCTTCTTCCTGATAAGCTGACTGATCTTGTAGGTCCAAAAAGATCCATATGAATCAGCTCATAAGGTCTAGAAGATAGGTTCTCAGTTCGGGATTTGAATGACTTCCTGGTTTACTTGGACTGGGTGCATGCATCACATATTTAATTTTCATTTTTAAAGGAGATTTCAGGGAGTACTCTAACCAAGCAGTGTTTATTCAATTTATGAAGAACAGTGTAACTGCCATGACCTATTCTACGATGCTAGAGATAGGCCAAATCATCTTTATTTGCTGTGAGACATAAATTGGAATGTGCAATGTCATCTAAATCTACCAAGTAGATATTATTCACTCTCTTACCAGAAAACTTAACAATATCAGAATTAGGTTCATAGATGTTACAGCCATGAGAATCAAAAACTACTCTATGACTTTGTGGGATGATGGGATCTATTCGGTCATTTTGTTCGGGTCGAACAACCGATTAATTGATTAATAACCAATCGATTAGTTGACCGCGTAGGCGTGCCAGTCACGTACGTGACAAATTTATTATGCGCTCATTCTGACCCGTATCGGGCGAGAGTGAGATTCGGGTCTGGACCAGCAGTCCGTCATACCACAAAGACTATGACGTTAATTACATCTCCCATAAGGGAGAAAATCTTTGATTAATTACCGAGATAGCGGACCGTCCGAGGCCGAAATAAGATGCAAAAAGATGAATGTGACGAGGTCACGTGAAATGCTTTTATTAAGTTGGAGACCCTCGATACGTGATGGAGGACATAGGTCCGAAGACCACCATCGCGTATGGCAAAGACTTCTGATCGAGTGTAACCCGGACTTCTGTCAGTGCCATTTGATATACCGAGGGGTCCATGCAAGCATGCATGCATGATGTTCATGATTATGTTAAAGCATGATAACAAGATCATAGAGATAGACAATGATTAATTAAGCATGATGATAACAAGCATAATAAGAAGATGGTTTGAAACTGAACAGCCCTCTTTTGCTTGGTTTATTACTAATTGGGGTTTATTGACCTTGACCGTGGGAAGCGAAGATCGCTCCGGAGATGAGTGAGGGATTAAGATAGTACAATAGTTCAAAATCGATGCGACCACACGTAGGGATATGGTTCCTCGGCGCGGCCAAGCGTAGGCAAAGGGGCTTAATCCTGCGCGGTCAGAGCATGGGTTAATCCGGCGCGACGACTTGGGGGCACGTCGGATTAGGGCGCGCCAGGAACAAGCCAAATAAAACCATGGCATTTTGAGTCTACGGCTAACCCGACGTGGGGGGGGGGGGTACCACGCCGTATTAGGGCGCGCCAGATTAGGATCACACCATTTTAAGTTAATTTTTGAGGATTTTTGAATTTATTTTGGTTTATTAAGATGTTGTTGAGGGTTTTGAAGTTAATTAGGTTGTTTGTTTATTGAGTTGGAGTCCCGGGCTCTCCATGAGCAGAGTCATAGGCTTGTGCGAGGTTCATACTCAAGCACAACGGTTTATTGTTTAAGAATGAGCGTTTTATTAAGGCAAATTCACGAAGGTAGCTTATTAATTAGAATTCTTATGAAAATTGGACAACATCTCCCCATCCCTGAAGGATTGCAGGGGAGAAGCGGGGTCATACTCACGTGTGGAGTAAGCCCCTAACGAGCCGGACAGCATGACGGTGGCCAGCGGGTCCCAATCGGATAGGAAACCTTGAGGACTAGCCTACAAGGGGCACCATGGTTCCGTGGGTTGAAACAAGCGGATAAGGCGACTAATGAGGGATGCAACAACCCCGAGGACCAACCTACGAGGGGCGAGCGACCCATAGTGCGCACTATATCTGAGAGATGGATGACTATTAGGGAAGGAAGCCCCGAGGACTAGCCTACAAGCGGCACACATCCCTTAGTCACCACAAGGTCCCTAAGGACTGTGTATTTGAATTATCGGGCTGAAGCCCCTGTTAATATTCACCCTGTGGCCCGTAGGGAATATCCATCACTCACAGATGGAGCCCATTTGGCCAAACGGCGATTCTATGAAACTGTGGGGAATGTCCCCCTCCTCGGATTACTGGGACAAAGCCAACGGAACTAAAACAATCAAATGACTGTAAACCACAAGCAGGATGAAAGGAGATATTCGGTATGAGATGCATTTAGTTCATTGACAGATTGCCATTCACGGAGTTAGCATGCTAATGCTCATGGGGGTTAAAGGATTAACACCCACGGAGTTGAATAGTTGCTATGCAAATTGAGTGCAAGGGATGAGCATGTCGGCACTCATAAAAAGCTAATATGGGTAGCCTGAACTGGGATTATGAACTAGAGAGAAAAGCCTTTAGAACCATTATCATAGCACGATCATTCTGGCTGCGGAGGTGATTCCCTTTTACCTCTGGCTAATGGAATGGTGCAGAGAGGCATTGGGGGATTAACCTCGAGTTGGGTCAGACAGAGATACATACATAAGCATGCCTCTGTTCACGCACCCACAGAATAGATGATGCAAAACACAGTCGGCATATTAGCATAGAGGCCCCGAGGAGGGGGAAACATTTATATAGCCCATGGAGTTCCAGGGCACATCCGACATCGAAGAACCCGGATTCGAGAACCAAGTACACGGAGCTATGATTAGACATATAGATTGGGAAGAAAGTGAGAGAAGGACATAGCATTAGACACTCAATCTGTTAAGGAATATATTCATATAATTCATCCCGGGAAACAGAGCCAGCATACAGCTTACGAAGCTTTGGCGCCGGCATTGTCGCACGGACACCATTAAATAGTTGCAGAGAAGTTTGTAGAAGAAAACGAAAGAAAGAGATGGTGGGAGGGGGGCGAGATTGGCTCATATCATCACCCTCCCCCCTCTCGCTTACATTAGATCAGAAGGGAGGAATCGGAGAGACGGCAGAAGAAAACCACGTGACCCACCTATTCCGCGAACAGAGTATCGGACTTTCACTCTTCTTCTCCCGCTCCAGAGGGCTTCAGGCAGAGCAGAGGAAGACGGTGGCAGCAAAGAGGCTCTCCGAAGGAAATCCCTCTTCCCCAAGAAAACCCTCTCTCCCTTGGCATTGATTGGTGGTCGGGCTCGCCAGAAACCCTCTCCGCTCGCCTCTTCGATCCCCCTTTCTTTTTTTTTTCTTGGCTGCCCCCCTCTTTCTTGGTTGAACCACTTAACGATATATAGGGCGGTCTTAATCCGGCGTGGAGAGGGCGCGCCATGGAATAGGCATCGAGGCCTATTTACGCGCCGAAATAGGGGGCGCCGGAGAGAGCACGCTGGTGAGAAGCGTGCCAGATTACTTTCTTTTACTTGACACGGGTTAGACGGTGGGTCTGGGGATGCTCCCGGGAGTCACCGTGATCATTCATCTTGCCGTAATCCTGAAAAACCTTGATGGGAAGCCTTGACGAAGCCCTCGAGACGACGTACGGCCCTTCTCGGAACTTCGAGTATCTTCGGCTTGAACACACGGATTTTCCGCTGACACGGCCTTTGACACTATGATTTGTACTGCTGGCTCTGCCCGACTCATGCTCAAAGCTTCTTGAGGGGTGGTGTAGCACCTGGAATACTTCCGCCCAGATCAGACGATCATTTGGCCACTAATGGACCCAACTTGGTGAGAAGCCGTACCCGTGCCGGGTAATCGGGATCTTCTCGTGATAGAGCCCTCGATCCTCTATTCTGAAGAGCTAAGGGCATTCTTTCCCCTCGGGAGGATCTTTCGATAAGGTTGTGGGCCACCAGGTACACCATTGTCCTTGGTCAGACAACGGATATGGTTGATGCAGGATGATTGAAGTCGATGCCGGTTCATTGGGCAGGCTTGGTCGCACTGCCGGTTGGTTATGAATTCATCTCGATTCTCCTGAGGTGAAGTCCCCGGTGTTCATACAGGGTGACCTGAGGCTCTGGTAGCTTGAGAAGGCTTCAGTCTATTGATATCCATCGGCTTCTGTGTTTCAGTGGGCCGTATCATTCGTCTTTGAGGCTTGATCACCTTTAATCATATTTTGAGTGCCAACAAATGCCCCCCAGCCGTGGGTGTTGCGAGCAAGGCACGAGCATAGCAAGACCGACGGATGAGCTTCGCTTGGATTGATCTTCTTTTCGATTGACGGTAGCTCGAAATGGCCCTTAATCCGGCGTGGATGCTAATCCGGCGCGGTTAATGGCATGGTATTTAATCCGGCGTGCCCTGGGAGTTGGAGGCCTAATACGGCGCGGCCATGAAGGAGGTTAATTCAGCGCGCCCTTAACCAGCGCGCCTTTTGGTTTGGGGTGTTAATTCGGCGTGCTCAATAGTGCGCCGGATTAGAAGGGGGGAGACTCCCCTATATATATTTTTTCTTCTTCATTTTTTCCTCATTCCTCCTCATTTGCACATGAACTTTCTCTCTCTTCCTCCTTTTCTCCTCTCCACCTCCCGCGACGCCGAGTGAGCTTGAGGGAAGCACGCCGTCGTGCGGTCCGAGCGGGTGAGTGAGAGTTCATTCATTCAGGATTCAAATTCCAATCTTCGGACCCCGGGAGGCTTCTAGTAGGGCTTGCCCTCGGAGCTACTCCCCCGGGTGTTCCGTTTTGGTCTCGGGGTTGTTGACACCCATTTTTTGCCGATGAGTTGAGTCGTTCCTCTTACTCCCATTTGTTGATGTCTCGAGTTGTCCATCACACGTTGGAGCTATTTTCAGGCACATTTTGGGCTAGTTTTATGGGTAGCCTCTCTCCCTGACTAGGTTTGTTTCAATTCTGGGCTTAATGGGCCTTGGTTTTGGTTGATTGAGCTTTTCTATGAGTTTCAAGCACCCATGTACATGTACGGTTCATCCTTGGCTGCTCAATAAATGTGCGGTTGATATTAGGCCGTTCATATATTTTGTAATATTTTGGTTAATTTTCTGAATTTCCGCCGACAGGTAGTTATGCGATCTTCTCTTAGCCGTTCAAAATGATGGACGGACCGATAGTAGCCGTTCTTCTCCCAGAGTCCTACGCTTGGTGGTTTTCTCAGATAATTACCCAATTAATATATTTATCACCGACAAGGCTAGAACGGTTGTTCTTTGGCCGCTCTAACCTCGAACGGTCTAATCGTAGCCATGCATTAATGAGAGTCCAACGATGAACTCTTCAGCCGGTTCAATGGATAATTAGGATTATTTTGTGAATTGTTGAACTTCCACCGATGAGGTTGTACGGCCCAGAATGGGCCGCCCATATGGATGTGTGGTCTATCGTTAGACTGTTCATCTGCTCGATTGCTGAAGATTCAACAGATTTTCTCTCTCTGCTCGTGGATTTATCCCAAACTTCTTCTGATGATTTCATCCGAATTCTTAACCATTTCGAGTGATGTTTCTTCGGATGAAAGATAATTGAATTATCTTCACCTTTTATTTGATAATCTCGACCTGAAAATGCTTCTAAACCCTAATTTCGAGCTAGGACTTTAGGTGTTCTATAAATAGACCCTAGAGGCCGGGTTTGAAAAGGGGGGGGGGAGATTTTGGTCGACGGCGAAGCCCTGCTGAACTCTTGAGTGACCTAGCACCAAGGAGGGAGGCCTTCTACGTCCATATAGGCCTCCGGTTCAGGGAGTAGTCCTAGTCTTGAGTCTTTTGCATTTGATAGTCTCGTTTCTTCTCATTGCATGTTTGTTTCCACACATCCATTCTCCCACATTTTCATTGTTTGCACTGTCATGCACACACCCTCCCATGTTTTCTGACGCCCTAGGGGTTTAAAAATCCCCCAGGTATCCCCCATTCAAATACTTATGTTCATTTCTCTTCATTCGAGCATTTGCTACATTCCACGTTTGTAACTTGGGTTTTTCCTCGTGTTCTACACTTTGTTTTGTAGGTCAGCAACACGCTAACGTGAGGCCCATCCTTTCTGGCCGACCGGAAAGGGTGGATGTCACGCCCCGAGCGCGGAAGGAACTCAGAGACGTGTGATGAGTTTATATCGATCATGTCAATCAGAGCATTAGTGTATTCAACACAAAGACAGAGTGCGCAAAAGTAAAGATAACCCAATCCTTTATTCAATCACAGCCTCAAAAGTACTTCTATTACAATCCACTTAATGAAAGTGCTAAGACTCAATAAAGGGAAAAGTACAATGATTGACTCAAAAATATAGAAAGATAAGACTAGTAAACGCTAGGGTAGACGGTTAGCACTAATCTCTTCACTCTTGACCTTCCCAATCCGATTGAGTCTCATCATCGGACTTACTTGAAAAATAGGGGAAAACACTGGATGAGCGAACGCTCAGTAGGAATTATATCTCAAGAGCTAGCTTACTTTAAGTAAAGTACATGTTACATGAATGTAATAAAGCTATGCATGTTTGCGTAAAACGACAAGAGAGAGAGAGAGTATAACAAGAGATAATTGAGTGAACTAGCATGTCTTTCAGGAACTTATACCAATAAATGTCAAGATATTCAAGCAAGTACATTCGTCATGTCATGTCGGGAATTGGCTATCACGTTTCAAGCAAGTATATAAATACCCTTTCCGGGTCACGCAAGTCATGTCATGTCAAGTCGAGTATGAGATTGTGGAATGTCTAATCAAGCTAGTCATGCACTTCGGTACAATGCCATACCGTGATCATTACAACTCCCATGGGCACTAGTACTTTTGGGTGCTCCTCCTAGGACTACATCGGGCCCTATATGCGCAAGCATTGATCGTATATATTTTTTTTCCGACATCCACTATAGTTATAGCCAATATGGAATTTCAAGGAATAAACTTGTATGAACTTTTAAGGTAGATCCCGTGGAATAGCATTTCAAGGATTTGAACATGTGGTATAACGACGATAATAACGGTATAATCACAATTAACGATAAAACTGGGTGGATTCGGCTCCCTAACTCGGGTGCCATGACGATAGGAATAAGCGCCCACATGAACATGGTTGCTCGTTCTTGTACATGATAAGGTAGATAGAATTAGCGTACACAAGTACGGCACACTATTCTTAAAGGTATGGATTACCCATCCCATGATTTCACAAATATTCTCATGACATACAAACAGCATGTCGTGAGGGCCGGTATACCATGTTTCTTTAGAGTGACATGACAATTAAGAAGTGTCATGGGTTTTAAGGGTACAACCAGCTCGGCTACTTTGAGGGAATCCAAAGCTAGCGGAGTCTTACGGATGTCTCTATGATAAAGTCACCAGTCCGAAGGAACGAAATGTCCCGCGAAGGGTTCATCTATCACCGAGAGATAGTAGGTAATCGATAAAAACAACATGAAACATGGGACTATATTCACGGAATGAATATAGCGCCTTAGCAATTAACTCACTCACAGTGGGTTATAGGAATCTGTGAAATCAGTAAATCATTAAATTGACGCCTCTGATTAAGTCTTCATTTCAGGAATTGACGCCTTTGGCTAGGTCGTCAGTTCCAAATATGACGACTATTCACGCCGTCGTTATATCCATAATAATTTTTAAAACATTCTAAAATTTCAGATATTATATAAATGCCGACTTAGGTTAAGTCCATTCAATTGACGACATGGACATGGTCGTTGTTTCATATGAACAGAGGCACATGGAATTTTGAGCCATATTCAAACAGGATTCTAGAGATATGAACAGAATGAGAAAAATAGGAAGAATTTATGAATATGATCATGCATTAATTATTACATCAAGGTTCAAAGTTATTAAATTTTGATCCTATGTAATTTATTAGTTGACTAATTCAATTTGATGACTATTCCAAGGGCATTAAATCCAAACAAGGGCGTCTCTTACTGTAAATGTAGAAATCAGTAAAACAGAAACCTCCCTATTGATCTTTATCAAACTAAATGCATGCGAGGATTTATTACTAACTTAATTTGGCATAACCCTTGAGAAAACCTACCTTAGTTGATGATTCTTGGTTGATGGACGTGAAGAATAATGAAGAGATTGGAGAGTCGATTCTCTGTTTTAACAGAGTCACCAATTAGAGGGAGATAATACAGCTTGTTTGCCTAGCTTCAACCAACAGCAGCAGCAATATCTCCGCTACTGAGGCTTTCACGCACAGCGACCTTCCTGCAGTGAGAAGAAGAACTATTCTTGTGTTCTTCTCGTTGCAGGCAACCAGTAAGAGGAAGAGGAAGATGAAGACGATGATGAAACTCTCAGGACGCAACAGCAATTGTTCGAGAGAGAAAGGTAGTAGGGATTCATCAAAAAGGGTGAGTATTTATAGGGTTTAGGAGAGCTACAGGGTTGGAGTTCGATTAGAACTTAAAATACCCTTAAGACTTATCCTTTTGAAATGATGACTTTTAGTCGGTCATCTTTTATGGTATACGCCTGCACCAAAGGGCATCATTTTCCTGCCCAATACTTAGTACATATCCTAATAGTATTAGGATTTCCTTATTAACGGTATTACTACGTATAACTTAAGTGTTAAAAGCTTCCGGGATTTTTATCTTTTTTTCTGGAAGTGATCTATATGGGAAATTTTAGGAGTATTAATTTTCTATTTTTCTCTATTTTTTCATATAATTATTTTTCCAAAATTCTTTAGTCAAAAAAAATGGCACTATTCATTTTTTTTGAATTGACGCCTCTTACCATGTCATTTCTTACGTGAATACGCCCAATCCAAAGGCGTCATTTTGCTTTTGGCCTTTTTACCTTAACCTCCAAAAGACCATTTATTATGTATATACCCCAATTATCTCTATAACTCTTTAACTATATATTTTATTTGATTTTCACTAATTTAGAAATAACGACTTATATTAAGTCATTTTTCACGTTATATACGCCTATACAAAGAGGCGTCATTTAAGTTTTGGTCATTTCTCATTGCCCTTGAAAAGACCGAAATTGTATATATGTCCATTCTTTTATCCTTTATATATCTTTAATATATTTAAATCTTATATCTATATATATCCTTCTCCCTTCTAATAAAGTTATAATATAGTAAATGTGGAATATTAAATTTTCTAAATTATAAATAAAATATAAATTGACACTTTCTGAATGATTCTTAATTCAATTAAAATTATATTGTGCATCAAATGGTTACTTAAAAATAACATGTTATTCTTTAATTTATTCTAATATCATGGTAAGGTTTATGAGTCCTTTTTGTAAGACTTTTCAGTTTGCAAGAGGGATATGTTCAAGGCCTGAGCCTTACTTAATTATTATTTTTAATTTATTCAAACTTTTTATTAGGGTTGCTACACCCTCCCCCACTTAAAAGAATTTGGTCCCCAAATTCAATCGCATATAAATGTGGAGAGTGTAGGGTGCATACCTTTTAGAATAAGTCTGAGAATCGTTTCCTCATAGACTCCTCGGTCTCCCATGTGGCTTCGTGTTCTGAACATTTACTCCATTGCACCTTAACCATGGGAATAACTTTGTTCCTTAATGTTCGTACCTCGCGATCGAGGATCTTCATGGGTTTTTGCTCTTAAGTAAGATCCTTTTGAATCACCAGGTCTCCATGATCGATGATATGTGCTGGATCGTGCACATATTTCTTCAACATAGATATGTGAAATACATTATGAACCTCAGACAATTGAGGAGGTAAAGCGACGCGGTAAGCAACCTCGCCCACTCTTTCTAGTATCTTAAAAGGTCCGATAAATCTTGGCGTAAGCTTGCCCTTAACACCAAATCTCCTTATTCCACGTCCAGGTGATATCTTGAGAAATACATGATCTCCAACTTGGAATTCAAGATCTCTTCTTCTTGTATCAGCATAAGCCTTCTGTCTATACTGAGCAACTTGAAGTCTTTCTCTAATCAACTGAATCTTTTCAGTGGTATCCCTTACCATGTCTCGAGCTAATAGTTGTTTCTCGCCAACTTCGTCCTAGCATAAAGGTGATCGGCAACTCCTTCCGTATAAAGCTTCGAAAGGTGCCATTTGTATACTTGCCTGGTAGCTGTTATTGTATGCAAATTCAACCAAAGGCAAGTGATCATGCCAGCCTCCACCAAAATCAATGATGCAAGCTCTGAGCATATCTTCAACCACCTGATTGGTTCTCTCAGTCTGACCATCCGTTTGAGGATGAAAAGCTGTACTAAAGTTAAGTCTCGTCACTAGCGAATGTTGTAGACCCTTCCAAAAGTGAGAAGTAAAACGGGGGTCTCTATCAGACACGATTGAGACAGGTACTCCATGTAACCTGACTATCTCCTTAATGTATAATGCAGCAAGAACATCAACTGACCATAGACTCTTGATTGGCAAGAAGTGTGCCGATTTGGTCAATCGGTCGATGATAACCCATATTCCATCATGTCCTCTTTTTGATTTAGACAGACCCATAATGAAGTCCATACCGATATCCTCCCACTTCATTTGGGAATGTCTAGAGGATGTAGCTTACCGGCAGGCTTTTGGTGTTCTGCCTTGACTTGTTGACACGTGAGACAGCGAGACACAAAGTCTGCTACTTCTCTTTTCATATTGGACCACCAGAAGGTCCTTTTCAAATCTTGGTACATTTTGATAGACCCTGGATGAATCGTGTACCTTGATCTGTGAGCTTCATCTAAGATTTTCTTCTTTAGCTCTGGACAATCTGGTATACATGTTCTATTCCTGAACACCAATCTTCCATCTGATGCTAATTTAAAATCAGGTTGTTCTTCCATTTTGCCCTTGATTTCCACTAGTACGGGATCACTATCTTAAAGTCCTTGTATTTCAGATAGCAAATCTGGTTGTATGCTCATATGGGATAATATGACACACCTACTGTCCTTGTCTATGCTTATATTAAGGTTAGAGAATTGTTCTAGCAACTTCCACTCCTGAATCATACAATTGGCTAATAGTGCTCTCGGCTTTCGACTGAGGGCATCGGCTACAGGATTACCCTTTCCAGGATGATATTGTATAGTGAAGTCGAAGTCCTTGAGATATTCTAGCCAACGTCTTTGCCTCATATTCAATTCCTTCTGAGAGAAGAGATACTTAAGACTTTTATGGTCAGAGTATACAATAAACTGCACTCCGTATAGATAATGTCTCCATATCTTCAGTGCAAACACTACCGCAGCCAATTCTAAGTCATGGACTGGGTAGTTCTCCTCGTGCTTCTTCAATTGGCGAGAAGAGTAGGCTATAACTTTCCCTTGTTGCATTAAAACACATCCGAGGCCAATGCCAGATGCATCGGTGTATACTTCGAATCTCTCGCCTTCAATTGGTAAAGCTAAAACCGGGGCAGTAGTTAGGTGATCTTTGAGAGCTTGGAAGCTTCTTTCACATTCCTCACTCCATTCATAACGTATCTCCTTGTGCGTTAGTCTAGTGAGTGGTACGGCGATCTTGGAGAAATCCTTGATGAATCGCCTATAATAGCCAGCAAGACCTAAGAAACTTCGGATCTCGCTAGCATTGGTCGGTCTTTCCCAATTCCTTACAGCTTCAACCTTTGATGGATCTACGGATAAACCGTCCTTTGATATAACATGTCCTAGGAAAGACACTTCTTCTAGCCAGAACTCGCATTTACTGAGCTTTGCATATAACTGATTCATCCTCAATATCTGCAATGTAATCCTCAAATGCTCCTTATGTTCCTCCTTGGTCTTGGAATAAATCAATATATCATCAATGAAAACCACTACGAATTGGTCTAGATGAGGCCTGAAAATACTATTCATCAACTGCATAAAGGCAGCAGGGGCATTTGTTAGTCCAAAAGGCATAACAACAAATTCATAGTGCCCATACCTGCTTCTGAACGCGGTCTTATAAATGTCCTCATCTTTGATCCTTAGTTGGTGATATCCTGACCTGAGATCAATCTTCGAAAAATACTTGGATCCAGATATTTGATCAAATAACTCATCGATTCTCGGTAGTGGATACTTGTTCTTGATAGTGAGATGATTCAACTGTCGATAGTCGATGCATAACCTCATGGATCCATCTTTCTTCTTTACAAATAGCACAGGTGCTCCCCATGGGGAAGTGCTTGGTCTGATATATCCTTTCTTGAGAAGTTCCATCAATTGCTCCTTTAGTTCCTTGAGTTCGGCAGGGGACATCCTATAAGGTGCCCTAGAAACTGGGCCAGCACCAGGGATCAAGTCAATGGTGAAGGCCACTTCTCTTTGTGGGGTAATCCAGGTAAATCTTCCGGAAACACGTCCGGAAATTCTTGCACTACAAGGATGTCTTCTAGCTTAGTCTCCTTAGTCTCCTTAATGGTGACAAACGCAAGGAAAGATACACATCCTTTCCTTATTAGCTTGCTAGCTCGGAGAGCCGAAATAAGAGGTGACTTGCCTCGACTCTCAGGGCTAGTATAGACCAGTTCCGGAAAGTCTTTAAAAGTAACTTTGCCGTTACGGCAATCCACAGTTGCCTAATACTTAGATAACCAATCTGCTCCCAATATGACATCATATTCCTTTAGGTCTAAACATATGAGGTCGATAGGAAGATTTCTTCTCTTTACCAAGACTTCACAGTTTTGATAATGGTGAGCAAGGTCAACTTCACTTCCGAGAGGAGTTGAAAGAACTAATTGCATCCATTCCGGTTCCATGGGTAATGGATTAGCAAACTTCTTAGAAATAAAAGAATGCGAGGCACCAGTATCAAATAAGACATATGCAGACTTGGAACAAACTTTCAATGTACCTTCCACTAGTCCGCCTTCATTTTGTTCTGTCTCCTTAATAGCTTGGAGGCGTGCATTCTTTGTCACCGGGCGCTTCCCGTCACCGGCTTGATCATTGAGTAGGGGACAGTCGGGAATCCGATGATCACGGCTCCCACAACGGAGACACGCTCCAAGTCTCCTCCAACATTCTTCGGCCTTATGTCCGGCCTTGTCACAGTGTCTACACACCACTTTAGAAGGTGTGGTGGTGATGGAGAACGGCTTGTTAATCTTTTTGACTTTCTTCTCCTGAGAAGACTCTCCTCCATTACTCGGCCTCTTCTTGAAATTAGGTTTGAAGGAACCCGAACTAGTGACTTTTTCCTTCTTATCCCTCCCACGGATCCTATCAGATAGCTCCGTGGCATCTTCAAGTAACTGAGCTCGGCGTACCATCTCCGAATAGACCTGTATGTCCATCGGCGCCAGCTGTGTGATATATTGGGGTCTGAGCCCATTTAGGAATCTCCTATCTTTCATCTTCTCGGTACTAATTAGATGTTTAGCATATCGAGACAACCTGGAAAATTGTGCCTCATACTCAGCCACCGACAAGATCGTTGTTTAAGTGCGGCGAACTCGGCGGCCTTCTTCTCCTGGACTCGGTCTGAAAAATATTTATTGTTGAAATGTTCAACAAACTCCTCCCAAGTAACATGTCCTTGATTTAATGTGGCTTCTACCGACTCCCACCAGCAGCGGGCGTCCCTTTCTAATTGAAACGTTGCTAACAAGACCTTCTCTTGGTCCGTGCATTGCATGACTCGAAAGATATGTTCGGTCTCCCGGATCCAGTGCTCGGCGTCATCCGGATCAGTGGATCCCATGAACTTAGGCGGGTTCATGTTCTTGAAGCTTTGGTGGAGATTTCCTGCTCCACGATGTGCATCTCCTTGTGCCACCTGTTGAAGTGCCTGGGTCATGCCTTGCAGAGTGCGTTGCATGTTACGCCACTGGGCACGTTCGGCAGCCATTGTCCTACAATTACAATAACTATATTAATATGTGATTAGGTTCAAAGGTTTGATTCTAAGTTAACTTAACCCTTGGTTCTACCCAATCTCACCGGTTAAAGGTTTTAAACCTATCCTTGGTTTCCTAGGAATTGAATATCCTAGGCTCTGATACCACAAAAACTGTCACGCCCCGAGCGCGGAAGGAACTCAGAGACGCGTGACGAGTTTATATCGATCATGTCAATCAGAGCATTAGTGTATTCAACACAAAGACAGAGTGCGCAAAAGTAAAGATAACCCAATCCTTTATTCAATCACAACCTCAAAAGTACTTCTATTACAATCCACTTAATGAAAGTGCTAAGACTCAATAAAGGGAAAAGTACAATGATTGACTCAAAAATATAGAAAGATAAGACTAGTAGATGCTTGGGTAGACGGTTAGCACTAATCTCTTCACTCTTGACCTTTCCCATCCGATTGAGTCTCGTCATCGGACTTACCTGAAAAATAGGGGAAAACACTGGATGAGCGAACGCTCAGTAGGAATTATATCTCAAGAGCTAACTTACTTTAAGTAAATTACATGTTACATGAATGTAATAAAGCTATGCATGTTTGCGTAAAACGACAAGAGAGAGAGAGTATAACAAGAGATAATTGATTGAACTAGCATGTCTTTCAGAAACTTATACCAATAAATGTCAAGATATTCAAGCAAGTACATTCGTCATGTCATGTCAGGAATTGGCTATCACGTTTCAAGCAAGTATATGAATACCCTTTCCGGGTCACACAAGTCATGTCATGTCAAGTCGAGTATGAGATTGTGGAATGTCTAATCAAGCTAGTCATGCACTTCGGTACAATGCCATACCGTGATCATTACAACTCCCATGGGCACTAGTACTTTTGAGTGCTCCTTCCAGGACCAGATCGGGCCTTATATGCGCAGGCATTGATCGTATATATTTTTTTTTCCGACATCCACTATAGTTATAGCCAATATGGAATTTCAAGGAATAAACTTGTATGAAATTTTAAGGTAGATCCCGTGGAATAGCATTTCAAGGATTTGAACATGTGGTATAACGATGATAATAACGGTATAATCACGATTAACGATAAAACTGGGTGGATTCGGCTCCCTAACTCGGGTGCCATGACGATAGGAATAAGCACCCACATGAACATGGTTGCTCGTTCTTGTACATGATAAGGTAGATAGAATTAGCGTACACAAGTACGGCACACTATTCTTAAAGGTATGGATTACCCATCCCATTATTTCATAAATATTCTCATGACATACAAATAACATGTCGTGAGGGCCGGTATACCATGTTTCTTTAGAGTGACATGGCAATTAAGAAGTGTCATGGGTTTTAAGGGTACAACCAGCTCGGCTGCTTTGAGGGAATCCAAAGCTAGCGGAGTCTTACGGAGGTCTCTATGATAAAGTCACCAGTCCGAAAGAACGGAATGTCCCGCGAAGGGTTCATCTATCACCGAGAGATAGTAGGTAATCGATAAAAATAACGTGAAACGTGGGACTATATTCACGGAATGGAATATAGCGCCTTAGCAATTAACTCACTCACAGTGGGTTATAGGAATCCGTGAAATAAGTAAATCAATAAATTGACGCCTCTGATTAAGTCTTCATTTCAGGAATTGACGCCTTTGGCTAGGTCGTCAGTTCCAAATATGACGACTATTCACGCCGTCGTTATATCCATAATAATTTTTAAAACATTCAAAAATTTCAGATATTATATAAATGATGACTTATGTTAAGTCTTTAATTCAGTGAATAACGCCTTAGTTACAGGCGTCTTATATAAAACTGACGGCATGGTCTATGTCATCATTTCAATAATCAAGTGGATTTCACGATATGAAAATCCATGGGGTATCTCACTAAGTTGACGCCTGTGGGTGAGGGCGTCCATTCAATTGACGACATGGACATGGTCGTTGTTTCATATGAACAGAGGCACATGGAATTTTGAGCCATATTCAAACAGGATTCTAGAGATATGAACAGAATGAGAAAAATAGGAAGAATTTATGAATATGATCATGCATATTACATCAAGGTTCAAAGTTATTAAATTTTGAGCCTATGTAATTTATTAGTTGACTAATTCAATTTGATGACTATTCCAAGGGCATTAAATCCAAACAAGGGCGTCTCTTACTGTAAATGTAGAAATCAGTAAAACAGAAACCTCCCTATTGATCTTTATCAAACTAAATGCATGCGAGGATTTATTACTAGCTCAATTTGGCATAACCCTTGAGAAAACCTACCTTAGTTGATGATTCTTGGTTGATGGACGTGAAGAATAATGAAGAGATTGGAGAGTCGATTCTCTGTTTTGAACAGAGTCACCAATTAGAGGGAGATAATACAGCTTGTTTGCCTAGCTTCAACCAACAGCAGCAGCAATATCTCCGCTACTGAGGCTTTCACGCACAGCGACCTTCCTGCAATGAGAAGAAGAACTATTCTTGTGTTCTTCTCGTTGCAGGCAACCAGTAAGAGGAAGAGGAAGATGAAGACGATGATGAAACTCTCAGGACGCAACAGCAATTGTTCGAGAGAGAAAGGTAGTAGGGATTCATCAAAAAGGGTGGGTATTTATAGGGTTTAGGAGAGCTTTAGGGTTGGAGTTCGATTATAACTTAAAATACCCTTAAGACTTATCCTTTTGAAATGACGACTTTTAGTCGGTCATCTTTTATGGTATACGCCTGCACCAAAGGGCGTCATTTTCCTGCCCAATACTTAGTACATATCCTAATAGTATTAGATTTCTTATTAACGGTATTACTACGTATAACTTAAGTGTTAAAAGCTTCCGGGATTTTTATCTTTTTTTCTGGAAGTGATCTAGATGGGAAATTTTAGGAGTATTAATTTTCTATTTTTCTCTATTTTTCATATAATTATTTTTCCAAAATTCTTTAGTCGAAAAAAATGGCACTATTCATTTTTTTTGAATTGACACCTCTTACCATGTCATTTCTTACGTGAATACGCCCAATCCAAAGGCGTCATTTTACTTTTGGCCTTTTTACCTTAACCTCCAAAAGACCATTTATTATGTATATACCCCAATTATCTCTATAACTCTTTAACTATATATTTTATTTGATTTTCACTAATTTAGAAATAACGACTTATATTAAGTCATTTTTCACGTTATATACGCCTATACAAAGAGGCGTCATTTAAGTTTTGGTCATTTCTCATTGCCCTTGAAAAGATCGAAATTGTATATATGTCCATTCTTTTATCCTTTATATATCTTTAATGTATTTAAATCTTATATCTATATATATCCTTCTCCCTTCTAATAAAGTTATAATATAGTAAATGTGGAATATTAAAATTTCTAAATTATAAATAAAATATAAGTTGACACTTTCTTAATGATTCTTAATTCAATTAAAATTATATTGTGCATCAAATGGTTACTTAAAAATAACATGTTATTCTTTAATTTATTCTAATACCATGGTAAGGTTTATGAGTCCTTTTTGTAAGACTTTTCAGTTTGCAAGAGGGATATGTTCAAGGCCTGAGCCTTGCTTAATTATTATTATTAATTTATTCGAACTTTTTACTAGGGTTGCTACAGTGGAGGTTGGACCCTTTGCAACTTCTGGCGTGGTGGTCTTGTGCGGTTCTCTCCCATCCGTTCAAGGAGACGTGCAGTGCGACCTGGACCATTCTTCTTCTTCCTGCGGTAGTGATAGAACCGTTCACCTGCCAGGAGTGCTTCATCCTGCGTCCTCTGCAGCGCTCTTAGACGGTCTGTCTTGAGACCGTGCATCATTATAGGCGGTTCCTCCTAAGCCGTATATCTTTACAGCGCTGCATACCAGGCGAGTACCTCTCCCTCTTTCCAAGGTACGGCGTGTTCATCACGTTCGGTGCCTTGGTGGCGATCACAAGTTTTTATTCCTCCCTTTCCCTCTGTCTTCATTCATTTCCCATGTTGGATGTGGTAAGATAGGCATGGGAAGGCATTAAAGAATGGACGGGAGGAGAAATATATCTACACCCCTTCTTTTGTGGCGATCACGGTGGGACACCTAGTGCCCATCGTGTTAGTGGCTTGCTGACCCTCTCTTTTGCTTTGTTAATCGTTTTTCTTCGAGTAGTCCCAGGTTGATCTTTGCTGGTTGCATTTTTTATCCTCTGGAATTTGAACGATTCTTCCAGAGCCGTCCAACTTCTATGCAGCTGAGAGTGCACCGTCCATCTTGCTGGCACAGGTACGCCTCTGCCTTTACTCTATTGGCTTGGTTGCTGTTAAGCGGTTGATGCAGGTCCGTTCCAGTCATTAAGCGGCTGTCAATAGACCGCTCATCCTCGTACGCGTCTCATTTCTGTCATTGTTCATTTCCAGCATTCTCTGATTTTCCTGTTATTTTACCATTACTCCCTGAATTATACTATTGTCTACAGACCGTCCTTCTCTCTGAGCGGCCTTCTAGAGACCGTTCATGTGGTGCTACAGTGCACCCGTGATTCACTTTGATTGCCATGTTAGTTGATCACCATGATATTTGGTGCTGATTATTGATCTCCCCCTGCTCTGATATCATTGTTGCATGCTTGTTTTAGTTACTTGCATATCTGGTTGATCATTGGTTGTTAGTTGCTAGGCTAGACTTTGCATGCACTCCGGTGCGCATAGGGACATACATTCTTTTCATAGTAGTTGTATTCCTACCGAGGTAGGGTTTCCTCTCGTCTCCATACTCCTTGGAGCCGACTAGAGGACCTTACTGAGGACCTCCGTAAGCCCCCGTGAGCCGTGAATTCTCACACGGACGTCGGGCATGTTGTACCGTATCTGTCACGCCCCGAGAGCGGAAGATACCCGGAGACACGTGATGAGTTTATATCAATCATGTCAATCAGAGTAGTAGTGTATTCGACACAAAGACAGAGTGCGCAAATATAAAGATAACCCAATCCATTAATTCCTTTAATAAGAATATGTCTATTACAAACCCTTGCAAATACTAGACTCAATAAAATAAAAATACAACGCTTGACTCAAGAAAAATAGAGAAAAGACAAGACTAATTGACGCTTGAGTAGTTCTAACTCTTTCACTCTTGACCATCCCCTTCAGATTGAGTTCCCTCATCGTCGGACTTACCTGAAAAGTAGGGAAACACGGAGTGAGCGAACGCTCAGTAGGAAATTATATCTCAAGAACTAGCAATGGGTTTAAGTAATTACATCTTTCATGAATGCACTATAGCTATGCATGCTCGCAAAACGACAAGATAGAGAGAGTGGATAACAATAAGATAGCAGGAAGTACTAGTCATGAACTTTCAAGAACTTATATCAAAAGATATGAAGATATTCAAGCAAGTAACTTATCATGTCAAGATGAATTTGGCTATTTTGTTTCAAGTCAAGCAAGTATACAATTACCCTTTTTCGGGCCACGCAAGTCATGTAATATCAAGTCAAGTACAAGTACAAGATTTTGTGGAATGTTCAATCAAGCTAGTCATGCACTTCGGTATAATGCCAATACCGTGATCAATCAACTCCCATGGGCACAAGTACTTTCGGGTGCTCCTCCCAGGACCAGATCGGGCCCTATATGCACAGGCATTAATCATGTATTTTAACATCCACTTTTGTGTATAGCCAATATGGAATTTCAAGAATAAAGCTTGTAGATACGTAGGATAACTTGGATAGAATAGAGTCCAAAAATATGACACTTGACATAGAATGGCGATAATAACGGTACAATCACGATTATCGATAAAACTAGGTGGAATTGGTTCCCTAACTTGGGTACCATGACAAGCAAGTATGGACACTCTTTATATAGAATTGAGGTCCACATGAACAGCACATCAATGGCAAGACGTCCTCATTCTTAATATAGAATTGAGGTCCACAAGAACATCATGTTGAATATAGAATTGGGGTTTACAAGAACAGCATCAAATGGCATGATAACCTCATCCCATTAAGAGAATTCTCATGATACACACTTTGCATAACATGAGGGCCGGTATACCATGTTTCTTTATAGTGACATGGCAATCAAATAATGTAATGGGTTTTTATGGTACAACCAGCTCAGTCGGCCTTGAGGGAATCCAAGGCTCGAGGAGTCTTACGGAGGTCTCTATGACTAACTTGCTAGTCCAAAGGAACGGAATGTTCAATGGAGAGCTTGTATGTCAATGAGAATTGAGGGTAGTGCGATAAAAACATCATGAAACATGGGACTATATTCACGGACTGGAATATAGTGCCGATATATATATATATATATATATATAAACCCTTCGGTGACAGTAATCAGTGTAAAACAGTAATACAGAAAATAGCGACTTAAGCTAAGTCATTAATTATCCAATTAACGGCTTACTCAGGGGCGTTTATTCACAATTTGACGACTTATCCATTAGTCGTCCCTTCAATATTTCTATTCTGCAGAAAATCAATATTCTGGAATTTTAACAAAAACGCGCCCTGGACAGGGGCGTTACTTGTCAATTAGCGCCCTGGTCTGGGGCGTCAGTTCAATAAGAGACGACCTTGTGCAGGTCGTTAATTCAAGAATTTATCAATTTTAGATGATAAAATTTCAGGAAAAAGGGTACATGATCATGACAGGAAAAATAACAGGATTTCACAGGTATACTCATGCAATATATTAGATTCATGGTTACATAGATATTAAATTTTAAACGTGGGTATTTATTAATTACATGTAATTGACAACTTCTAGGCAGGGCGTCAAAACAATAATTAGCGCCCTAGTGTGGGTCGCTTCTTTAAAGTAGCGTCCTTGTCAAGGGCGTTTCTTTTTAAAATTACATGGAAAACATCTGAAACCATAATAAAACTATATGCATGTATGACAGAAGGTATTACTAGCAACTGGAGTTAGTTTGGGCTACGTTCTTGAGAAAACCTACCTTTTGAAGTTTTTAACTGATGAACGGATGAAGGTTTGGAGAAGAAAACGATGCTCTGTTCTCGAACAGAGATAACTTGCAGGAGATGGACGAAGAATACCCGATCTTCAGTCAAAAGGGGTGATCGTCTTCTCAACACAGACAACCTGTATAGGAAGATGAGGAAGGAAAAGAACATCAACGTTCTTTCAACACACACAACCAAAAATAAAGAGGAAGAACATTACCTGTTCTTCACGTTGATGACAGCAGCAGCAGATCGCCAAATAGCGATCAAGAGTTGATTTAGGAGGATATTTATAGGATTTTGGGGATCCTAATAGGGTTAGAGTTGTATTGGAAGTAATACTTCCATGATAGAGTCCTTACCATATTCCACCTTCGACGTAGTTATCCAGAACTTGCCCTGGATAGACTCCTGGGTCGAACGAAACTCGAACTGAATTAACGTCTTAAGCGAAGGCGTTAATTTAAATTCGTTTCTTGTATAAAACGCGTCCATGTAAAGGGCGTTACGTTTACTTGCCCTTTTTGGCCGTTTGATAATTGACGCCTTGTCTTTTGGGCGTCCCTTTTTAATTAGAGCCTTATCTAGAGGCGTTTCTTAATGAAGTAGCGCCTTGACCAAAGATGTTATTTTCCATTCTGTCTTATTTTTATGCGTTTAGGCTTTCATCATCTAATTATTTATCTTTTATTTTAATTTGATTTATTTAAAAATCTTATTTTTATCAGGGTTGCTACACCCTCCCCTACTTAAAAGAATTTGGTCCCCAAATTCAATAGTATATATAAGTGGAGAGAGTAGAGTATATACCTGAAAATAATTCTGGAAATCGCTTCCTCATGGATTCCTCGGTCTCCCACGTGGCTTCATGATCGGAACTCTTATTCCATTGTACTTTTAGCATGGGAATAACCTTATTCCTTAGAGTACGTACTTCACGATCTAGTATTTTTATGGGCTTCTGTTCATATGTGAGATCCTTCTGGATAACTAAGTCTCCATGATCAATAATATGCGATGGATCGTGCGCATACTTCTTCAACATAGATATGTGGAACACATTATGAACATCGGACAATTGAGGAGGCAATGCGATGCGATAAGCAACCTCGCCAACTCTTTCCAGTATCTCAAAAGGTCCAATGAATCTTGGTGTAAGCTTGCCTTTAACACCAAATCTCCTTATTCCACGTCCAGGTGATATCTTGAGAAATACGTGATCTCCGACTTAGAATTCAAGATCTCTCCTTCTTGTATCAGCATAAGCCTTTTGCCTAGATTGAGCAACTTGCAGTCTTTCTCTAATCAATTGTATCTTCTCAGTGGTATCCTTTACCATGTCTGGTCCTAATAGTTGTTTTTCTCCAACTTCGTCCCAGCATAAGGGTGATCGGCAACTCCTTCCGTATAAGGCTTCGAAAGGTGCCATTTGTATACTTGCCTGGTAGCTATTATTGTATGCAAATTCACCTAGAGGCAAGTGATCATGCCAGCTTCCATCGAAATCAATGATGCAAGCTCTGAGCATATCTTCAACCACTTGATTAGTTCTCTCGGTCTGACCATCCGTTTGAGGATGAAAAGCTGTACTAAAGTTAAGCCTTGTTCCCAACGAATGTTGTAGTCCCTTCCAAAAATGAGAAGAAAAACGGGGATCTCTATCAGATACGATTGAAACAGGAATACCATGTAATCTGACTATTTCCTTGATGTATAATGCAGCCAAAACATCAACTGACCATCGGCTCTTTATTGGCAAGAAATGCGCCGATTTAGTCAATCGGTCAATAATAACCCATATTCCATTATGTCCTCCTTTTGATTTAGATAAACCCATAATGAAATCCATACTAATATTCTCCCACTTCCATTTGGGAATATCTAGAGGATGTAATTTTCCAGCAGGCTTTTGGTGTTCCGCCTTGACCTGTTGGCAAGTGAGACAGCGTGATACATAGTCTGCTATTTCCCTTTTCATGTTGGGCCACCAAAAATTCCTCTTCACATCTTGGTACATTTTGGTTGATCCTGAATGAATCGTGTACCTTGATCTATGAGCTTCATCTAAGATCTTCTTCTTTAACTCGGGACAATCCGGTATGCAAGTTCTATTCCTGAACATTAATCTTCCTCCATAAGTTATTTGGAAATCAGATTGTTCTTCCAGTTTGCCTTTGATCTCTACTAATATTGGGTCATTATCTTGAAGCGCTCGTATTTCAGATAATAGGTCTGGATGAATGCTCATATGAGATAATGTGACACATTAAAAGTCTGTGTCCATGCTTATATTGAGTTCAGAGAATTGCTCCAGCAATTTCCATTCTTGAATCATACAATTGGCTAACAGTGCTCTCGATTTTCGACTAAGGGTATCTGCTACATGGTTACCCTTTCCGGGATGGTATTGTATATTGAAGTCGAAGTCCTTGAGATATTCTAGCCAACGTCTTTGCCTCATATTTAGTTCCTTTTGTGAAAAGAGATACTTGAGACTCTTGTGATCAGAGTATACAGTAAACTGTACTCCATAAAGATAATGTCTCCATATTTTGAGTGCAAATACCACCGCGGCCAATTCTAAGTCATGGACGGGGTAGTTCTCTTCATGCTTCTTCAATTGACGAGAAGAATAAGCTATAACCTTTTCTTGTTGCATTAGAACACATCCGAGGCCAATGCCAGAAGCATCAGTGTATACCTCGAATTTCTCTCCTTCCATTGGTAACGCTAAGACCGGAGCTGTAGTTAGATGATCCTTGAGATTTTGGAAGCTTCTTTCACATTCCTCACTCCATTCATAACGGATCTCCTTGCGAGTTAGCCTAGTAAGCGGCACGGCGATCTTAGAGAAATCCTTGATGAATCGCCTGTAATAGCCGGCAAGACCTAAGAAACTTCGGATCACGCTAGCATTGGTCAGTCTTTCCCAATTTTTTACAGCTTCAACTTTTGATGGATCTACTGATAAGCCATCCTTTGATATAACATGTCCGAGAAAAGTCACTTCCTCAAGCCAGAATTCACACTTGCTGAGTTTTGCATATAATTGGTTTGCCCTCAATATTTGTAATGCAATCCTTAAATGCTCCTCATGCTCTTTCTTGGTCTCGGAATAAATTAATATATCATCAATAAAGACCACCACGAATTGATCCAAATAAGGCCTGAATATACTATTCATTAACTGCATAAAGGCAGCAGGGGCATTCGTTAGTCCGAAAGGCATAACAACAAATTCATAATGGTCGTACCTGCTTATGAATGCAGTCTTATGAATGTCCTCATCCTTGATTCTTAACTGATGATATCCTGACCTAAGATCAATTTTGGAAAAGTACTTGGATCCCGATATTTGATCAAACAACTCATCAATTCTCGACAGTGGATACTTGTTCTTGATAGTGAGATGATTCAACTGTCGATAGTCGATGCATAGTCTCATGGATCCATCCTTCTTCTTTACAAATAGCACAGGCGCTCCCCACGGGGAAGTACTCGGTCTAATGAATCCTTTCTTAATGAGCTCCATCAATTGCTCCTTTAACTCCTTGAGTTCAGCAGGTGACATTCTATACGGTGCCTTAGAAACTGGACCCGCACCAGGAACTAAATCGATGGTGAAGGCCACTTCTCTTTGTGGGGGTAATCCAGGCAGATCTTCCGGAAACACATCCGGAAATTCTTGCACAACTGGGATATCTTCTAGCTTAGTTTCCTTAGCCTCCTTAATCGTGACAAATGCAAGGAAAGATACACATCCTATCCTGATTAGCTTGCTTGCTCGGAGAGCCAAAATAAAAGGTGACTCGCTCCGACTCTTAGGGCTAGAATAGACTAGTTCTGGAAAGTCTCTGAAGGTAACTTTGCTGTTATGGCAATCGACTGTTGCCTGGTATTTAGATAACCAATCCGCTCCTAGTATGACATCATACTCCTTTAGATCTAAACATATAAGATCAATAGGGAGATTCTTACCATGAACCAATACTTCACAGTTCGGGTAATGGTGTGTAATATCAGTCTCGTTTCCTAGAGGAGTAGACAAGACTAATTTTATCCATTCCGGTTCTAGGGGTAACGGATCAACGAACTTCTTGGAAACAATTGAATGTGAAGCACTAGTATCAAATAAGACATGTGCAGACTTGGAACAAACTTTCAGTGTACCTTCTACTAGTCCGCCTTCTTCTTCTTGTTCGATCTTCTTAATTGCGTGAAGACGAGTGTTCTTGGTTACCGGGAGCTTTCCGTCACCGGTTTGATCATTAAGTAATGGGCAATCGGGAATCCGATGCTCACGGCTCCCGCAACGGAGACATGCTCCAAGTTTCCTCCAGCACTCTTCGGCTTTATGACCAGCCTTGTCACAATGCTTGCATATTATATTCGAAGGTGTAGTAGTGGTGATGGAGAAGGGCTTGGTCTTCTTAAACTTCTGGTCTTGAGAAGAAGTACCTCCAGTGCTAGGCCTCTTCTTGAAGTTGGGTTTAAAGGAACCCGAACTTGTAACTTGTTCCTTCTTATCCTTCCCACGGATTCTATCTGATAGCTCCGTGGCATCTTCTAACAATTGAGCTCGGCGTACTATCTCTGAGTAGACCTGAATATCCATTGGCGCCAGCTGGGTAATATATTGGGGCCTGAGCCCATTAAGGAACCTCCTAGCTTTCATCTTCTCGGTGCTAACTAAGTGCTTAGCATACCGAGATAACCTAGAGAATTGTGCCTCATACTCCACCACTGATAATGACCGTTGCTTGAGTGCGGAAAATTCAGTAGCTTTCTTTTCTTGGACTCGGTCCGAAAAATATTTAGCGTTGAAATGTTCAACGAATTCTTCCCAAGTAACTTGGTCTTGATTTAAAGTAGCTTCTATTGATTCCCACCAGCATCGGGCATCCCTTTCTAACTGAAAGGTAGCTAATAAGACTTTATCTTGATCCGTGCACTGCATAACATGGAATATACGCTCCGTCTCCCTGATCCAGTGCTCTGCGTCGTCCGGATCAGTAGAACCCATGAATTTGGGAGGGTTCATGTTCTTGAAGACTTGGTGGAGACTTTCGACTCGTTGTGCACCTCCCTGTGCTACTTGTTGCAGCACTTGGGTCATGCCTTGGAGTGTACGCTGCATGTTGAGCCACTGAGCACGTTCGGCAGCCATTATCCTACAATTACCATAACTATGTTAGTATATACTCGCGTTAAGGGCTTTTAAGTTTTTATGTTAACTCAACCCTTGGTTCTACCCAATCTCACTGGTTAAAGGTTTGAACCTATCCTTGGACTTGGGTTTTCCTAGGAATTGAATACCCTAGGCTCTGATACCACAAAAACTATCATGTCCCGAGAGCGGAAGATACCCGGAGACGCGTGACGAGTTTATATCAATCATGTCAATCAGAGTAGTAGTGTATTCAACACAAAGACAGAGTGCGTAAATATAAAGATAACCCAATCCATTAATTCCTTTAATAAGAATATGTCTATTACAAACCCTTGCAAATACTAGACTCAATAAAATAAAAATACAACGCTTGACTCAAGAAAAATAGAGAAAAGGCAGGACTAATTGACGCTTGAGTAGTTCTAACTCTATCACTCTTGACCATCCCCTTCAGATTGAGTTCCCTCATCGTCGGACTTACCTGAAAAGTAGGGAAACACGGAGTGAGCGAACGCTCAGTAGGAAATTATATCTCAAGAACTAGCAATGTGTTTAAGTAATTACATCTTTCATGAATGCACTATAGCTATGCATGCTCGCAAAACGACAAGATAGAGAGAGTGGATAACAATAAGATAGCAAGAAGTACTAGTCATGAACTTTCAAGAACTTATATCAAAAGATATCAAGATATTCAAGCAAGTTAACTCATCATGTTATGTTGGAATTTGGCTATTTTATTTCAAGTCAAGCAAGTATACAATTACCCTTTTTCGGGCCACGCAAGTCATGTAATATCAAGTCAAGTACAAATACAAGATTTTGTGGAATGTTCAATCAAGCTAGTCATGCACTTCGGTATAATGCCAATACCGTGATCAATCAACTCCCATGGGCACAAGTACTTTCGGGTGCTCCTCCCAGGACCAGATCGGGCCCTATATGCACAGGCATTAATCATGTATTTTAACATCCACTTTTGTGTATAGCCAATATGGAATTTCAAGAATAAAGCTTGTAGATACGTAGGATAACTTGGATAGAATAGAGTCCAAAAATATGACACTTGACATAGAATGGCGATAATAACGGTACAATCACGATTATCGATAAAACTAGGTGGAATTGGTTCCCTAACTTAGGTACCATGACAAGCAAGTATGGACACTCTTTATATAGAATTGACGTCCACATGAACAGCACATCAATGGCAAGACGTCCTCATTCTTAATATAGAATTAAGGTCCACAAGAACATCATGTTGAATATAGAATTGGGGTTTACAAGAACAGCATCAAATGGCATAATAACCTCATCCCATTAAGAGAATTCTCATGATACACACTTTGCATAACATGAGGGCCGGTATACCATGTTTCTTTAGAGTGACATGGCAATCAAATAATGTAATGGGTTTTTATGGTACAACCAGCTCAGTCGGCCTTGAGGGAATCCAAGGCTCGAGGAGTCTTACGGAGGTCTCTATGACTAACTTGCTAGTCCAAAGGAACGGAATGTCCAATGGAGAGCTTGTATGTCAATGAGAATTGAGGGTAGTGCGATAAAAATATCATGAAACATGGGACTATATTCACGAACTGGAATATAGTGCCGATATATATATATATATATATATATATATAAAACCCTTCGGTGACAGTAATCAGTGTAAAACAGTAATACAGAAAATAGCGACTTAAGCTAAGTCATTAATTATCCAATTAACGCCTTACTCAGGGGCATTTATTCACAATTTGACGACTTATACATTAGTCGTCCCTTCAATATTTCTATTCTGCAAAAAATCAATATTCTGGAATTTTAACAAAAACGCGGCCTGGACAGGGGCGTTACTTGTCAATTAGCGCCCTGGTCTGGGGCGTCAGTTCAATAAGAGACGACCTTGTGCAGGTCGTTAATTCAAGAATTTACCAATTTTCAAATGATAAAATTTCAGGAAAAAGGGTACATGATCATGACAGGAAAAATAACAGGATTTCACATGTATACTCATGCAATATATTAGATTCATGGTTACATAGATATTAAATTTTAAATGTGGGTATTTATTAATTACATGTAATTGACGACTTCTGGGCAGGGCGTCAAAACAATAATTAGCGCCCTAGTGTGGGTCGCTTCTTTAAAGTAGCGTCCTTGTCAAGGGCATTTCTTTTTAAATTACATGGAAAACATCTGAAACCATAATAAAACTATATGCATGTATGACAGAAGGTATTACTAGCAACTGGAGTTAGTTTGGGCTACGTTCTTGAGAAAACCTACCTTTTGAAGTTTTTAACTGATGAACGGATGAAGGTTTGGAGAAGAAAACGATGCTCTATTCTCGAACAGAGATAACTTGCAGGAGATGGACGAAGAATACCCGATCTTCAGTCAAAAGGGGTGATCGTCTTCTCAACACAGACAACCTGTATAGGAAGATGAGGAAGGAAAAGAACATCAATGTTCTTTCAACACACACAACCAAAAATAAAGAGGAAGAACATTACCTGTTCTTCACGTTGATGACAGCAGCAGTAGATCGCCAAATAGCGATCAAGAGTTGATTTAGGAGGATATTTATAGGATTTTGGGGATCCTAATAGGGTTAGAGTTGTATTGGAAGTAATACTTCCATGATAGAGTCCTTACCATATTCCACCTTCGACGTAGTTATCCAGAACTTGCCCTGGATAGACTCCTGGGTCGAACGAAACTCGAACTGAATTAACGTCTTAAGCGAAGCCGTTAATTTAAATTGACGCCTTGTCAAGTGTCGTTTCTTGTATAAAACGCGTCCATGTAAAGGGTGTTACGTTTACTTGCCCTTTTTGGCCGTTTGATAATTGACGCCTTGTCTTTTGGGCGTCCCTTTTTAATTAGAGCCTTATCTAGAGGCGTTTCTTAATGAAGTAGCGCCTTGACCAAAGGTGTTATTTTCCATTCTGTCTTATTTTTATGCGTTTAGGCTTTCATCATCTAATTATTTATCTTTTATTCTAATTTGATTTATTTAAAAATCTTATTTTTATCAGGGTTGCTACAGTATCCACCCCCAGTCTAGGGTTTGCATCCGTGAGAGAGGGCTCCGTAGAGTCACCTAGTTCCTCATTTCCTACCCTGATTAGGTACCTTGTGGTTGAGTGAATTTATACATTAATTAATCCACTAAAGTCCCAGAAGAGGAATCTAAAAATTGTCGCACATCATTTGACAACTTGGTTGCTCAAGTGGCTGATTCTCCTCTCATCTCGCTCCTCCATTGTGTGCATCTCATTCGAGTTGTTTGTTTTAGCTCTTTACTTAGGGCTGTTTGCCTCCCCCTTCCCATTATCATCAGTGCATGCGGAGTTGTTTCTTCCCCATAGGATCATCATCTAGGGGCAACTCTCACTTCATTTCTTACTTAAATCCTTTGTTTGATTTGGCATCCCCCATGTCGTCATACGACTTCTCCCATTCCCACGAGGATTCTCTCCCTCGCGGACTTCTTGAGGACCCGCCCAGGGTCGCCCATGTGCAGGGAGGAGAGGGGACTGCCCCTCCTCTCCCGACCATCGCCATCGAGGGCTCTCAGCCCTCCCTTCCTGGTTCCTCCACAGAAAATTCGGCCGGTCAAATTCTTAATTTAATGGCCCAGCTTGATCCCTCCCAGCTCCACCTTATCCGGCAAGCTCTGCAAGGGGCAGACGCCCCGTCCTTAGTTCCTTTCTATGGCGTGACTGCCACTACCATCACTACGTCTCCGGTTGTTGGGTCAACACCCGTCCCTGCTGTCCCCATTGATCTTACTCCCATCCGTTCCCAGGTTCTCCGATACCCCAGCATGGAAGCGGGCCAGGCCTCTACTTCGGCCCATCAGTATCTTGATAAGGGGAAGGCCCAGGTCCCCTCTGGTTCTTATCTTGATCCATACACTACAATCTCTCCATCACCGCAGGCCCCTCTAGCCCCAGCTGATTTCACTCGTTTACAACCTGGGGCCACCCAATTGGCTCACGTGGATATGGGCCATTCCTTGGCCCATTATCCATCCTATGGGCTCCCCTCCCAGCCGGTTCACCCCTCCATTCCTCATCCAGGCTCCATCTTTCCTGCTCAGTCCCATCCTTCCCGGGAGCGGGAACTCCTTGACAAATGGGCTGCTATGCAGCAACAAATTGACCTCCTCCACAATCGGGTTGGCCCGTAGTCTTTGGCTGATGTCCATATTCCTAACTTCAGGGACATTCATTTTCCTCCTCAGTCGAGCTCCCCGTGTACCGAAAATATGACGGGAACGGCAACCTGTTCATTCATGTTCGGGAGTTTCTTTACGAGTCGGCGCAGTTTCAGCGTGACGATCGTTTGATGGCTTACTTGTTCCGCCGATCCTTGGACGGGGTCGCCCTAGAGTGGTTCTACACCTTGCCTCTAGAGGAGGCAGAAAATTTCAAGACAGTCAAGGAGAAGTTTATTCAGAGGTTCCAAGATCGGGTCGGTCCTGAATATTCCTTCACCGACCTGGTAGCGGAAAAAATGAAGCCGGAGGAGGATTTTGCAACCTATGTGGATCGATGGAGGCAGATGGCCTCACGTATGCCCAGGCAAATCCCAGAAGAAGAGAAAGTTAAGTTGTTGATCTCCAATGCCACCCCGACATTCAGAAATATTTTGGCGATGAATGACATTTCGAATATGCACCAGTTATATAGTTGGGCTCGGTTCATACAGACGCAGTTTAAAGACTCCCCTATTCATTCACTGTTCGAGGCCCAGAAACCCAAAACCGCCAGAAAGTCCCAGGGCCCCGTCACTGAGGGAGTGCAAATCAACGAGCAGGTCTAGGCTGTTCAATTTCCCCACCAAGCCGCTCCACCTCACTTCCCGCAGCCTCTACGCAACCCCCAGTTCGTCGCTCCACAAGCTCCCCAACCCACTTTCTCGGCTCCTCAACACCCGCAACAACCACCACCACCACCCCAATAGCCTCAGTGGCCGCCGCAATATCATAATGTTCCTCTACCAGCCACTTACGGACCTGCCCGGCCGAGCCCGAAGAGGGCCCATTACCCTCCTCTTTCTAAAACCTTGCCTGATATTTTCTCTGCTTTGATGTATATTGGTGATATTCAACTTCCTCCGGAGCATCAGAATTGGAATCCGGCCGCCGATCAGTCCCGATATTGCATATATCATCGGCAGCCCGGGCACACAATAGAGCGGTGCTATCAGTTTAGAGATCTGATGTATGATTTACACGAGGGCCAGAGGATTGATTGGGCCCAAATGCACCAGTTGATCGAGGACATCAAGCAGAGGCAGAGACAAGCCAGGCTGTAGCAGGCGGCGCCCCAGCAACAGTAGCAGCAGTAACCCCCACAGCAACAGTAACCCCAGCAACAGCAGCAGCAACAACAAGACCTTGGGATCCATCAGAATCCCATACCAGTACACCCGCCCGCTCCTCAGCAACAACAACAGCCGCCGGCGTCGGCACCGGCCCAGGTAAACATTGTTCAGCACCCAGCCCCCAACGCTGGGTGGACTTTTGATGATGAAACCCCCGCACACCTCTTGGCCTTCCACCACAACCATTCTCCCACACCTGCTATCCCCTCCGTCCTCAGGCCCGCTGTTTTGACCACCACTCCACCCATTATTCCCTCCGCATCACCCATCAGGCCCACCGCGTTCGCCTCCATACCGCCAGTCCTTTCGCCATCACCCACCGTACCGTCCATCATCACCCCTCCACTTAACCCTTCCCCCATTTCCCCTTCACCAGGGCCCATTAGACCAACCACCGTCATCCTCACTCCCACTTCTACCCCTTCTACCTACCCCACTGGGCCAAGCAGGGGTCCATCTCAGGCCGTGCCGGCCCAACATTGCGCCCTTCGGAGCGGGAATCCATTCCATAAAGTTTATCCTTCTACTCGTGCACCCGCACCTAGCCCTTAGGCTTCTCCATCAATAGCTGAAGATGCAGACCCCGTGCCGGGCACGAAGTACGATTTGTTACAACACTTGGACCGGATGCCAGCCAAAATTTTAGTTTTGGAGTTGATCAAAAGGTCGCTGCTGCACCAGGATGCCCTGAAGACTTTTTTGCAGAAAGTAATGGTGAATGAAGACGTGGCGGTGGACAGTTTACCGACGGTGTTGGCAACAATTACAAGGGGGCCTTCTATTTCATTTTTTGAGTCAGAACTAGCTCCCCCAGAGGCACGGCAGATGCCACTCTGTATCACCATTTCTTTGAATAAGGTGGCGGTGGAGTCAGCCCTCGTGGACACAGGAGCATCGATAAATGTGTGTCCATTGAGTACCCTCGTGCCTGCAACATTTCAGAGGACATGCTTAAGCCCACACCGACCACAATAGTAGTGTATGACAACTCCAGGCGTGCTTGTCACGGGGTCGTGACTGTTCAGGCTGAGCTAGGGCCTTTGGTTATGGACGTGGAATTTTATGTATTGGATATAGGCCCAATGTTCAAAGCAATTTTGGGTCGTCCATGGATAAACAGTTTGAACGTCGTGCCCTCGACCGCCCACCAATGCCTAAAATTCCCATTCTAGGGCTGGGTGGTCAAGGTGAAGAGCATTTCCACCGTCCAGTCTGTGGATGCCATTACAGATAAGATTCTCCCTACATTGTGGCCAAGCAATAGGCCAGTTTTGTCAGTAATGGACTTAAATTATTCATGGGCATATGCGTCATGCAAGCCCACCACTGCACCAATAAATGTCAAGATTAAGTCCAAGATTAGAGATTCCAAAGGGTGGCACATGATTCTGAAATTGGGTTATCATCCGGGCCTGAGTCTCGGCGCACAATTATAGGGACGGACCAAGCCCGTCCCTAGAGGCAGGAAGATGGGCCGCCGAGGCCTTGGCTACCATGATTCAGCAATGTCGATACTTGGAGATTCTGGGCCGTTAACGTGGGACTATCGACAACATTTTGTGAAAGACCCGCTGCAGCCCGGCACTTTGAAGAAGCCACCGCCATGTGCTGATGTGAAGGTTGATGCCGCCTGTGATGTTTCTAACCCACCGCCGCCGCTGAAGGGGCTGGTGGGTGATATGGATGATTTTGTGTTTGTTTTGAAAAGTTGTTCAGCGAAGAAGAAGATCGCCTGAGGAAGAAGGAGATGCAGCTGGTGAAGCATTCTCCAACGCAGCTAGTCCGCCGGAGGCCACGGGAAGTGGGGAGCTCTATCACTACCTTTTCTCTGTCCCCGTCCCGTCTTGCCTCTCTGTTTCAACAATTGGGGTTTGTCCCCCGTTCCCCTCCAATTCTGGTCGACCCGTACTTCACGGAGAGATCGCCTGAAATTCTGTTCGTGCCGTGTGCATGTGGGCGCTGCCCACCTATTGATCTTTCAACTTTGTTTACTCCTCCTCCCCCCAATGCCCAACTCCACGAGATGTGGTTTCGATCCTTTGATCCATTCTTCGATTGCATCTTCCCGATTTGTTCCCCATGCAACTACATCCTCCCCCGTCTTCTCCTCCTCTTGTCTCGTGATCACCTCCGACCTCCAAAAAAAATGCCAATTTTAAAACGGAGGTTTCCATGGAAGATTACACTATTTTCAGACCGTCATCTCCCAAGGGGCACGAGACCCCTGCTTCTTTCCCTTTAGACTTCTTATCTCCTAGGTTAGATGTACAGTGTGCAGAGTCTCCTAGGATAGTCGAGTCAATTGGGGTAGAGTCTAGTTCAAGTCTAGTCAGCCCATCCACGTCTGCAGCGCACCCTATGATGCGTCATTCTAAATCCATCCTTGATAGGTTTCTGCAAGATTTGGCCGAAAGATGCCATGCCCTCCTTAGGTGCCCAGAGTTTGTAGAGACCGCAATTGTCTTAGAGAATGATGAGGAATTGGATGGGGTGTGGAGCAATGACGGATTGGGAGTATATGAGATTGTAGATGCAAAGGATCCATCCGATGATGAGGAAAGCGAAGTGGACGATACTGCCGATTTGTACGCACAAGGTTTGAAGAGGTTTGAGGAACCGTCCTCGGCAGTGGATGAGACCACTAAAGAAATTAATCTTGGAATGGAAGAGGATCCCAGGCCCATACTTATTTCCGCTAATCTCCCTCCTCAGGTTGAAGTGGAGCTAATCAAGGTGTTGAGGAAGTACATCGATTTGTTTGCCTGGTCCTATGAGGACATGCCGGGTCTTGACCCCACATTGGTTGAACATCGATTAATTCTTAAACCAGGGGCAACACCCGTTAAACAAAAAGCAAGAAGGTTCCACCCGCAGATGACCTTAAGGATAAAGGAAGAAGTCGATAAATTGCATAAGGCCAGGTTTATTAGAGTGGTATTGTATCCGCAATGGGTGGCAAACATACTCCCAGTGATGAAAAAAGATGGGAAAATTCGGATTTGTATCGATTTCAGGGACTTAAATAAGGCATGTCCGAAAGATGATTTCCCACTTCCTCACATTGATGTATTAGTTGATAACATGGCTGGGTATGAGGCCCTCTCATTCATGCATGGTTATTCCGTATATAACCAAATCCGTCTTGCTCCTAAAGATCAAGAGAAGACCTCTTTCACCACGCCCTGGGGCACATACTGCTATGTTGTTATGCCATTTGGATTAAAGAATGCAGGTGCTACTTATCAAAGGGCAATGATGGCTATCTTCCACGACATGATGCATGCGTACTTGGAAGCTTACGTGGATGACATTCTGGTAAAGTCGAGGTCCAAAGAAGAACACCCCGCCATTCTAGCCAAGGTGTTACAAAGGGCTAGGGATTATAAATTGAAAATGAATCCAAAGAAATGCGTGTTTGGAGTTGCATCAGGGAAATTGCTTGGGTTTATAGTTAGTAAACGGGGGATTCAGATCAATCCGAATAAAGCAAAGGCCGTTATGGAGATGCCACCGCCTAAGAACATCACAGAGCTCAGAGGTTTGATTGGGCGCTTACAGTTCATTAGGAGATTTATTTCTCAACATTCGCAAAGATGTCGCCCATTCTATGAATTGTTAAAGGCGGGAGCAAAATTTGAGTGGAATGAACAATGCCAAAAGGCCTACGAGGATCTTAAGGTCTATCTTTCTGACCCCCCGATTCTGCAACCACCCGTCCCTGGGAAACCCTGATCTTATACATTTCAATTATTGAGGATTCCCTAGGAGCTGTCTTGGCTCAGGTGGATGATGAAGGAAGGGAAGGGACACCATACTATCTTTCAAGGTTGTTTAATCCTACTGAATCCAAATATACTACCATGGAGAAGACCTGTGCAGTGCTAGTGTGGGTAGCTCAGAAACTCAAACACTATTTCCTTGCCCATGAAGTCAAGCTGATCTCTAGAATGGACCCCATTCGTTATCTTTTAGAAAAACCTGTCCTTTCTAGCCGTTTAGCTCGCTGGTAGAGCTTTCTTTCCTAATTTGATATCATTTTCATTGTCCAGAAAGCGATCAAGGGATACGCCATTGCTGAGCATCTTGCTCATTATCCTATCCCTCGCACTGATTCAATCCAGGATGAATTTCCTGATGAACACTTGGCAGTAATCACTCATCTTCCTTTCTGGTCTCTTCATTTTGATGGTGCTCTCAATTCCCAGGGCCGTGGAATCGGTGCCGTTCTCCTCACTCTGGAAGGAGTGACCATCCCTATCGCTTATCAACTCTCTTTTCCTGCCACAAATAATATAGCAGAGTATGAGGCTCTCCTTGTCGGTCTGAAGCACGCCTACCTCATGGGCGCGCGATACCTTAACATCATAGGAGACTCTCAGTTGGTGCTGCGTCAAGTTCTGTCAACTTACCGCACCCGTGACCCCAAGCTTAAGCCCTATCAAGATCTAGTCACGCTCTTGGCTAGGCAATTCCGGAAGCTCATCTATATTCATCTCCTCATTCTCAGAACATCCTGGCTGATGCACTTGCATCACTCGCTTCTTCTCTTTCATTCCCCCTCAGTCGCGCCATTGAGACCATTGTGGTCTAGCGACTAGATGCTCCTTCTCTTCAGGATCCCTGGTTTGACAACCTTAGGAAATCTGTAGAAAGGAAGGCAGAAAGGGAAGATGTGAAAGAAGTTTCATTAACTGAGCTTGAGGAGATCATAGAAGAAGAAGAGTTGCCGTGGTATTATGAGATTGAGCAGTATTGTAGGGATGGTTAATTTTCGGAGACGGCAAATGCCGAGCAGCAAAAGGCCATTAGAAGAGTCGCCGCAAGATACACAATTGTTGCTGGAGAATTGTATAGGCGGGCTCTTAATGGAGTTCTGATGAGATGTTTGGATGACGATGAGGCTTGGAAGGTAGTAGAAGCCGCTCACTCCAGTGAGTTTGGAGGGCACGTAAATGGGTAGGCGTTGGCGAAGAAGATTCTTAGGCAGGGCTATTACTGGCCAACCCTAGAAGAAGATTGCTCCACCTATGTCCGTAGCTGTCTTCAATGCCAGCTCCATGCTGACAAGATCCATGCTCCGGCTTCTTCTCTCCATCTTCTCTCTGCTCCTTGGCCATTTTCCTTGTGGGCCTTTGATATCGTTGGACCTCGGTGACCCGAATTCTGCAGTCAAGCAGAAGTCCTTCATTTTGACGGCTACGGTGTACTTCACCAAGTGGGCGGAAGCTGAAGCTTATGCAGAAATCAAAGCCACCACAGTATGCCGCTTCATCCTGAAGAATATCATCTCGCGGTTTGGAGTGCCAAGTGATATCGTCACCGACAAAGGGCCTCAATTCATTTCTCAAGAACTCCGGGACCTCTGTAAGAAGTTTAATATATCATTACATCATTCATCACCATACTACCCCCAAGGTAATGGCCAGGCTGAGGCCACGAACAAAACCCTTCTTAAAATCATCAAGAAAACATGTGAGTCACACAAATTTGCTGATTGGGCCGATAAACTGGTAGAAGCTCTATGGGCTTATCGCTCCTCCGTCCGTACTCCCACAGGGCAAACTCCTTTGCTCTCACCTATGGGATAGAGGCAGTACTCCCGTACGAGATCCTGATCCCTTCCCTAAGGGTGCAGCTGGACAAAGAACTTAATCTCGACGAGCGTCGAGAAGCGTTGCTAGTCCAACTGGAACTCTTAGATGAGAAGAGGCTTAACGCGGCCAATCACGTCTCGGTTTATAAAAAACGTGTCTCGCGGTATTTCCAAAAGAAGGTTATTGAAAGAGTGGATAACATGGTTTTGAAACGCAAATTTATCAGATCAGCAGGTCCCAGGTCTAAGCTGCAACCCAACTGGGAAGGGCCGTTTGTAGTTAAGGAAGTCTATCCTGGTAATGCGTATCGTCTAATCAACGCTGAAGGTGAGGAATTACCGAATCCGTGGAATGGGCTATATTTAAAATGCTTTTATCCGTAGAGTCAAGCCAGCGATAGCCCGGCGGCGGGGTGTGCCTTCACTTGATCGCAAAGGGGGATCCCCGGTTCAACATTTCACACACTACACGACCCCCCGTGGTTCGGTTCTCTTCTTTTGCGCAACATCGTCTCTCCCTTGGCCATACTTAGGGGAAAGTGAAAATCCTTATTTTTCTTCTCTCTCGGTTGAAAATAGGGGCAAGTGGTGAATAAGGGGGCGAGAACTGATCTAGACCCCCCGATAAAAGAGGTCTCAAATAGGGGTGTTGTGTCCCCTGTGGTTCTAGAGTTTTGATGATGACAAATATTATGCCTCATTATGTTTACATCCTTGATGATATAATCCTATTGTATTATGAGAAACTGTCAGAACAGGTTTAAGGATGACTCACAGGTCATGAAGTCAACCCAAGTCAAAGTCAAATCATGACAGGTAAGGTTAATGCTCAGATCAGGTAATGCTCTGTCTACTCTCAGATCTGTATGCCTTATGCCTTGATGATACTTTAGCTGATGTGCATAAATTGTTTTGTGCATCATTTAACAAGTCTGTACATTGTCTCTCATGCATTGCATGTTCAATGTACATACTTTCCTATTGCAAACTGCATGTCACTCATTCAAAGTATGCACATCGTTTAGTGCATTACATGCATTCATCAAGAGTCTATACATCAGTGCATTTTCAAGTCTACACAGCCAAAGCCAATGCATTTCGTCGTCTGTACATTGCATACCTCTTCCATATGCATCTGTACACATCTCAGTTCAAAGTCTGTACATTTGCCACCATGCATTCAAGTCTTAAAGTCAGTACAGCCTTTGCATTGCACATACATTGAAGTCTGTATATTGTTCACAGCACACGCTAAGTCTATACATCGTTGCTTGTTCATGCATCACTTCTGAAGTCTGTACATTCCAAGCATAACATAGTAAGTGCATGCCTTCTTTAAAGTCTGTACAGAGCTCTGCATAGTTTGCATCGGACAAGTCTATACATCATGCATGCATCACTTAAGTTTGTATATTGGCCAAGTCTGCACATCGCCTTCATTGGTTCATTCGACTAAGTCTGTACATCGTCTTGGCGCTCACCAAGTCTATACATCGCTCATGCATTACTTCAAGTGTGTACAGCCAGTGCATTCCTTGATATCAAGTCTATACATTGCATGCTACAATGTCTGCACATCCCATTTGCACTAAGTCTGTACATTGCCTGTGCATTCACTTGTCTGGTTGCATGAGACACTAAGTCTGTACATGGTCCAGGCGCTCGTAAAGTCTGTACATCGTCATTCGTCTCATGCATTGTCTTCCAAGTCTATGCATTGTAAGACCAAGTCTATACATTGCATCGTCTCATGCATCGTCTTCCAAGTCTATGCATTGTAAGACCAAGTCTATACATTGCATCGTCACTTGCATTGTCTTTCCTTCTGTACAGCGTTTGCCTAGAATGCATACACTAAAGTCTATACATCCGACCGTCTCATTCAGCGTCTCACCTATCCAAGTCTGTACATCGCCACTTGTTCATGCATATGTGCAAGTCTATACATTGTCTGGTCATCCACGCAAAGTCTATACATTGTCTGCTTTACCTACGTTCAGAACACAAGTCTATACATTGCAAGTAGGCAAAGTCTGCACATTGGCAAAGTCTGTACATCGGTCAGTCTCACTTAGCGTCTTGTGCATGCATCGTCTTACAAAGTCTGTACATCGTGAGTCTGTCCAAGGCATATCACAAAGTATGTACATCGTGCGTCTGTCCAAGGCATATCTGATGTAAAACCAACCTTAGACCTATTTGCAAGCATTCAAGTTTGAGCAGCGGACTCACACTAGCGAGCTCACCCGTATGGCGCACACTAGTACCCGATGGCGACTAGGCGATGTTGGAGAGGGTCCGAGGTGGGACCTTTAGGCTCCAGTGGTTGGCTAGCTTGGGAAGAACCCCAAATGGGCCTTGGATGCCCAAATCATGGGCGGCCAACACACCAAGGGTGTGGGTTAAGTGGATGCTCTCACAACTCGCCCGCGGTGGTCACTCAATTTGGTGGCAATTTAAATCGGACACTCTCATTCCGCCGACAGAGTAACTAAAGCAATACTAAGCTAAGCAAGTCCATTACAGTAATGAGGGATGTTCAGAAGCTCACCTAGCTGGTGTGAAGACGCCGACTCCGGCCGGAGACGGGGGCGAGCGGGGAGGCGAGGGTATGCACCCGCACGCCGCGTCGATTGAAGCTTCAAACCTGCGACTTAATAATGACATGAACTACACCCCATGCAAGGGGGGGATCTCGCGGTGGGGATTAAGTGAATTACAGCCAAAACTACCTCCACGCAGGGAGGGACCTTCAGCCGGCCAAGCGGGGTGGGGAATTATGCAAAGAGGACCGACTTTCCGAGCTCCGCCGGTTCTGCCTTTCTTCTGTATTTCTGGACAGGGGGTCGATGTTGACGCTGCCAAAAATTCCACCAAGCTCAGAACCTGATGAGACTTGCGCCAAAAGCTTTCTAACGGACCAAGGATGATCTCTGAATTTTTTCTGAGCCTGGTACAGTAGTTTCTGGCCGGGGCAGAGTCTGGAACCGGACTGATTGGTTCTGCCTCTGTCTGGTGCAGAACAATGTGGCTGGTTGCAGAGGGTGCCACGATCACTACCAAGCTCTGATTGAGGCGAGACCTGAACCATTAGAACCGTGGTCAAGTCTTCTTTCTGTCGGCACTAATGGCGAGGTCAGAAGATGTCGGAGAAGACCAGGACGATCAGATGAGTAGAGGGGTGTCGGTTCTGGCTCCTGTAAACTGACCTGACACACTTGGAGTAGAAAATTTGTAACTTGAGATGCCGATGTCCAAATGCAGCTCTGCTTCTTGAGGATGAAAGAGGACTTGAGAGGGAAGAATTTTTCTGAAGAACACTTGTTCTGAATCCCAAAAGGTTCGCCGTGGCCGAGCTTCCACTCTCGCTCTGGCTCTCTGCCTGGGGTCTTCTGCGCAGTCGAGGGAGATCGGCTCCTACGGACAGCTCCGACCTCGGAAGCTGGCGAGACCACCTTTGTTGGAAAGCTAACTCGCAGACGATTCCAGCAATGTAGGCCTTGTCACCTGAATCTGTGAGGGACGGTCGTGGCTGCCTCTGCAAGTCGCTGCAACTCTGCTGCCTGAAACAGAGATAGAATGAGGAGATGTGCAAGGGGAGAGCAAGGGGGAGGGGGGTGAACTTGGTTTGACCAAGGGGGAGGTGGGGGGCGAATTTGGGAGCTTGGGGGTGGGGGGAGATGAAAGGGCACAGCCCAAGGGGAGGGAAATTCGAATTTGGGCTTAGGGAAGAGCCCCTTCAACCTTGGGGAGAGGAAGGGGTGCTTAGGAAGTGGTGTTGGGTAGTTGGGGGTTGGGAGGTGGGGTGTGGATTGGAGGATGCCACCTTGGGTTGGGGGGGGAGTTAAATGAGTGTATGGGGAAGGGGAGAGGTCTTAATGAGGGGTGAATGGGGAGGAGAGAGAAAATTCCGAAAATTGGGGTGGAGGGAGAGAGAGAGAGAGGGGGGGACCCCTTAGAGAGAGAGAGAGGGATAAAGAGAGAGAGAGATATTGAGAGAGGAAGCTAGAGGGATTTGGAGTTTTTCTGGAATTCAATATTCATGCATTAGTTCTTACATATGAGGAGTGGGGTGGCCTATTTATAGGCACAAGACATTTCACATGACCATACTGACCCTGACAACTGACATAATGACCAAATACTCCAAGGGAGGGGCGCCCTTGGGCCTAGCCCACTATTTGGGCCCAATAGCCTAATGAACCAACATAATGACACACGACTTAGGAAAATGACTTTCTAACCTAGGTACATGACTCAAATAAAGGGAAAATTACATGATTAAGACTCAAATAAAAATAAGGAAATTACATGACTTGACTCACTAACACATGAGGAACATAATGGCGTACACCGATGATCAATCCGAGCTTCAGAAAATGTGGAGGGGCAAGGGATGTCCCCATCATACCCCCGGGGTGGGGAAAACTCGACCCTGTCGAGTATGGGTCCACGGGGGAAGTAGCACACCGAACTGCGGCTCTGGGCGATCCACGATCTCCATACTCAACCCGCGACCATAGTCGGGGAACGACGCTTCAGCTCGACAAAGTGGCTCGGTCATACCCTCATGCTGGCTATGATGTCTTGCTTGCCTAGTATTGCTGCCGTATGCTCACGTCGGGCTCTCGGGCTAATTTGTGGTGGCACTCCGAAGGTGTCTCTCGCAAGGATAGGTGTAAGCTCAAGGCACTCACTAGGATCCACCGCGGTGCCCCTAGAGGGTGCTGGATCCGCCACATGAGAGATGGGGAGAATCCCAAAAACCCTTTTGAAAGTTCAACCCATAAGCCGGGTTGCCAAAGCCACTCGGAACTTGGCAAGGTCCAAGTCCTCGTGCCCTCAATTTGGAGGTGACCCCAGGGTAGAGCCACTCCAAAATCATCATCGTCAAGTTACCAACTTAGAGTTTCAAGTGGCGCTCACGAGTTTTTGCTTGCTTATTGTGAATCTCACCGCTTGCTACTTGATATTTGCTTGGATGCATATGCCATGCTTTATGATGCGGTGGGAGTGGACAATGTATGGTATGTAAAGGTGGTCCGGGGCAGCCAAATGTAGTTCGATCATGCTTTGATGCCATGAGGACTGTGATAGACTTAGGGGGCCCGAGACATCCATAGATGAACCTTTTATGCATGGGTATGACGAATGTCGGGGGACCCGGACATCCATGTATGCTCCTAGCATTCATAAGACCAATGGTGAATTGGGGAGGACCGTTACACCCAAATAGGGACCACTCATGCTTCCTACTTGACATGTGGGTGTTGTGAATGAATGGACCCGACTTTCTAATCATGCCAAGTGGTGTGTTGTGCCAAGACTCATGCACTCCTATCCTAGAGATGACTTCCATGTGCATGGGTGTGGGGTGGCCCTTGAGCTTCCACTCGTATGGATCAAAGGGATCTAAGAAGGGAGGCATCATGGGGTGGGACAATTCTTCAATCCCAAGGTTTATGTTGCCTAAGGTCAATGCTCCCTTGGTGTAACCCGATTCTAGGAAGGGAGGGGTTTGGGTTAATATGGGCGGTAAGGATAGGGTAAGGTGGGTGGTGAATAAGGTGAGTGGGTTACATAGAGATCTAGGCTCCCATAGGAAAGGGTCAAAGGGATCATGGTAAAGGTCACCTAGATAGGGGTACTCCATGTCCTCAAGGTCCTCATATGGTGGGGAGTCGCCTTCCTCTAATGAAATGGTTGGGCCGGTGTATGGGGTGGGTTGGTTGGTAAAGGTTCTAGGAATCACAATGGTAGGGGAGTGGACCGGGATGGGCTCTTCCACTATGGGGAGAATGAAAAGGAGGTCACTAGTGTAGCAACCAATAGTGCAAATCGAGGTGATAGACCCAATGCATGGATGGATGAGGTCAAGGCTCTTGGGTCGGTCCGCCCCTAGGGTCAACAAAGAAGTCAAGTCTAATTGCCACTCTAGACCTTGGAGGAGATCATCCCAACATTCTACCTCATAGTAGGATTGGATTGTGGTGTGATAGGAGTGGAAGGGTACAATGGGAAAGTTTTGCTCCATGGGTGGGTAAACATAGGACATGATGGGGTGAATTGGTCTCTCCTTTAGCCATCTAGCTAGGGGCCCATCTATGATTACGGTGCTATTTGTGAAGGCTTGTGGCTCTTGGGGGTCCAAGCTATGTGGAGGGGACATTTGTGATTCTTCCTCACCATAGGTATGAACTTGGGTTTCCTCAAGGATGGGGATGGGTTCCGGAATGGTATCTACTCCCATGTGGATGGTTGTGGTCTCCTTTCTCAAGGGAATGGGAAGGTCTATTGAGGGTGGGGTGATGATGGTTGGTGCATGGTGTACCCGGGGTGGTGGGTAATGGGAAACTTGGTTTTGGATACGGAGGGGAAGTAGTGGAAGCCTAGGTTGGGGAAAGATTGGTGTAGGAAGTGGGAGGTGGGTTGGGTGAGGGGTTTTGGGTTGATTTATTTTGGGAGATGTGTCCCTTTTTGGGGACGATGGTGGGCTTGGGGTGGTGGTCAAGGGGGCTTGTGGGGTACGGGTTTGGTGAGGGGTTTTGGGTTTGGGGGTGGTGGCCATTATGGGCCTAGGTGGAGGGGTGGACACGGTGTCCACTTGATTTTGAATGGTGAGGGTTGGATGAGTGGTGGTCATCATGGAGGGAATTGGGTCGGTTAGGGGTCTCTTGCCTGTGGGATCGTTTGGGGTGGAAGTGGGGGCTAAAGGGGCTTGACTAGTGTAGGTTAGGGAAGGGGGTTTTGGTTGGGGTGTGGGGGCCCTCATGGGGTTAGGTGGGGAGGTGGAGGCCTTGGACACTTGGGTTCTAGTGGTAAGGGTTTGGACAGGTGGGGTTGGAGGAGTGGGAGTGCCCCTCGAGTTTTGGTAACCCGGGTAGGAGGGAGGAGGTCGGGGAGTGTAGACTTTCCTAAGTTCGGCTTTCATGTTCTCCCATGTGTTAATAGGCTCTAGCCTCATAACCCTCCTAAATTGTTCAATGAACTTCCACCTATCCTCGGCATGGTACACAAGTCGACTCTTGGCAAGGTAGATTCTCATGGGTTCAGTCATTGGATTCCTCTTAAAGTATTTGTCCATGTTTTCCTCCCACTCTAAATATGCACTAGGCTGGTATCCATTAAAGATAAGGTCCTCAAATAGGACTATGCACAAAGGGGTGTCAATCGGACCTTTGCGGAGGGCCGAGTGAGATAGATGTGACTTACATGAAGTAGCCATGCTAGTGGACAAAAGAGATGCAACCGAAGACTCTAAATGCATAGACACGTCCTAGGACCAAGTTGATAGAGACAAGTTGTGAACTTGCTCTGATACCACTTGATGTAAAACCAACCTTAGACCTATTTGCAAGCATTCAAGTTTGTGCAGCGGACTCACACTAGCGAGCTCACCCGTATGGCGCACACTAGTACCCGATGGCGACTAGGCGATGTTGGAGAGGGTCCGAGGTGGGACCTTTAGGCTCCAGTGGTTGGCTAGCTTGGGAAGAACCCAAATGGGCCTAGGATGCCCAAATCATGGGCGGCCAACACACCAAGGGTGTGGGTTAAGTGGATGCTCTCACAACTCGCCCGCGGTGGTCACTCAATTTGGTGGCAATTTAAATCGGACACTCTCATTCCGCCGACGGAGTAACTAAAGCAATACTAAGCTAAGCAAGTCCATTACAGCAATGAGGGATGTTCAGGAGCTCACCTAGCCGGCGTGAAGACGCCGACTCCGGCCGGAGACGGGGGCGAGCGGGGAGGCGAGGGTATGCACCCGCACGCCGCGTCGATTGAAGCTTCAAACCTGCGACTTAATAATGACATGAACTACACCCCATGCAAGGGGGGGATCTCGGGGTGGGGATTAAGTGAATTACAGCCAAAACTACCTCCACGCAGGGAGGGGCCTTCAGCCGGCCAAGCGGGGTGGGGAATTATGCAAAGAGGACCGACTTTCCGAGCTCCGCCGGTTCTGCCTTTCTTCTGTATTTCTGGACAGGGGGTCGATGTTGACGCTGCCAAAAATTCCACCAAGCTCAGAACCTGATGAGACTTGCGCCAAAAGCTTGCTAACGGACCAAGGATGATCTCTGAATTTTTGCTGAGCCTGGTACAGTAGTTTCTGGCCGGGGCGGAGTCTGGAACCGGACTGATTGGTTCTACCTCTGTCTGGTGCAGAACAATGTGGCTGGTTGCAGAGGGTGCCACGATCACTACCAAACTCTGATTGAGGTGAGACCTGAACCGTTGGAACCGTGGTCGTGTCTTATTTCTGTTGGCACTGATGGCGAGGTCGGAAGATGTCGGAGAAGACCGGGACGATCCGATGAGTAGAGGGGTGTCGATTCTGGCTCCTGTAAACTGACCTGACACACTTGAAGTAGAAAGTTTGTAACTTGAGATGCCGATGTCCAAATGAAGCTCTGCTTCTTGAGGATGAAAGAGGACTTGAGAGGGAAGAATGTTGCTGAAGAACACTTGTTCTGAATCCCAAAAGGTTCGCCGTGGCCGAGCTTCGACTCTCACTCTGGCTCTCTGCCTGGGGTCTTCTGCGCAGTCGAGGGAGATCAGCTCCTACGGACAGCTCCGACCTCGGAAGCTGGCGAGACCACCTTTGTTGGAAATCTAACTCGCAGACGATTCCAGCAATGTGGGCCTTGTCACCTGAATCTATGAGGGACGGTCATGGCTGCCTCTGCAAGTCACTGCAACTCTGCTGCCTGAAACAGAGATAGAATGAAGAGATGTGCAAGGGGAGAGCAAGGGGGAGGGGGGGTGAACTTGGTTTGACCAAGGGGGAGGTGGGGGGCGAATTTGGGAGCTTGGGGGTGGGGGGAGATGAAAGGGCACAGCCCAAGGGGAGGGAAATTCGAATTTGGGCTTAGGGAAGAGCCCCTTCAACCTTGGGGAGAGGAAGGGGTGCTTAGGAAGTGGTGTTGGGTAGTTGGGGGTTGGGAGGTGGGGTGTGGATTGGAGGATGCCACCTTGGGTTGGGGGGGGAGTTAAATGAGTGTATGGGGAAGGGGAGAGGTCTTAATGAGGGGTGAATGGGGAGGAGAGAGAAAATTCTAAAATTGGGGTGGAGGGAGAGAGAGAGAGGGGGGGACCCCTTAGAGAGAGAGAGAGGGATAAAGAGAGAGAGAGATATTGAGAGAGGAAGCTAGAGGGATTTGGAGTTTTTTTGGAATTCAATATTCATGCATTAGTTCTTACATATGAGGAGTGGGGTGTCCTATTTATAGGCACAAGACATTTCACATGACCATACTGACCCTGACAACTGACATAATGACCAAATACTCCAAGGGAGGGGCGCCCTTGGGCGTAGCCCACTATTTGGGCCCAATAGCCTAATGAACCAACATAATGACACACGACTTAGGAAAATGACTTTCTAACCTCGGTACATGACTCAAATAAAGGGAAAATTACATGATTAAGACTCAAATAAAAATAAGGAAATTACATGACTCGTCTCACTAACACATGAGGAACATAATGGCGTATACCGATGATCAATCCGAGCTTCAGAAAATGTGGAGGGGCAAGGGATGTCCCCATCAATATCACAAAGTATGTACATCAGTGCGTCTGTCCAAGGCATATTACAAAGTCTATACATTACTGTCTCATGCATTCTAAGTCCATACACTGCATTTGGGCATTGTTCTTCACAGCAAATCTGTACACTGCTTTCTCATGCACGCAATCAGAGTGTGTACAGCCTGTGTTCGCATCGGTTAAGTCTATACATTTTCCACATTGTTCATGCATCATCTCTCAAGTCTGTACAGCCATTGCCTTGCAGCATGCACGCTATCAAGTCTGTACAGCCTACACACACAAGTCCATTCATTGTCATCGCCGCACGCATTGCAAGTCTATACAGCCAGTGTCTATACGTAGCTTTGCAGCATGCTCGCACACAGAAGTCTGCACATTCCTTTCTGTTATGTTCATGCATCATTTGTCAAGTCTGTACATCATCTTATTGACGGCATCTAAGTGCATCCCCCGCAAGTCTGTACATTGAGGTCGCATGAAGGCATTCAAAGTCTACACATTCTCACATTGTACATACTTGCCTATATGCCACATCTAAAGTCTGTACACGCCTAGTTCAAAACCTGAACCAACTCTGTACATCCCTCTAATATCTTCTTATGACTGCTTGACAAGTACATCCTTCGAGAGGAAAATGTCTGGGCACGTGATCTGAGGTTGGCACCTGGCACGTGATCCGAGGTGTACTCTGGACAAAGAGGGCACAAGCCCTACACACGCCCTAGTTGCTGATATAAATACGAAGCTTCTTCCATCTGGAGAAGACTGATCGAGACTGTGATAGAAGAAGAAGAGAGCAGCAGAGAGGCAGAGAGTAGAAGAATTAGAAGAAGAAAAAGGAGAGAGCAGCAGAGAGGCTGAAAGCAGAAGAAGAAAAAGAACGAGAGAAAGAGAAAGAGAAGTAGAGATCGAGAGAAGAAAAGAAGTGCAGCAGAGAAGAAGAGAGATAGAGAGAGAGATAGAGAGTTAGAGGAGAAGAAGGGAAGCTGCTTGAAGATCTGTTCCTGCTGGACCGTGGATCAAATCCAGGCCAACCAGCTCCGTTGAGAGCCACCTTTGTGCTTCATTGTTTACAGCTTGTAGTCGCTGTGTTTTCCTTTATCATTTCTTATTTTTATTTTATCTGTTCACCGTTGTTCTTCCGACTCTCTGGTTTGAGGTCGGGTTCCTCCTGTGGACTTAGGAGAAGGGAGACCTTGTGTCTCTGGTTGGAAGTGGCTGGGAGTCACTTGTGGGTTCCCTCCTGGTCTGGAGGAAGAGAGATATGTGATCTCTGGTTTGCAAGTGACGGGCTGTCACTAGCAGGTTCCCTCCGGTTTGGAGGAAGGGAGATTCGTCTCCGGTTCTGCTCTTGTGGGTAGCAAGTCTAGGTGTCAAGCTTCTGTGGGTTGCAGAGCTTGGGTTGAGGGATTTGTTTCCCTTGGTTTGTCAAGCTGTTTGGCAGCACTTGTTGCAGACTGAGTCTGCGATTCTAGCTTGTGCTAGTGGAAGCCTCACTCCGGTTTGGAGTGAGGGGTGGACGTAGGTCTGTGGACCGAACCACCTAAAAATCTACTGTGCAGTGGTTGTTTGCTTTCCTTTGCTTCCGCTAGATGAATGTATGGCGCGCTATACATGTTTGCTCTTGGGTTCAAAAGAGTTTTTGATTAAGTCTTAATTGAGCGAAATTTTTTAAGGGTGGGATTCATTCACCCCCCTCTGAATCCATCGCACCTGCCCCAACAAGGGGCAGTCCGTTATGACCTTATTCGGCAGGTCAAAAGAGCAAGAAAAAGAAAAAGAAAAGAAATAGGGGAAAAGGGGCAAAATCAAAGATCAAAGCTAAAAGCTCACCCGAAGCTCGAAGGTCAGAAATTCCCCAAAATAATAAAACTACGCATGGCAAGAGTGGCAGTACAGTTTCCATGCGGGATGTTATGAGCCCGGTCGTATGCGTGCCTAGAGAGGATGTAGGTTCGATGACGGACACAAAGCTCCGGCGCAACAGACCAAATTCTTTGAAAAGGGGGTGTCGTGAGAAGAACTCAAGCCTTAAAAATCCCTATACCTACTGCCAGCTTTTCTGCTAAATCTTGTTTTATTTTTCAAGAAATTGATCCCACCCCGGGTATGGCCTCGGTAGAGACACCGTTAAGCGAAATTGGCCCCGGCCACGGGCGGTCCCTTTTAGCACGTGTTGAACCTGGGAGACCCCTAGTGAGATGGGAGGTTCCCCATTATTAAGTTTAAGCTGGTTTCAAAACCAACAAAAAAATCAAATATTTCAAAACTCCAAAAAAATCAAATATTTCAAAACTCCAAAAAAATCAGATATTTTAAAATCCAAAAAAAGAAATCAAATATTTTAAAAATCCAAAAAAAATCAAATATTTCAAAACTCCAAAATATCAAATATTTCAAAACCCGAAAAAAAAAATCAATCAAATATTTTAAATAAAATAAAATCAAATATTTCAAAAATCCAAAAAAATCGAATATTTCAAAAAAAACTCAAACAAAAAAATCAAATATGCCAAAATCCAATTTTTTTTTCAAAATTAGAAAAAAGGGTTTTATGATTTGCATCCATAGCATCCATTGCATTCATCATCATTTCATTTGCCTATTTAATAAGGCTTACGCCCTTGACCAAAAATCAAGAGCCGGTCATTTCCCGACTTGCTACAGGCAAGGGGTTAAGCCTAAAACAGATTTAATCAGTTTTGTTTATGTGTGTACAGGGGCAGGTTGAAGTTGAAGGCACAGTCAGTCCGTGACCACGTACATTCTAAAGTCATATCCCAACTCACTCAATCACACAAGGAAAATCCCAAACTCAAACCAACCAAATCATCAGCTTTATTCATTCATATCAAACTCTCTAAGCATCAATCTCTACATCAATATCATCATGAAAAGAAGAAAAGGAAAATCACTCAGTCCTCCGCTGGGCATCCCTGCGGGGACGTATCTCTCTCAGCTCTCTAACGTAGGCCTGGCGTGTCACCGGAATCTCTGCAACCTCTGCTGGTAGTGGAAGCACCCTGCTCACCTCTCACATGATCAGGGCACTCCTGACCGCCTGCTCGTCCTCCTCCGTACCAATCCTCCTCGCCTGTAGTGCGGGAAGGTGGGGTAGTGCTGGCGAAACTGTCAGGGGTAGTCCAACCTGTAGGTAGCACCGGTGCGGGCTGTACATTGCCAATGCGGTGTGGCTCAAGAGCCTCAAGTCCAAGCCCGGCCTCCTGGCAACTCTGACAGTGGTGTCGCGGAGGAAGTCCGGGCGCATCACGAACCAATCCAGGGGCACCCTGTTGATGTGCAGTCACCACTCATCCGTGGTCTTCTTTTCTGCTGTCCCGCACTCTACCTGTGGAGAGAATCCGAACGCGCCACCTATGAAGAAGAGGGGGTGGCTCCCAAAGATCCTGCTAGCTGAAGTGACATCCTCCTTGTAGATGAATTTCATCTTCACACCCATCCAGCACTCTAAGAGGATCATAGAGCCAAACTGGGGACCTCCTAAGGCTGCTGAGGTGAGGCCCTCGTACAAGTAGGCAAGGATTGCCTGAGAGATGGAAAGTCCCTGCCATATGCCGCTGATGATACTAAGAAGGGGAATCACTAGCACATGGTCAACTGAAGGAAACAAGATAGCCCCGCACAAGCAGATGGACGCGGCCTTAGCTATGGCCTCATCCCACCCACACTGATTCCTGCATTGTTCAACTACCCACTGGCTAAGAGGAAGAAGGTGAATCTGACGTGGGCCTATGAAAGTGTGGACATCCTTGCTGTCTGGTATGAACCCTCCCAAGATAAGCTTAGGATCTACAGGGGCAATAGTGTGACACACGGAGTCCTCCTCCCCCACCTGGGACCTGGGTAAAGAGAAGTGGGTCTCTACCTCCTCTAGTAGGACATCGGCCTCAAATGATGGAAATATGAATGTGTGGGTCTGGGGGTGCCAGATTTCTACTAAGGCTGAGATGCTGTGCCAATCAAGGGAAAGCTTTGGGTAGTTCTGACCCAGTACTAGGAGAGGTTGTAAGTGCCAAGATCTCAGGATAGATGTCACTCCTAGGGGCAAGGCGCGGACCATGGGAGCCAGCCACTTCAAGGTGGAATATCGCCTAGGACCAGGGAGAAGCTGAGGTGGAAGGATGAAAGAAAGAGATAGAAAAGCAGAGCACGTAAGTAAATGAAAGATTTGAACTGAAGGAAATCACGATTAACTTACCTCTCTCAGAGGGCTCGAGCTGAGATGTCATGGGATCGCGGTCAGTCGTTGGAGCACTTCCCGCTCCTTCCTGGCCGGCTTTGGCCCTTCAAAAGATGCTCCCTCCATGGAACTCCCCTCTAGGGCCCTCTTTATGATAGTTTGGTGAAGTATGGCAAAGGTTTCAAGGCTTAGAAGAGGGAGGGTGTGTGAATCACGAATTTGGACCCCCTTCCTACTTATAGGGCTTGGTTAGAGTCCTAGACCCCTTAGCAATGAGATTGGATAAATTTAGGAAGGGATAAGATAGCTTTGGATTGGGTTAAAGTGGCTTACCCTCGGGTTAGGACTCTCCAGGAGAGTCCCATTCAAATTCGCAGGATGCCCATTTGGGCGGCCCCACAATAGACCGCCTATCTTATTGAGCGGCCGCAGAAGGACCGCTTCCAGGGGGTTTGAATGATGAAGTTTGAGCGGCCTAAGTCAGACCGTTCTTGTTATCGAGCGGCTGGTTATAAACCATTCTACTTTCTGAATGGTGGTCAGAGGACCGTTTATCATACTTCTGTACGGTCTAACAATGACCGTATATCTACTTCGGCGGTCCGATTGAAACCGTTCTACTGACCTGAGGCCTTCATTCAACAGTTGTGCACCTGTGCCACTAATAGTCGTGTCCGTCACTCATCTCACTCATTTGGCGTCCCTCATCTCACTCATTTGGCATCCCTCATCTCACTTATTCGTCGTCCCTCTTCTCTCTCGCTCACTCGTGTCCTCTCTCTCTCACTCTGTCACTCGCTCGTGTCGTCTCGCTCTCTCTCACGCATGTCCGTCTCACTCATGTCGTAGTCGTAGTCAGTAAGTCAGTGTCAGTCATTTGCATTCATTCATACATTCATACATCCAGAAAATCAAAACAAAGAAAGGCATATCACTATCATATCATATCATGTACAAAAGTCGGGCCCCGAGTACAAAAGTCAGGACTGTCCCTCTCCCTGGCCCCCGTCACTGTCTCCATCGCCCTCGTGCCTCTTTGGCAGAGGCATCGCTGAAGTCACCTCGTCACGCTGATGTCGCCGGCGCTGCTCGTCCTCCTCGTTCCTCCGGTGATCGGAGGAACCCGTGAAGTAACTCCTCACAGAGCCGTGGGTGCCGTGGCTGCCGCTCGGAGTCCCGCTGCGTGATCACTGGATCATCTCCATATAGGCCCGCAACTCTCCACTCAGCCCGGACGCCTCGATCAGAGCCCGATCCCACTCCGCTCGGACCCGCACCAGCTCCTACGCTCCAGCTCGGAGTCGCTCTAGCTCCGCTCGCAGAAGGGCCATCTCGAGGGTGTCGACTGGTCGGCTCTGTGCTGCCTCTTCCCGTACATGGGCCACCTCCTCCCTAGCCGCTGTCCGGCTCTGCTCTAGCTCTGCTCTAAGACGGGTTAGCTCGGACGTCTGCATGCACATATCATTGTCAGTCAACTACATTTCATAAGCATAAATAACAAGGGAAAGTGTAGTGATTTGCGTACCCTCTCGATGAGCGCCACCTTGGCCCGCGCTACCATCCGAGTGAAGTCGGCCTCCCGCTCCGCCCGATCTGCAGGAGTCTAGGTGGAAGAAGAAGAAGGAGCACCGGCCCCCCAACTCTGGGCCCCCTCGGCACGCTGCATCTAAAACTCCAGGTCAGTCACATGCATAGTCATAATCATAAGCATCTGCATAATTTAGAGAGTTTAGGGTTTTTCACTAGTAAGGCCAGGGCCTGTCGGGCCTTGTCCCCCTCCTTGATCGTGGAGTGCAGGAGCCCCTGCAGCTCCGCCAGTCGTCTCTCAGGGTCAATCTGCATGTAGAAGTCCAAGTGTCAGTGCATCATCATATAGAAATCAAAAGAATAATAAGTATAGTTTGAGTTTAGAAGTCGTACCGGTCGGTGGGCACCCCGGAACACCTGGTCCCAGTAGTGTCTAGCGTACGCGGTGTAGTACGCTGAGTCGCTCTCTGCTCGGGCAGTCACCACTCGCCCATGTGCTGCCCAGTCAGCCACCTGCGTAGCATTCCTCGCCGTCCAATCAAATGTTGCCGCCAGGCCCCGGGTAGTCCTCGTCACGCGCTCCCCCACCTTCTCAGGCGTCGGGAACTCCACCGCGGGCTGATGGACCCCGATGGTCCTCATCACCAATCTGTAGTGCAGTGGCTCCACCACATTCATGCAGTGAAGCCACACATCTCGTCCGGCAAAAGCGAGGGCGCCAACCACCCAAGGGTGACCCTCCTGGCCCTCCTCTGTGAAAGGTGTCCACCGTACCTGCAAGAAATAGAAAGTCACATCAGCATCGTCATCATCTAGAATTGCATTTAATTAAAGAGTCTAAGTTTAGAAGCATACCGAGGCAAATGGTAGAGCATCCAAGTCGTCCTGTAACTCTCGAACCTGTCGTGTCAGGGCTGTAGTCTCTCGAGGTGTTGTCCACCTCCGTGCAATCGGCAGGAGCCCAGGACGGGTCTCCTCGCCTCTGCCTAACCCACGTAGGTACACATAGGCCCACACCTGCATCACAGCATCATGTCAGCATTTAGGAAACATATAGAGTTGCATAATTAAGTCTAGGGTAGGAGTCATACCTGGAGTAAGGAGGAGAAGCCCCCGAGCATCGTCCGACGGGCCGTCGAACTCAGTGTATCAAACAAAAACGCGAGGACTGCTGCTCCCCACGCGTAGTAGCCCACGTGGCTCAGCTCTTCGAGGAAAGGAAGGAACTGGCAGCTCATCACGTCCGCCCTAATGGAGAAGAGGAGTCGCCCGAACATCAGCATCAGGAATCATCGTAGCACTCGGTCCGCCTCTGCTCCCGGCTCCGCAGCTACTCTCTGTCGCGTCAGCTCCACCAGCCGCTGCAAGTGCTCCTCCGGCTGCTCTCCAACTGCAACTCCTGCCCGTCGTAAGCCTAGGCTATCCTGGAGACTAGCCCGGGGAAGGAGGGCCGACTGCCTCTCGGGGCACCGCAGCTCTAAGCCCAGCAGCAGCCGAGCCATCGCCCGGTAGTTGGGAAAAGTGGTCCCGCTAACCGGTAGCCCATGCACTCGAAGGCCAGTGAGTCTGGCCACGTCCTCTAGCGTGGGGACCATATGCCCCCACGGGAAGAGGAACGTATGACTCACTGGGTCCCAACGGTCGTGCAGGGCGTAGAGTAGAGCTGTGTCGAACCGACACACGTCGATGCTCAGGAATGGGGCGAACCCCATGGCAGCCAACCGCTCCCGCTGAAAGTCCGGCAGTGCCAAGTACACCGCTCGGACCTGTAGCCACGAGGTGTGGGTCCTGCGCTTTCGCTGCATTTCATTCATTCATTTTAATGCATTTAGTAATTTATTTAGGCATTTATTTCATAAATAAATGAAAAATCAAAAGTTCAACTCTCTTTCAGAAGGACGGTCTCCTTTGGACCACTCTTCCTCATGAGCGGTCCCATATGGGCCGTTCCAGTCCTCATGCTTCTTATTCTGAACGGGCCAGTATTGGTCGTTTTTAAGTTGAACGGTTTATCATTCGCCGTTCTTTCCCTGGGTTTATTCGCTTTCAGGCGGCCGCTCCTGGGCTGTTTAGAGGTTGGGCGGTCCTATGTGGACCGCATTGTTTTGGGTTGGCAAGGTGTCGAACGGACCAATGTTGCCCATTCGTCAGTTGTACGGTGATCCCCTCACCGTCTTTGTTTGACTCGGTACTAGTGTTGTACGGCCGCCCTTGGGCCGTGTGGGTTATGGGCGGCTCTATGTGAGCCGTATGTTATTGTTTGTGCGGTTTCTTGGAAACCACCCTACCGTCGTCTTCCCGGACGACAGTATGGGCTTCCCCACCGGCGGGGAGGCCACCGTTGCCCCCCACACCGGTCTCTGAGCACCCTATTCCCCCTAAAAGACTCCTAGAAGTAACATGCATGCATTGAAATTAAAGAAAAATGGCTAAAAAGAGGGGAGGCTACCTCGGGGTCGAGGTCCGGCTTAGCCCTCGGCACCGCCGCTGGTGGCGCGGTGGCATCTCCTCCTTCCTCCGCTTCTTCTCCGGTCACAGCGGCCTCTTCCTCTGGTTCAGGCATGGCAACCGCTGTGGTCTCCTCCTCCACAACGGCGGGTGGCGCGGCCGCGGCGGGCACCTCCACGGCGGCATTTGCCGGTGGCGGCGACAGTGTCTCTTCCTCCTCGCCGGCCATAGCGGGGCGTTGAGCTTGGTGTTTGGTCCTCATCGGAGAAGGGTATGGGAGAGAGAGATTGAGAGTGAGATGGGTGTGAGGGATTGAGAGAATGGGTGGTTTGGGGTTGCCCCTTCGTTCTCCCTCCCACCGTCGGTTACGGTGGAGGGAGGGTGGCGAAGGGTTTTAGCCTTTCAAAGTTGCAGAGGTTATACGGTCTAACGATAGACCGTCCTTCATTTGAGCAGTTTGTATGTAATCGTTCGTCTCCAACGGTATGCTGTCTAAGTCGGTTTGAATTCTAGGTATTTAGACAGCTAATATCTAGCCGTCCTTCCTTTTGGGCGGTTTGTGCTTGACCGTGCATGTTTTGAAGAAATGCTCTTTCTCCTATTTCTTGGTATTCAATTTATGAATTTTGATTATTTCATGATATCATTGGAAATCTTGTTAACAATCTCATGTGCAGCATCAAACTCTTAATTGCCGTTTCACCTGCACAGGTAAGTCAGGTATGGCCTTCTAACCCTATCACCCTTATTGCATTACTATATGGTACTATAGTATATTATCTCGAGAACCAGTTGGTTATCTACGTGTTCTAGGATCTGATGTTCCCCTTTAACAAAAATGATGATGATCCAGGTTCACGTGTTTAATCTTCGGATAGGCCGTTAGGTTGGGATGTCCTGGGGAGGATGGTTCTATCCTGCACACCGTGGTTGCGGATATTATCTTGACTCGGATTTTCCCAGCTTAGCGATATTATTCTCGAGTATTTTATATTTTAATATTTCTTTGCATTTATTTTAACGATTTCTTTTATTTTAGCCCAGCATGCATCATACGCATCTTTTGAGCTTTCATGACCCATGGTTTGCATGCAAAATGTCCCGTCAGTGATGGTTAGCTGTGCGTTCAGTGTTTGGGTAAGAAGAACTAATTCCACATTGAATTGGAAGGTTCTCTTTGGTCAATTCGCTTGGTTTGGTTGATTAAGAGGTCCCTGTCTGGAGGTTTATCCTGTTTCCTTTACTTTTGCTGCCTGCTTTTGGCCTCCTCATTGGACCGCGGGATTGTGTCCCCCATGAGGTTGGTCTTATCGATTTGTTTCGTTTCATTTTGTTTAGTTCCTCCAGACTGGTGCCGCTTTTGGTTTAATCATTCCTTGCATTTGGTTCAGACTTTTCCAAAAAATTCCTGTCGCTTGTTGGTAAAAATGGGTGTCGTTTTACCTTAAAGCCTACTTTTCAGTCCACTTCGCTTCATTTCGCTTCATCTCCATATTCCATGTCACTTTCGCTTCACCTCCGCTCGCTCCCCTGCAAAGAGGACGTTAAGGAGGGGCATCTATGGACACCCGTTTTTTGCCGATGAGTTGAGTCGTTCCTCTTACTCCCATTTGTTGATGCCTCGAGTTGTCCATCGCTCGTTGGGGCTATTTTCAGGCATATTTTGGGCCAGTTTTATGGGTAGCCTCCCTCCCTGACTAGGTTTGTTTCAATTTTGGGCTTAATGGGCCTTGGTGTTGGTTGATTGAGCTTTTCTATGAGTTTCAAGCGCCCATGTACATGTACGGTTCATCCTTGGCCGCTCAATAAATGTACGGTTGATATTAGGCCATTCATATATTTTGGAATATTTTGGTTAATTTTTTGAATTTCCGCCGACAGGCAGTTATGCGGTCTTCTCTTAGCCGTTCAAAATGATGGACGGACCGATAGTATCCGTTCTTCTCCCAGAGTCCTACACTTGGTGGTTTTCTCAGATAATTTCCCAATTAATCTATTTATCACCGACAAGGCTAGAACGATTGTTTTTTGGCCGCTCTAACCTCGAACGGTCTAATCTTAGCCGTGCATTAATGGGAGTCCAACGGCGAACTCTTCGGCCTGTTAAATGGATAATTAGGATTATTTTGTGAATTGTTGAACTTCCACCGACGAGGTTGTACGGCCCAGAATGGGCCGCCCATATGGATGTGTGGTCTATCGTTAGACTGTTCATCTGCTCGATTGCTGAAGATTCAACAGATTTTCTCTCTCTCCTCGTGGATTTACCCCAAACTTCTTCTGATGATTTCATCCCGAATTCTTAACCATTTCGAGTGAAGTTTCTTCCAGATGAAAGATAATTAAATTATCTTCACCTTTTATTTGATAATCTCGACCTGAAAATGCTTCTAAACCCTAATTTCGAGCTAGGACTTTAGGTGTTCTATAAATAGACCCTAGAGGCCGGGTTTGAAAAGGGGGGGGGGAGATTTTGGTCGACGGCGTAGCCCTGCTGAACTCTTGAGCGACCTAGCACCAAGGAGGGAGGCCTTCTACGTCCATATAGGCCTTCGGTTCAGGGAGTAGTCCTAGTCTTGAGTCTTTTGCATTTGATAGTCTCGTTTCTTCTCATTGCATGTTTGTTTCCACACATCCATTCTCCCACGTTTTCATTGTTTGCACTGTCATGCACACACCCTCCAATGTTCCCTGATGCCCTAGGGGTTTAAAAATCCCCCAGGTATCCCCCATTCAAATACTTATGTTCATTTCCCTTCATTCGAGCATTTGCTACACTCCACGTTTCTAACTTAGGTTTTTCCTCGTGTTCTACACTTTGTTTTGTAGGTCAGCAACACGCTAATGCGAGGCCCATCCTTTCTGGCCGGCAGGAAAGGGTGGAGGTTGGACCCTTTGCAACTTCTGGCGTGGTGGTCTTGTGCGGTTCTCTCCCATCCGTTCAAGGAGACGTGTGGTACGACCTGGACCATTCTTCTTCTTCCTGCGGTCGTAATAGAACCGTTCACCTGCCAGGAGTGCTTCATCCCGCGTCCTCTGCAGCGCTCTTAGACGGTCTGTCGTGAGATCGTGCATCATTATAGGTGGTTCCTCCTGAGCCGTATATCTTTACAGCGCTGCATACCAGGCGAGTACCTCTCCCTCTTTCCAAGGTACATCGTGTTCATCACGTTCGGCACCTTGGTGGCGATCACAGGTTTTTATTCCTCCCTTTCCCTCTATCTTCATTCATTTCCCATGTTGGATGTGGTAAGATAGGCATGGGAAGGCATTACAGAACGGACGGGAGGAGAAATATATCTACAAGTGTAATGCCGATGGCTACTTTTAGGGACCATTCCCTTGGTGGATGTGTTCCCGCTTTTCTTTGGCAATCTCCCGTGCTGGGGAGACTCTGCCAAATTTTTTTCAGAAATTTGTCTCGATCAACTACTTTCTGACTTTGTTTATTCTTTGATGTGCCTTCTTACAGATAGAAATGGCATCTGGCTCTTCTTCTTATGCTCCCCGTGCCGTGGTGACATGGGAGAACGTTCACTCCCTGGATCGGGGGCACGATCAGCTTGCCGTGGTCGCAGAATCTTCAGACTTGGAGACCGATACGGTAGACACTAGCCGCCTTCTCATCCTCGGGGGCAATTCCTTTCAGTACGACCGGGAAGGTGCCGTCAGGAGGGATCACCCCAAAGACAAGCATTTGATGTCCTTCCTTAGGCGCTTCAATCTTCAAGGGAAGAGAGATTTATTCCTTGTCCGCAATGTCGAGCAAGCATTGCTAGTCGAGAGGGACAGCTTGACAGACTGTGTGGTGTGGGGAAGGCCTATTTATCTCCCCCGGGAAGTTAGGAAATGGAGCACTGTGCTTGGACTGCAAGATCTGGCTCCAGAAGACGGGCTGCTGACCAGGGCCCCTGAATTTGTACCTGCCTGGTGGCATGTGTTGCATCCCTACGATTTTGATGATGTCTCACACTATAAATCAATCTTCTATCTCTAGATTAATTCATGTTTCTGTTGAAGTTAGATGGAAGGCTCTATCACCACAGGATGTGGATCTAGAGGGGGGGTGAATAGACAACTGGCTATTTAAAAATTAGGCCTAAAATCAAATGCGGAATTAGAAGAACACTAAACGAACACAGCCAATGCACCGAATGAAACACAAGATCTGCTGAACAAGCAATCATACACATGAGAGGCACAAGGCTTTTAGGTGGTTCGGTCAATCCGACCTATGTCCACCCCACATTCAACTCGAATGTGGATTACTGCTGATACACAGCTTCAATCAGCTCGGCTCTACAGCTTGCCAACAACGGCTGGGGCTTACAGCTTATGCTGACCAGAGGAACACCCTCTGCAACAGCTGAGCTTCACAGCTTGCTCTGCTGGGCACTACAGCTTAGCCGACCAGAGGAACACCTCTGCAACCCGCTGCCTCACAGCTTGAAACCGCTGACTAACAGCTTGATAGAACAAGAGTTTTCAAAGAGAATAACAAAGACTGAAAATAAACAAAACACACAATCGAATGGAAGAAAACCAAAACGACTGTAGCTCAAGGTTGAGCAATATCAGCTCTGGTAACTAGACCAAGAGACTGATTCACAAGCTCTCACAATAACTCTCTCAACTCATCTATCTTTTTTCTTCTTCTCTCCTTTTCTTCTTCTCTCCTTTTCTTCATCTCACAGTGGATCTCGGTGGCTGCTGCTTCAGACTGGATGTATAGACTTCGCCAACTTCGATCAGCCTTTACAGAAGATGAAGACTGATATATATAACAGCAGCAAGTGGATAAGGGCGCGTGGCTTCCACGTTTTCCCGCCCAAGGAATTCTCCAGATTCGAGGTGCTTCCATCCACGTGGCAGCATCTGGTCACCTCGTCCTCCTGGGATCACGAGCCATGTCAGCAATCTCAGTAGAGAATCCCTGTCAGATAGAGTATCGGATGATTAGATTAAATAACAACTCTGTATAGACTTATCAGAAGAACTGCGTTGTATAGACTTCATATAAGTGAAAGCTATGTACAGACTTGCTGTATGAAGCAACCGCTGTACAGACTTTGGTGATATGAAGACTGTCAATGTATAGACTAAGTGAAGATCAATGCAATGTACAGACTTCGCAAATGAAGATGCAATGTGTAGACTTCATGAATGAAGATGCAATGTGTAGACTTCAGTGAGACTCAATTGAAGACAGACGATGTATAGACTTCAGAACTGATGCACTGTGTAGACTTCAGTGAGACTCAAATGAAGACAAGCGATGTATAGACTTCACGACTGATGAATGCAATGTACAGACTTTGCAAGATGTGAAGGAGTTGAGTGTATAGACTTCACGATGTGAAGGCTTGTTAACAAATGACTGTACAGACTTGAGGTGAAGACCGATGTATAGACTTTCTAAAAGAACGTCTGTATAGACTTGAAGCAATGGAAAACATCGACTGTATAGACTTTGAACTGCAACGTAGGCAAAGGCATCGATGTATAGACTTCGAAGCTGAATGTAGGTAAAGAACCCAATGTGCAGACTTTGAATCGCAACGAAGGAACAGATGCCAATGTACAAACTTTGGCAAACAGCGATGTACAGACTTGGCCGATCAGTCCAATGTATAAACTTGAGGCATGGAGGCCAATGTACAGACTTTACCTCGTGCAAGCTACAGTGACTGAATGTATAGACTTGGGAGTCTGAGAACAATGTACAGACTTTGTAAAACAGAAGCCTGTATAGACTTGAAAGATCAAGACGCTAAGGAAGACGGTCATTGTACAGACTTAGATGCCATTGACAAATGCATGCTACAGTCCAATGTGTGGACTTACATGAGACGCTCATTGAGACGCTCAATGTACAGACTTCGCCTGACACTGTCTAATGTACAGACTTTGCCTTAGACTCTAAATGAGATGGACAGTGTATAGACTTAGCCAATGCAATGAGTTGACGCTACGGTGTATGTCAATGCAATGAGTTGACGCAGTCCAAAGTACAGACTTTATTCTAGCAGGTAATGTAGCAATGTATATACATTGATCTTGAACGTGCAGTGTATAGACTATGCAATGCACTGTGGATGTATGGACTTGGCAGTCGACGGGCAATGTGTAGACTATGCACAACTAGATGAGTCGACTCATGAGAACAGGGGGTCGACCCATGACAATGTATACACTTTGCAAACGACAGGCAATGTACACACTTGCTAGGATGCTGCAATAGACGCAGACAGTGTACAGACTTACGTTGCTGAAGCAGTGTATATACATTAAGACTTTGAGTGTGTGTTCAGTGTGAAAGCAAGATAAAATGCATATAACACACAGACAATCTGATAAAGTGATTTCATCAAAACATAAACAGTGTTGCCAATCAATCAAAACAATGTGTTGCCATATGAAGTAAAGTTACATGTCAACACCATCAACACATAGGAGTTACAACAATCTCCCCCTTTTTGATGATGGCAACCCCCTACCATATAGAGTAGCAACATCTTGTCATACAGATGCATTTTTGATGAAAGACATGATTTGTTATTCAGATTGTTATGCAGGTGCATGTAGATGCTATGAATGACATGCTGCATGCTACAAAATGTAAGCAACTCCCTGCTAACAAAATTTCCCCCTTTTACCATACCATGATGCAGATGCATACACTCCCCCTGAATGCAGAATTCTGAATTTAGAATTCTCCTCCTGAACTGAAGGAATGAATTCAGACAATATTCTCCCCCTTTGCCATCAACAAATAGGAGGGAAGGTGAGTGCTAGGGAAGGAAAAAGAAAGTTCAGCTGACTAGCATTCTTAGTAAGTAGTTCAGAAATTAAGTAACTAAAGCACAGAACCTTCAGTCATATGAACTGAGAAACGGCTTAGAAATTGAATTTCTAGTTTAAAGGTTATAAAAATGAGAGTTCATGCACTTCATTCATTGGATAAGGTAGATGTGCATGATAAAGCAATAAACCAGAGTCATATTTACATGAGAGATTCAGTTTCAGAATATCTTACTTTCATAGACTCAGTAAAATGTGTTAAGAGAAACCATGTCATGTATTGAAATTAAACAATTGACATCCATGAAATTTCTTTGAAGGAACAGCATTTTCAGTATTATTTCATTTAGGACATTCAGGTACCAAACGTCTTTTTACGTAAGGGTATACGTTTATCAGACGCCAATACCCCTAGATACTCAACATGATGGACCATCTTGCCTATGAGCAAACTCAATAGAATTGATTGACACCTTTTTGTGTGAGGGTACACGTTTATTAGACGTCAGTTACCCCCAGGTACTCAGTGAAAACAACCTACTGTTTTGATCATTTTATACAGAGATAGCTGACACACCTCATGACATGAGTGGTGTCCACTTCTTGATGGATCACTCAGTTTCTCAGTGATTTACCGGTCATTACTCTGTCAATGCTATTTTTCAAATAATTTTCAATAATTTTCAATATCTTTCTTAGCTGCCCTTTATTTGTTTTAGAATGACTTGTTTAAGGACAATACACATACCTAGCTTCTCTAACATGATTTCAGATGAGTTTTCAGATTTCAGATATAATTAGCTTTGTCTGACATGAAATAAGATAAGGTTGAGAGTTTTATCAATTTTCAGCATCCTTATTTACTGATTGTAGTCTTTTAACTCTAAAGATTATAAATTTTAAACCATTAAGTCAGTCTTTAAGCAATTAAAGTTCTTATGAAAGAAGAAATTTGTTTTATATTGCTTAATATTAGAACTGACTAAAAGATTGCCATACTGTCAGACTCAATCATTCAGAGTCAAGAATTGAATAGACAGCGTCGACGCTGGGAGTTCAAGGCGTCTACGCATCAGTTGAAGAGGCAACAGTATAAGACACTGAGATAGTGTCAGTGCGTCGACTCCATGCTATTGCAGCGTCAACTCATCAGAATAATGAAACAGAGATATTCACAGATCTAGTTCACTACGCCAACGCCACATTATAGCAGCGTCGACGCAGCAGTTCACCTTGAAATTCTGACAAGACTCCCCCTATCTATATGCATGCAATTTTTACAAAAGATGACAGATCAGATGATTTTTTGAAGTTCATGCTTACTCAGACTATCTTATCATGCAGTATGACCCATGCAGAAATGTAGACATATCATGCATCTAGACATATATATGCAATGATGATCATGAGTGCAATAAAAAATATGAGAGTCATGCATTATCATAAGTCTGTTGCACAATGTTTATTCAATCTATCAATAGCAAGTCCAAATCAGAAGTTTATTCAAAGCAGCTCAAAAGTTTTATTCAAGTCAACAAAGAGTTCATTCATTGTGCTGAAATTTACACAAGCCAAGTTCTCTTCTAAAAAAATTAAAATTTTCATTTCCAAGTGGCTTAGTAAAGATATCAGCAACTTGTTTGTCTGTTTCGATGAAGTCTAGTTCAATTTCCTTTTTGTTCACAGCATCTCTTAGAAAATGATGTTTTATTTCTATGTGCTTAGTCCTAGAATGATGAACATGATTTTTAGCAAGGCATATGGCACTAGTATTATCACATAAAATTAGAATACATTCCAGTTTTATCTGATAATCATATAGTTGGTGCTTAATCCAAAGTACTTGGGCAGCACAATTACCTGCTGCAACATATTCAGCCTCAGCTGTAGACAAGGCTATAGTGTGTTGCTTCTTAGATGCCCAAGATACTAGACAGCCACCAAGGAATTGACAGTAGCCACTAGTACTTTTTCTATCTACTCGACACCCAACATAATCAGCATCAGTGTAAGCTAGAAGCTCTAACTCACACCTAGTAGGATACCATAATCCTAGCTCTTGGGTGCCTAGCAGATATCTAAAAATCCTTTTCACTACTTTAAAATGATTTTCTTTAGGACTGGCCTGAAACCTAGCACATAGTCCTACAACGAATTGAATATCAGGCCTAGATGCTGTTAAGTAGAGAAGGGATCCGATCATACCTCTGTATAACTTCTGGTCAAATGGGTTACCTTTAGTGTCTTCATCTAAGCTATCTCTTTAAGGTTATCTATCTTGTATTTCTTGAGTAGATCCCTTGTGTACTTGGACTGCGTTATGAACATTCCATCCTTTGTTTGTGTAACCTGCAGTCCAAGAAATAATTTGAGCTCACCCATTGAGCTCATTTCAAACTCATTAGTCATTGTTTCAGAAAATTCCTCACACAATTTGGGGTTAGTTGACCCAAAAATGATATCATCCACATAAATCTGTACAATAAGAATTTCAGAATGACTCACCTTTGTAAACAAGGTCTGATCAACTACTCATCTAGTGAAATTTTGATCAGTGAGAAACTTGCTCAACCTGTCGTACCAAGCTCTGGGAGCTTGCTTAAGACCATAGAGAGCTTTATTTAATTTGTAAACATGATTAGGGAAATCTAGACATTCAAACCTAGGGGGCTGTCTAACATAGACATCCTCATTAATTTCCCCATTCAAGAATGCAGATTTTACATCCATCTGCTGGAGGATTATACCTAGGGAACATGCATAAGCTAATAAAATTCTAACAGCTTCTAATCTGGCTACAGGGGCAAATGACTCTTCAAAGTCAATACCAAACTCCTGGTTGTACCCCTGAGCAACAAGTCTGGCTTTATTTTTAACAATATTCCCTAACTCATCAGATTTATTCCTGAAAACCCACCTAGTCCCTATGACTGTTCCATGATCAGGAGGTGGGACCAAGTGCCACACCTTGTTCCTGTCGAACTGATTAAGCTCCTCATGCATGGCATTAATCCAATGCATATCCTTGAGGGCACAGTCAATGGACTTGGGTTCAATTTGAGAGACAAGAGCATATGCATTTAATTCATCCTGAATTCTAAAGTGACCTCTAGTTCTAGGGGGATCATTCAGATTGCCAATGACATTATTCACAGGGTGATCTTTAAGATATCTAATATTAACAATCTGAGTTTCAGGAATTTCACTTACCTCCCCCTGAACTTCAGGTTCTTCTTCATTTTGCTCTTCTTTATCTTCCTCACCATCAGACTGGTCTGCAGAGTTTTCATCTTTCAAAATGTTCCCATCTTCGTTCCTGCAATAACCATGGTTAGTTTCCATCAAGGTTTCATCAAAGATAATGTGTGGAGATTCTTCAACAATTTTTGAGTTTAAATTGAACACTCTATAAGCCCGGGTGTTTTCAGAATAACCCAGGAAGATTCCTGGTTCACCTTTTGGCTCAAATTCATCAAGGTCCCTCTTGTCATTTATATGTATAAAACATTTACAACCAAAGACCTTGAAGTGGGCAATTGAAGGTTTCTTACCTCTCAAAATCTCATAAGGGGTTTTCTGGGTGGAAGGTCTTACCATTGCCCTGTTAATTACATAACAGGCTGTGTTGACTGCTTCAGCCCAGAATTTTCTGGGCAGTTGACCTTCAACTAAGAGAGTTCGGCCCATTTCTACTAGAGTTCTGTTCCTCCTTTCGACAACACCATTCTGCTCAGGTGTCCTGGGTGAGGAAAACTTATGATGAATCCCACTTGACCTGCAAAATTCTTCAAAGTGTGAGTTTTCAAACTCACCTCCATGATCAGTCAAAATATTTTCAATTTTCTGATTTATTCTTATACAGAACTCCTGAAATTCTGAAAATTCCTCACTCTTATTAGATAAAAAATAAACCCAAGTATACCTAGAAAAGTCATCTACCATAACAAACCCATACCTCCTCCCTGATAAGCTGACAGATCTGGTTGGCCCAAAAAGGTCCATGTGTATCAGCTCATAAGGTTTGGAAGACAGATTTTCAGTTCTAGACTTAAATGACTTTCTAGTTATCTTTGATTGAGTGCATGCATCATAGATTTTATTTTCTTTCTTGAAGGAAACTTCAGGAAGTCCTCTAACCATGCTATGCTTGTTTAGTTTATGCAAAATGGTATAACTAGCATGGCCTAACCTACGATGCCATAAAAATGCTAAATCTTCTCTATTGGCAGTAAAACATAGGTTAGAATGCTGAATATCATCTAGATCTATCATGTATGTGTTATTTATTCTTTTTCCAGAGAATTTTAGAATTTCTGAATCAGGTTCAAAAACCTTGCAGCATTGAGAATCAAATAAAACCTTATGACCCTTATCACACAACTGGCTGATACTAAGTAAATTGTAAGCTAACCCTTCAACCAGCATAACATCATCAATGCAGCAGGTAGAACACTTACCTACCTTACCTGATCCAATGATCCTACCCTTTGTGTTGCTTCCAAAGGTGACAAGGCCTCCTAGCTTTTCAGTTAGCATGCAAAACTTGGCCTTATCTCCTGTCATATGCCTGGAGCAGCCACTGTCCAAGTACCACAAGTTGCTCTTGGCTGTCAGGCATACCTGCACACACAATTAGGGCAAAGAGTTTGGAACCCAAGTCTGATTGGGCTCCAATGCAGATGAAGTGTAAGTAAGGAAAGAGAGCATGGTTTTGGGAATCCACATTTGTTTGAAGCAGTTCTGTTCAGTGGATTTTCCAGATTTCTTTTTCTTTTTCTTTTCTTGTTGACTTTCTTCTTATTTGCACCAACAGAGTTATTCACAGAATTGTTGTTATTGTGCCAATGCTTCGGCCAGGTTGCAGTCATAAAGTTTTGGCCATAGTAGTTCCTGGGCTGGCTGTGGAAATGTTGGTAATTCATAGGCATCCGACTACCATACCCATTTTCTCAATTTCTGACAAAGGGTCTGTAAAAGTGTGTAGGTTGATGAACATACCCTGTATTCATCCCTTGAGTTCTAGTCCACCCACACCCATTAAGATAGATTGGCTGTGTGGGGTGGTAGGACTGAACTCTAGGTGGATTGAATTTGTTGGGCTGACTTCTGAAAATATTTTGTCTTCCCTGCACCCTTGACCCTGCTGACCTATTCATAGGTTTTGGTTGGGTCCTTTTCTGTGATGATGGTGGTGAAGACTTTTTGGCATTGACATGGGGTTTGTTTACCTGAGCAGGCTGACCCCTAACCTTGGGTTGAGCACTAGAGCTAGGTTTGGAAGTCCCAATTCTACTAGGCTCACCTACTTTCTGTTTGCTCTTCTCCTCTGCATTTAGCCTTTTCAGATTCAAATTTGTCTTTACAGCATTATTAGAATTCATGTTGATCAGAGGTCCTTTCTCCTTTTGTGCAACAAAGGAAATAGTTTTCATTCCAAAGCTTTTAGTTGCACTAGAGTTGAATCCTAGGCCCTCTCTTCTGAAATTTACCTTTGACCCCAATAATGCATCTAAATTTTTAGATCCTTGGGTCATTTTCTCAATTGTTTTTAGCTTATCCTCATTATCTTTCTGAACTTCATCAATAGAATTTTTCAACTCATTATTCACATTGAGGACAGCTTCATATTTTTCAGAAACAATTTTTATCTCATTTTCATAATTCTGAATTTTCAGTTTCCATGCATCAATTTCATTGTCTAATCTCATATTTTCTTCCTTAGAGATTTTCAGTTCTTTATTGATTTCTTCAAGTTCAGAACATGTGAGTTTCAGCTTACTGTTCTCAGTTTCTAAGCAGGCAATTTTATCAGACAATGAAGTATCATTTTGCATGATTTTAATTTTTCTTCGTAGATGCTTGTTTTCTTTTCTGACCTCATCTACTCTATCAATAAGTTCATCATAAGCAACCATCCAATCAGTAATAGTAAAATTTTCATAGCGAGAGGATACCTCATCAGATTCTTCCTCTCTATCTTCTGAGCTGGTTGCCATGAGACAGATTGGCTTCTCAGCTTCAACTTCACTGTCCGAAGTGTTGCTCAAGGATCCCTCATCCTCATCACTCTAGGTACTCACCATAGCTTTCTCTTTTGTGTTCTTTTTCTTGGACTTGTCCTTGAGGTTCTGATTTGTCGGACATTCAACTTTAAAGTGACCCGCCTTCCGGCATTGATAGCAAACATTAGTTTCAGCTTTCTTTACAGGGTTTGATTTATACCTTGTGTCTCGGCGGCCACTGTTGGGATTTCTTCGGCTGAATCTTCTTCCTTCCTTCTTGAGAAATCTCTAGAATTCCCTAGTGATCATGGCAATATCAGCATTTGCCACTTCTTCTTCAGATAAGCTCTCTTCAGTTGATGATCCGTTGGGGCTGGATCGACTGGATCTGCTAGCACCAGCCTTCAGAGCTATAGGCTTCCTCTTTCTGTCAGCCTCCTCTATCTTCGACATATTCATCTCATAAGCCATTAGAGATCCGATCAGCTCATCTGCCTTAGTATTGTGCAGATCTCTTGACTCTTCCATAACTGTGGCCTTGGTGTGCCAAATTGGAGTCAAGGATCGCAAGATCTTCTTGACTACATCATACTTAGAATATTTTTTCCCGAAGCCTCTGAGACCATTTGTGATAATAGTCAGCCGAGCATACATTTCTTTGATCGTCTCATTAGGCTTCATCTTGAAAGCTTCGTATTCTGAAACCAGTAGATTAGTCTTAGTCTCTCTGACTTGTGAAGTCCCCTCATAGATGACTTTAAGTGCATCCCACATTTCCTTCGCTGAGGAGCAGGCAGATATTCGTGAGAACTCGGTGGGATGCAGAGAGCACAGGATTACATTGATTGCACTCCAGTTGAGCGTGGACCTTCTAATTTCCTCCTTGGTCCATACATCTTCATTTGGGGACAGCTCGAAAGGTCCCTTGCTAACTACCTTCCAAATTTCATAATCTTTAGCCCTCAAGAATACCTGCATACGGTGCTTCCAATATGCGTAGTTGGTTCCATCGAAGTATAAGGGCTTGGATGTGGATTGTCCTTCAGCTATCATCCCTATTCCGTCCATCTGTGCTTATCCTCTTCGGGCGGTAAGTCCCTGTAGAAGAGTCTAGCTCTGATACTAAGTGTTGAAGTTAGATGGAAGGCTCTATCACCACAGGATGTGGATCTAGAGGGGGGGTGAATAGATCAACTGGCTATTTAAAAATTAGGCCTAGAATCAAATGCGGAATTATAAGAACACTAAACGAACACAGCCAATGCACCGAATGAAACACACAAGATCTGCTGAACAAGCAATCAAACACACGAGAGGCACAAGGCTTTTAGGTGGTTCGGTCAATCCGACCTACGTCCACCCCACATTCAACTCGAATGTGGATTACTGCTGATACACAGCTTCAATCAGCTGGGCTCTTCAGCTTGGCAACAACGGCTGGGGCTTACAGCTTATCCCGACCAGAGGAACACCCTCTGCAACAGCTGAGCTTCACAGCTTGCTCTGCTGGGCACTACAGCTTAGCCGACCAGAGGAACACCTCTACAACCCGCTGCCTCACAGCTTGAAACCGCTGACTAACAGCTTGATAGAACAAGAGTTTTCAAAGAGAATAACAAAGACTGAAAACAAACAAAACATACAATCGAATGGAAGAAAACCAAAACGACTGTAGCTCAAGGTTGAGCAATATCAGCTCTGGTAACTAGACCAAGAGACTGATTCACAAGCTCTCACAATAACTCTCTCAACTCATCTATCTTTTTTCTTCTTCTCTCCTTTTCTTCTTCTCTTCTTTTCTTCCTCTCACAGTGGATCTCGGTGGCTGCTGCTTCAGACTGGATGTATAGACTTCGCCAACTTCGATCAGCCTTTACAGAAGATGAAGACTGATATATATAACATCAGTAGGTGGATAAGGGCGCGTGGCTTCCACGTTTTCCCGCCCAAGGAATTCTCCAGATTCGAGGTGCTTCCATCCACGTGGCAGCATCTGGTCACCTCGTCCTCCTGGGATCACGAGCCATGTCAGCAATCTCAGTAGAGAATCCCTGTCAGATAGAGTATCGGATGATCAGATTAAATAACAACTCTGTATAGACTTATCAGAAGAACTGCGTTGTATAGACTTCATATAAGTGAAAGCTATGTACAGACTTGCTGTATGAAGCAACCGTTGTACAGACTTAGGTGATATGAAGACTGTCAATGTATAGACTAAGTGAAGATCAATGCAATGTACAGACTTCGCAAATGAAGATGCAATGTGTAGACTTCATGAATGAAGATGCAATGTGTAGACTTCAGTGAGACTCAATTGAAGACAGACGATGTATATACTTCAGAACTGATGCACTGTGTCGACTTCAGTGAGACTCAAATGAAGACAAGCGATGTATAGACTTCACGACTGATGAATGCAATGTACAGACTTTGCAAGATGTGAAGGAGTTGAGTGTACAGACTTCACGATGTGAAGGCTTGTTAACAAATGACTGTACAGACTTGAGGTGAAGACCGATGTATAGACTTTCTAAAAGAATGTCTGTATAGACTTGAAGCAATGGAAAACATCGACTGCATATACTTTGAACTGCAACGTAGGCAAAGGCATTGATGTATAGACTTCGAAGCTGAACGTAGGTAAATAACCCAATGTGCAGACTTTGAATCGCAACGAAGGAACAGATGCCAATGTACAAACTTTGGAAAATAGTGATGTACAGACTTGGCCGATCAGTCCAATGTATAGACTTGAGGCATGGAGGCCAATGTACATACTTTACCTCGTGCAAGCTACAGTGACTAAATGTATAGACTTGGGAGTCTGAGAACAATGTACAGACTTTGTAAAACAGAAGCCTGTATAGACTTGAAAGATCAAGACGCTAAGGAAGACGGTCATTGTACAGACTTAGATGCCATTGACAAATGCATGCTACAGTCCAATGTGTGGACTTACATGAGACGCTCATTGAGACGCTCAATGTACAGACTTTGCCTGACACCGTCCAATGTACAGACTTTGCCTTAGACTCTAAATGAGACGGACAGTGTATAGACTTAGCCAATGCAATGAGTTGACGCTACGGTGTATGTCAATGCAATGAGTTGACGCAGTCCAAAGTACAGACTTTATTCTAGTAGGTAATGTAGCAATGTATATACATTGATCTTGAACGTGCAGTGTATAGACTATGCAATGCACTGTGGATGTATGGACTTGGCAGTCGACGGGCAATGTGTAGACTATGCACAACTAGATGAGTCGACTCATGAGAACATGGGGTCGACCCATGACAATGTATACACTTTGCAAACGACAGGCAATGTACACACTTGCTAGGATGCTGCAATAGACACAGACAGTGTACAGACTTACGTTGCTGAAGTAGTGTATATACATTGAGACTTTGAGTGTGTGTTCAGTGTGAAAGCAAGATAAAATGCATATAACACACAGACAATCTGATAAAGTGATTTCATCAAAACATAAACAGTGTTGCCAATCAATCAAAACAATGTGTTGCCATATGAAGTAAAGTTACATGTCAACACCATCAACACATAGAGTCACAACAGTTTCACCATGTAAATGAGTGCAGTTCATATGGTTGTCAGATAATATGCTCTACTTGATTCTGTCTACACTCTGTCTGCATAGTCTGGACAGTGGTGGGTCGACCCCTCCTTGCTGATGAGTCGACCCCTCAGTACATTAATCATCTTAGTCAGTCCATTCATTGGCCTTTCTATTCAAGTCCATACAACAGGACTATAGCCTGTTTATCTAAAAGTCTATACATCCGAAAAGGGGCCATGTCTATACATTCTCCCGTTGAATTCATTCAAAGTCTATACATCGGTTTGATTGAGTAAGTCTGTACAGCATGCCTTGTTGTTCATAGCCTTTAAAGTCTGTACATTGGCTTCGCATTACGAGTCTGTACATCAGCTTCGCATCTGCAAGTCTGTACATTGGCTTCATATCATAAAGTCTGTACATTGGCTTCGCATCTGCAAGTCTGTACATCGGCTTCAACTCTCCAAGTCTGTACATCGCCTTCAGACTTTCAAGTCTATACACTCCATGCTCATTCAAGTCTATACATCCACAGTGTAACTTCAAAGTCTGAACATTGTCTCACTCCGTCAAAGTCCATACATTCTCAGCTTAACCCCATGTCTATACAGTGGCCTCGAGCTTCTCAAGTCTACACACTGTCTTCGGCCTCAAAGTCTGTACACTCGCTGCACTGTACAAGTCCATACACTGGCAGCCCTGCAGAAGTCTATACATTGGCTCAAACATTCCAACTCTGTACAATGGTCCTTCGAACACTCCAAGTCTATACAGTCTACTTTCACGATTCAGAGTCTATACATCGTTCGTCAAAGGCTAAGTGTATACACTGCTCACCGTCTCACTAAGCGTCTCACTTGCAAGTCTATACATCGCTGTTGGGCATCAAAGTCTACACACTGCTTACCGTCTCACTAAGCGTCTCACTTGCAAGTCTATACATCGCTGTTGGGCATCAAAGTCTACACACTGCTCACCGTCTCACTAAGCGTCTCAAAGGCTAAGTCTATACATCACTATGGCTGCTCGAAGTGAAGCATAGTCTATACACTCCTCACCTTTCCCTACGTTTGGCCAAGTCTATACACTCATACCTTTCCCTACGTTTTCTGGCCAAGTATACACATCGTTTACCTGGCGTTTGCTTCAAAGTCTAAACACTCGTTTCTAAGGCAAAGTCTATTCAATCGTCTTCATAGGTCCTAAAGTCTGTACAGCCCTTCCCTCAACAGGTCTATACACTCGGTGGCTTCATACACTTCACAGAAGTATACACACTCCCTCCTGTAATGATAATGCATTCTTCAGCAAGTATATCTACTGAGATTGCTTAAAGTCTTACAAGTCTATACACTCTCTCAGTGTACAAACTTATTCAGTTGCTGCTTCTGAAGTATATACACTCGTGTTAAAAGACTGAACTAACTAAGTATATACATTCCTTTTGTCTCTGTTTGCAGGTGATTTAGGCTGATGATTGGGCATGTGATCCGAGGTTGGCACCTGGCACTTGATCCAAGAAACCATGAACATGACACGTGGATGGCAACCCAGTCAGGATGCTGCCATGTGGTCGAAATTCAAATGATCTGGCAAAACGTTCATGGGCGAGAACCTGAAAGCCACATGCCAATCGTCTGCTATATATATGGAGCATCGTCCTTCAGTAGAAGATGATCGTGAAAAGAAAGAGCAGAAGGCATTTGTGTGAGGTTACACGATCCAGAAAAGAGAAAGGGCAGAGAGTCCCATTTTATCCAGATCTGAGAGGAATATGTTTGAGAGAGAGAGAGCAGTGTCTGTGGTTTGAAGAATTGCTTCCTCGGAAGCTACATTTGTGTTGGTTTTTCAGAAACGACTGTTGTTCTTCGTTGGTCTTTGTGTCTCTTCTGTTTTTCTTTGTATTTGCTCATACTTCTGATTCCGAACTGTTTCCCTCCGGTGTTTGGAGGAAGGGAGTGTTACTCCGGTTTCCCTCTGGGCTGTAGAGGAAGAGAGATCGTAGATCTCTAGTTTTGCTAGTGATGGGTTGTCATTAGCAGGTTCCCTCCGCGTTGGAGGAAGGGAGAGCTATCTTCGGTTCTGTTCTAGCTGGTAGCTGGAACAGGTTTCAAGCTCTGTAGGTAGCAGAGTTTGGTTGAGGGATTTGTTTCCCTCGGTTATTCAAGCTGTGTGGCAGCACATTGTTCGCAGACTGAGTCTGCAGGTTTCTAGCATTGGCTAGTGGAATCCTTACTCTAGTTGGAGTGAGGGGTGGATGTAGATTGTGGACTACAATCGAACCACCTTAAAATCTCTTGTCTCCTCTGTGGTTTGCTGCAATCGTTGATGCTCTCTATCTGCTTGGCAATGTGCTTGTGTGTGGACGGCCTCTTCCAATCGCACCTTATTACTATGTCTTAGTTTCTCACTGCATTAGCTATTTTGTTTAGCTATATTTGGTAGGGTGATTTTCGAAGTAGTGATTTTCTGCTGAAGTTTCAGAAATCGGGAGTGATCTATTCATCCCCCCCTTCTATATCACTCTTGTTGCGCTAACATTTGGTATCAGAGCAGGTTTGCATCATGTGGACGAACGGTCAGGGAAATGCTAATGGTCCTAGAAGCTTCATGGCTGAAGGTCAATCCATTAGTCGCTCTCCATTTTTTGATGGTATTAACTATCTGTTTTGGAAGAACAGGATGGAAGTGTTTATCAGGGCTCAGAGCCATAAGCTGTGGAGAGTAATTACTGTTGGGCCGTGTGATCTGCCATCGAACGAGGACGCGTGGACAGATGACCATGTCAAGCTATCTTCACTCAACTGGACGGCGCTGAACATCATCCAATGTGCTGTTCACCCAGAGGAATATGCTCGCATATCTGCCTACAAGACTGCCAAACGAATGTGGGACGAGCTGCAGCTAATCTACGAAGGTACAGCTCAAGTGAGAGCTTCAAAGGTAAATGTCTACACCTCTGAGTATGAACTGTTTAAAATGAAACCAGAGGAGAATATTACTGAAATGTATGCTAGGTTATCTTTGATCACGAATACTCTTAAGGGGCTAGGGAAAGAGCTAGCTGAGGCAGACATTGTCAGGAAAATTCTGAGATCTCTATCCCCGGCATGGCACACTAAGGCCATTGTGATTGAAGAGTCAAAAGATCTGACTACCTTGACTATGAATGAACTCATAGGATCCCTCATGACCTATGAGATGAATTTCAAAGGAGGCGGTGAAGGAAGTGATAGGAAGGCTAAGAATGTAGCTCTAAGGGCATCCCGCAACAAGGGTAGCAACAGCGGGAACAGCAGCAGTAGCCCCGAGTCCGAGTCCGAGCTTGATGGTTTTTCTGATCTCGACCAAGAGGAGCAGGCAATGCTCACTCGACAGTTCAGAAAATTTTTGAAGAAAAAGGGGAAGACCTTTAGGAGGAAGAAGCCATATTCCTTTGGCAAGAATGCTGAATCTAGCAATCATAAGGATAGAAATTCTAAGAGACTTACTTGTTTTCATTGTAACAGACGGGGACACATGAAAGGCGAGTGTCCAGATCTTCAGAAGAAGGGTCCCTACTTTCAGAGGAAGAACACAAAGGTGCAGAAGAAGAAAAAACCTCAGGCGATGGTTTGCACATGGAGCGAGGAAGAAGAAGATCCCGAAGACACTTCCTCAGAGGAATATGAAGAAGGAATTTGTCTAATGGCAAACAGCGAGGAAGAGGTAATAACTGTCTTCGAAAATTTCTTGATTGATGATTGGGAGGATGCTTATGGTGAATTGTTAGATAAGTTTAATTCTCTTAGTAAAGAGCATAGAGTTCTGAAAAGAAAACTTAATACCACTGTTGAAGAACAAACCCAGGTCTGTGAGGAAAATCAGAAACTAAAAGAGCAACTAGAAGAAATGACCTCACTAAGAAAAGAAAATGATAAGCTCAAGGGAGAAAACCAGGACAGTCAAAATCAGCTGAATGAACTCAAAATACGAATTGAAGAAAGCTTAAATGAAAGTAGAGTGAACTCAGAAAAATACGAAGCTGTTAAGAAAGTCAATGGTGAACTTCTAAAAAATTCTGAGTCCCTTCAAAAGGAGCTGGAAGACAAACAGAAAGTCTTGGAAAAGTTTGTCCAAGGAAAATCCAGTCTGGATGCAATACTGGAGGCTAGGGTTAATTTCAATAAGGAGGGTCTAGGCTATGACCCATCTAACAAAAGACCCTTACAATTCAAAACCATTACCTTCTGCCCAGAGAAGGGAAAAGAAAAGCTGGACACACCATCCAGCTCAAACAGTAGTAAGGGAACTCAAGGTCAGAAGGAAAGTTCTAAAAACAGTGCTGGTCAACATTTTAAAATGGGAATGAATTTTATGAAAAATTTCACTAAGCCTACCAATCAGAACATAAATGATAAATGGACCAAGCAAGGGGATCAGAAGAAAAGATGGAAGTACTACAATCAAATGGGTCCAAAGAGGACCTACTGGAGAAATGATCATCATCTTCAAAAATCTGCTGATCAACAAACTTACAGGAGATATTCTAGAAATGGCAAGCCTAATGAATGGAATAAAACTTACTTTTCCAGACCAGTCGGCTATAATTTCAATAAAATAGAAGTAAAGGTGCCAGAGAAAACAATGATGAAGCAAATATGGATTCCTAAACATTTGATCAGAGAATTGAACAATGTCTTTGGACCCGACTCATCTTGGGTTCCAAATCACTTTGCTTGACTTTGTTGTGTAGGTCGGCCTGGCAACTGAAGACAACAAGTGGTACCTCGACAGTGGCTGCTCCAGGCACATGACAGGAGACCGATCCAAGTTCAGCAAGATAGAGATGAAGGTAGGGGGTCTGGTCAAGTTTGGAGGAAAGAACAAAGAGTAAGATAATTGGAGTTGGCACAGTAGGTAAGACTTCCACAAACTCCATTGAAAAAGTTCTACTTGTGGAAGGTCTGCAACACAACCTGATTAGCATTAGTCAGTTATGTGACAAGGGTCACAGGGTTGTATTTGATGATAATTCATGCAAAATCTTTGAAATAAATTCTGATGTGGTTAAATTTGTAGCCAACAGGATTAATAATGTCTACATAGTAGACTTAGATGAGGAATCTGAATCTAATATTTGTTTATCTGCCAATTCTGAAAATGAGGTTTTTGAATGGCATAGACATCTAGGTCATGCTAGCTTTACTACTTTAAATAAATTGGTCAAGCATGATTTAGTTAGAGGCATGCTTAGAATTAAATTCAATTCTATATCAAAATCATGTGATGCCTGTGCTCTAGGCAAACAGACCAGAAATTCTTTTAAATTAAGATCTGAGCCATTGTCCTCTAGACCAATGGAACTTCTCCATATGGACCTTTTCGGTCCCACTAGAACTCAGAGTCTTAATGGAAACAGGTTTGGCTATGTCATCATAGATGACTTCTCTAGATATTCATGGATATTCTTCTTAGCAAATAAAAGTGATGCATTTCAAAAGTTTAATCTATTTTTCAATAAGGTCAAACAAGAAGGAAAACACAAGATCTGTACTATTCAATCTGATCATGGAGGTGAGTTTGAAAACTCCATGTTTTCTGATCTTTGTGAAAGAGAGGGACTAACTCACAGGTTTTCTTCTCCCAGGACACCTGAACAGAATGGGATTGTGGAGAGAAGAAATAGAACTGTGGTGGAGATGGCCCGAACCATGCTGATTGAAAGTAAGTTACCAAGAATGTTTTGGACAGAAGCGGCCAATACAGCAACTTTCATAATCAACAGGGCCATGGTAAGACCCATTCACAAGAAGACACCCTATGAGCTTCTAAAAGGTAAGAAACCAAACTTGTTTCATTTCAGAATTTTTGGAACAAAATGTTTTATTCATAACAATGACAAGAAAGATTTAGACAAGTTTGAAGCTAAAAGCTCCCCTGGAATATTTTTAGGTTACTCTGAAGTGTTAAGGGCATATAGGGTATTTAACATATCAGATCAGAAAGTGGAAGAGTCTCCACACATTATTTTCAGTGAAAAGAAAGGTGTGTCTAACATTGAAAATTTTGACAGGGACTCCAATCATGATGGGAAATTCCTAGAAGACCAAGAAGAAGAGAAGACTCAGCCGAGTGGAACAACAAATCCCATCAATCAGGAAGGGCCAAGAGAAACAGGTGAGTCTTCAACCAATGTTAGATTTCTTAAAGACCATCCGATAGATAATGTCATAGGCAATCTTGAAGATCCTCTTCGGACTAGGTCTCATTTTAGGAATGTGAATAATGATGACTTAATTGCTTTAATCTCACAAATTGAACCCAAAACAGTAGAAGAGGCCTTGGCTGATCAAGCTTGGGTCAATGCAATGTGTGAGGAAATAGGCCAGTTCGAAAGAAATAATGTCTGGGAACTTGTTCCAAGACCAGATAATGTTAATATCATAGGAACTAAGTGGGTGTTCAAAAATAAAATGAATGAAGATGGAGTCATCTCAAAGAATAAGGCCAGATTAGTAGCCAAGGGCTACTGTCAGGAATTTGGTAGACTTCGATGAATCCTATGCACCTGTTGCTAGGATGGAAGCTATAAGAATGATGCTTGCCTTTGCATGTTCAAAGAATATAAAACTCCAACAAATGGATGTTAAAAGTGCCTTTTTAAATGGAGTCATTAAAGAAGAGGTTTTTGTTGAACAACCCCCCAGATTTCAATTCTCTCCTCAACCTAACCAAGTTTTCAGGTTAAACAAAACCTTGTATGGTCTAAAGCAGGCTCCAAGAGCATGGTATGAAAGATTGACTGAATTTCTGATCAGCAAGGGCTACAAAAGAGGTAAGGTTGATCAAACTCTATTTACCAAGGGTACAAATAGAGATCTCATCATAGTTCAGGTATATGTAGATGACATAGTATTTGGATCAACTAAGCATGAACTATGTGATGAATTTTCTAAAATGATGTCTGCTGAATTTGAAATGAGTTTGGTTGGTGAACTAAAATACTTTCTTGGCTTGCAGGTACAGTAGCTAGAGGATGGGTTCTTCATCAACTAGACCAAATACACATTGGAACTGTTCAAGAGATTTGGTATGGAAAACCTAAAGCACATTACAACACCCATGGGTACCAATACCTCACTGGATGCAGATGAGATAGGTAAAGAAGTAAATGACAAACTTTATCGAGGTATGATTGGATCTCTTCTTTACTTGACAGCTTCTAGACCTGATATACAATTTAGTGTAGGAATGTGTGCAAGGTATCAGTCTAGACCTACTGAATTACATTTAGCTGCAGTGAAAAGAATTTTCAGGTATTTGTCAGCTACTCATTCTCTTGGTTTATGGTTTCCTGCATCACACACATTTAACTTAGTTGCATACACAGATGCCGATTATGCAGGCTGTAAACTAGACAGGAAAAGCACTAGTGGTCATTGTGAATTTTTGGGTGGGTGTTTAGTGTCTTGGGGCTCCAAGAAACAACATTCTGTGGCCCTCTCCACTGCAGAAGCTGAATATGTAGCTGCAGGGAGTTGTGTAACACAAGTCATATGGATTAAACACCAGCTTCAGGACTACCAAGTAGACCTGGGGTGCACAACTATCTATTGTGATAACACAAGTGCCATTAATCTTGCCAAAAATCCTGTTTTGCATTCACGCACCAAACACATAGAGATAAGGCATCATTTCATAAGAGATGAGGTTTCTAAAAGCAATTTTAAACTGATTCATGTAGGCACAGATAATCAGATTGCTGACATCTTCACTAAACCTTTGGATAATGAAAAATTCACAACACTGAGAAGAGAATTAGGCTTATACAAACTGTCTTAAATGTGAAGTCTGTTCTTTTTGTGAGGGGGAGTTTTGTCTATCTGTTGGTTAGCTTTCAGGACTGCTTTGAGTGAGGGGGAGCTGATTGAGCTGTGAGAGGAAGAGTTCTTTGACAGATTCAAAAAGTTTGACCAGATATGTGTCTTTGCTGGTTTTCATGACAGATTTAGTGTGGTTCTCTCAGACAGTAGAATGTCACTTAATTCTTAAGTCTATAAGTCAGTGATTCTATAATCCAGTCAGAATCTTTCCTTTAGTATTTTTTCGGAGAACTGGATTAATTGTAAAAGGTATATCTTCCTACATTGTTAATGATTCTAGTTCAGGCCAAAACTTGTGCACCGGGAACTCCACCGCAGGCTGATGGACCCCGATGGTCCTCATCACCAATCTGTAGTGCAGTGGCTCCACCACATTCACGCAGTGAAGCCACACATCTCGTCCGGCAAAGGCAAGGGCGCCGACCACCGAAGGCTGACCCTCCTGGCCCTCCTCTGTGTAAGGTGTCCACCGTACATGCAAAAAATAGAAAGTCGCATCAGCATCATCATCATATAAGAATTACATTTAATTAAAGAGTCTGAATTTAGAAGTATACCGAGGTGAATGGTAGATTGCCCAGGTCGTCCTGCAGCTCTCGGATCTGTCGTCTCAGGGCTGTAGTCTCCCGAGGTGCTATCCACCTCCGTGCGATCGACAGGAGCCCAGGACGGGTCTCCTCGCCTCTGCCCAACCCCCGTAGGCGTACGTAGGCCCACACCTGCATCACAGCATCATGTCAGCATTTAGGAAGCATATAGGATTGCATAATTAAGTCTAGGGTAAGAGTCGTACCTGGAGTAAGGGGGAGAAGCCCCCGAGCATCGTTCGACGAGCCATCGAACTCAGCGTGTCAAAGAGGAAGGCGAGAACTACTGCTCCCCACGCGTAGTCAGCCACGTGGCTCAGCTCCTCGAGGAATGGAAGGAACCGGCAGCTCATCACGTCCGCTCTGGTGGAGAAGAGGAGTCGCCCGGACATCAGCATCAGGAACCACCTCAGCACTCTGTCCGCCTCCGCTCCCGGCCCTACAGCTACTCTCGGCCGCGCCAGCTCCACTAACTGCTGCAAGTGCTCCTCCGACTGCTCACTGACTATAACTCCCGCCCGTCATAATCCCAGGCTGTCCTAGAGACTAGCCCGGGGTAGGAGAGTCGACTGCCTCTCAGGGCGCCGTAGCTCTAAGCGCAGCAATCCCCGAGCCATCGCCCGGTAGTCGGGAAAGGTAGTCCCGCTAACCGGTGACCCGTGCACTCGAAGGCCAGTGAGCTTGGCCACGTCCTCTAGCGTGGGGACCATATGGCCACACGGGAAGAGGAATGTCTGACTCACTGGGTCCCAACAGTCGTGCAGGGCGTAGAGTAGAGCTGCGTCGAACCGACACACCTCGATGCTCAAGAATGGGGCGAACCCCATGGCAGCCAACCGCTCCCTCTAGAAGTCCGGCAGTGCTAAGTACACTGCGCGGACCTACAGCCACGAGGTGCGGGTCCTGCGCTTTCCCTGCATTCATTTCATTCATTTTAGATGCATTTTAGTAATTTAGTTAAAGTATTTTTGTTTCATATGAATAAAACCATGAAGGATTAAATCTCTGTTAGAAGAGCGGTTCCCCACAGGCTGCTCGTCCCATTGAATGGTCACATATGCACCATTTTACTTCCTGGATTCTGTGTTTCAAACGGGCTAGCATGGGCCGTTCCTATCTTAAACGGGTGAGCTTGCACCGTTCTTTCCTCATGCCTCTTAGTGTCAAACCGCCACTCCTGGGCCGCAGGGGGGTTGGGCGGTCCTATAGGAACCACATTGTTCTTCGTTGATTGAGTGTTGAACGGACCAATGTGGCCCGTTTGTTGTTTGTACGGTGACCCCCTAGCCGTCCTTACTTGGTTCGTGTAGATTCTAAGAAATCAACTTAGAACAATTAAAAATAAAAGAATTAAAGCATGCACGAGGTGCTAATAAGGAGAGTGATCGCCAGAGACGCGAGGGCCTCAAAGGATATAAGAAATAATAAAAGGGAGGGATCGCGAAAAATACCTCAAAAGGCGGGGGAGATTGTGAGTGTACCTTCTCTTCCGATCGGCCGGCCGATGAAGAGAGTTTTCCTTGATTGACTACCCTTGCAAAATTAACAAACACCAATAAACAAACATGGATTAGAAACCAAGATGTGTAGCATCAAATCCAAATGTAAATATGGACATAGAAAGCATGGATATGGACACACCTTATTGGTGTTTGGCCTTTAAACCCCTATGCAAAAGGGTAGGTAAAAGATGATGTATGATATGAAAGAAACTAAAAATATGTGCAAGTGTTGCACTAGAGGAGGGAGGTTCTCAACATAGTTGAGAAGTAAACAAGAGGCTACGATATGATGCATGCATGCTGTTAACACAATAAAAATAAAACAAAGAAACAGAGGAGCAAAAGGCAATAGGAGGAGTCTGGGCAATTTTCCTGTATGTTGGCTTTGATATGCGTTCGGGAGGAAGACTCTGTCGGATGAAACCGTGAAGTGTAGGAGAGCTTCCTCCTGCAGCCAAGCAATCAGCAGCAATTCTCTGTAAAAAAAGAAGAAGAAGAAAAAAATCTCCTTCGACAGAGCCGTAGGGCTCTATTTATAGGGAAGATTGGAGGGGTTTAAGTCCCACAACAATTAGGATAGCTTGGTTTAGCAAGAGATAAACATTGGAAGGAGTCCCTCCTGCCATGGAAAGTCATTCCGAAGTTAAAAGGGGCCCAAAACGAGGAAAGAAGGCGGTTCTGGGAAAATTCGGAATTCAACAACAAAAGACGACCTGGAGCCGGTCGCTTCTTAAAATGACGCTCGCGGAGGAAACATCATTTTAAAAATTAACGACTCGCAAAGGGACGTTATTTATAATTTAACACGAATCCCGGTAGGATCCAAACTCTCAAAATATAGCAATGAAAAAGACGACCGACTAGGGGGCGTTAATTGAAAATAACGCCTTGCACAGGGGCGTTAATCAAAATGATAAAAGCCAAAAAGAATGGACGACCGGGGATTCGGGCGTCAATTTAATTGACGTCCGATTCAAGGTCGTTAATTCAAAATATTCAAAATAGGGCCATTTTTCATTTCCTAATATTATTTTCTCATTTTTTAGGTGGAGGTGCATCTCACTGTGTTGATTCCAATTACTATTTTTTTGTATTTTTCTGACACCCGGAAGGCCACCAAATCACCTCTGGAAGAGGGTTTAAAAATAATATTAAAATATTCAAATTGAAATTGACGTCTTCTCAAATGTCGTTATTTTCATTTTTTTAATTTTTATTTTATTAAAAATCAAAATAACGTCTCTTGTTAAGTCGTTAATTCATAAAAAATTCTAAAAAATTCTCAGAAAAATCTAGAAAAATTAGAAAATGAGTGGAATTGACGCCTAATGGCAGTGGCGTCAGTTTTTTTAAATTATTTTCTTAAATTTTCTTAAAATAAAATGATGCCTCCTTATGCCGTTAATTCTGAAAAATTCATAAAAATAGAGAAAAATGCCCAGAAAATTCAAAAAAATAGGAAAAAATAAGAAAAGGGAGGGAAAAGGGAGAAATCCAAGAAAAGTGAGAAAAATCACTCAAACAAAGTTAATTTGAGGGTCAAATTGGGGCATTACAAGGTAATATGAGATGTACTCACGGTAACGTCAATTTTGGCGAGTCTACAGCTGTCCCGCCTTGGCGTCTACTTTACAAGGGAGCAGAGCGAACTGAAAAGTAGATACCAAGGTGTGATGAGACACGCAATCAACATCACTTGATGAGAATTAAATCAAAAGCTCGAGATGAAGCAATCTCAGGAAATTCAATGAAATCAACGATGTTTGGATAAAAAAGGGAGTGTGCACGCGGGCACGAAGGAGAATGATCAACTTCCAGCGCGGTGGAAGTACCCCCAGGTCACAAACCTGTAGGTTTCACCATTGGGGAGCGGTTATCAGCGAGTGTGGATGTGCTGTAGCCAAGGTGGATCAAGGGAAACAATTAAAATAAGAGGATAGAAATCCAAACAAGGAGGTTTCGAGAAAATGACCCAAAACAGCGACAAAACGAACTGAGGATTCCCTTCAGCAATGAATATCTCAAATCTGGAAAGATTAAGATCAATTTGACTCTCCAAATCAGCTTATCAGAATGATTTTTTAATATTGATTCAAAGTCCTATATGAATGCATGCTGGGTTTAAAGGAAAAAGTAAAACAAATGAAAATATAAGATAATCAAGGATAATATTGTTAAGCTGCCCAGACTGGGTCAAGAAACTGATTTCGCGAGCTGATACTAAGTCGAAGCCCGTTTATCCACGCACCAACTCGTAAAAGGGAACCATCGTCCCCAGTCTCGGACGGCTCAACGGCCTATCCGTATGACTAAGACTCCTCTGGAACCATCATTATTTTTGATGAAGGGGAACTCAAATTCCAGATTTACCCAAGCCGCAAGGTCCTTGATATAATCTAGTAGCGTATGTAACATATAGTAAGAATCCATACATGAAGATGGTGATAGCAATAAGCATAAGGGAATTGGGAGATGAGATGCAAACACCGTGGGACTTGGATGATGATGCCAAGTTGGTGGGACCAAGAGCTTCTTTCCTGTGCTCAAAACTTCATTAGCCAAAATATAAGGAAGATAACAAGCAATGAATATGGCATTTAAGCATAGCAAGCATAGCATGAAACATAGCATTAATAGCAATCACAACATAGTCATCAAAGCAACCAAAGCTTGGTGTGGATAGCATTCAAGCATGTATTAGCAAGGCGAAGCATGTTTAGCATGAATAGCATGAGTTAAATCATAGCATTGCAAAGCATCATTGTTTATTGTTTTGTCATGAGGATGACAATCTTGGCATGTGAGATTGAGATTGGATGATCAGAATCAAGTAATGCCCAGTGGCAAAGTGATTAAGTGAAATCAGCAGGAGTTTACTAAAAGATTTTAGAAATGAACGATCAGTTAATGCCTAGCAAATCATGAAGATGTGATCATTGTGAATATGGGGAGAATCAAAAGGTAGATGACAATGAATGGAGAGGACTCATCCCGTGCTCTTGGTCCTTACAAAATTCTTGTTCCTGCATAAAATACCATCAGAAAAATACAATGCAATTTTTTGGATTTTGGAATATGCAAGTTTTTGTGGGTTTTGAAAAAGATATTCAATTTTTATGGATTTTGGAAAATATGTGAATTTTTTATGGATTTTTTTTAGAAAATATTTGTATTTTTTTTTTTGAATTTTGGTTTTGACTTTGTTAATGCAGCATCAAAGGGTGTTTTTGAACCACTAGCTAGGGGTCCTTGTTCCTTCCCCTTTCGCTAAAAACTACCCAAAGCCGGGCGTGCATTGAAGGTGGCGCCCTACGACCGGCTACCCTTGTATAACGATGCCCCTACCAAGGCCATACCCGAGAAACATTCGATCTTAGAGGGAGAAGAGAAGAATAATTGAGGATAAGCTTTATGCAGGATGAGAGATGTCGGGACTTAAATTCCTTCCAAGGTTTTTCCCCTCAAAGAGGTAGTCTGTTGTGCCGGAGCTTTGTGCCTTTGATTTTTAGACACTTGACATGCATACGACCAGGGTTTTACCTTCGGGGACTTTGCCACTCTTGTCATGCCACAATTCATATGTTTGAATTTTTTTTTCAAAATTTTGACTTGATTTTCATAATAGCCCTTTTGGCTAGATGTATCATGAAATTTGATTTTAGTTTGGGTCAAGACTGCCCCTATTCGAGACTTCTCTCGTATTGGTGATTACCTAGGTTGGTCATCACATCCGTTAACCTCTTGCACCTGCATCTGGCCGAGTAAAGAAGAGAAAAGACTTTCAGATATACTCATGGCATGGCCAAAGTAGCAACGGTGTTTAACTAAAGGAGCCGGCTAAGGATGCCGTGAAGTGTGTGCGATACCGAGCTAAGGGTTGCTCTTAACAAGCGGGGAGAGAATGTTGAATTCCCAGCGCGGGGTTCTTATTAACCAAAGGTGCTGCATAGCAAGCCTAAAGACTCTTTTGATGATGCTTTAGTTAAACAAAAGCCTAAGATAAAGGTTTAAAACACCACTTTTAATCTTGTTAAGAAGCACTTGATTTTGAAAATCATGCGTGAAGTAATGAGAAAATGATATCATAAAAATGTATACTTACGCCAATATGTTACCTTGCGACCTTTCTTGAAATAATTGTTGGGTTTGGTGCAAGGATTCAGAGGGGGGGTGAATGAATCTGACTTTTAAAAACCTTCTCCCAATTAAAACTAGAATAATAACAAGACAGATTGACAATCTGAAGCTCAACTGGAATTTCGCTCTCTTGACAGATTAAAATATTTTTAAGAAAACTAATCAACACTTCTGCTCAGCCAAAAGCCAAACGCTTAGAGCGCCCCTATGCATTCATCTAGCGGAAGCACAAATGAACAAAACAAACCACAATGCACAATGGGTTTTTTAGGTGGTTCGGTCCTCCAGACCTACATCCACCCCACACTCAAACCGAGTGTGGCTTCCACTAGCTCACGCTAGAAACAGCAGACTCAGTCTGCAACAAACGCTGCCAAACAGCTTGACCAGGGGAACAACCTCCCCTCTTCCTCCCAACCGGAGGGAACCACTAGTGACACCAGTCACTAGCAAACCAGAGACACAAGGTCTCTCTTCCTCCAGACCTGGAGGGAACCCCTGGACTTGAATCCACAAGCCCAGAACCGGAGACAAGTCTCCCTTCCTCCAAACCGGAGGGAAACCTAGAGACCCAAGTCTCTCTTCCTCTTAACCCCAGAGGGAAACACAACCAGAGATAAATCTCCCTTCCTCCAACCCGGAGGGAACCCACAAGCAGCCCACCTGCTGCTTGCAACCGGAGGTATCAATCTCCCTTCTCCTGAACTAACAGGAGGAACCCACAAGTGACTCCAGCCACTTGGAAACCAGAGACACACTGTCTCTCTACCTCCACACACGGAGGGTACCAACCACAAGTAGCACCCAGCTACTTGCAACCCGAAGACACAAAGTCTCCCTTCTCCTGAACCCACAGGAGGAACCCCGACCTCTCTACAGAGGATCGAAAATACAGTAAATGGATAAAAACAAAAACGAAACCAGCAACAGAAGGCTGAAAAGATAAAAACAAATGTGGCTCTCGCAGGAGCTGGCTGGCCTGGATTTGATCCACGGTTCAGCAGGAACAGATCTTCTGTTGAAGCTTCTATCACTCTAGCTCTCTCTTCTTTTCTATTCTTCTTCCTCTTCTTCCCTTCACACTCTGCTATCTCGATCTCTTACCCACTCTCTCTTTCTTTCTCTTCCTCACTCTCTTTCTCTTCTTCTTTTCTTTTTCTTCTTCTCTGGATCGTGGCTCTCTGTATTGGCTTCTCTTCTTGCCAATTCGATCACCTTCATCTGTGGACGAAGGTCTCATATATATAGCAGCAACAGCAGCATCAGCCACGACGTGTGACCTCCACATTTCCAGCCCTAATCGGACCACGTGGCAGTCTCTCAGCAGGCTTCATTCCAGCCTCGGATCACGTGCTGCCCAGGTGTGTGGAATGTTCTTCCTCGGATCTGCAAGGAGATGAAAATCATTAAAGCTGAGGGCCATAGGAACTAAAGCTGCACGAAGTATGTAATAGAGATACTAGATGCACTGAGAACGACACGAAGAAGATGAAAACAACACGAGGTAATAAGAAGAACGACACGAGATACATTGTGACAGAACAGACACAACGAAGAGACCGACACGAAGTGAAACAAGAATGACACGAAATGTCAACAAGGAGAACGTTACGAGATACATACGATGACAAAGGCACGAAGTAAAGAAAACGACACGTTGCAAACAAGCAAGACATGAGGTCTACGTAAAGCAACACGAAGTGTGGTCAAATCAAGAACGACACGAGGTGGTGACACAGAAAGCAACACGAAGACATGAAACAACACTTAAGACGAAGTTGACATGGAGTGAAAATGACACGAGGTCTGGGAGACACGACACAAAGTCACAAGAACGACAGTAACCAACACGAAGTGTGGTTACGAAACATGAACGACACGAAGTGTGAAAACATGACACGAAGTCACAAGAAGAACAGTAACCAACACGAAGTGTGGTTACAGAACAAAAACGACACGAGGTCACAAGACAAACGACACGAAGTCCAAAGGTGACAAAACAGATACTACAAAGAGAACGACACGAGGTAGAAAGAAAACAACACGAAGTAAATCAATAACGACACGAAGTGTTACTGTAACAACAAACACTACGAAGTTACGAATACAAAAAGCAACACGGAGACATAGAGAAGTAAAACCGACACGAAGTGTGGTTACAAAAATAAAAGGACACGAGGTATAGGAAGAACAACACGACCACGGAAAAGAGTTGACACGGAGTGTGGTCAAGGCGAGAAAGACACTAAGTCAAAAACGAAAGACCAACACTCAGACAGAAACATAAAAACAACACGGAGACGTAGACACTAAAACAACACGAAAATGAAGACAAGGGAAACGACATGAAGTCTAACCTCATACAAACTTTCCTGTCACGCATGGAAATCAACACGAAGTGTTGTATACTCATACAACACGAGATCTTTTCGTGTTAGTGAGGGGAAACAACACGAAGACTCAAGTACAGAAACAGCACGAAGATGATGTACAATCTGATGTACAGACATGAAGAACAGTCCAAGGTATAGACTTGCACGAGCAAGCTACAGTGCCAAAGTATAGACTTCACGCTGTACAGACTACATGACCAGTGCATGATTGTACTTGACGATGTGAACACTTAGCCTATGCAGACCAATGTACAGACTTTGGCGAAGCAAAAGGCTGTATAGACTTGGGGACCCAAAGCCATTGTATAGACTTTGTCTAAGACAAGGCATGAACTGACGTTGTATATACTTAGCCAATGCAAACCAGTCCGATGTATAGACTTTAAGGAAATGCATGCTACAGTGCAATGTCTAGACTTGCGATGTGTTCGCCAAATGCACACTACAGTCCAATGTATGGACTTGGACGAATGATGCATGTGCAGTGAATAGACTTAGGGCATAAACCCCACGATGCACTGTATAGACTATGCACATAACATAAGTCTAACATAAACAATATATCAGTTGTACCAGTCACAGTCATGATGCAATCATCAAGGCACAATGTCATGAAAACACTATATCATTGCTATCATCAAAATACAATATCAATCATCAAAATCACAGCAATGAATGCTTTATGCATCAGTTTAACATGTAACAAGACTGAACATCAATTATGTTAATCTAAACTGAGCAGCAAGATGACTGAACATTTGATTAACTCACATCAACAACCAATCATCAAAGCCATCATTAAAACCATCATCAAAACCAAAACCACATGCATGGGCACAACAATCTCCCCCTTTTTGATGATGGCAACACTTTCAATACATTGAGTCATTCTATTGAGTCATTCTGATGATGTGAGGTAATCTGAAGACTCAAATTATTCTCCCCCTTTGACTTCATCAAAAAGAAAAATAATTTGAGAAATTATAGCATGTATAAAAGTTCAGTCAATTTCTCCCCCTAAATAAAAGCTCCCCCTTTGAGAAGGAATATGAACCGATAACACAGGTAGAAAAGGTAGGAGGATCACTTGATAACAGCTGAATCATAGGTTCAGAAAGGAAGCATGATTATAACCAACTGTTTAGAGTATAAGAATCACCACTCATACAATTTTCAAAAATTCAGGTTTAATCAGTGATAAATCTAGAGTAAAACACCTGACCCCTGAGAAAGAGTTTTAGATTCCATTTATAGCAATGAATCTAGGGCACATGGTATTAATAGATAAGTCTGAAATAATACCCTTTTGTGTTTAAACAAGGAAATTCAAGAGAGGCAACTTGAATATGTATTGATAAAAATAATTTTCACTCATTGACTTTTGATTTTTCGAAGGGTTACAGCAGTTTGATTTTCAATTTTTTTTTTTTTTTGAAACTGAACTAAGTAAATAGATCAGTGGCATTTATGCTGTTGACATTAGGTGTACACCTTGATCAGAGGCCGGTACCCCTAGTTACTAGGCATAAACTACTAGACCTATTTCAGATCAAAACCCACCAAGAATAGTCTTCACTTTTGACATTAAGGGTACACCTTGATCAGAGGCCAGTACCCTCAGTTACTTGGTGAGGACTCCCCCTATGGATTTGACCCTATGAACAGAGATATTCTGAATCACCTCATGACATGTGAAATCTCCTACTTCTTTTGAGGAGTTCACAATTTCTCAGTGCAATCAGCCATTGCTCTGTCACTATGTTCAGTTCATAACATTAATGATCTTGTTTACTGCTGCCCTTAATTCTTTTAGAGTGATTGATTAAAAAACATTACACACTCTTGTTCACATGTTCTAAACATTTCCAGATTAACACATTTAGGCATTAAAAAAACCTTTTTCTATTTTAGCCATGAGACAAAGATTAAGAGCTATAAAAGTTTTCTTTTATCTCAATTTCTGAAGTGCAGACACTTAACTCTCCAATTTATAAAGGTTAAACCTTAGGTTCTTTTCAATTTGTAAGAGTGATTCTTATAAGTGAACAATTGCAATAATCATCATTCAATGTACTAAACCAGATGCAAAGCTGTTGTTTAGTGAAAATGATGAGGAAAAGATAGCAATTGGCAATATGGTCCAATGACATCTGATGTCAAAAGAGTATGAATCATTTGAATGAGAACACTGGGAAGTGAAAAGGATTCAATGAATTGAATAGAACTCTCAGCTCCCCCTGACATCATGAAGCAAGAGATATGCTATGCAACATACTGTCCTACATGCAGACAAGACCCATGGTACTAGGCGGAGGACCTGGTCTCAAAGACCATCTCACACATGGTAGGAACCTCCGGGCAGATTTCCCTGCCTTTTAGTAACATACCATTTGATATACCAGGGTTAACAAGGACGATGCAACATAAAGCAGTCCTTCATGCATTGAACAACTTCAATGACAGTCATGCTAATGATGTATGCAGACATAAGACACATGCATAGACTGTGTACACTAAATGAACCATTCACACATAGTCCAGGTATGCATTTAAATACAAGCATGCAATGCATTGACACAAAGCATATATAGTGCATCAACTGAATATGCTTAACGAAGCATTCAATTTCAGTTCAATCATATAGCAAGAGAAGAGCATCAGATATATGCAAAAATGAATTCAATAGCTGAGTCTGGAATATAGACTGATCAGCTAGACATGGAGAGATCATCAACAATCAATCAAGCAAATCAACATGAAGCACACATTTTTTTTTTCATGCTCACAGTTTCAGATAATGGAATTTAAAACATATTTCAGAACTGACCTGAAAAGTTCAATCATGGGGTTTTTTTCATTCTTGAGCGCCTTGGTTAACCCCCTTTTATTTCTCCCTCCAAGGCACACTTGCAAGATATTTGATCATCTTGATCCTGTAGGGACCCAAGTAGCTTTGGGTCCTGCGTTAGCCCTAACAGGTTTTCTAAACATTTTCATAGCAACATTATCATCAAATTTTATCAGTGAACAGTCATCCATAGAATGTCCAAATTTTCCACAGTATCTACATGAACTGGCTGGTTTTTGGTTCTTATGATACATGTTAACAGCAGGGTGATGTTTATAAGCATGTTCATAAGATTTTCTGTTATATGTATGAACAGTTTGATGCTTGTTCTTAACCATCCAACATTCAGCAGATTTATGGCCTGGCTTCCCACAGTTATAGCATGAAATTTTCACAAAAGTTTTTGCAGGGAATTTGACAAAATGGGGTTTAACATAATTCTTTTGAACATACCAACAGTCCTTGACTGTATGCCCATTTTTCCCACAGTGGGAGCATGCAAAAGAATTTCTTCTATGAAAACCATTTTTACCCCAAGTAGATCTAAACCAGCACTCAGCAGCCTTGTGCCCAGGCTTATTACAGTTGAAGCACACGATGTGCTGACTAGAATTGTGTTTAGATCCATATGGATCATAAAAGTGCATGGAAGACTTGGCATGTAGTTTATTATCTTCTTTCATGATAAAACATTCATTCATGAGATGAGCATGCTTCCCACAATAATAACATGAGGCATCAGGCTTCCTAGCAACATGGTTTCTATCAAAAGAATTTCTAGAATGTAAAGTTCCACTACCATGCTCATCCTTAATCATCAATCCACAGTCCTCCATTATGTGACCTCCTTTCCCACAATAATAACATGACCCCTTTGTAGTATGAGTGTATGTGAGATCATGTGAATTGTGTGTAGCCCTTTTTATAGCAACAGGAGTGCCTTTTTCCTTTTTCTGTGAGTTTTCACCGTTTTTCTGTTTTGGAGTTTGTTCCACAGTTTTGGGTTTCACAGTTGATTTTTGTGCAGTGAATTGAAAGACAGAAGGAGCAGAGGTTGTGTTCTGATTGGTGGCTTTGACAAAAACCGTAGATGTTTCATTCCCATTACTCCTTTTATTTGTCGGACTATAGCCCAGTCCTTTTCTCTCAAAGTTATCACTCTTTCCAAGAAGCTTATTCAGATTGTCCTTTCCTTTGACAAATTTTGATAGAGAATTTTTCAAATCTTTAATCTCAGAATTCAAATCAGCAATTTTAGCCTCATATTTGGACAGATCTGTTTCACAGGAAATGACTTGTTGATGCAAGGCATCATTCAGACTCTTGAGTTTTTCAACTTCCTGTTTTAATTCTATTTCCTTGTCAGTTTTAGATAAGGACTTGTAAAGATCATCAACTTCTTGTTGAAGGGATGTGATAGTAAGCTCATATCCAGCTATTTTCTGTTCACTGCAACTGACATTTCCATTTAACATTAAGTTGATGGTTTTTAGACTCTCAATTTCTTGTTCAGCATTCATCAACCTATCAGAATTATCCACACTCACACACTTGCCTTTTTCAACCGTCATTAGCCTATTTGTCAGCTGGGTGTTTAGATGTTTCAACTTATTGATTTCCTCTTTCAGTTTACTGTTCTGCTCTAGGAGATCAGTATCAAGCACCCATTCATCTATTGAAAACTGACATTCATAAAACATTTCTTGTTGTTTTTCAGATTGAAATTTGTCAAGATTTTTCTGAATATCTGAATTCATTGTTCTTTCAGCCTCCAATTTCTCAGAGATCAAACCATTTTTCTTTTCAAGGTACATTGATCTATGTTCAAATTCTTTGGATTGGTTTTTGAGTTTTTCATTCTCAGATTTCAATTCTTCCAATTCAGAATTGATACACTCTAAATCTCTCACCAATCTTTCGTTTGGAACAGCGTCATTGTTCTGAGTCTGATCAATGAAGCTAAGCCTTTCCTTTAGTTCAACAATTTCACAAACAAGCTTTTGACTCTCCTCTTTGTGTAGACCAATTTGTTTCATAAAAGTTTGTTTTTCAGATTTCAAATGATCTAGATCTGTAGTAATAGAGTCAAAGTCTTGTAGTTGTCTTCTTAAGATTTCATTTTCAGTTTTCAGAGTTTCAAGTTTTTCACCTCCTAGATTTTCCAACTTCTTTTTCAGACTTTTATATTTCTTCCCTAGTTTCTTACGGGATCTTAACAGATTCGCATAGGCATCTTCCCAATCGTCTAATGAAAAATTCTCGAAAGGGTTTACCTCCTCATCATCACGTTCTTCGGATTCATCTTGATCACTACCATGGTTGCTCTCGTCAGCCATCAGACCGTTGTCGACATTTCCCTTCTGAGCAAGCTTCAGCTCATCCATAATGTCCTTGGTAGACCTGCAATCATGAATACAAGACCATAAGGCTCTGTCAATAGCAGCTCTCATCAGGTTAAAGGCCTTCTGATTTTCTTCATATTTTGACTTGTGACTTTTAGTCCATTTGGACTTTTCCTTTGGCAATCTGTGGGGACCTTGTGAAATTAACTTCCACAGATCCGGATTAATCATTTTCACATAATTGTGAAGACTGCTAATCCATGAGTTAAAATCAGAGCCATTGAAAACCGGTGGAGAACCCATTGAGTAAATCCGTAAACAGATTAATGAAGCAAAGGGTAGAAACAAATAAGCATAAGGGACACCAGGATCCTCTGCAGATCGTTGGATCTGAACGATCAGAGAATCGCTCTGATACCAATTGTTGGGTTTGGTGCAAGGATTCAGAGGGGGGGTGAATGAATCTGACTTTTAAAAACCTTCTCCCAATTAAAACTAGAATAATAACAAGACAGATTCGACAATCTGAAGCTCAACTGGAATTTCGCTCTCTTGACAGATTAAAATATTTTTAAGAAAACTAATCAACACTTCTGCTCAGCCAAAAGCCAAACGCTTAGAGCGCCCCTATGCATTCATCTAGCGGAAGCACAAATGAACAAAACAAACCACAATGCACAAGGGGTTTTTTAGGTGGTTCGGTCCTCCAGACCTACATCCACCCCACACTCAAACCGAGTGTGGCTTCCACTAGCTCACGCTAGAAACAGCAGACTCAGTCTGCAACAAACGCTGCCAAACAGCTTGACCAGGGGAACAACCTCCCCTCTTCCTCCCAACCGGAGGGAACCACTAGTGACACCAGTCACTAGCAAACCAGAGACACAAGGTCTCTCTTCCTCCAGACCTGGAGGGAACCCCTGGACTTGAATCCACAAGCCCAGAACCGGAGACAAGTCTCCCTTCCTCCAAACCGGAGGGAAACCTAGAGACCCAAGTCTCTCTTTCTCTGAACCCCAGAGGGAAACACAACCGGAGATAAATCTCCCTTCCTCCAACCCGGAGGGAACCCACAAGCAGCCCACCTGCTGCTTGCAACCGGAGGTATCAATCTCCCTTCTCCTGAACTAACAGGAGGAACCCACAAGTGACTCCAGCCACTTGGAAACCAGAGACACACTGTCTCTCTACCTCCACACACGGAGGGTACCAACCACAAGTAGCACCCAGCTACTTGCAACCCGAAGACACAAAGTCTCCCTTCTCCTGAACCCACAGGAGGAACCCCGACCTCTCTACAGAGGATCGGAAATACAGTAAATGGATAAAAACAAAAACGAAACCAGCAACAGAAGGCTGAAAAGATAAAAACAAATGTGGCTCTCGCAGGAGCTGGCTGGCCTGGATTTGATCCACGGTTCAGCAGGAACAGATCTTCTGTTGAAGCTTCTATCACTCTAGCTCTCTCTTCTTTTCTATTCTTCTTCCTCTTCTTCCCTTCACACTCTGCTATCTCGATCTCTTACCCACTCTCTCTTTCTTTCTCTTCCTCACTCTCTTTCTCTTCTTCTTTTCTTTTTCTTCTTCTCTGGATCGTGGCTCTCTGTATTGGCTTCTCTTCTTGCCAATTCGATCACCTTCATCTGTGGACGAAGGTCTCATATATATAGCAGCAACAGCAGCATCAGCCACGACGTGTGACCTCCACATTTCCAGCCCTAATCGGACCACGTGGCAGTCTCTCAGCAGGCTTCATTCCAGCCTCGGATCACGTGCTGCCCAGGTGTGTGGAATGTTCTTCCTCGGATCTGCAAGGAGATGAAAATCATTAAAGCTGAGGGCCATAGGAACTAAAGCTGCACGAAGTATGTAATAGAGATACTAGATGCACTGAGAACGACACGAAGAAGATGAAAACAACACGAGGTAATAAGAAGAACGACACGAGATACATTGTGACAGAACAGACACAACGAAGAGACCGACACGAAGTGAAACAAGAATGACACGAAATGTCAACAAGGAGAACGTTACGAGATACATACGATGACAAAGGCACGAAGTAAAGAAAACGACACGTTGCAAACAAGCAAGACACGAGGTCTACGTAAAGCAACACGAAGTGTGGTCAAATCAAGAACGACACGAGGTGGTGACACAGAAAGCAACACGAAGACATGAAACAACACTTAAGACGAAGTTGACATGGAGTGAAAATGACACGAGGTCTGGGAGACACGACACAAAGTCACAAGAACGACAGTAACCAACACGAAGTGTGGTTACGAAACATGAACGACACGAAGTGTGAAAACATGACACGAAGTCACAAGAAGAACAGTAACCAACACGAAGTGTGGTTACAGAACAAAAACGACACGAGGTCACAAGACAAACGACACGAAGTCCAAAGGTGACAAAACAGATACTACAAAGAGAACGACACGAGGTAGAAAGAAAACAACACGAAGTAAATCAATAACGACACGAAGTGTTACTGTAACAACAAACACTACGAAGTTACGAATACAAAAAGCAACACGGAGACATAGAGAAGTAAAACCGACACGAAGTGTGGTTACAAAAATAAAAGGACACGAGGTATAGGAAGAACAACACGACCACGGAAAAGAGTTGACACGGAGTGTGGTCAAGGCGAGAAAGACACTAAGTCAAAAACGAAAGACCAACACTCAGACAGAAACATAAAAACAACACGGAGACGTAGACACTAAAACAACACGAAAATGAAGACAAGGGAAACGACATGAAGTCTAACCTCATACAAACTTTCCTGTCACGCATGGAAATCAACACGAAGTGTTGTATACTCATACAACACGAGATCTTTTCGTGTTAGTGAGGGGAAACAACACGAAGACTCAAGTACAGAAACAGCACGAAGATGATGTACAATCTGATGTACAGACATGAAGAACAGTCCAAGGTATAGACTTGCACGAGCAAGCTACAGTGCCAAAGTATAGACTTCACGCTGTACAGACTACATGACCAGTGCATGATTGTACTTGACGATGTGAACACTTAGCCTATGCAGACCAATGTACAGACTTTGGCGAAGCAAAAGGCTGTATAGACTTGGGGACCCAAAGCCATTGTATAGACTTTGTCTAAGACAAGGCATGAACTGACGTTGTATATACTTAGCCAATGCAAACCAGTCCGATGTATAGACTTTAAGGAAATGCATGCTACAGTGCAATGTCTAGACTTGCGATGTGTTCGCCAAATGCACACTACAGTCCAATGTATGGACTTGGACGAATGATGCATGTGCAGTGAATAGACTTAGGGCATAAACCCCACGATGCACTGTATAGACTATGCACATAACATAAGTCTAACATAAACAATATATCAGTTGTACCAGTCACAGTCATGATGCAATCATCAAGGCACAATGTCATGAAAACACTATATCATTGCTATCATCAAAATACAATATCAATCATCAAAACCACAGCAATGAATGCTTTATGCATCAGTTTAACATGTAACAAGGACTGAACATCAATTATGTTAATCTAAACTGAGCAGCAAGATGACTGAACATTTGATTAACTCACATCAACAACCAATCATCAAAGCCATCATTAAAACCATCATCAAAACCAAAACCACATGCATGGGCACAACAATAATTACCGTGAGAGGCGGGGTTCTTCATCGTGGGATAGTCCTCTTTTAGCGAATAAAAGGATTGGAAGCAAAGGATTTGGAAGTGGCTTAACAAGAAGGAGTGGTGCTCAGACCAGACTCAGACGAATAAAGAGAAAAGGAAGAGAGGCGAGGGCTAGAACTCCCTCACTAAGGCGCAGAGACCCTGATCACATAGAACAGTCTACAGAAGAAGCGGAGAATTAGAAGGAGGAGTGAGGACTAAAGCCTCGGAAGCAGTGGGAGAAAGGGCAGATGCCCGAGACAGTGGATGTGGAAGAAGTTGGGTCGGACCCGAGATCAGGAGGAATCAGAAGAAGAAATTGATAGATGGAAAGAGGCGGATCCGGAGGGTCTGGAGGTAGAGGAGGAGAATCATGATAGGAGGAAGAATCCGGAGAACGAGAATCTCGAGGGACGGGATGCCCTGGGAAGAAATAGGGAAAAAGATGATGGAAAAGGAAGAAAAAAATGAAGGATGTGATATCCCAGAGAAGCAGAAAGATGAATCAGAAGAAAGATGGAGGGTCCAGAGGTTCCGGAGGGAGAAGATAGAAAGGGGCACGATGCCCTGAAGGAAGATAGAGAGAATAAGATGGAGAATCCGGGGGTTCCGGAAGAGGAAGATACCATGGGACGCGATGCCCAAGGAGAAGAGAAAGATCCGGAGGTTCCCGAAGAGTGGAATAAGAAGGGGCGTCATACCCTAAGAGGAGGGATAAAACACCTGGAGGTTCTAGGGAAATAGCAGAAAAGGGGACACGATGCCCCGGGGAGAGTGGATTAGAAGAGGATGAAGATGAATAAGATGGAAATGCGGAAGATCCGGAGGTTCTGGAGGAATGGAATCAGAAGGGTCGAGATGCCCCAAAAGAAGATAGAAAGAATAAGATGGAGAATCCGAGGTTCCGGAGGGGGAAGATACCATGGGATGCAATGCCCAAGGAGAAGAGAAAGATCCGGAGGTTCCGGAGGAATGAGATGGAAAGGGGCGCGATGCCCAAGGGATAAAGAGAGGGGTGAAGGATCCGGAGGTTCCGGAGGAAGCAAATACCGAGGGACGCGATGCCCTGGGAGAATCAGCAAGAAGCCCAGAAGATCCGGACTTGAGAGTGTGTAGGGGCACGATGCCCAAAGAGCAAGATCCGGAGGTTCCGGAGGGGGAAGATACCATGGGACGCGATGCCCAAGGAGGACGGGAGAGAAATCCGGAGAGTGCGGATGCAAGAGTTGGAAAGGGGCGCGATGCCCTGAGGGAAGATTGGAGGGGGCACAATGCCCGGTGAGTGTAAGGGGACCTGGACATCCCAAAGATAGAGGCGGAAGATATAGGAAACGTGGGGGATCCGGAGGTTCCGGAAGGCGGGGAAGATACGGGTTTGGAAACCCGAGAAAGAAGAAGTGCATGTGGATGCAATTGAATGGATGCGATGAATGCATGGATGCAACAGAATGCATGAGATGCAAAGAATATGAAGAACATGAAGGGCGAGAGGATGAGATCCTCCTCCTTACCCCTGGAGTGGCCCATAAAGAAAATGCGATAGACAAGAATGTGGATGGCGTTTAATGGAAGGTGGGTAGAATAGTTGAAAACCCTTTGGCACCAAGATAACCGCCCCTCCATGGCAGTGAAAGTGTATAGCCAATCGGCCCAATGGATAAAGCAAGAGCCCATGATGAAGTTTCAACAATGAATGACCACTCCCTTGGGATAGGAAGCATCATGTTGCCCAGGGGTTGTGGCATATAGAGAGTGTTGAACAAAATGGTCATTCGCCCCTTGTATGGAAGAATGGGTTCAAGATTTGAAAGTTGGAACAAGGGGTGCCCTGCCCGGCCCTTGGGCACAAACTTACACGGCATCAAGGTTTGACATTCTTTCTTAGTGAGCAGTGGCGGGGACTTGGCCTCTTCGACTATGCTTGGCACAACAACCCGGATTGGTATCCGGCAAATAAACTCTTGCATCTTGAACAGCACGACCGTGGCCAAATCTTTCTTTTTCGGCACTTGATCATCTTCAGCACAAGTACTTACAGAAGGACACCCGTTCTGAGTAGTAAAGGGGGGTAAAGCGGAGGCGGAAGGTTCCATGGATGGTGGAGGTATAATGGAAGGTGTTGGAGAAAGGATGAGTGGAAATGGAGGTTCAAACACGTCAAGCTTCCCCCTTTGCTCGGAAGCAGTCGGGATTGGCTTGAGTGCAAAAAGGGGTGGATCCTGCTCAGTATTAGCCATGGGTGAGGGTGAAGGGTTAAGTAGTGGAATAGGAGTGGCTAGGTCAGGGGTTAAAGGTATAATGGAGGGCCGAAGTGGCGGTAATGGGAGGTTAATTGAGGAAGGTTCGGTGGTGGGTTTGCTGGAGGCCGGTGTTGTGGAGGTTGATGGTGGAGTTGACGGAAGTTTGGTGGAAGGCTCGACGGAGGCTGGTGTTATGAAGGTTGATGGCATAGTGGGAGGTATAAAAGAAGGGGTTTAGTGCGGAGGAAATGCCGCATGTGGCGAACGATGTTAGGGATAGAAGGTGACTCATGATGTGTCGTTGTGGGTGATTGAAGTATCGACCCATCATCGTAACACCAGTAAGTCTTAGAAACGGGGGTTGGATTGGGGATGGTGGCTTCGTCCTGAGCAAGGGGTTCATCAAGTGGTAGCGAAGGGAGAGGAAAGCGTAGGAAACTCGGAAGGGGTGCTTGCAGAGCTTCGTCGTATGCCGCCTCAAATTCTTCAATTGTCGGTTCTTCATTAGCAGGTTCAAGTGGACACCGTAGTGAAGGCGTGTATGTGGGTGGTGGAATGTAATGGTATTGTGTATGTGGGGAATGCAAGTGTGAATGCGTAGGCGGAGGCGGAGGGCCATATGAATGAACGGGTGAATGGGTGGAGGATGGACAGCATCCACTTGAACGTTGAAATCTACCGGCTCTTGCTTGCTTGCACTGTCGGTGCCGTAGTCGTCTCTCCTATCCTTCCAAGCTTTCTCCATCTTTGTAATGTCATTCAGAGCGGCGTGGAGGGGATTGACTGGAGTAGAAGGAGCAGGCCGTGGGCTCGTAACCCTCTTAAATTGTTCCTCCAACAAAGTGACTTTGTCGAGAAGAATTCGTTGGAGAGGTGTGACTTGAGCAACAGAGGGTTGGCAGGGCCTTGAAGCAGGGGCCGTATAAAAAGGCCGTGGAAGGGGATTAATGGGATGACCCATAGAAGAACCCGGATGGGCCGGGTTGCAAGGAATAAATGGGCCTTGGGGCCGTGGTGGAGGAGGAATAGAAGGAGGCGGGTATTGGATCACCAGAGGAGAAGTGTGAATAGGAGGAGATGGGTGATGGGCTACCCGAGTATGAATGTGAATAGAAGAGGGAAGTGGGTGATGGGCCACCCGCGTAGGATTGGAAGGAGGATGAGAGGAATGAGATGCACCCTCAACAACGGCCTTAAGGGCATGGATTTGTTGAGGGGTGAGATGATCTAATGCATGCAAGATCTGGGAGACCTTCTCATCATTGGGAGGAGACGGTCCCGTAGGAGTAGTGGCTCGCGATTGAATCGAGGGACCATGAGATTGGACATTGCCCATGGGTCGAGCAACGCCATAAGAATGAGGGCGTGGTCCCTTGAAAATATGGTGAGGAACATGTTGAAATTGAGGAGTATAGGATGTGCTAGGTTGTGCATCCTCATGAGTATAATTAAGATTGAACATGTTGTTTTGTCTACCAAGGTAAGCCATTATGCAATCAAACAAAACAATTTGCAAAGAAGCACCCAAGTGGGAATGGTTACCGTTGATTTTTATCTTTATTTGAACCTTGGTGAATTAATGATTTTATGCAAATTGGTGTGATCACTCAAGGGATGAACCTAGTTTCAAATGCTCTTTTTTCCAGTGCCAACTAGGTTGATTCTCACCATGAATGGGCCAACTAAAACTCGGAGACTTCAAAGGTACAACCTGCCCAAGCGTCTGTGAGGGAATCCACGTGTGCGGAGACTTATGGAGGCCTTGGTTTAGGAATTCACGGTCCAAAGAGACGGAATTCTCAATGGAGGATCCTTCCTTAACCAAGAGAGGGGTATGGCTCCTAGAAAGTGTGGGGAGAGGAGGTCTCTCGAACCAATGCAAATGGATGAATGCAAGCAGGTGATATCAAGCAGACAGTATCAACATCATCACAGAACAAAAACAAATGACGACCTGGGAAAGGTCGCTATATCAATAAATAGCGTCTGAGTGTCAGTCGCTAGTCACTGTGAAAAGTGCAGGCAGAGTAAAATAGCGCCTTAGGGTGAGGCGCTTTCTCTAGAATGGACGCCCGTGAGCAGGGGCGTCAAATAGCAATAATCAACGCAGATAAACAATGATAATAAAAATAACACTTTCCCGTAAGGCGCTATCCAAGTGAAAGACGCCTCTGACAGGGGCGTCAGAATGTAATGCTGAAGCAAAAGATGCCTTGGTGTGAGGCGTTATACTGACAAAAGACGCCTCTGAGAGGGGCGTTAATTACTTCAATACTTCAATGGCCACAGAGCTCAAACAGTGGAAAATACCGACAGGAATGAAAAACACTCACAATCACTGTGTAAAAATCGTGGCAATCAATAAAAACATGACAAGAGATATAGCATGCTCATCAACATTTTTTTTTATAGAGATGGATAAATGGAATTTCTAAAAATCTATCAAACTAACCAATCACATGGGGGAGAGTGCTACGTGGAGCACAAAGGGATGCGCACCGTGGGTGCAAAAGGGAGATGGCACACGTGGGTGCCCAAGGGGAAATGGTAATCAAAAGAAAAATAAAAGGAGTCCCACCGTGATCGCCAATTTGTGAATCATGGAAAATAATCCACTTTCAAGACTAAAAATAATAAGCATAAGCAATAAGAATGGAAAATAATCCACTTTCAAGACAAAAAATAATAAGCATAAGCAATAAGAAGAATAATGAAAAAGGGAGTAAAAGAGCACGTGGTGCTACCAAGGAGAGTGATCGCCAGAGGGGTTACCTCAATAAGGAGAAAAGATGATCGCGAATACCTGGTGATAATAGGATGCGGGATGGATGTGGTTCCTTCCTCCACCTTCTATTGGCCGGCCGACGAAGGGGGTTTTTCCTCTTTGATTACCTTTGAACAAAGAACAAACAAGTAAAAGGAAAGGAGATCAGCCAAACGTGAGTGTAGTATCAATCCAAAGATGAAAGATGATGATGATAGAAGAGCATAAAATATGCACCTTTCGTTTGTTTTTTTAAAACCCCTAGAGAATTAGGGAGAGGAGAGATGCAATAAAACTAATGCAAGGAAGAGGCTATACGATGATAAGATGAACAGACAATAATGGAGAGAAGAAAAGATCCCTACTGTTCCTGTAAACAGTAAAGGGAAGAAACTTTGCTTCGGATGGAGCAGCAGGAGGAAGCAGAAGAGAAATCAATCTCTCAATCTCGATCACTAGCACCCGTAAACCTCTGTAACAACCACAGCTCTGCTTCTCTCTGTGTCTCCCTAACCTCGCGCGAGATCAACCATGGGACTCTTTTATAGGGTAGAAAACACAGATAAACACAGATTTGGGAAGATAAGAATAGGCAGTGGTCGTTAACGGCAAGGACTCTAGTTCCCAGATCGAGCAAGGTGACCAAGAAAGGCAGGGAACTCTTCAGGAAAGGCGAGTTTAAGCAGGACACGAATGGGTGAGACACGATCTACCGAAGGGCATCAATTAAGAATTGATGACCTGCCCCAGGGCGTTAATTCAAAACACGACCAGGATCAAGGCGTCACTTCCTGGATTAAATTTTGGTAATAAAAGCCTTCTTTATTTGGAAATTACGAAAAGGCGCCTGAAGCAAAGGCGTTAAACAAAACACGCCCTATGGAAGGACGTTAATCATTGATTTTCAATCAGGGTGGGACTCGTAAAACACCAGGAATTGACGCCCGTACCTGCGGTCATCCTTTTTCAAGAACACGCCCCAGATTAGGTCGCTATTTAAAACACGCCCCTCTTTAAGTCGTGAATCACCAAAAAATGCAAGAATTAATCACAAAAACACACAAAAAATAGAAAAACTTTATATTATAGAAATATTGAAGTTCACTTGGGGGCGTTAACATAGTGACATGAGATTTGATCAACAAAGCATCAATTTTGGCGTGTCTACAGTTTGGTTCTATTGTTGTGTGATTTTGAACGGCTACCCCTGGGCCGTGTGTAGTTTGGGCGGCTCTATGTGAGCCGTATGGTTTTGTTTGTGCGGTTTTGTCTAAACCGCCTGGTGCGGACACCAGAGCACACGAGTGGCACGAGTCGGCGAGCCACCGGTACCGTATGCGGAGCACCACCTGAGCCACTTCGGCGTCCATCTGACTCGGAGACAGTCTGGAGACTCCCCCTTGAGTCTCGGCCTTTATCACATTTATTTGGACTTTATTTGTGTGTCATGTGTGTTTAATTAGTTTTATTCGGTTTGTAATTTGGATTGTAATAAGGGTTTATATGTAAAATGGGACAACCCGGGTCCCACGGCCCCCCATCCCTCCTCCCATTGATCCACCCCACCCCTAGGACCCATGTGGGGTCAGTCAACATTCTAATTGTGGGCTTCTAGAAGAGTGGTCCAAGTGGAGGACAAGTGGAGTTCAAAGTCAAGGTTGGCCACCAACCTTAACCCATAGTCAAGGGGGCGCCCCCCTCTCATTGTCACCTTATTTATTTTTCCTAAAATATGTATTAGAACTAATTAGTTCTATTCCTTTTTTTATTCCCCCAAACCCTAGATCTAGAGGTAGTTTGAGTCTTTTGGCAATTCATATAAATGCCTTATATTTCCCATTTATGAAGAATTAATGCATAAGAAATCTGGAATTTCCTTGGAGCAAGGCTGGTGCGCCCCTCTCTCTCTCTTCTCTCTCCCCCTTCAGCAGCTGGGAAGGTTGCCTTCTGAGGTGGGAAGCCTCACGTATCAGTTCCGGTGATCGCCGCTGCCGCCATCGTGCCGCCATCGCACCACCACGGTTGCCGCTGGTGTTCTGTCCATCTAGGATAGAGGTTCCACCCACGAATTGCTGCTCTCCACCCTGAGGTCTTCTTGAGCTGGGATTTTTAGGGTTTGTTCCAGAGGTGTCTCCCACATTCCAAAAAAATGGGTTGGTCTTTTATTTTCTGTTTCATATTTTTACATTTTCGTCCATTCTTTTGTTCCAGATCTGCCATGTTTCTATCTATAGTGACAGCAACCCTGATCTTCCCACCCTCGACCTATCTTTTGATTTTTTCTAGAGCTCGCAATTTTACGGGGGGTTCTGTCCACCATCCCCTCCACCCACGAATTTTAGTGGAATTTCTAAAGACGATCTCATATTTTATAAAAATAATCTTCAGATCCCCCCACAGTTCTGCCTACCAGTATCCAGATCCGACCCCCAGTCAATGTAAAATCCATAAAAAATCGAGACCTCCACCAATCCCTTCACAAGAATTATTTCTATTTTCCTCTCTTTCCCCTCCATAACTTTCATGAAGATCTAGAAGTCTGATTCGGAGTTTTGCTTTACGGTCAATGGCAGTTCTCAGGAAACTGCTCTGCTGTTCTGAGAGTTCGGGTACTATGCAACAGTAACTTCAAAAATAGTTTAAGGCCAGATCCATGCAGATCCAGTTCATCTCTTTGGTCCTAGATTAAAGGATTTCGAAAGAGCTTTCCAGCGGTACCTCTTGTGCCTCGGTCCGACATCAGGATTGATCGCAGCAGCCGATCTTGCCGGAGCAAGCGTCGAAAAATAGAAGCACAGTCCGTGGGCAGCAACTCCAATGCTTGGAGATCGGAGCCGATCGGTCACCGACTGGTTTTTTCGATCGACCGCCGTCCAGGGAGGCGCGCCACTAGGGGTCTCCATCACAGCGGGAGCCACCCCACCAGAGCCGGAGGATGGAGCGGTCTGTGGGCCCCACGGACCCGTAGATGGCGCTCTCCAGACAGCACCACAAACACGGGTTGGGCACCACCAGGCGACATCAAGATGCTGCCCGTCAACCCGATTGTCGTGACTCCCGGGCTCCACATGTGACCTGTTACCTCCCTGCGTGGAGTGGGTCAAACTTGTGTACTACGGTAAAATTTTGTTAACCGGGAGTCCGAGATTGGCCGAGGTTGTCTTCCCCACGCCGGGTGCGTGGAGGTACGATCGTAACTTCTTGGCATTACTTTGCTTAGCTAGTATATGATCATATGCCGCTACTGAGTGTGATAGGAACTAGCCCGTGAGTCCATGTCACCACTATCAGTGTGAGAGTGACCCGTCCCGTGGCTCGATCCGAGTCCGGAAGTGAGTCGACTACCCTTGAACTCTGCCGGTTCCTCAACCGTGCACGATCCGCATTTCCCTCGCTTGGGACGACGTGTGAGCTTGCGTTTCTGTTAGCGACGTATAGCCCATAGGAGCTCTTAGTGTCGGGCCTAGTGTCTCTCATGCTCGTATGTTGCTGGTCGTGTATGCATTTAGAGTCCGAGGTCCGCATCATATAGAGTCGGTCTCAAGATTTGGGATTATGGTATCCGTCATCGTGTCGGACCTAATGTCTCTCCAATCGTATGTTGCTGGTTGTGTGTGCATTTAGAGTCGAGGTCCATATCACTTAGAGTCGATCCCCGTGTCTGTCCCGCATCAGTTTGGTATCAGAGCGAGTCGAGTCTAGGGTAGTCATTGCATAAGTCTTGCATGCATCATGGTCTAAGTCGAGTCTAAGATCATCATTATTTTCAAAACAAAAAAAAAGAGTGTTTTAAAATTGCATTTCATCCCGATAATTCGGTATATTAAAAGGTGTTGTCCGAATGTTAGGCTACGCCTATCGGGAAGGCCGCACACTTGCGGGAGTGATCTTCAGATCGATTAACTCCGCTAAGTACCGTCTATTGGTGTCTAGGTGTAGTCGAGTCTCATTCCAACCTTGCATTGTCTAGTGTTTGTCTCTACGTGTCGGCCTGTCCAACATGTAGTTCTCCCAATTTCCCATGGATTCCCAATCACCCGGACAATATGGCCGTTGGTCTACCCATGGGCTTGGCAACCATCATCTCCCCTTCCGTAGGCCCGAAGCCTCAGATTTTTATGGCTCTAATGACCCGGGCGGCTACCTTAAGTGGGGCCGCCATGGAAAACTATTTTGAATGTTACACCATGTCCGATGCCATGCAAGTCAGTTTTGCCCAAGAGAGGCTTGTCCACAAAGCCGCCTGGAAATGGGAGAGCATTGAGCGCATGAGAGAGGTTAGGAGGCAAAGGCCCATCGAGTCGTGGCATGAGATGAAGGGTGAACTTAGGAAGGTCTACCTACCCGGCCCGGTCACCTCCAACCGACCCCACCCAATCACCCCCACCCAAGTGGGCCATAATTGGAGGCAATGCGCCGCGCATGTAGAAGAGCCTAGGTCCACGACTAAGCCGAGTTCATATGGGAGAGTCCATCACATCGCTCCTACTCCAAACCCCACCATTGCCGAACTCTTCCAAATCATTTTGGATAGAGTGGATAGGAGGTGTGCTAATATCGAGACCCTGGTTTCCCCTTCCCTACCCCCTAGACAGAATGGAGCCAAACATGAGCCTAAGGAGTTCGCAACCGGTAGCCCCAACCCGATGCCATCTAAGGTGCCATCCCAAGGCCCTCTCCCCATCATGATGGATCCTCTTCCCCCACCCACGAGAGCCCCATTGCCTAGATCCCCTGTCCGTCAGGAGGATAAGGGTCAGGACCCATTTATCATGGAGCATAGTGGGTCACGACAACAGTGTTATCGCCGCAGGGGTTCGGCCACTTTGCTGGATAGTGTCCCACTCAGACATCCCTCGCACTAGGGGACAAAAGGGTTGGAGAAGCCTCACTCTCCGATCTTTATTCGGAGCCATCTCAGCCAGAGCTACTCGTGTTTCTAACGGGAAAGCTACTCATAGCCAAGCCACTCATTAGTTGGCTTAGGACAGGTTTGGTCCCTGCCCCATCTTACTACCCATCCATGTACCCCGCAATACAAGTAGTGCCCGTCAACTCCTTCCACACAACGTTTCGGTCTAGTCAGCACATAGATACCTTGGAAGACCTTGTCCAGGTATTAGACTGCCAATTGAAGTTGACACATATGTTGGCCCCAGGCTTCGACCGACCCATAGATCGTAGCTTCACCCATTTCGCTTTGGGGTCCATTACCTCCGTGTACACCATGGGCCATATCACCACGGAGGTTCTTTTGTTCCTTCCCCTACCTCCCGAGCCTCACTTTAGTCCATTTGTCCCAAGGGAGGAATCCTATATCCTTTACACCGTCCCATCTCCCTTCATGAATGAAGGAGATCAACAACACCTTCTAGACTTCCACACATGGGACCTTGAGATGAGAAAATCCATATCGAGGGGTCACACATTCTTTGATCCCTTCGATCCCTTTCTTAGTGGGCCCCTTGGTCCACAATCTCCATTCCACCTCTTTAGGGGAGGCCACCATTACACCCCTTTCCCATGGGCCGGGCCATCGACACCCACCGAGTCCGTTCACGGGCGAGAGACACCCAACCCTCATGTCCCACCCAAACCTCCCAAATCCAAAGGACCGTCTTATGATTGTACCGACCCTCGGTCACACCTAGGCTATGCATGGCACACATTAGGATGTCCTGGACCACCTTGCATATGATTGGGTCGGACTAACTGTAGGGTTGTTTAGGGTCGTGTGTGCATTCCTGTGTTTTTCTTTTTGCTAAGCATGCTAGGAGTCTACATGACGACATCCATCGTCACATTGAGACCAGCAATGCACGGTATAAGGAGTTAGTTGATGCCCATCGACACCACCGAGAGTTCCAAGATGGTGAATATGTCATGATAAGGTAAGACCTGAACGGTTTTCCTCTGGAACCATAAAGAAATTGCAAGCTCGCGGAGCCGGTCCATTTAGAGTGTTGAAACGCGTTGGATCCAATGCGTATGTTGTAGACCTGCCCGAGGAATATGGTATAAGCTCTACTTTTAATGTATTAGATCTAGTTGCATATAGGGACCCAACGGTGATCCCTAGTGAGCCTTTCGAGCCATCCCCTCCCATTGAGAGTGATCCCACACCTGAGTGTCCACATCCAGCCCCTTTTCTACGGCAGCGAGAGCATATAGATCATATACTGGATGAGCAGGTGACAGTTACCAAGAGTAGATCCTACTTGCGCTACCTAGTGCGATGGAGAGGACGGCCCGCCACCGAGGATACGTGGATCACCCATGGAGAGTTGCAGCTAGATTGATCCGGACCTACTAGAGCGGTACCACAGTGATGTAGACCCTTACTCGACAGGGTCGAGTTTCTCCCACCCGGGGAGAATTGGTGCGGACACCAGAGCACATGAGCGGCACGTGTCGACGAGCCACCGGTACCGTACGCGGAGCACCACCCGAGCCACTTCGCGTCCATCTGGCTCGGAGACAGTCTGGAGACTCCCCCTTGAGTCTCGGCCTTTATCACATTTATTTAGACTTTATTTGTGTGTCATGTGTGTTTAATTAGTTTTATTCGGTTTGTAATTTGGATTGTAATAAGGGTTTATATGTAAATTGGGACCACCTGGGTCCCACGGGCCCCCCATCCCTCCTCCCATTGATCCACCTCACCCCTAGGACCCATGTGGGGTTAGTCAACATTCTAATTGTGGGCTTCTAGAAGAGTGGGCCAAGTGGGGGACAAGTGGAGTTCAAAGTCAAGGTTGGCCACCAACCTTAACCCATAGTCAAGGGGGCGCCCCCCTCTCATTGTCACCTTATTTATTTTTCCTAAATTATGTATTAGAACTAATTAGTTCTATTCCTTTTTTTTATTCCCCCAAACCCTAGATCTAGGGGTAGTTTGAGTCTTTTGGCAATTCATATAAATGCCTTGTATTTCCCATTTATGAAGAATTAATGCATAAGAAATCTGGAATTTCCTTGGAGCAAGGATGGTGCGCCCCTCTCTCTCTCTCCTCTCTCCCCCTTCAGCAGCTGGGAAGGTTGCCTTCTGAGGTGGGAAGCCACACGTATCAGTTCCGGTGATCACCGCCGCCGCCATCGGCCATCGCACCACCACGGTTGCCGTCGGTGTTCTATCCATCAAGGATAGAGGTTCCACCCACGAATTTCTGCTCTCCACCCAGAGGTCTTCTTGAGCTGGGATTTTTAGGGTGTGTTTCAGATATGTCTCCCACATTCCACAAAAATTGGTTGGTCTTTTAGCTTCCGTTTCATATTTTTACATTTTCGTCCATCCTTTTGTTCCAGATCTGTCAGGTTTCTATCTTCAGTGACAGCAACCCTAATCTTCCCACCCTCGACCCATCTTTTGATTTTTCTTAGAGCTCCCAATTTTACTGGGGGTTGTGTCCACCATCCCCTCCACCCACGAAGTTTAGTGGAATTTCTAAAGACCATCTTATATTTTCTAAAAATCCTCTTTAGATCCCCCCACAGTTCTACCTGCCAGTATCCAGATCCGACCCCTAGTAAGTGTAAAATTCATAACAAATCGATACCTTCACCAATCCCTTCACAAGAATTATTTCCGTTTTCCTCTCTTTTTCCTCCATAACTTTCATGAAGATCTCGAAGTCTGATTCGGAGGTTTGCTTTACGGTCAAAGGTAGTTCTCAGGAAACTGCTCTACTGTTCTGAGAGTTCGGGTACTTTGCAACAGAAACTTCAAAAATAGTTTAAGGCCAGATCCGTGTAGATCCAGTTCATCTCTTTGGTCTAAAATTGAAGGATTTCAAAAGAGATTTCCAGCGGTACCTCCTGTGCCTCGGTCCGACATCAGGATTGATCGCAGCAGCCGATCTCGCCGGAGTGCGCGTCGAAAAAATAGAAGCACAGTCCCTAGGCAGCAACTCCAACGCTTGGAGATCGGAGCCGATCGGTCACCGACCGGTGTTTTCGATCGACCGCCGTCCAGGGAGGCGTGCCACCAGGGGTCTCCATCACAGCGGGAGCCACCCCACCAGAGCCGGAGGTTGGAGCAGTCTGTGGGCCCCACAGACCCGTAGATCGCGCCGTCCGGACAGCACCACAAACGCGGGTTCGGCACCGCCGGGCGACATCAAGATGCTGCCCGTCAACCCAATTGTCGTGACTCCCGGGCCCCACATGTGACATGTTACCTCCCTGTGTGGAGTGGGTCAAACTTGTGTACTACGGTAAAATTTTGTTAACCTGGAGTCCGAGATTGGGCGGGGTTGTCTTCCCCACGTCGGGTGCGCAGAGGTACGATCGTAACTTCTTGGCATTACTTTGCTTAGCTAGTATATGATCATATGCCACTGCCGAGTGTGATAGGAACTAGCCCGTGAGTCCATGTCACCACTGTGAGTGTGAGAGTGACCCGTCCCGTGGCTCGATCCGAGTCCGGAAGTGAGTCGACTACCCTTGAACTCTGCCGGTTCCTCAACCGTGCACGATCCGCGTTTCCCTCGCTTGGGACGACGAGTGAGCTTACGTTTCTGTTAGTGACGTATAGCCCATAGAAGCTCTTAGTGTCGGGCCTAATGTCTCTCCCCTCGTATGTTGCTGGTCGTGTGTGCATTTAGAGTCCGAGGTCCATATCACTTAGAGTCGGTCCCTGTGTCCGTCCTGCATCACCGCCCTACCGTAGTCTTCCCCGACGACAGTGAGGGTTTCCCCACCGACAGGGAGGCCACCGTGGCACCCCCAAACCGGTCCCTAAGATCTCTAATCCCCCCTTTAACTAACATGGATGGCTTAAAATTGAAGAAAATGGAAATGGGGGGGGGGGGGGGGTTTGTGCACCTACCTCGGGGTCCCTCGGCTTCTTGGCCAGCTTCTCCACCGGTGGCCCCTCTCCGGCGTCCTCGTCTCGGGGCGTGGTCATCCCCGGCTCCTCGCTGGCGTCAGGCGGTGGCGGGAGTGCGTCTCCCTAGGCCGTAGATGTCATCGGCACGTCCGTCGGCGGTGGCCCATCGGTGCTCGCGACCGCGGTCGAGGGCGGCGACGGGCTTCCTCCTTCTTCGGCCATCTCAGGGCGTCGAGCTTGATGCTTCTGGCGCATAGAGGACGAGAGGGAGGGTTTGAGAAAGGAGAGAGCTTGAGGGAGATGTGTGAGATTGAGGGAATGGGGTGGTTTGCCCTTCGTTTTCCCCCCACCGTCGGTTACGGTGGAGGGAGACGAAGGTTTTAGCATTTCGAGGTTGCAGAGGTTGTGCGGTCTAGCGATAGACCGTCCTTGGTTTGTGCGGTCGATATGGGACCGTTCATCTTCAACGGTAAGCTTTTTAAGTCGGTTCAAATTCCATGATATATACGGTTTCCATGTAACCATTCTTCTTTGGGCGGTTGGTCCTTAACCGTTCATGTTTGAAGTTCTTTTATCCCCATATCTGCACTTGGTGTTCAATTGATGAATTTTGATATTATTGTAAATCTTGTTAACAATTTCGTATGTAGCATCCAAAATTTCACTTGCCGTTTCGCCTGCACAGGTAAGTCAGGTATGGCCTCCTATCCTTGTCACCCTGATTGCATTACTATATGGTACTATATTATATTATCTCGAGAACCAGTTGGTTATATACGTGTTCCAGGATCTGATGTTCCCCTTTAAGTAAAATGATGATTATCTAGGTTCACGTGTTTAATCTATGGATAGGCCGTTAGGTTGGGATGTCCCGGGGAGGATGGTTCTATCCTGCACGCCATGGTTGCGGATAGTGTCTTGACTCTGATTTTCCCAGCTTAGCAATATTATTCTTGAGTATTTTATATTTTAATCTTTCTTCGCATTTGTTTTAACAATTTCTTTTATTTTAGCCCAGCATGCATCATACGCATCTCTTGAGCTTTCATGGCCCATGGTTTGCTTGAAGAATGTCTGTTGACACCTAAAATATGTCAGAAGAGATCATAGCAGATTCACAGTTCTGAAGATCAGTCGAGGGCACAGCTCACGTACCATCCCTGGGAGATCTGAGAGTCTGAATAGAAGAAACCCACTACCCCTATCATGTTGTTCAACTAAAGCCGTCTTTGGCTAGGTCGCTGTCCAGTACTGCTGTCATTCAGATAGTCAGGCTGATAAAACTATACCAACATTCAGGCAACCATCTGCCTGCTGAAACAGATGTTCAGACATCTCTGATACTCCTGAAGCGGGATGTACAGTGCCTCGCACACGTTTGTGAATGCAAGGTGTAAACAGTCCCATGGAGTCTTAATATATATATATCAAGAATCCCATTGTCGAAAGGAGTCCACCAAGTGGATCCTGGGTCGAATGGGCCGAATGACAAGAAAATGGGGCCAAGCCCAAATATGAGATGGGACGCGCCGATGACGGCCGCGCCGGGAGGACGATCCTGGCGCGCCGGGAAGTTCATGCCGAAAGGATGAGGGCCTGGCCTCTATAAGAGGCCTGCCCTTCGAACGAAAAGAAGAGGACAGAAGAAGAGAAGAGGCGAAGAAAAAGAAAAGAAGAAAAGCAGAGAGGGGGAAGGAAGAAAGAAAAAAAGAAGAGTGAAAAGGGAGTGCCTAGCCACCGAAGAGAAGGAGGGAGCTCGAGAGCCCTTGAAAGAAGCTGAAGAAAGAAAAAAAGGAGAGAGGCAGAGGCTCGAAGAGGGATCCAGGTGGGAGTGCCGGGCAGCTGCAGCTCCTTCTCTTTCCCCTCCCTATCTGTCTGAATATTTCTCCCTGTTCTTTTGATTTCTAGCATCTTTGCTTCAATAGCATCGAATGCCAATGTAACCCTGCTTTCAGGGATTAAGCCTAGATTTCTTTCTCTGTTGAGTCAGATTTCTTTCTCTTAAGTAGCATGCGTGTAAGTCGTCTGGATGAAATAAAGAATGAGAGAATGGGTTGAATTCCGCCCTTTCATTACCTTCTTCTTTCTGTCTCTGCATCCGAGGTTCGCTATATGCTAAGGATACTGATAACTAGGCGTGTTTTATCGTTTGGTTTTCTAATTCTGCTGAAGCATCTTCGCTACCATTATTTATCACCCCCCCCTCCAGCCACATTTCGAGGGCCTGAGACAGTCTATCTCATGGCTCCTCGTATGTGAAATAAAGGGGGACGTGGTTCAGGGATTTCCGTCCGTGGTTCTGCTCCCAATGAGGCCCAGAGGAAAGGTGTTCCCCCAAAGTCTTCCCCCTCTGATCATCCAAAACAGTCGAGATTAAACCCCTCTCCTAACAACTCCCGAAACCCTGTTCGAAGACCTCCTTAAAATCCCTTCTGAAAGCCTCCCGGCGCCGGTATCTCCCGGCGTGAGTTTCGCGCCGAGGGCTCCCCACGCCGGTTGGACCTCCCTATCGTGCCGAGCCTACCTAGCTTCCGTGCCGAAACAACCCCTCTTCTCTGCATTGATACCCTTACGTCGTCTGGCCATCCTGATGCCTTCGTTACCACGGCGAGCCATACAGACCTCGTCCATTATATCCTACCCTCGTGGGTGTGCATTGCCCTTCCCTCTGGCCTCACGGGAGCTATATCAAAGGGGTTAATTCTCCCCCTACATTCTGTAACCCATTAAACCACGGGGTCCTGCCATTGCAGGCTTTCCGATGGATTGCATTGGGGACATTACAACACAGGGGATGAGGTCTTATATGATCCAGACCCTCGAATCACGGGCTACGCCCGGCTCTCATTTAGGTTTCTACTCCGGCACTCGTGAGTGGATAGCCCATAGTATTCTCTTGGCATACTCCCAAAATAAGGGGAGATGCTGCCAAAATTTGCCCGAAGCTTTACTCCATAATATGGCACGATGTTTCATCGGAATCACGTATTTAATCCCCTGATATGGCGAGGGCCCGAGCTGTGTAATCTCATGGCATCTTGACATCACAGGGAATATATCCCGTAACTGGTAATCTCCTTGGAACCCCCCTCGTGAGTGGAGTCACCCTCACCCTCCATTCCTATACGTTCATCACCCTAAAATTCCCACTGGGCAAGGAAAACCTCATAATACCTTTGGCAAGATCAACAAAATACTGCCTCTCGGCGCCACTACTCCCCGGCGCCATCTCCTCCCGGCGCCACTGCCTCCCGGCGCCAAACCCGTGCCGGGTGGAGGGGGCGCCGAATGCCCTTGCCTTGGCGCGTCGAGCTCCTTTCGGGCCGACTACCCCTCAAACCACTATCGTGCCGATTACCCCCAATCCTCCCGTCGCGCCGGGAGCATGCCGTGCCGTTTGGCCTTCGCGCCGACTCCATCGCTGTGCCGTCTCACCTCGGTATTGGTTGTCATCTGAATATCTGATGTCTTCCCCACTTCACCAAACCCAAACATAGCCTAAATTCAATATTTTGTCACTATCAGCTGCCATGTCAACCCCCGTTACCTCACGAGGGGACTAGGGTTCTTCACCCAGGTCCATGGGAGATACATTAATGAGGAGGGTTTCACCCCTACATCACACCGAATACGACGTTTCTTATGTCACCCCGCTGACCCTCGGAGTTCTGCCACCGCATGTCCTCCAATGGTTCTTCGAGGGGAATATTAATGAACGGCGCAATGGTGCACACTGTCCCGTCATATTTGGATCCTTCTCGGACCCAGGGCTACGCCCGACTCTCTTTTGGTTTCCATTCCGGCTCTCCGTGGATGGATGTCCTATATTCCCATTTGGCATAGTCCAAAGGGAGGGGGCATGCTGCCGAATTTGTGTTATAACATCGTTATCACACCTCGCATATCACGGTTCCTCGTGCATGTCTGCATCGACCCTCGGGTATATTAAATGGTGTTGACAGAAGGTCGGGTTATGCCCAACCAGAAGTCTCCGCTATGCGCGATGGTGGTCTTTGGACCTACGTCCTCCGCCACGTACCAAGGGTCCATAATTCGATGAACTATGCATCCCCTGTATGATAAATAAATGCATCCTGCATGCCTTCGTCATGGTCACCATGTAGCTCTTTTCATTCTGGCTTTGACAGCCCGCTATCTCGGCAATTAATCAAAGGTGTTCCCTCCTCGTGGGGGATGTAATTAACGCCATAGCCTTTATGGTATGGCGGACTACTAGTCCCGACCGAACCTCACATTCGCCCGACACGGGTCAGAATGAGCGCATCATAAAATTGTCACTCATGTGACTGGCACGCCCGCGTCGTCAATCAGTCAGTTAATTACCGGTTAGTTAATTGGTTGATCGATACGCGAAATAAGACATGTATATATGTGCATATACACATGTCTACGCGAGATAAAAACGGCGAGACGGTCGGATAAAAACCCGTCGCAAATAGTCTGGCACGCCCGGTGGGACCAGTGTCACCTTTCATCTCTTTGCCGAGATGTTCGGGCTTCGAAGCCCTCTCAAAGGCTACTGATTATTTCCCTGTTTGTCTTTGTAGGCAGATCAATTACGATCAACGGGATAACTGGCGTCGACTTCGATCATTCGATCGTTGCTAAACACGTGCAAGGGTACCTGGCGGTACCCATGGAATTCGGTAGCTTCCCTGCCGCTGTGGGCTTCCCCAACTTTTTGGGGTTAGCCTTCGTCGATATCCTGGAGGTCGAAGCCCCAGAACCTGCCAAGGAAGTCGCAGAGAAAATGGAGCCTCTGAAGGTTCCCTGCTGCGAAGACTTGCCTGAAAGTCCGGCCCCGGCCGCTAGCTGTTTGGTGCACCACGTCATACGTGGGACCCACCCCAATGTCATCAACAAACACCCTGGAGGACGCCAGCGTCGCCAGGCCCGCAAGGATGCTACTGTAATCACCGGAACCCTATCTCAGTCCGGGAAATCTATGCTTGTTGGAGGCATGCGCGTCTTCCTCGACGGACGCACGGCCCGGGTGACCCCAGACCGAGTCATCCCCAACATTCCTGTCCACAATACCTATCAAGCTCTCGCTGGAAGGAGGGCAGAAAGAGAAGAAACCGGCCCCTATGGCCAAGGAAGCTCGGCACTCAGGCCGAAGAAGTTCAAACAGGTGTGGGTTCCCAAGCGGACCCGACCTGCCCACCATCTAACACCCATCCGCCGCCGTCCTATGAACGACGAGGCGGAGGTGAGAAGAGAAAGGGGCTTGCCCCCGAAGAAAGAAGAAGAGGTGGTTGCGGATCCTCCGCGCCGCAGAAGTTTCCGGGCTGCTGCCCGCCAAGCCAACGTCCCAGTCACGGGACGAAGATTCCAACATCCGGCCGACAGAGCTCGGCTGGCCTATATCCCTCCTGCTGGAGGTCGACAACTATCCCCCGTACTCTATCAAGAGCGGGGTCAGGAGGAGGTAACCTGTCTGATCAGGAACTACTTTCGAGGGCTGGGCAACCCCTCGCTGGGTCAGCAGCGACTAATGCAGACAGTCGCCACTGAGAAGACTACTTCCCATCAGTGGCGGATGAAGAGATATGGAAGATAGAATGATGGTGTCGTCAGTCGACGACAATGGATACAACGACGGCTTTCGAGATCGAAGCCGATGAAGCCTTCCCCGAGCGGGAAGAAAAAGAAGAGTTTCTGTGTTCGAGAGGCTGACCTTTCCGCAACAAGCCAGACGGAGGGTCCATCGACAGAGAAGAAGGATGCAGGTCTTTACTTGCAACATGGCTGGTATATCCAGCCGATATGGGGAGCTTCCTGAAGACCCCCAAGAACTGGCTCAATTGGCCGTACGGCCCGGGCCAACTACCCGCAGAACAGAAGCAGCAAGAGAGCTTCTGATGATCATGAGAGGGAAACAACCCCAGGTCTATCCCCGCTGGGATGATAAGGCCCCCGTCTTGACCGCTAATGTGGTGACGACGGAAGAAGAAGACGATGTCCTCCTCGACATCCTGCCTGAGGGTACGTCCGGGGAAACGACAGAGGGTATCCCCACCACTATAGATCCATCAGTTCTGATGTTGCTGCAAAAATATCAACGGGAGATAGACTCTCTGAAGAAATAGCTGATGGAAAAGACTGAGCATTCATCGGCTTCTAAACCACCCGAAGTCCAGGGTGAATCATCCCGGGAGCGGTTCGTCGTGACGACCCTCCACCGTTCTATACACTGTCCCAGCCATCAGAGCCAAGCATGGCGACGGCACAACAGCGGCCGCCACAGCCTCAGCCGCTGCTACCTCCGGTGCTCCCCCAGGTGCATCCGACACCCCCGCTGCTGCGCCCTCCACAGGCGACCACCCTGGTCACCCCATACCTTCAGCCAGCGCACTTCTATCCGGAGCCAGTCGACCCCACGGTCGTGAACCGGATGATGGTGGAAAGGATGATCGAGCTGAAGCTCGCAGAGAAAAGTGAAGGCGACTACGTCGCATTCGATGCCTATCGGGTGCCCTACCCGCAACACCATGCGGCTAAACGACTTCCCCCAGGGGTCAACAAGCCGCCCAAATTCGACAAATTCAACGGGAAGGGGTCCCCTAAAGAGCATATTGCATATTATATGACCGTTATGGGTGATCTGGCCACCGACGAGTCATATCTGCTGAAGTTCTTCGGGTCCTCGCTGACGGGGCTCGCATTTGAATGGTACTCTAGCCTCTCGGCCGGGTCAATCAGTGATTGGTCGGATATGCAGAGAAAATTCAGAGAAAGATTCCATGTCACAGAGAGGGAGGTCACAGTGGCCGAACTCTACTCAACAAAACAAAGGGCAGATGAGACAGCCCTTGATTACATCAAGAGGTGGAGGAACCTCGGAATGAGGTGCAAGCGGCCCCCGCATCAGGAGGACGCTGTGCAAATATGCAAACAAAATCTCAGGAGGGAGGTCCTGGAAAAGATGATTGGTATGGAAATACGGTCGTTCGACCGGCTGAATAATGTGGTGGCTGAGGTGGAGGCTTTTCTAGCCAAGCCTGTCCCGACGTCAACTGCCAGCACAGCCCAGAAAGGCAAGGCTGCGGAACGGCGCCCCACACCTAAAGAAGCGAATGCGCTTGATATCAAGGCGTTCGAACAACAGAAGGAGAAAGGCAAGAAAGCGGCTCCCCCGCAACCTGCAAAAGCTCTAGATGATAAAGAAGGTCCTTCGCTGAGGGACAAAATGAAGAAAGCTTATTCCTTTCCAAAAGACAAGACCCGAGTCCTGTTCGACTAGGTAACAGAATACAGCATGGTCACTCTGCCTGAGCCAGGGAGGCCGGAGGACCTGAAAAGAAAGACAGTCCAAGATTCTGCCCCTACCACCAGATGTTGGGACATCCAATCGAAGACTGTTATGTTTTCAAAGACGTCATCGAAGGATGGTGAAGAAGAATGAGATAGAGCTGGGAGAGTACAAAGTGGACCCTCCTCAGCCACATGAAGCCCCTCTCAGGAGAGCAGCGGTCAACATGATCTCCCTCTACCAGGCATTACCTGAGGAGATCGCTGAAGCAAGCACACGGAGCACCTACGAAATCCATTTCCTGGAGCCCGTGAAAGAACAACAGCGGTGGCAGCAGATCCCTGTGAAGCACAAGAAGAAGAGGGCACCCCGCCCAAAAGAGGGGGCACATATCCGTGGCATTACACCCCGGCCTGCTCCGCCAGTGGTAGCACCCGTATGGGTCACTCCACCTACAGCTGTCAGAATACATACACCTAACAGGAGGAGACAAACTCCGCTGCCAGTAATCAAGGAAACCAATCCTGGAGTCCTTCGACTACAGCACCTGATTGAAGGGCTAGATGAATATGTGCAGCCCGAATTGAAACCTCTGCTGGTACGAGACCACGTCCCATGGCAAGAACTAGAACAACTTTCACTCAAACAGGTGGAGGAAGCCCAAGCAACACCCCCTGAAGAAGGCAGCCTGTTCTGGGGGCAGGCACCCGCAGAAACCAAAAAGAAGAAAAAGCAAAAGAAGAAGAAAAGAAAGGCTGCCGGGGCCAATAAAACATAGGTTGTCTCCTGCAATACCCTGTCAGCACTCTTCAACCTACCCGGAGAAGAGGAAGAAGAAGAAATTTGCTTCACACCCCATGCTGGGGGAGGCAAAGCCGAGGCCGCAACTGCTGCGCATGCCACTCGGTCGGGCCGAAAATGGGGGCGCCAGCCACCACCCAATCACAACATCATGTTCAGAGGGGAGCAACCCTACAAGACACCTCCGCCGGAGGTTAAGGGAGTCCAAATCCCTCCTCCGTCAGGCCTATACGACAAGAGTGGGGGCAAGGCAGTCCCTTCATTCCTTGAATTTATGAAGATGTCAAAGGGAAGCAGCCCTGTCAAGAGGCTAACCCTACATCTGGGGCCATTCACCCGCAGCCAGCGCAATCTACTGAGGATGCGAATGCAGATGGAGCTTGCCCTACGGCAGCTAATAAAGAAGACCCGACAGCCGGTGCCAGTCAAGAGGGTGCCGGGTCCGAGGAAGATGAAGCAGGTCCGTCTGGACCCACAAATCAAAACCTCCCCAAGCCCAGATGGGCTGAAGAGATGAAGCTCTCCAATGTCCGGGCTGGGAGCCGAATAATGAAGTTGCTCAAGAAGCTCCCCGCTCGATTTACGATCTGGAAAATTCTCTCTTTAAGTGAAGAAACTCGACAGGCGATCATCACTGCTCTGCAGACGCCTGCTCATTTTGAAGCCTGCATAGCTGAGGCTATACCAGAAGCCAGTATGACCTTCTCTCCAGAAGACATGCTACTACCTACTGCCAGCCACAACAGGCCGCTATATATGAAAGGGCACCTGAATGGAAGAGAACTGAACCGGATCCTGGTCGATCCTGGTGCAGCAGTCAACATCCTGCCATACAGAATATACGAGAGGTACCACTTTAATGTGCATCTCGAGAAAGTCGGGGATATGCGTATCGCTGGCTTCAACCAAAAATGTGAAGTATCTATGGGAGTGGCAGAGTTCACGCTGACCCTTGCAGATTTCACTACAACGGTGCAGTTTCATGTCATTGACTCTCGCACCTCCTACAAAGCACTGCTCGGCCGCCCATGGCTGCATGAAAATATGGTGGTGCCCTCCACGCTCCACCAATGCATCAAATACAGCCTCCAGGGGAAGGAGGAGAGGATATTTGCTGATATCCACCCATTCGAGGTGTTTGAATGTCACTTGGCGGACGCCAACCTATATACGGGGCCTCCCCAGAAGGTTTCTGATGTTGAGGCCCCCGCAGGGGCGTCGAAGAATAGATCGGGTGACGGTTGGTATCCACCACCGCCGCGCGGATATGTCAAGCCGAAGGTGGTCTCCCACATCACAGCTTCTGGAGATGTCGGCAGGGTAACACCCCCAGCATTATACCCCAAAGCTAAGGAAGTGCAGGTCGATCGACAGCACGACCGCATCGGAGTCCCGGCCGGCCTCACCAAGCCAGTCCCCGGCCTCAATGATCCCACTGTCGAGCCTTTCAAAGCTTGGGAGGTGACACAGGAAGATGGGCCCAGCAGCTTGTTCTATACAGCTGAGGAGCATCCCACTCGGGAAGATACAGATTGCAGCCTCCCTGAAGATCTAGGCAACCCGCGGGTTCCTGTTCAGGGCCTGGCATTTACAACTGATCGAACGGCCAGGATGTTTCAGAAGCAACACATCCCTCCCGATCAGTCTCAAAAGCGCAAGGAAGCTTTCCAGAAGATGTGGCATCCTGCAAATCTGGATAAGGAAATGAGACGTGTCTCTCAACATCCAGGGTTGGGCTTCACCCTGGAAGAATATTATTACAGTGGGCGGTACGAGGTGGATACTATCTCCGCCTTCTATCCTACTGAAGATAGCCCTCTGGGAGCAACCTTTGATGAGTATCCGGCGGAAGCCGAATATCTTGAACTGGCTCAGTCCGGAAATCAAGAAGTAGAAACCTCGGCCCCTTGCCGATGCTGGGAGCAGGTTCACCCTGAAGAAGCGGCCCTTCAAGCCGAATTTGATACGGCTAGCAGCAGCAAAGCCGAAGACAGTCAAGAAGCAGGAGTCTCTCCCTCCACAGAGGTCATACTAATGATAACTTCAACACGCTTTCTGCCAATCAGGGATGCCTTGGTCAACTCCAATCAAGGGGAGCCAGCTACCAGGAAAGAAAAAGCCACTTCTGCGGAAGATACAACTATCCCAGAAGGCGAAACATCCTCAACTTCTGCTACAAAATCAGCATGCTGTCCGAGCCTGGCAGTAAACAGTTACCAGCCCGTCATGGCTGTAATCTCATCTGCAAACACCAAGGCTGCTCTCTCATCCTTGGAAGCTGCGATGGCAATGGATTTGCTAATAGAACAATCCACTCAGCCGCTGGCACAAGAAATCAAGAAACGCCAAGAAGCTTTGGTGGTGTCTGACGAGGAAGTCTAAGTCCTCGACCCTCAAGATGGTATTCCAGACTTCGTTGACCTCCAACCGGCACCTCCGGAGATAGAAGACGGAGGCCAGGCCACAGTCGATGAACTAATAGAAGTCAACTGGGAAATGAGGAGGACCCTAGGCCCACCTTCCTCAGCGCCCAACTATCCCCAGAAGAACGGGAGTTGTACATTCAACTACTGCTAGAATACCGGGATTGCTTCGCCTGGACTTACAAAGAGATGCCAGGTCTAAGCCCCGCTGTCTCACAACATGAGCTGGCAATCAACCCTGAAGCCGAGCCGGTGAAGCAACCACCGCGGCGCATGAGGCCAGAGCTCATCACCCAAATTTGTGCTGAAGTCGACAAGCTCATTGACGTGGGATTTGTTGAAGAAAACCAGTACACTACATGGCTGGCGAATATCGTCCCCGTGAAGAAGAAGAATGGACAGATCCGGATATGTGTCGACTTCCGGGATCTAAATAAAGCCTGCCCCAAAGATGACTTCCCGGTGCCGATAACTGAGGTCATGATTGATGCTACAACTGGCCATGAGGCCCTATCATTCATGGACGGGTCTTCCGGCTACAATCAGATTTGGATTGCGGAGCATGACCGAGTCCATACTGCTTTCCGAACTCCTAAGGGCATTTATCATTACAAGAGAATGCCGTTCGGACTAAAGAATGCTGGCGCAACCTATCAGCGCGCAATGACCAAAATCTTTGATGAACTGCTCTACCACAAGGTCGAGTGCTACATAGATGACCTGGTGGTCAAAACCAGAAGAAAAGAAGATCATCTGCAAGACCTCCGGATTATTTTTCAGAGGCTGAGGCAGCATGAGCTAAAAATGAACCCTATGAAATGTGCGTTCGGAGTGTCGAGCGGAAAATTCTTGGGCTTCATCGTCCGATATCGGGGAATCGAGATAGACCCCGCAAAGATCAAGGCGATTCAGGGGTTACCTCCGCCAAGGAACATCTCCGAGCTGAGATCACTACAGGGCCGTTTGGCTTATATCCGGCGTTTCATTTCCAATTTGTCAGGGCGATGCCAACCTTTTCACAAGTTGATGATGAAAGATGTCCCCTTTTATTGGGATGAAGATTGCCAGGCAGCCTTCGACAAGCTAAAAGACTACCTGAAAACTCCTCCAGTGTTGGGCGCACCAGTGAAAGGACGACCATTGATACTGTATATAGCAGCTACACATAATTCTCTGGGGGCAATGCTGGCCCAGAATAATGAAGAAGGGAAAGAACAAGCCCTCTATTACCTCAGTCGGAGACTGGTCAGAACTGAAGAGAAATATACTTATATTGAGAAGATCTGTCTGGCGCTGGTCTTCGCAGTTAAAAAGCTCCGACACTATATGTTGTCGCATGAAATCAGCTTGGTATCCAAAGAGGATCCCCTGAAGTACATTATGTCTCAACCGGCACTCAAAGGCCGCCTGGGCAAATGGGCGGTAATCCTTATGGAGTTTGATATCTCCTACGTGCCGCGCAAGGCCGTCAAGGGCCAAGCTATTGCAGACTTCTTCGCTGAGCACCCAGTGCCCGGGGATTGCCCGTTGGAGCCGGAGCTTCCTGAAGATGAAACTTTAGAAGCCGTGCAAGTACAGCCCTCCTTATGGCAACTATACTTTGATGGCGCTTCCAGAATTGACACCTCTGCCACCGGGTCAGCCAGGGTCAGAGCAGGAGCGGCATAGTCCTGAAATCCCAGAAGGAGAAGTGGTGCATACATCCTGTTCCATAAACAAGCAATGCACAAACAATGAAGCAGAATATGAAGCCCTGATAATCGGGTTGCAAATTGCTCTGTCCATGGGAATTCAGATGCTGGAAGCATTCGGAGACTCCATGCTAGTTATAAAACAGCTGGAAGGAGAGTTCGATGTGCGAAAGCAAGAGCTCCTCCCCTATCACCAGTTGGCAACTCGCCTGATGTCAAGATTTTACTTCATCAGCATCAAGCACATCAATCGAGGCCGGAATGCTCAGGCAGATGCCCTCGCTAAGCTGGCCAGTTCATTGGCGGTCCCGCCAGACACAAGCCTGAATATAACAGTGATCAACCGCCGACAGGTCCCCAGCGTGACAGAGGTCCTGACCGACGAACAAGAGATGGAAGTAGCAGTCATCGAAGGGGTTCAGCAGCCCGATTGGCGAGAGCATCTCCTACGCTGGTTTCAACACCAGCAACTTCCAAAAGAAAAGGAACAGAGAATGAAGCTCCTGAGGATCAAGGATTCTTACGAGATGAGAAGCGGGACCTTGTTCCGAATTATGGCAGACGCCCGAAGGAAAGTCCTACTCCGTTGCTTGTCTTCAGCAGAAGCAGGACAGGTGATGCAGGAGGTCCATGCAGGATCAGCTGGAGCACACCAGGCTGGCCCGAAGATGAAAATTGAGATAAAGAAACTGGGTTACTATTGGCCCACTATATTTGACGATTGCTGCAGGTTTGCCAAGGCTTGTCAGAAGTGTCAAGAACATGCTAATGTGGCAAGGAGACCTCCAGTGCCACTGCATCCCACCCTACCAAGCTGGCCGTTTGCTCAGTGGGGCACGGACGTGGTAGGGCCGCTGCCAGCATCTTCATCAGGGTGCAGATACATCTTAGCAGCTACAGACTACTTCTCCAGATGGGCGGAAGCAGTAGCACTAAGAGATGTGACGGGAGAGCTAGTTGCAAGATTCTTCCGGCAAAATGTAATATTCCGGTTCGGGATCCCCAGCCGAATCATCTCTGATAATGGCAACCATTTTAGAAATCAGAAGATTTATTGGTTGGCCGACAAATACAAAATCGACTGGAGGACATCCTCCCCCTACAACCCTCAAGCCAATGGACTTGCAGAAGCCTTTAACAAGACTCTATGCACATTGCTGGCAAAGACTGTTAAGTCTAATAAAAAAGATTGGGAAGAAAGGATGTACGAAGCACTTTGGGCCTATCGTACTGTCTACAAGACCCCAACCGGCTGTTCACCTTTCTCCCTCGTCTACGGGTCAGAAGCTGTGGTGCCAATTGAACTTGAAGTTCCTTCATTGCGAGTTGCCATCCAGCACGGACTAGTCAATGATGAGCATACCAATGCAGAAAGAAGATTGGAAGAGCTCGCTGAGCTCGAAGGAAAACACCTCCGGGCGCAGCAAAACATCCAGCTCTACCAAGCTCGCATGGCCCGTGCTTTTGACAAGCTGGTCAAGGGTCGAGAATTCAAGAAAGGAGACCTGGTAATGGTCAAAAGAAAAGAAGTGATGGCCTTCAACCCCAAAGGGAAGCTGGTCGAAAACTGGGTCGGGCCGTATATCGTCCGCCGAGTATATGAAGGAGGCGCCTACGTCCTGGTAGACCACAAAGGGGTTATCTAGTTCTCTCCCCTTAACAGAAAGCATATTAAGCTGTATCATGCAGCGCAGCCAGCATTCCCCGAGTGATCGGTCGGAATACCTTTTCCTTAGTTTAGTGGCACTCCGCCCTAATCGAGCTACATTTCCCTTGGTTTAGTGGCACTCCGCCCTAACCGAGCTACATTTCCCTTGGTTTAGTGGCACTCCACCCTAACCGAGCTACCTTTCCCTTAGTTTAGCGGCATTCCACCCTAACCGAGCTACCTTTTTCTTGGTTTTGTGGCACTCCACCCTAGCCGAGCTACATTTTCCTTGGTTTAGTGGCACTCCGCCCTAACCGAGCTACCTTTTCCTCGGTTTAGTGGCACTTCGCCCTAATCGAGCTACATTTTCCTTGGTTTAGTGGCACTCCGCCCTAACCGAGCTACATTTCCCTTGGTCCAGTGGCACTCCGCCCTAACCGAGCTACCTTTTTCTTGGTTTAGTGGCACTCCGCCCTAACCGAGCTACCTTTTCCTTGGTTTAGTGGCACTCCACCCTAACTGAGCTACATTTCCCTTGGTTTAGTGGCACTCCGCCCTAACCGAGTTACCTTTCTCTTGGTTTAGCGGCATTCCGCCCTAACCAAGCTACCTTTTCCTTGGTTTAGTGGCACTCCGCCCTAGCCGAGCTACATTTTCCTTGGTTTAGTGGCACTCCGCCCTAGCCGAGCTACATTTTTCTTGAGTTAGTGGCACTCCGCCCTAACCGAGCTACATTTTCCTTGGTTTAGTGGTACTCTGCCCTAACCGAGCTACCTTTTCCTCGGTTTAGTGGCACTCCGCCCTAACCGAGCTACATTTTCCTTGATTTAGTGGCACTCCGCCCTAACCGAGCTACCTTTTCCTTGGTCCAGTGGCACTCCGCCCTAACCGAGCTACCTTTTTCTTGGTTTAGTGGCACTCCGCCGTAACCGAGCTACATTTTCCTTGGTTTAGTGGCACTCCGCCCTAACCAAGCTACCTTTTCCTTGGTTTAGTGGCACTCCGCCCTAGCCGAGCTACATTTTCCTTGGTTTAGTGGCACTCCGCCCTAACCGAGCTACCTTTTTCTTGGTTAATAGCACCTTGCCTTAGCCGAGCTACCCTTCCTCGGTTAGTAGCATTCTGCCCTGACCAAGCTCCTGAAAGAATACACCACGCTGTTACCATTACCGGCCTTACGCCCGAATCGGCGAGAGATCACTCCTTTGCGTTAGCATTCAGCCCTTGCTAACGAATGAACTGTTCTGCTCGGCGCAGGGTCTGATGCTCCGGCCGACAGCCATCTACTGTCAACCAAGGGTCGAACGTCACACTTCGACCTGCCACCCTACACAAATACAAAAAAAAGAAAGAAAAATGGGGTTAAAAATAGAGATACCCCGCCAGACTTGCTCCTATGATCAGGACAAGTGCAAAAATGGCTATAACCCAGCTGTGGCGAAAACCCGAAAGGGCGTCGCAGGCAAAATCGGGTACCCCGCCACGTGAAAACCCGAAAGGGCGCGTGGGCAAAAGCAAGAGGGGGCTGGCTCCGGCGAAAACCCGAAAGGGCGCTTGAGTCAGTAAAGTGGTAATTTCCAAATGCCTCTCCTATTCTCCACCCAATAAAACTCCGAAAGGGACAATCATCAAAGTCCAGCCGGAAACCCTTTAACACATCCTTTTCGACCCTCGTCATCATCGGTGAGATCGGTCGATCTCCACCCTCAACTTGGACCCTACGTCCCTGTTGACAACCCCATCCTTGTTTCAGCAGTAACATATGCCGACGAATAAACCTTTTTCGACCCTCGTCTTCCTCGACAAGATCGGTCGATCTCTACCCTCAACTTGGGCCTTACGTCCCTGTTGACAATCCCGTCCTTTCTAATAAACCCACTTTCGATCCTCGTCATCGTCGGCAAGATCGGTCGATCTTTACCCTTGACATGGATCTTACATCCTCGTTAATAGACCATGTCCTTTGCTTCGACGTCTAACCAGTGTCGACGAATCGAAACAGGATTCGATCCTTGTCATCATTGACAAGGCCAGTCAATATTTTCGCGGTCCAGTTCTTCTGCATCCCGAATTCAAAAAAAAAGGGAAAGAAAAGAAAAATGGGGTAAAAAATAGAGATACCCCGCCAGACTTGCTCCTATGATCAGGACAAGTGTAAAAATGGCTATAACCCAGCTGTGGCGAAAACCCGAAAGGGTGTCGCAGGCAAAATCGGGTACCCCGCCGCGTGAAAACTCGAAAGGGCGCGCGGGCAAAAGTAAGAGGGGGCTGGCCTGGGTGAAAACCCGAAAGGGCGCTTAGGTCAGTAATGTGAATAAAAATGAATGATGAATAGTGATGAACCATCCTCCATCCAGAAGGCCATTTACGAGGTTAGGGTGAGGGTCTTCATCCGATATCCCACTTATACACGTCCAGTGTCTACCCTTTTTCGACCCTTGTCACCATCGGTAAGATCGGTCGCTACCCTTCCGGTCCTTGTCACCATCGGCAAGACCGTCTACCCTTTCCACCCTTGTCACCATCGGTAAGATCGGTCGCTACCCCTTCCGGTTCTTATCACCATCGGCAAGACCGTCTACCCTTTCGACCCTTGTCACCATCGGCAAGATCGGTCGCTACCCTTCCGATCCTTGTCACCATCGGCAAGACCGTCTACCCTTTCGACCCTTGTCACCATCGACAAGATCGGTCGCTACCCCTTCCGGTTCTTGTCACCATCGGCAAGACCGTCTACCCTTTCGACCCTTGTCACCATCGGCAAGATCGGTCGCTACCCTCCCGGTTCTTATCACCATCGACAAGACCGTCTACCCTTTCGACCCTTGTCACCATCGGCAAGATCGGTCGCTACCCTCCCGGTTCTTGTCACCATCGGCAAGACCGTCTACCCTTTCGACCCTTGTCACCATCGGCAAGATCGGTCGCTACCCTCCCGGTTCTTGTCACCATCGACAAGACTATCTACTCTTTCGACCCTTGTCACCATCGGCAAGATCGGTCGCTACCCTCCCATTTTTTGTCATCATCGGCAAGACCGTCTACCCTTTTTCGACCTTTGTCACCATCGGCAAGATCGGTCGCTACCCTCCCGGTTCTTGTCACCATCGGCAAGACCGTCTACCCTTTCGACCCTTGTCACCATCGGCAAGATCGGTCGCTATCCTCCCGGTTCTTGTCACCATCGGAAAGACCGTCTACCCTTTCGACCCTTGTCACCATCGACAAGATCGGTCGCTACCCTTCCGGTCCTTGTCACCATCGGCAAGACCGTCTACCCTTTCGACCCTTGTCACCATCGGCAAGATCGGTCGCTACCCTCCCGGTTCTTATCACCATCGACAAGACCGTCTACCCTTTCGACCCTTGTCACCATCGGCAAGATCGGTCGCTACCCTCCCGGTTCTTGTCACCATCGGAAAGACCGTCTACCCTTTCGACCCTTGTCACCATCGGCAAGATCGGTCGTTACCCTCCCGGTTCTTGTCACCATTGACAAGACTGTCTACTCTTTCGACCCTTGTCACCATCGGCAAGATCGGTCGCTACCCTCCCAGTTTTTGTCATGATCGGCAAGACCGTCTACCCTTTTTCGACCTTTGTCACCATCGGCAAGATCGGTCGCTACCCTCCCGGTTCTTGTCACCATCGGCAAGACCGTCTACCCTTTCAACCCTTGTCACCATCGGCAAGATCGGTCGCTATCCTCCCGGTTCTTGTCACCATCGGCAAGACCGTCTACCCTTTCGACCCTTGTCACCATCGACAAGATCGGTCGCTACCCTTCCGATCCTTGTCACCATCGGCAAGACCGTCTACCCTTTCGACCCTTGTCACCATCGGCAAGATCGGTCGCTACCCCTTCCGGTTCTTGTCACCATCGGCAAGATCGTCTACCCTTTTGACCCTTGTCACCATCGGCAAGATCGGTCGCTACCCTCCCGGTTCCTGTCACCATCGGCAAGACCGTCTACCCTTTCGACCCTTGTCACCATCGGCAAGATCGGTCGCTACCCTCCCGGTTCTTGTCACCATCGGCAAGACCGTCTACCCCTTTCGACCCTTGTCACCATCGGCAAGATCAGTCGCTACCCTTCCGGTCCTTGTCACCATCGGTAAGACCGTCTACCCTTTCGACCCGTGTCACCATCGACAAGGTCGGTCAACATCTCCCCCAATCAGGGTCAATAATGGAATTACCATGAGCAGCCAGCAGTCACGGTTTCGACGCCTCTTGTCAGCAAGACCTACGTCTGCGCCAACCTGGCAGCCTCTGGAACCCCGTCCCGCGGTGGAGCGAGGCCCCCATCCTTTCCTTGAGAGGGTGGACGCTCTCCTGCGACACGGACATGGAGGTACTTCCAAACAGGTCGCCAGAATTGCCACAAGACATAACAGAATGTGAGTGTGGATGTGAACACCAAAAAATATAGTGAAGGAAACTTCTATCTTCATTACAAAAAGGGGAAGTGAATACAAAAGGAGCCCTTCTGAGGGGACATATTACAAAGGCGGATCAGCTAAGACCGCCTGAAGATATCAGCAAAGTCAATAAGCCCAACATGAGGAGCCGCCCCCAGTTCAAGGAGCTGCGCTTCCTCTTCCTGAACCCGAGTCACCTCAGTCTCCAGAGACGCGACTCGGCCCTCCAGTAAAGAAGTTCTTTCGATGCCTTGGACTTCCGCAGCCTCTAGCCGCAGTATCTCGGCTTCTATAGTAGCCAATTCAGCGCGGAGTTCTTCCAGTCGGCTACGTAGAATGTGCGCCTGGGTTACGGAAGCTTCAACCTGAGCCCTGCTCTCCTGAAGATCAGAGATCAGAGACGTCAGCTCCGCCTGACAGTCAACTCTCTGCAGTTTGAGGGCCGCCAGCCGGTCGCCCATCATCTTCTCGAGAAAGTCCCGGCGATTCACAAACTTCAACAAGAAAAGCACCCGCTGGGTCCAGATATCTAGAGGGCAGCCCAGTGCCTGCAGCCCGATCGTCAGTCGCACAGCCACTTCCTTCAACTGGGAGTAAGACAGCGCTGGCTGAGATTCCACAACCTGACGCAGCATCTCTAGATGCTGCCAGACAAATTCCTCCGATGAGGTAATGCCCAGGGAAGCCGCCGGAGACACCTCGAAGGTCACTTCCCTGTCTATGGAGGCCCATAGGCCGGTGTCCGGCTCGGAAGAGGAAGATGGGACGGCCGTCAAAGCCGAAGAAGCAGATACCACGGCAGCATGTTCCTGCTCCGTCAGACTCCTGTTAGGGCTTCCTTCAACGGAGCCTAGGAGGGACGGGGGTTCTAACTCTGGCTCCGGCACAAATGGAGTTGCAGAATCAGGCGCGATCGTCATTATGGCCGCCGGTACAAAAGCAGACCCCCTTTGCGGGTCAGCCTCAGCCCTCAACTCTGTCGTCGACGCCAGGGCGAGACTCTCCCCTGACTGGCTCGGCTCCGAGGGTAATCCGCCAGCAGCCGCATGTATCCTCACCGGCACGGGGCGGAGTAGGGTAATTGTCCCTGAAGGAGATGCGGTGGCCAGCGGTAGCAGATCGAGGCCTCTGATGAAACCACAGCAGTACCAGAAGTCGATGCCGGGGAATGAATAGCGGCTTCGGGTTCCTGGAATGAAGATTCATGTAAACACCAAGGTGGCAAAAAAAAAAAGAGGGGGATATGCGGCTTTGTAAAAGGGCGGACAGATTTACTATGAGGACAGTATCCATCTCTTCAAGCCCCTGAATAGAAGATTCCAACCCTGCAGATGAAGCAGCAAAAGGAGGGGTTATCTCCACCTCCACGTCCAATCCAGCAAATTCCTCCTGCAGCACTCCCTCGGATGATGCCCTCGGCAGCCTCGGAGGACTGAAAATCAAAGCATCGCTTGACAGTATGAAGGGAGCCGTTGCCCCTTTGCTGTCTGCTGCAGACACTTGTTCATCACCTTCTGAAGAATGATGGTCAGTCTCTTCGTCAGAAGGGGTGGCGGAGCTACTCGAAGAAATATCTATGCTGATCTCGGGTTGGCCCGCCTCCTCCGTCGCCTGACGAGACGCTGAGCGGGTGAGCACACGCCGCAATGGGATAGCACCCTTCTTCAGCACAGTCTTATGTCCCGCGGGCTGTGAAGGAGCTTCCACAACAGGCGCCTTAACCGCCGTGCTGACCACTCCTGCCATCACAACAAAACAAGTGCATAAGGCAGGATGGAAAGCTCAATAAAAAGGGGAATCTAAAGAACCACAATTGTTCAGCTCACCCTCAGCCTCGCTGGCAGGCGTAGGAGAAGGAAGTCTGACATCCTCCTCAACAACGGGAAGACTCTCCCCTGCAGCTCCAGCTGTCTCAGTCACCCCTACCGGGGCTATGATGGAAGGCCCTATCTCTCCGGCCTCTAGGGCGGCTTCCTCAGCACATGTGGTGTCAGCCGCTCCTTGAGCTGAGGTCACGCAAAGAAGACGTCAAAAGAATGGAAACGTCATGAAAAGAGCACTCCTTTATACCGTACAGGGAAAATGATGTCACCTTCAGCTGCTTGCTGAGTGGCTTCTTTCCGAGCGGCAAACTGTTCAAATGATGGCACCTCGGGCAGGGGAGTCTCAGCCGCGTCAGTCGAAGGCCGCTTGGAAGAAGTTTTCCGAGCTTTCCTCGCTCGGCCTATTGCAACTTTCATTGCAGAAGCCGCTCTCTTTTTGCCAGGCGGCAGTGGAGTAGTAGTTGGCGCTGGTGCAGGGACCTCAAAATATTCCGGCTTCTGTGCCTGGGAGATGATTTTTCTATAAAGCCCCTGCTGCTTGATATCCGGACGGTCTGTCAAGTGAAGCACACGCCGTTATGAAGGAGCGAAGCAACAAACTAATCTACATGTCAACGGAGGAGCACTTACCTGCCCGGCCGTTGTAAAAAGACGAGAGTGGCCAATACTGATAAGCCACCTCCTTGCTTCGGGATGCAGCCTCCCGAACGAGCCAGCAGACGTCGCCAATCTTCTTACACTTGTCGACCAGGTCGGCCAGGTCCGCATGTCCGTGGGAAGCTATACAATGATATAAGCCGAGGTGGTCAAAGCCCCATACATCGGCATAATGAAAAGATACGAATAGAGGCTTGTCCAGAACACTAGCTGCGGGACTCTCAAGGGTCAGTCCGTGGATGCTCATCAGGATGAACAGCCAAGATGTATGCTGATAGTATGTCAGGGTTCTGTCCTCTCTATTAACAAACGCCCGACACGGGCAAAAGAGATCCACCTCGCACTTCCATGAAACTGCTTTGGAGAGCGGCTCCTCGATAGGGAACGGGTACTACTGAAGCTCCAGGCGGGAACCACCAATCTGGCACAGGTGTTCTAAATTCTACGTGAAAGCATCTTCACTTATGTCAGCAAGCACGGGTATCAGTGGTTCAGCCACTCCTTCCTTGATGGCTTTTCTGCTCGCTATGTATGTCTCTACCTCCTTCGGGTGGTGGGAAAGTAACCTCTTCAGATGGGCTTCGTCAATGTCAAAAACGGGCCCAGGCTGCTGACTCAGAAAGGTGCGCTCAGCCACATCCCAGCATGTCATCTGGGCATTGCGGTAGAAGCTCGTGCGAGCATTCCACCATTTTACATACTCTTGAGTGACCTGGGGGACTCGGTTCGGCATCGGCACTCTGAAAGTATTGGCGTCCCGGCGGTGAAAATAGTCCCACCAGGAGCGACCTTCGGCCACAACGGTCGAGCCATGCTTTGACCTGCTGTCTAAAGGGAACAGGGCGACCGAAGGCGGAATATGCTGATCGTAGCTGAAATTCCGACCGAACCTGAAGGGATAGTAGGGTTCTAAATAAACTGCGCCCCCCTTTCTGAATACTAAAACACTGGGGCGAATTGATAAAGCCCAGTCAATGAGTTCAGGCTCCAAGACTGGTCGGGTCACGGTGTTGCCCGAAATGAAGTGTGTGAAAGTCTCCACTGCCTCGAGCTTACACTCACGCTGACGGTTCACTAATGGAGATGAATGTGCAGCCAGATTCCAAAAGTGGATAGTCCCCGCTGAATCCATTGGAACCCTTGCCAGTCGGCCACGGATGGATAAGAGTTGCTGGGACACTGGACCCGGTTCAGCACTTGCAAACTCCAGCATTCGGGGATACAATGTCATTGTCTGCAAAGTCCGGGGAGCTAGCTCCGAAAATAAATTGCACACCCAAGCATTAAAAAAATGAAATGGCCCCACCGTTCGGAAAGAGCGGGGGATCCGATGCCTATGAATATCTCCAATGGATTTGTAAATCAGGCATAGTGCGGCTGGACATATTGCAAGCCGTATGCCCCAAGCCATCTGACAAGCCGGGTATATTGCCTCCGGCCGAATAACTGTCTCATCCCCCTGAGGGAGGGCAAAAGTACACAGCCAGAAGGTAAGGTAGGCAGCACAATGGGTAAGGGGATCCACCCCCATCGGATTCGGCCCCTCGCGGCTTATCCCCCGAAGAGAAGCAGGCAGCTCTGACTTGAACTTAGGTGGCCTGCTCGGTTTACCCGCAACAGGAGCTACGTGAGGGAACTCGCTGTACTTCAAAGGGCCCCCGAAGAAATATTGAATCCAATGTCCTGCTCGAACTCTCAGTTTACTGCTCTTCTCCCGGGGCTGGTATCCCTTTGAGGATCCCCTATTCAGCGTCAGGCAGAGGGAGCGGTATGCCTTCATCAAGTACCGGTATGAATAGCCGAAGTAATATTCGCCTTCGCCGTCTGTTTCGTCCTTGATGAAGTCATGAATGCAGACCTCCTCATAGGGCTCTCCGTTAATCGGCAGGCCCGATAACAGTGATAGGCTCCAAAGATCCAGAGAAGTCTCACCTTCTGCTGTATAGAAAGTGTTGAACTGCGAGCAAAATACTTCGAACATGCCGCAGCACAGCCCCTTTGAAATGGGATACCTGAAGTGGGATGCATACACACTGTGGTACACCCCGGCCCTGACCAGCACCGGTGCATACTCTTTCAGAACATATTCTGTGAATTCCACTGCCCCTACACGAAAAAGATGAGCATCTGTCACCCTCGTGTCTGCAAACCACCCAGCTGCCAATTGAAATTTGAACTGAACAGCCAAGCAGTTCAGCACAAACGGTTCCTCTCTGTAGCCCCACTTGATGGGCACCAAGAATAAACCATAACCGGGTTTCTCCCTGTTAACCCGACCTATGGTGTTGTCCCACCTGGCTGGTGTGAACTCCGGGGCCCGTGTTAGCATCTTCAGCTCTGTTACCCCTAAGACGGCGTCCCACTTGCGCCGCTCCCCCGGAAGGTAGATGGTATCGCCACGATACACAGAACCTTTCAAGCTGTCCTGGTCTAGCAACATGGCCCGCTCCACCATCCGAGCCAGCATGACGTCCCTCTTCCCAGAGACGTTGAAGGTACAAATGAAGGGCGCGAGGTGACGATCCTTCGGGAAGTTCGGACGGTAGTCGTCATCGCGATTGAAGTCCAGTCCTCCCTCGACAGTCACAATGCGAGAGGCGGATACTGTATCTGTTTCGGAGCCAGAGGACTCATCGACTATGGCGATCCTCCCAAGACCCCGGTCCAGCTGTCCAACATTCCTCCAAGTCACAACGGGACCAGAAGCCCTGCCTTGAGGAGAAGAGTCAACATCAGCAGTGCCGGAGGCAACGCGGCTAGAAGATGAAGCCATTTCCAGCAAGCTGCAGACACAAAACCAAGAAAAAAGAATAAGAAGGTGATATAAAGAAAAAATATAGAAAAGAAATTTTCAGAAGAAAATTTTGACAGCATCTCCCCTTATCCGGAGCATGCCCAGAAGTCAAATGGGAGAACACCCACCAGGAGGGGGTGACTCCGAAATGAAAAGGGACGGAGTCCCGAACAAAAATTCCCCGAAGGGAAGGCTTCCATGCCGATTGCTCTGAGGCGACAGAAGGAGAAAGGGAGGAAGAGAGAGAAGGCTCAAGGAGAAATGAGCTTCTCTCTCCCCCTCTCGGCGCCTATATCGGCCCAGCCAAAAGGCGCGCCGAGAAGGTGGTCGTGCCGACGGCCGGATGCGCCAAAAGGCGCGCCGAAACGGCCTTCGCACCGAAAAGCAAAAGCGCCACCACCGCGCCGAGGAGATCACCACGCCGAGAAGAGCGTCGCGCCGGGAATTCCATGCCGAGCCCACCTCCGCGCCGAGAAGATAGTGCCGGGAGCGTCCATGGAGCCAATTACCTCACCAGGGGTGATATTATTACCGGACCAAGCCAAAAATGCTGGTGTTCATCCAAATTTGCTTGTAAAGCATGGAAGTCACGCAAAGCAGAATGAAGACTCAGAGTCAAAAGAATAGCCAATGCACAGGAGTAGACCTGAAGAGACCACGAAGCGCAGTGTGTGAACGTGATGTACACCCGCATGTCCCGTGTCACTCATGCTTCGCTCACGCCACCTACGGGTGGGGGGCATTTGTTGACACCTAAAATATGTCAGAAGAGATCATAGCAGATTCACAGTTCTGAAGATCAGTCGAGGGCACAGCTCACGTACCATCCCTGGGAGATCTGAGAGTCTGAATAGAAGAAACCCACTACCCCTATCATGTTGTTCGACTAAAGCCGTCTTTGGCTAGGTCGCTGTCCAGTACTGCTGTCATTCAGATAGTCAGGCTGATAAAACTATACCAACATTCAGGCAACCATCTGCCTACTGAAACAGATGTTCAGACATCTCTGATACTCCTGAAGCGGGATGTACAGTGCCTCGCACACGTTTGTGAATGCAAGGTGTAAACAGTCCCATGGAGTCTTAATATATATATATATCAAGAATCCCATTGTCGAAAGGAGTCCACCAAGTGGATCCTGGGTCGAATGGGTCGAATGACAAGAAAATGGGGCCAAGCCCAAATATGAGATGGGACGCGCCGATGACGGCCGCGCCGGGAGGATGATCCTGGCGCACCGGGAAGTTCATGCCGAAAGGATGAGGGCCTGGCCTCTATAAGAGGCCTGCCCTTCGAACGAAAAGAAGAGGACAGAAGAAGAGAAGAGGCGAAGAAAAAGAAAAGAAGAAAAGCAGAGAGGGGGAAGGAAGAAAGAAAAAAAGAAGAGTGAAAAGGGAGTGCCTAGCCACCGAAGAGAAGGAGGGAGCTCGAGAGCCCTTGAAAGAAGCTGAAGAAAGGAAAAAAGGAGAGAGGCAGAGGCTCGAAGAGGGATCCAGGTGGGAGTGCCGGGCAGCTGCAGCTCCTTCTCTTTCCCCTCCCTATCTGTCTGAATATTTCTCCCTGTACTTTTGATTTCTAGCATCTTTGCTTCAATAGCATCGAATGCCAATGTAACCCTGCTTTCAGGGATTAAGCCTAGATTTCTTTCTCTGTTGAGTCAGATTTCTTTCTCTTAAGTAGCATGCGTGTAAGTCATCTGGATGAAATAAAGAATGAGAGAATGGGTTGAATTCCGCCCTTTCATTACCTTCTTCTTTCTGTCTCTGCATCCGAGGTTCGCTATATGCTAAGGATACTGATAACTAGGCTTGTTTTATCGTTTGGTTTTCTAATTCTGCTGAAGCATCTTCGCTACCATTATTTATCACCCCCCCCTCCAGCCACATTTCGAGGGCCTGAGACAGTCTATCTCATGGCTCTTCGTATGTGAAATAAAGGGGGACGTGGTTCAGGGATTTCCGTCCGTGGTTCTGCTCCCAATGAGGCCCAGAGGAAAGGTGTTCCCCCAAAGTCTTCCCCCTCTGATCATCCAAAACAGTCAAGATTAAACCCCTCGCCTAACAACTCCCGAAACCCTGTTCGAAGACCCCCTTAAAATCCCTTCTGAAAGCCTCCCGACGCCGGTATCTCCCGGCGTGAGTTTCGCGCCGAGGGCTCCCCACGCCGGTTGGACCTCCCTATCGTGCCGAGCCTACCTAGCTTTCGTGCCGAAACAACCCCTCTTCTCTGCATTGATACCCTTACGTCGTCTGGCCATCCTGATGCCTTCGTTACCACGGCGAGCCATACAGACCTCGTCCATTATATCCTACCCTCGTGGGTGTGCATTGCCCTTCCCTCTGGCCTCACGGGAGCTATATCAAAGGGGTTAATTCTCCCCCTACATTCTGTAACCCATTAAACCACGGGGTCCTGCCATTGCAGGCTTTCCGATGGATTGCATTGGGGACATTACAACACAGGGAATGAGGTCTTATATGATCCAGACCCTCGAATCACGGGCTACGCCCGGCTCTCATTTAGGTTTCTACTCCGGCACTCGTGAGTGGATAGCCCATAGTATTCTCTTGGCATACTCCCAAAATAAGGGGAGATGCTGCCAAAATTTGCCCGAAGCTTTACTCCATAATATGGCACGATGTTTCATCGGAATCACGTATTTAATCCCCTGATATGGCGAGGGCCCGAGCTGTGTAATCTCATGGCATCTTGACATCACAGGGAATATATCCCGTAACTGGTAATCTCCTTGGAATCCCCCTCGTGAGTGGAGTCACCCTCACCCTCCATTCCTATACGTTCATCACCCTGAAATTCCCACTGGGCGAGGAAAACCTCATAATACCTTTGGCAAGATCAACAAAATACTGCCTCTCGGCGCCACTACTCCCCGGCGCCATCTCCTCCCGGCGCCACTGCCTCCCGGCGCCAAACCCGCACCGGGTGGAGGGGGCGCCGAATGCCCTTGCCTTGGCGCGCCGGGCTCCTTTCGGGCCGACTACCCCTCAAACCACTACCGTGCCGATTACCCCCAATCCTCCCGTCGCGCCGGGAGCATGCCGTGCCGTTTGGCCTTCGCGCCGACTCCATCGCTGTGCCGTCTCGCCTCGGTATTGGTTGTCATCTGAATATCTGATGTCTTCCCCACTTCACCAAACCCAAACATAGCCTAAATTCAATATTTTGTCACTATCAGCTGCCATGTCAACCCCCGTTACCTCACGAGGGGACTAGGGTTCTTCACCCAGGTCCATAGGAGATACATTAATGAGGAGGGTTTCACCCCTACATCACACCGAATACGACGTTTCTTATGTCACCCCGTTGACCCTCGGAGTTCTGCCACCGCATGTCCTCCAATGGTTCTTCGAGGGGAATATTAATGAACGGCGCAATGGTGCACACTGTCCCGTCATATTTGGATCCTTCTCGGACCCAGGGCTACGCCCGACTCTCTTTTGGTTTCCATTCCGGCTCTCCGTGGATGGATGTCCTATATTCACATTTGGCATAGTCCAAAGGGAGGGGGCATGCTGCCGAATTTGTGTTATAACATCGTTATCACACCTCGCATATCACGGTTCCTCGTGCATGTCTGCATCGACCCTCGGGTATATTAAATGGTGTTGACAGAAGGTCGGGTTATGCCCAACCAGAAGTCTCCGCTATGCGCAATGGTGGTCTTTGGACCTACGTCCTCCGCCACGTACCAAGGGTCCATAATTCAAAGAACTATGCATCCCCTGTATGATAAATAAATGCATCATGCATGCCTTCGTCTTGGCCACCATGTAGCTCTTTTCATTCTGGCTTTGACAGCCCGCTATCTTGGCAATTAATCAAAGGTGTTCCCTCCTCGTCGGGGATGTAATTAACGCCATAGCCTTTATGATATGGCGGACTGCTGGTCCCGACCGAACCTCACATTCGCCTGACACGGGTCAGAATGAGCGCATCATAAAATTGTCACTCATGTGACTGGCACGCCCGCGTCGTCAATCAGTCAGTTAATTACCGGTTAGTTAATTGGTTGATCGATACGCGAAATAAGACATGTATATATGTGCATATACACATGTCTACGCAAGATAAAAATGACGAGACGGTCGGATAAAAACCCGTCGCAAACAATGTCCCATCAGTGATGGTTAGCTATGTGTTCAGGGTTTGAGTAAAAGGAACTAATTCCACTCTGAGTTGGAAGGTTCTCTTTGGTCGATTCGCTTGGTTTGGTTGATTAAGAGGTCTCCGTCTAGAGCTTTAGGCTGTTTCGTTTACTTTTGCTGCCTGCTTTTGCCTTCCTCATTCGACCGCGGGATTGTGTCCCCCATGAGGTTGGTCTTGTCGATTTATTTCATTTAGTTTAGTTCCTCCAGACTGGTGTCGCTTTTGCTTTTATCATTCCTTGCGTTTGGTTCAGAGTTTTCAGGAAGATTCATATCGCTTGTTGGTAAAAACGGGTGTCGTTTTACCTTAACGCCTGCTTTTCTGGTCCACTCCGTTGCATTTCCGCTTCATCTCCATGTTCCATGTCACTTCCGCTTCACCTCCGCTCGCTCCCCTGCAAAGAGGATGTTAAGGAGGGGCATCTGTTGACACCCATTTTATGCCGATAAGTTGAGTCGTTCCTCTTACTCCCATTTGGTGATGCCTCGAGTTGTCCGTCACTAACTGGGACTATTTTCAGGCATGTTGTGGGCCAGTTCTATGGGTTGCCTCCCTCCTTGGTTAGGTCCAAGTTGATACAAGGCTTAACGGGCCTTGGTGTTGGTTAATTGGGCTTTTCTATGAGTTTTCAAGCGTCCATGTGCATGTACGGTTTCTCCCTGGCCACTCAATCCATGTGCGGTTGACTGTGGACCGTTCATATATTTTGGAATATTGTGGGTAACTTTCTGAATTTCACCGACAAGCTTTTATGCGGTCCTATTCTGGCCGTTCAATTTGATGGACAGATTGATGATGACCGCTCATCTCTCAGAGTCCTGCGCTAAATGATTTTCTCAGATAATTATTTAATTATCTTACCTATTTTGATTTATCACCGACAAGGCTAGAACGGTTTGTCCTTGGCTGCGCTACCTTTGGACGGTCCCATCTGAGCCGTTCATCTATGAGAGTCCAACGGCGAAGGTTTCGGTCAGTTCGACGGATAATTTGGATTATTTATGAATTATTTTGAATTTCCACCGACGAGGTTGGACGGCCAGGAGATGACCGCCCATCCGGTTGGACGGTCTATCGTAAGACCGTTCATCCGTTCGAATGCTGAATTTCAACAGATTTATCCCTTTTATCCGTGGTTTTATCCCCAACTTCTTCCATCATTTTCTCTGCGGATAATCAACCATTTTAAGTGCCGTTTCGACTGGATAAGAGATAACCTATTTATCTACGATTTTCCTTTGATTATCTCGACCTGAAAATGCCTCTAAACCCTAGTTTCGAGCTAGGAATTTAGGTGCTCTATAAATAGACCTTAAAGGCCGGGTTTGAAAGGGGGGGAGATTTTGGTCGACGGCGAAGCCCTGCCGCATTCTTGAGCGACCTAGCACCAAGGAGGGAGGCTTTCTACGTCCATACAAGCCTCCGGTTTAGAGAGTAGTCTAGTTTTGAGTCTTTTGTGTTTGATTGGTGATGTGACACGACCTAAGGGTGCAATGGTATCAACCAAATGAACCTCGGACCTAGACTTGCAAGCCCACTTACAAATTGGCGGACTCGATGTTGGCGGACCGATATCGCAGCACAATCCTTTCCCCGTGGTGACTAAGTGATGGTAGGGTGGATTCGAGAGCCTAAACCACACTGGTTGGGGTGATGACTTGGACAATGAGTTCCCCTCCCTTGGATTGGAGCACCCACATCAGTGGGGCAGACGCCGTGCCTTGAGGGCACGGGGATCTCTCCTCACTCAATCCGCGGTGGCCACTTGTGATCGAGAATCACGGGACCGGGCACTCTCTTCCTCGCCGGCTGAACTTAGAAATGATACTAATTAAACACAAATATCCAGGGAGGGTTCAGCATGTACCTGACTGGTGTGAGGACACCGGCCCCGAGTCGGAGACGTGGGCGAGCGGGGAAGCGTGTGTTCCCCACGCGCCGCGCCGGTGAAGCTTCGAATATGAAATTTCAGATTACAAGCACTACGCCCCTTGCAAGGGGGTTGGACTAGGGGTGGGGGTTCGTATTACAACCAAAATATACCTCCACGCAGGGAGGGGCGCTCAGCCGGTCAGGCGGGGAAGGGGGAAATGCGAACTAAGAGCCACTTGAAAGAACGTTGTCTGATCAGCCCGCCCTCTGGAACAGTGGACAGACGGCTGATGATGCTGTCACAGCGGCCACTCAAGAATTTTGCTGAAGACGAGACTAGTGGGGATTTCTTTGTAACTGGAGCGGGATGATGCCAGAATTTTGTTGTTTTCTTCAGGCACCGCTGCTGGTCGGGGTAGGGGATTGAACAGGGTGGCAGACCTTCGGTTCTGATAGCTTCAGGTTCCCAACAGCAGGAAGAAGAGGGTGCCACGATCGCTCTCGAGCTCAAAATTAGGTGCCGCTAGAGTCTTTGGAACCGTTGACAAGTCCTATTCTAATCAAGACCGACGAGGATGCCAACTGTTGTCGGGGTCGGCCGGTAGACTCTGAACACTGAGGGAGGGTTGGTGCAGACTGAGTGGAAGCAGAACCGCGTACCCAGGGAAGCAAATTGATAACTTTCAGGTCCGGTCACCAAACTGGGCTCTGCTTCTTGGAGATGATAGAAGACTTGTAGTAGAAGATATTTGAAGAAGCACTCTTGATCAGATTCCCAACAGGATCGTCGCAGTCGAGCTTCCACTCCGACTCTGGACTCCTACCAGGGAGGCTTTGCGCAGTCGGGGAAGAATGGCTCCCCTGGGCGATCACGAACTCAGAATGGGACGGGACCACCGCCGTTGCGAAGAAAACTAGAAGACGCTTCCGGAAATGGCTCTTGTGCTTCCAGGGGAGCCGGGATGAAGACGTGGCCGTCTCTGCAAGATGCTATCTCTCTGCAGGACTCTCAGATGTGGATAGGTTCGCCGGTGTAGCTTCGGATGAACACGAGATGGTGATGGTAGGCTGTGGGGGTGACCCCAAGCTATCAGGGGGTCTGGGAGGGGGCAAACCAAGGTGAGGGAGGGGGAGAATGGGGACTGGAAGGGGGTCTAGTAGGTGGTGAGAGGGAGAGCTACGAATTTGGTGTTGGAGGGTGAGGGAGAGGGAGATCTCTCTCTCTTGGGGAGTCTAGGGCATGGGGGAGGAGAAAGTGGAGGGAAAATATTCAAACTTCTCTAGGGAGTTGGGAGATTGTGTGGGGAAGGGAGGAGATTGTGTTGGGGAGAGGGAGATTGTGTTGGGAAGGACAAGATGCTCCTAGGGAAGGAGGGGGGTAGGTGGTAGTTGGGGAGGTGGTAGTGAATGCACTTAGGGAAGTGGAGAGGTGGTTGGGGGGTGGCTTAGGTGGATGGGCTAGGGTTGATGTGGAGGGTGAGGTGGAGGAGAGAGAAAAAAATTTGAAATTGGGTATGGAGGAGAGAGAAAGGGGAGTGGAAGAGAGAGATTAAGAGAGGGATGGGTGGGATTCTCTCCCTAAGGCTTCCCACCTCACTAATGGATTCACTCGACAATAAATCTAAAGTTAGAACTCACAAAATGGTAAATTTTTCATTGATTGATTCATTACCCAAAATGAGGGGAATGGGGTCCTATATATAGGCAACCCACATTTTACAAAAAGCCCTTGACTCTTGACACAATGACAGAGAACCAAAAAAGAGGATGGGCGCCCATGGGCCTAGCCCAAAGAATTGGGCCCAATGACTTAATCAAACTAACTTAATGACACACAAACTTAGGGAAATAACAAAAGACCTAGGGACATGACTCAAATAAAAAGAAGATTACATAATGATGACTCAAAGAAAATATGAAAATTACATGAACTGAATCAAGAAAATGTGACGGACATAATGGAACCATGCTGGTGAACAACCGGGAAATATGAAGGGTGAGAGATGCCCCCATCATACTCCTGGGGTGCGAAGAGCTCAACTCCGTCGACAAAGAGTCCTTCTTGGCTCGCCCATGTGTCCACCATTGTGGCCGGCCCTTCCACCTCACAAGATACTGCTGGATTGCCCTGCTCCTGATGGTGTCATTATGTTCAACTGGTATCAAATCTTTGTGCTCATGCCGGGCTCTCAAGGTTAGAAGTGGATTCCCATTGGTGGTGTCACTCTTAAAAAAGGGGGTATGGGCTCAATATCCTCGCTAGGTGCCACCGTGGGGCCCTTGTAGGGCACAAGGTCCGCCACACTATAATGAGGGTTTTTCCCATATTCCTTCAGAAGGACCAACTCATTGGCATTTATGCTCAATCGCCCCAAGACTTTAAAGGGTCCAGTCTCTCGATCCTTGAGCGTAGAGGCGACTCTAGGGAAGAGCCTCTTCATCCTGACCATCAGATAGTCACCCTCTTGGAAGTCTTGGTTTCTTTTGCGGGTATCGATTCGCCTTTGACAAATCCTATTACCTTTGATGATGGGCTTGCAAGTATGTAATCCTGAGACATAGTTGGTGAATGCTAGCACTCTATTGGATGTTGGGGGTCCCGAGCACCCAAATGTGGACCTAGCATGTCTAGACTCCCTATGAAGGTTAGTGAGGATAGGAGGGCCTGGACCTCCAAATGTAGCTCTATCATGCAAAGGGGTGGCAAATGCCGGGGGACCCGGACCTCCAAAAATGTACCTATCATGCTTAATACTCATGATAAATGAAGGTGGACCATTACATCCGAAAATGGTCCATTCATGCTTCCTACTTGACATGTGGGCGATGTGAATGAATGGACCCGTCTTATGAATCATGCCAAGTGATGTGTTGTGCCAAGACTTATGCATTCCTATCCCAAAGATGACTTCCATGTGTATGGGTGTGGGGTGGCCTTTGAACTTCCATGTGAAAGGGTCAAAAGGATCTAGGAAGGTGAGCATTATGGAGAGGGGCTCCTCCTTGCTTCCTAGGCATATGTTGTCTATGGCGATGGTTCCCTTTGTGTGGCCCGAGTCTTGGAAGAGGTGATCTTGGTCCAACATGGTTGGTTCGGGTAGGGAAAGGTGAGTTATGGGTAAGGTGGGTGTGTCACATGGGTAACTAGGCTCCCATTGGAAGGGATCAAAGGGGTCATGGACTAGGCTTCCTAGAGGAAGGAACTCTATGTCCACATGGTCTACGCACGGTGGGTCATCCTTCCCCAAGATAATTGGACCAAGGTCTTTAGTGGGCCAATCGATCAAGGTACTTGGGATATTAATGGGAGTGGAGTGGACCATGATGAGTTCTTCATCCATGGGGAGAATGAGAAGGAGGTCACTAGTATAGCAACCAATGGTGAAGACTGAGGTGATAGAACCATCACATGGGTGGATGAGACTAAGTCTTCTTGGGTGGGCCGCTCCTATGGTCAATAAGCAAGTCAACTTTAGTTGCCATTCTAAACCCTTGAGGGGATCATCCTAACCATTTACCTCATAGTAGGATTGGAATGCGGTGTGATGGGAGTTAACGGGTGCTAATTGGAAAGGGTGCTCCATGGTTGGGGTTTGAAAGTACAAGGCATGAGGGATGGGATTTTGCTTGAGCCATTTGATGATGAGTTCTCCTATGGTCACCACCTTTTGAGTGAGATTGAGTGGTTTGGGGAGGTATGTGTTTGTTTGGACGGGGATGAGTTGATGTCCTTCCTCTTTATTGATAGGAGTATGGATTTCCTTAAAGGTGGGGAAGGGCTTTGGGTTGGTGATGTGACACAACTTCGGACCTAATGCAAGCAAGCACATTCACATTCAAAATGGGCCTAGTTGGGCCATCGCTCTATCGTCACTCACCCAAGCCCGGGGTGACTTGGCAATGCCAAGGGGAGGATGTGGGGTTGGGACATTGCTGGTAGAGGGCCAGAAAGGCCAAGAATTGATTCCCAATGGGTGGGGATGCCCAAGTCAAGGGGGCCGACAAAGTACCAACGGCACCGGTTACAATATTCCCACGGTGATCACTCACGTTTATGGGGCTTGAGGATCGGGCTCTCACTCGCATAACCAGCGGAATTAAGAACTAATATTGAAAGACAAGCACTAATTGGAGTGAAGGTTTGAGCACTTACTCGACCGGTTTGAAGAAACCGTCCCGGTCGGAGACGAGGGCGAGCGGGGAGGCGAGTGGATCCCCACACGCCGCGGCGGTGTCGCTTGACCTGCCCCAAACAAATTACACCACTACACCTCTCGCAGGAGGGGGAACTTGGGGTGGGGGTTAATGATATTACATCAATACTACCTCCACGCAGGGAGGGGCCTTCAGCCGGCCAAGCGGGGTGGGGAAACCAAAGCAAAGAACGAGGAACAAGGGTGGACGCCGAATCTGCCTGGTGTCAGTGAACCAGAACAGAGGGTCGGTGTTGCTGTTGTAGATCTTGCTCAGGAATTGTGCTGATGGCGAGACTGGCGGCGAAATCTTCGTAACAGGTAGGGGAATGCGTAAGAATTTTTGTAATTTCTTCTGGAGTCGCTGCTGGACGGGGCAGGAGCTTGAACAGGGCCTCTGTTTCTCGGCCTAGCAGGGGCAGGTCACCAACAGTAGGATGCAGAGGCTGTCCTGACCGCTCCCGAACTCCAAATTTGATGCCGTCAGCGCCGTTAGAACCGTGGGTGAGTCTTCTTTGCAGCAAAAGAAACGGGGACACCAGAAAAAAACAGAGACGATCTATGGAGCCAGAAGAGTGAGGAGGTGTCGATGCAGACTGGGGAAGGCAGAGCTGCGCGACCATGGAAGAAAATTGGTAACTTATGTTCCCGGATGCTGAATGGGGTTCTGCTTCTTGATTCTGAAAGTAGACAGGCCGATGAAGAACTTTGAAGAAGGACTTGAAGACTGATTGCTTCGGGGCTGGTCGTGGCAGAGCTTCTAAGCCGCCTTAGGTCCTCAGCCGAGGCAGAACCGCGTAGCTGTGGGAGAATGGAGGTCCCGGACAGCACCGAGCTCCGATGAGGACGAAACCACTTTCGTGACGAAGAGGACTGGCAGACGCTTCCGTGGATGCGTATTATGCCTTCAGAATCGTAGGTAGTTGACCGTGATAGCTTCTGCAAGCTACTGGTACCTCTGTAACATTTGGACAGCAACCTGCAGGCCTTGTAGAAGCCACCAAAATGACCTAAAGAAGAAGATGGAGGAAGTGTATGTGTGAAAGGGGTGAAGGGGGTGGAAGATGAAGTGTGTGAGAGGGATGGGGATGCTAATGGTGATAGGATAGAGATGGGAGAGAGCAGGGGGCGCAGGGTCTCAGCTGGAGGCAAGGGAAGGTGGTGTAAGGGAATGAGAATGGAGGGAGGTGGGAGGGGCGAACCTAACTGGAAGGGAGGGAGGGGGGCGGCCAAAACAATGGAGGGAGTGGTGGATTTCAAATTTGAAATGGCCTTGGAAGTTGTAGGGTTATGTGGGGAAGGGGTTGATTGTGTTGGAATGGAGAAAGTGGTGTTGGAATGGTGAGGGATCTCCTTGGGACTAGGGGGTGGAGTAATGGAGGCCATGGGGAAGTGGAGGGCTTTAATGATGGTAGGTGGGGGTTGAGGTGGTTGGGAAGGGAGGAGAGAGAAGAAAATTCGAAATTGGGTGTTGAGGAGAGAGAAAGTGGAGTGAAAAAGAGGGATTAAGAGAGGGAAGGGTGGGGAATCTCTCCCCTAGGGTTTCTCACCCAAAAATTGTTGGAATCACTCCACTAAACTAAGCTTTGGACTCTCAAATGGCATTTTTTTCATTGATTGATTCATTACCTCCAAATGAAGGAAATGGGGCCCTATATATAGGAAACCCACATTTTACAATAAGTCCCTTACAAAAGACTCAATAACAAATAACCGAAGGGGTAGGGGGGGCTCATGGGCCAAGCCCGAAGAATTGGGCCCAATAGCACATTACACAATCTAATGACACTCAAACTTAGGAAAATAAATGCAAGACCTAGGAACATGACTCAAATAAAAGGGAAAATACATCAAATGACTCAAATAAAATTACATAGGACTCAAAATTAAATGACTAAACATGCCGGATGCAACCGGGGCGAGGAGACGAGCTGTGAACGTGGGCATGGGAGGTGATGTCCCCATCATACTCCCGGGGTGCGGAGAACTCGACTCCGTCGAGTAAGTGTCCTTCCCTCCTTGGAGGGTGTAGAAGTGGTACAGCCCTCAAGTCTTCCGAACGAGACTGATCCATCCACCTGCCGAGATAGCGCTCGTATACCTTGCTCCGAGTGGTAGTGACTTGTTCATCCAATATTTGTTCAATTTGTTCACGCTGGGCTCTCTTGGCTGGTGTCTCTCCTCACGGGTGGGTGCTCTCTCAAGGGAAGACGTAGGCTCAATCTCCTCACTAGGTACCACCGTGGGTCCCTTATATGACACTAGGTCGGCAACATTGAATGTGGGACTTATTCCATACTCCTCAGGGAGATCTAACTCGTAGGCATTTGCACCAATGCGCCTCAAGACCTGGAAGGGACCAGCCCCACGTGGCCTCAGTTTAGAGTTGGCTCCCGGGGAGAGCCTCTCCGTCCTTACCATCACAAAGTCACCCTCATGGAATTCTTGGTGACGCCGATGAGAGTCGGCCCGCCTCTTATAAGCCTCATTCTTTTTGCTTATGTGCTTGCAAAGGCTTTCATGCAATTTTGTGAATGTTGACATTCTAGTGGTGATGGGTGGACCTGGGCAACCAAAAGTAGACCAATCATGCTTTGATGCCAAGAAGACTTTGATGGATTTTGGAGGGCCGGGGCAACCATATGTGGACTTATCATGTAATGTTGTCACGTAGACTTTGGTGGGCCTAGTTGGGCCGGGGCACCCGTAGGTGAACCTATCATGCAAAGTGGTGATGAATGTAGGGGGACCTGGACATCCGTAGATACTTTTGACATGCTTAAGACCAATGATGCATGAAGGTGGACCATGACATCGAAATATGGACCACTCATACTTTCTACTTGACATGTGGGTGATATGAATGAATGGACCCAATATAGTGTTCATGCCAAGGGGTATGGTAAGCCTAGACACATGCATGCTTTTCCCAATGGTGACTTCCATGTGTATAGGTGTGGGACAACCCTTGAACTCCCATTGGAAAGGATCGAATGGATCTAAGAAGGTGGTCATCATGGGGTGGGGCAAAACTTTATTACCTAGGGATATGTGGCCCAAGGTCATGGCTCCCAAGGAGTAACCCGGGTCTAAGATGGAGTGAATTGGGTCAAACATTGTGAGTTGGTTTAGGGAAAGGTGGGTGGTGGATAAAGTGTTTGGGTCACACGAGTCTCTTGACTCCCATTGGAATGGATCATATTGATCATAAAATGGGTTACCTAGGGGGAGGAACTCCATGTCCTCAAGATCCTCAAAAGGTGCTAAGTCATCCTTCTCCATGATAGTTGGGCCAATGTTCTTGGCAAGTGGGTCAGCCATGAGTGGAGGGCTTGACTTTCTACCCGAGATAAGAAGCTCTAAATCGAGGAGAAGGTTGGGCTCATCGGGTGTAGGTAGGAATAGAAGGAGGTCGCTAGTGTAGCAACCAATGGTGCAAACCGAGGTGATAGACCCTATGCATAGGTGTAGGAGGCTAAGGCTCCTAGGTTGTTCTACCATAGGGGTCAACATGCTAGTCATCTCTAATTGCCATGCTATGCCCTTGAGAAGGTCCTCTAAGGTCTCCACTTGATAGGATGCTTGGATTGTGGTGTGATAGGAGAAGAAGGGCACTAAGGGAAGGTCTTGTTCTATGGGAGGGAAAACATGGGCCCGGATCTCTCTAATTGGGCTCTCCTTTAGCCAACTAACAATGGGTTCTCCTAAGATGAGCTTGGTCCCAACTAGAGAGGGTGATGTAAGGTGAGGACCATCGTGTGATGTTTCTTTCTCAACTTGGACTTGGGTTTCCTCCAAGGTGGGGAGTGGGTTTGGAGTGTCCTCAACTATTGAATTGGGTATGAGTTCTTCTACCAAGGAGGTGAGAGGGTCTTTTGGGGTGATGAGGGTTGGTGTGTGGTGCTCCCGGGGTGGAGGGTAAAGGGAAACTTGGTTTGGGATTGGTAGTGTGGGGTTTGGGAGTGGAAGTATTGGAGGCTTAGGTTGGGATAGGATTGGGGTAGGGAGAGGAAGATGGGTGGGTTGAAGGGGTTTGGGTTGATTGGTTTTGGGAGGAGTGTCCCCTTTTGGGGGTGATGGAGAGGTAGTGGTGAGGGTTACCATGGGCCTAGGTGGAGAGTTGGTCATGGGGCCCAATTGGGTATGGGGACCTATGGTTGTGGTGTGGACTACTTCTTCCAAAGCTAATGGAGCGGGAAGGTTCTTTGATGGTGGGGTGATGATGGCCGGAGTATGGTGCACCCGGGGTGGTGAACAAGGGCGGGATTCCCGCGGGTGGGAGAATATAAGGTTGTTGAATTTAAAGGTTCCCGAAAGGTGTGGCGGATGCACTAGGCAAGTCCGACGTGTTGGGTCGATGTCGGCATTCCTTTCATCTAACCATTTCTTACCTAGGATTATACATGGACCCGCCAATGTTCCCTTTTGACACCAAGCCCCATCCAAATACTTAGTCTTCCCGAACCATTTATGGAATTCAATAAAGACTTGGTCTCCATTGTGCACAATTTGTCCGGTCCTACAAAGAGAGGTAATGATATCGGGGGACACCCAATTTTCAGATTCTAGGTCAATGAAATCAATTTCTACGGGCTCTCCATTAGGTAAGCATGCATGTGATATGATTGGGAGAGGGGCCATGTGACCCAAGACTCAATGTTAACAATGATGGGTTGACAATGCACGGTTCGGATAAGAATGCAAGCATGCCCTAGGACTTGACTTGTAGAGACAAGTCAATGACTTGCTCTGATACCACTTGATGTGACACAACCTTCGGACCTAATGCAAGCAAGCACAATCGCATTCAAAATGGGCCAAGTTGGGCCACCGCTCTATCGTCACTCACCCAAGCCCGGGGTGACTTGGCAATGCCAAGGGGAGGATGTGGGGTTGGGCCCTTGCTGGTAGAGGGCCAGCAAGGCCAAGAATTGATTCCCAATGGGTGGGATGCCCAAATCAAGGGGGCCGACAAAGTGCCAACGGCACCGGTTACAATATTCCCACGGTGATCACTCAAGTTTATGGGGCTTGAGGATCGGGCTCTCACTCGCATAACCAGCGGAATTAAGAACTAATATTGAAAGACAAGCACTAATTGGAGTGAAGGTTTGAGCACTTACTCGACCGGTTTGAAGAAACCGGTCCCGGTCGGAGACGAGGGCGAGCGGGGAGGCGAGTGGATCCCCACACGCCGCGGCGGTGTCGCTTGACCTGCCCCAAACAAATTACACCACTACACCTCTCGCAGGAGGGGGAACTTGGGGTGGGGGTTAATGATATTACATCAATACTACCTCCACGCAGGGAGGGGCCTTCAGCCGGCCAAGCGGGGTGGGGAAACCAAAGCAAAGAACGAGGAACAAGGGTGGACGCCGAATCTGCCTGCTGTCAGCGAACCAGGATAGAGGGTCGGTGTTGCTGTTGTAGATCTTGCTCAGGAATTGTGCTGATGGCGAGACTGGTGGCGAAATCTTCGTAACAGGAAGGGGAATGCCTCAGAATTTTTGTAATTTCTTCTGGAGTCGCTGCTGGACGGGGCAGGAGCTTGAACAGGGCCTCTGTTTCTCGGACTAGCAGGGGCAGGTCACCAACAGTAGGATGCAGAGGCTGACCTGACCGCTCCCGAACTCCAAATTTGATGCCGTCAGTGCCGTTAGAACCGTGGGTGAGTCCTCTTTGCAGCAAAAGAAACGGGGACGCCAGAAGAGAACGGAGACGATCTGTGGAGCCAGAAGAGTGAGGAGGTGTCGATGCAGACTGGGGAAGGCAGAGCCGCGCGACCGTGGAAGAAAATTGGTAACTTCTGTTCCCGGATGCTGAATGGGCTTCTTCTTCTTGATTCTGAAAGTAGACAGGCCGATGAAGAACTTTGAAGAAGGACTTGAAGACTGATTCCTTCGGGGCTGGTCGTGGCAGAGCTTCTAAGCCGGCTCAGGTCCTCAGCCGAGGCAGAACCGCGCAGCTGTGGGAGAATGGAGGTCCCGGACAGCACCGAGCTCCGATGAGGACGAAACCACTTTCGTGACGAAGAGGACTGGCAGACGCTTCCGTGGATACATCTTATGCCTTCAGAATCGCAGGTAGTTGACCGTGATGGCTTCTGCAAGCTACTGGTACCTCTGCAACATTTGGACAGCAACCTGCAGGCCTTGTAGAAGCCACCAAAATGACCTAAAGAAGAAGATGGAGGAAGTGTATGTGTGAAAGGGGTGAAGGGGGTGGAAGATGAAGTGTGTGGGAGGGATGGGGATGCTAATGGTGATAGGATAGAGATGGGAGAGGGCAGGGGGCGCAGGGTCTCAGCTGGATGCAAGGGAAGGTGGTGTAAGGGAATGAGAATGGAGGGAGGTGGGAGGGGCGAACCTAACTAGAAGGGAGGGAAGGGGGGCGGCCAAAACATGGAGGGAGTGGTGGATTTCAAATTTGAAATGGACTTGGAAGTAGTGGGGTTGTGTGGGGAAGGGGTTGATTGTGTTGGAATGGGGAAAGTGGTGTTGGAATGGTGAGGGATCTCCTTGGGACTAGGGGGTGGAGTAATGGAGGCCATGGGGAAGTGGAGGGCTTTAATGATGATAGGTGGGGGTTGAGGTGGTTGGGAAGGGAGGAGAGAGAAGAAAATTCGAAATTGGGTGTTGAGGAGAGAGAAAGTGGAGTGAAAAAGAGGGATTAAGAGAGGGAAGGGCGGGGAATCTCTCCCCTAGGGTTTCTCACCCAAAAATTGTTGGAATCACTCCACTAAACTAAGCTTTGGACTCTCAAATGGCATTTTTTTCATTGATTGATTCATTACCTCCGAATGAAGGAAATGGGGCCCTATATATAGGAAACCCACATTTTACAATAAGTCCCTTACAAAAGACTCAATAACAAATAACCGAAGGGGTAGGGGGGCTCATGGGCCAAGCCCGACGAATTGGGCCCAATAGCACATTACACAATCTAATGACACTCAAAATTAGGAAAATAAATGCAAGACCTAGGAACATGACTCAAATAAAAGGGAAAATACATCAAATGACTCAAATAAAATTACATAGGACTCAAAATTAAATGACTAAACCATGCCGGATGCAACCGGGGCGAGGAGACGAGCTGTGAACGTGGGCATGGGAGGTGATGTCCCCATCATACTCCCGGGGTGCGGAGAACTCGACTCCGTCGAGTAAGTGTCCTTCCCTCCTTGGAGGGTGTAGAAGTGGTACAGCCCTCAAGTCTTCCGAACGAGACTGATCCATCCACCTGCCGAGATAGCGCTCGTATACCTTGCTCCGAGTGGTAGTGACTTGTTCATCCAATATTTGTTCAATTTGTTCACGCTGGGCTCTCTTGGCTGGTGGTCTCTCCTCACGGGTGGGTGCTCTCTCAAGGGAAGACGTAGGCTCAATCTCCTCACTAGGTACCACCGTGGGTCCCTTATATGACACTAGGTCGGCAACATTGAATGTGGGACTTATTCCATACTCCTCAGGGAGATCTAACTCGTAGGCATTTGCACCAATGCGCCTCAAGACCTGGAAGGGACCAGCCCCACGTGGCCTCAGTTTAGAGTTGGCTCCCGGGGAGAGCCTCTCCGTCCTTACCATCACAAAGTCACCCTCATGGAATTCTTGGTGACGCCGATGAGAGTCGGCCCGCCTCTTATAAGCCTCATTCTTTTTGCTTATGTGCTTGCAAAGGCTTTCATGCAATTTTGTGAATGTTGACATTCTAGGGGTGATGGGTGGACCTGGGCAACCAAAAGTAGACCAATCATGCTTTGATGCCAAGAAGACTTTGATGGATTTTGGAGGGCCGGGGCAACCATATGTGGACTTATCATGCAATGTTGTCACGTAGACTTTGGTGGGCCTAGTTGGGCCGGGGCACCCGTAGGTGAACCTATCATGCAAAGTGGTGATGAATGTAGGGGGACCTGGACATCCGTAGATGCTTTTGACATGCTTAAGACCCATGATGCATGAAGGTGGACCATGACATCCAAATATGGACCACTCATACTTTCTACTTGACATGTGGGTGATATGAATGAATGGACCCAATATAGTGTTCATGCCAAGGGGTATGGTAAGCCTAGACACATGCATGCTTTTCCCAAAGGTGACTTCATGTGTATAGGTGTGGGACAACCCTTGAACTCCCATTGGAAAGGATCGAATGGATCTAAGAAGGTGGTCATCATGGGGTGGGGCAAAACTTTATTACCTAGGGATATGTGGCCCAAGGTCATGGCTCCCAAGGAGTAACCCGGGTCTAAGATGGAGTGAATTGGGTCAAACATTGTGAGTTGGTTTAGGGAAAGGTGGGTGGTGGATAAAGTGTTTGGGTCACACGAGTCTCTTGACTCCCATTGGAATGGATCATATTGATCATAAAATGGGTTACCTAGGGGGAGGAACTCCATGTCCTCAAGATCCTCAAAAGGTGCTAAGTCATCCTTCTCCATGATAGTTGGGCCAATGTTCTTGGCAAGTGGGTCAGCCATGAGTGGAGGGCTTGACTTTCTACCCGAGATAAGAAGCTCTAAATCGAGGAGAAGGTTGGGCTCATCGGGTGTAGGTAGGAATAGAAGGAGGTCGCTAGTGTAGCAACCAATGGTGCAAACCGAGGTGATAGACCCTATGCATAGGTGTAGGAGGCTAAGGCTCCTAGGTTGTTCTACCATAGGGGTCAACATGCTAGTCATCTCTAATTGCCATGCTATGCCCTTGAGAAGGTCCTCTAAGGTCTCCACTTGATAGGATGCTTGGATTGTGGTGTGATAGGAGAAGAAGGGCACTAAGGGAAGGTCTTGTTCTATGGGAGGGAAAACATGGGCCCGGATCTCTCTAATTGGGCTCTCCTTTAGCCAACTAACAATGGGTTCTCCTAAGATGAGCTTGGTCCCAACTAGAGAGGGTGATGTAAGGTGAGGACCATCGTGTGATGTTTCTTTCTCAACTTGGACTTGGGTTTCCTCCAAGGTGGGGAGTGGGTTTGGAGTGTCCTCAACTATTGAATTGGGTATGAGTTCTTCTACCAAGGAGGTGAGAGGGTCTTTTGGGGTGATGAGGGTTGGTGTGTGGTGCTCCCGGGGTGGAGGGTAAAGGGAAACTTGGTTTGGGATTGGTAGTGTGGGGTTTGGGAGTGGAAGTATTGGAGGCTTAGGTTGGGATAGGATTGGGGTAGGGAGAGGAAGATGGGTGGGTTGAAGGGGTTTGGGTTGATTGGTTTTGGGAGGAGTGTCCCCTTTTGGGGGTGATGGAGAGGTAGTGGTGAGGGTTACCATGGGCCTAGGTGGAGAGTTGGTCATGGGGCCCAATTGGGTATGGGGACCTATGGTTGTGGTGTGGACTACTTCTTCCAAAGCTAATGGAGCGGGAAGGTTCTTTGATGGTGGGGTGATGATGGCCGGAGTATGGTGCACCCGGGGTGGTGAACAAGGGCGGGATTCCCGCGGGTGGGAGAATATAAGGTTGTTGAATTTAAAGGTTCCCGAAAGGTGTGGCGGATGCACTAGGCAAGTCCGACGTGTTGGGTCGATGTCGGCATTCCTTTCATCTAACCATTTCTTACCTAGGATTATACATGGACCCGCCAATGTTCCCTTTTGACACCAAGCCCCATCCAAATACTTAGTCTTCCCGAACCATTTATGGAATTCAATAAAGACTTGGTCTCCATTGTGCACAATTTGTCCGGTCCTACAAAGAGAGGTAATGATATCGGGGGACACCCAATTTTCAGATTCTAGGTCAATGAAATCAATTTCTACGGGCTCTCATTAGGTAAGCATGCATGTGATATGATTGGGAGAGGGGCCATGTGACCCAAGACTCAATGTTAACAATGATGGGTTGACAATGCACGGTTCGGATAAGAATGCAAGCATGCCCTAGGACTTGACTTGTAGAGACAAGTCAATGACTTGCTCTGATACCACTTGATGTGACACAACTTCGGACCTAATGCAAGCAAGCACATTCACATTCAAAATGGGCCTAGTTGGGCCACCGCTCTATCGTCACTCACCCAAGCCCGGGGTGACTTGGCAATGCCAAGGGGAGGATGTGGGGTTGGGCCCTTGCTGGTAGAGGGCCAGCAAGGCCAAGAATTGATTCCCAATGGGTGGGGATGCCCAAGTCAAGGGGGCCGACAAAGTGCCAACGGCACCGGTTACAATATTCCCACGGTGATCACTCAAGTTTATGGGGCTTGAGGATCGGGCTCTCACTCGCATAACCAGCGGAATTAAGAACTAATATTGAAAGACAAGCACTAATTGGAGTGAAGGTTTGAGCACTTACTCGACCGGTTTGAAGAAACCGGTCCCGGTCGGAGACGAGGGCGAGCGGGGAGGCGAGTGGATCCCCACACGCCGCGGCGGTGTCGCTTGACCTGCCCCAAACAAATTACACCACTACACCTCTCGCAGGAGGGGGAACTTGGGGTGGGGGTTAATGATATTACATCAATACTACCTCCACGCAGGGAGGGGCCTTCAGCCGGCCAAGCGGGGTGGGGAAACCAAAGCAAAGAACGAGGAACAAGGGTGGACGCCGAATCTGCCTGCTGTCAGTGAACCAGGATAGAGGGTCGGTGTTGCTGTTGTAGATCTTGCTCAGAATTGTGCTGATGGCGAGACTGGCGGCGAAATCTTCTTGACAGGAAGGGAAATGCCTCAGAATTTCTGTAATTTCTTCTGGAGTCGCTGCTGGACGGGGCAGGAGCTTGAACAGGGCCTCTGTTTCTCGGACTAGCAGGGGCAGGTCACCAACAGTAGGATGCAGAGGCTGTCCTGACCGCTCCCGAACTCCAAATTTGATGCCGTCAGCGCCGTTAGAACCATGGGTGAGTCCTCTTTGCAGCAAAAGAAACAGGGATGCCAGAAGAAAAGGGAGACGATCTGTGGAGCCAGAAGAGTGAGGAGGTGTCGATGCAGATTGGGGAAGGTAGAGCCACGCGACCATGGAAGAAAATTGGTAACTTCTGTTCCCGGATGCTGAATGGGCTTATGCTTCTTGATTCTGAAAGTAGACAGGCCGATGAAGAACTTTGAAGAAGGACTTGAAGACTGATTCCTTCGGGGCTGGTTGTGGCAGAGCTTCTAAGCCGGCTCAGGTCCTCAGCCAAGGCAGAACCGCGCAGCTGTGGGAGAATGGAGGTCCCGGACAGCACCGAGCTCCGATGAGGACGAAACCACTTTCATGACGAAGAGGACTGGCAGACACTTCCGTGGATGTGTCTTATGCCTTCAGAATCGTAGGTAGTTGACCGTGATGGCTTCTGCAAGCTACTGGTACCTCTGCAACATTTGGACAGCAACCTGCAGGCCTTGTAGAAGCCACCAAAATGACCTAAAGAAGAAGATGTAGGAAGTGTATGTGTGAAAGGGGTGAAGGGGGTGGAAGATGAAGTGTGTGGGAGGGATGGGGATGCTAATGGTGATAGGATAGAGATGGGAGAGGGCAGGGGGCGCAGGGTCTCAGCTGGAGGCAAGGGAAGGTGGTGTAAGGGAATGAGAATGGAGGGAGGTGGGAGGGGCGAACTTAACTAGAAGGGAGGGAAGGGGAGCGGCCAAAACATGGAGGGAGTGGTGGATTTCAAATTTGAAATGGCCTTGGAAGTTGTGGGGTTGTGTGGGGAAGGGGTTGATTGTGTTGGAATGGGGAAAGTAGTGTTGGAATGGTGAGGGATCTCCTTGGGACTAGGGGGGTGGAGTAATGGAGGCCATGGGGAAGTGGAGGGCTTTAATGATGGTAGGTGGGGGTTGAGGTGGTTGGGAAGGGAGGAGAGAGAAGAAAATTTGAAATTGGGTGTTGAGGAGAGAGAAAGTGGAGTGAAAAAGAGGGATTAAGAGAGGGAAGGGTGGGGAATCTCTCCCCTAGGGTTTCTCACCCAAAAATTGTTGGAATCACTCCACTAAACTAAGCTTTGGACTCTCAAATGGCATTTTTTTCATTGATTGATTCATTACCTCCAAATGAAGGAAATGGGGCCCTATATATAGGAAACCCACATTTTACAATAAGTCCCTTACAAAAGACTCAATAACAAATAACCGAAGGGGTAGGGGGGGCTCATGGGCCAAGCCCGAAGAATTGGGCCCAATAGCACATTACACAATCTAATGACACTCAAACTTAGGAAAATAAATGCAAGACCTAGGAACATGACTCAAATAAAAGGGAAAATACATCAAATGACTCAAATAAAATTACATAGGACTCAAAATTAAATGACTAAACCATGCCGGATGCAACCGGGGCGAGGAGACAAGCTGTGAACGTGGGCATGGGAGGTGATGTCCCCATCAGTTGGTGTCCAATCTCGGGGATTTGGTCTTGTGGGCCGGGTTTTCCTCATGTTCACTCATGACCTCATTCATTCTTTGAAGTGAGTTGAGAGGGCATGGTAGCCGGGTATGGAGCTCCGGTGGGTGAGGGAACAAAAGGTTGTTGAAACCATAGGCTCCCAGGAGATGTGGGGGATGAACTAGGCAAGACCAACGCAATGGGTGGAAGGTGGTATTCTGTTCATCAAGCCATTGTTTCCCTAGGATTATGCAAGGGCCTTCCAAAGTACCAATTTGACACCATGCTCCATCAAAGTATTTGGTCTCTCCAAACCATTTATGGAATTCAACGAAGACTTGGTCTCTGTTGTGCACAATTTGTCCGGTCGTAGAGAGGGTGGCTACAATTTCGGGGGATACCTGATGTGAAACAAATGCCGAAGTCGATTCTGTCCGGTTCTGGAATCTGTGACCAGCAGCTGTTGAAGTGGCTGTGGATCGCACTCTGGAATTTTGCCGGAGGCGCGGTTGGTGCCGTTGGCTTCGTAACAGGGTAGGGATACAGCACAATTTTTCTGAATTTTGGTTCCACCCGAACCTGGTCGCCACGGACGACTGAGCGGGGACCCCGTTCTGGTTCTGTGCAGGGGCAGCTTCTGAACAGCGGCTTGACAGGGACACCACGAGCAACCCCGAACTCCGTTTGGTGCGCGGCAGGTGGCGTTGGAATCGTGGGGACGACTACTTTCCAGCAGCACTGGTCTCGCCTCAGTCGGATGTCGATGTGGACGTGCAGGTCCCGTTGAGTGGGGACGGGTCGGAGGAGGGGATCGGTGGACAGAATGACCCAACAGTGGTAGGAAATTGATAACTTCACACCTTGAGCTCCAATCGACGAACCGCCTTCTGTTCCTGAGAGCTGACAGAGAGGGGAGGAACTTTGCTGAACAGCTCGGAGTCGGATTCCGTCAGGGTTGGGCGTGGTGGTGGTCTTCCTCAGCTTCTGGTCGGGTTCAGGAGCCTCCTGCGCAGTCGTGGGAGATTGGCCACTGCCGATGCTCACGAACTCGGAAGAGGACGATTCCACCTCGCCTGGTCAGAAGACTCGCCAACGTACGTTTTTGATGAAGAACCCGGAAGCCGATTCTGCCTGGAACTGCTCCCAATATCGACTGCAACTCGGGCTTGATTTCTGCCTGCGAATGGAGCTGATTGAGGAGGGGGGATTAAGGGGGATGGAAGGGATTTGTGGGTTTGGGTTAAGGGAGGGGGGGGGGATGGACGTGGCTGGGGTTGCAGGGGGGTGCTTTTGGGAGGTGGGGAGGTAATGGGGTGGTGAGAGAGAGAGGAGGGAACACCAAAATTCAAAATTGGGCCTTGGGGAGATGAAAGGGTGCCTGGGAAGACGAAAGGTTGTGTGGGGAAGGGGAGAGAATGCCTAGGGAGTGGGAGTTCTACCTAGGGGAGGGGAGGGGACTTAAATGAGGGGTATAGGGAAGGGGGAGGGGTCTTAATTAGAGGTGAAAGAGAGGAGAGAGAGTGGATTCCGAATTTGGGGTGGGGATGAGAGAGAATTGGAGAGAGATAGAGAGAGAGAGAGAGAGAGAGAGAATTAGACGAAGGGCATCACTCACCCGTGGTTGAGGAAGGGAAGAAGTGGGCATCGCACCCGTGGAGAGGGAAGGAAGAAAAGGCACTAGCGGCCATGGGAATTGCAGGGGGGTGAAGGGAAGAGGATAAGGGAGGGGGAAAGGTCCCCCTACGTGGGACTCACATGGGTTCCAAAAATAGATCTTCATTCACTGTTTTTCCACCGTGGGATACAAGACTCTTATATAGGCATACAAGGAAGATTAAGAGACACTTACCACTTAGTATCATGACTTCCTAGGAATACTAAAAGACACCCTATCGGAAACATCAAAATACATAATAAGACTCCTTAACACTTAATACCTTCTTATCATGATTCCCTAGGAATACTTAAAGACACCGAAAGACTAAAATACATAATAAGACTCTTTTATTGTGAATAAAATTTCATAGAGATGACCCATTAGGCCCATGTATACGGCCCAATAAAATGAGACGATTAGCATGGAATGGCCCATTTGATTGCATTTGTTGATGAAGCTGCTTGCCGATCACTCGGAGATGCTTGTTCCGTCAAACTTCCTGACTCGGAGAAGGTTCAGCTCAGATTTTGTGTAAACTGTCGATCTCATCAAACCCACAAAGCTCGTGAATTTTGAATCTTGAACTGAGATTTCCATCATACTCCTCCGCTTGGAGGAGGTTCGACCTCGAACCTCAAAGCTCAGGATCTCGGTCCGATGGGACGGCCCGATTCCCTAAGCTCTGATACCACTTGATGTGAAACGAATTAACGTCGGGCATAAAACTGACTCTTCTTTCATATTTCTCCAAATTCTTTTATCAGCCCGGTTCTGGAATCTGTGACCAGCAGCTGTTGAAGTGGCTGTAGATCGCACTCTGGAATTTTTCCGGAGGCGCGGTTGGTGCCGTTGGCTTCGTAACAGGGTAGGGATGCAGCACAATTTTTCTGAATTTTGGTTCCGCCCGAACCTGGTCGCCACGGACGACTGAGCGGGGACCCCGTTCTGGTTCTGTGCAGGGGCAGCTTCTGAACAGCGGCTTGACAGGGACACCACGAGCAACCCCGAACTCCGTTTGGTGCGCGGCAGGTGGCGTTGGAATCGTGGGGACGACTACTTTCCAGCGGCACTGGTCTCGCCTCAGTCGGATGTCGGTGTGGACGTGCAGGTCCCGTTGAGTGGGGACTGGTCGGAGGAGACAGACAGGAGGCAGAATGGGGTCGTCGGGGTATAAAATTTGTAACTCTGGCCACCGACCTCTGATTGCGGTTCCGTCTTCTGATCCCGGTAGCTGACTTGAGGATGGAGAACTTTGATGAAGATCCTGGAGCCTGAATCCTTCAAGAAGAGGTCGTGGTTGCTGCCCCAAACCGCTTCAGGTCGCTGTCAGGCCTTCTCTGCGCAGTCGGGGAAGAAAGTCCCTTGTGGGCGGCCACGAACTCGGATCGACACGATTCCAACTCGCTTGCGAAGAGGACTTGTGGACGATCAACTTTGCTGAAGACCTTGGATGCAGACTCCACCTGGAACGAGCTGGAAGTTACTCTGCAAATTGGGCCAGAAGCTGCCTGCGGGTTTGGGATGGGCTTGTGGAGTGGGGGCTAAGTTTAGTGGTGGTGTTTGTGGGTGTAAGCTATGGGGATAGTGGGTGGACGTGGTTGGGGTTGCAGGGGGTTGTCTTGAGGCTGTGGAAAGGGGTGCAGTGCGTGTATGACGGGAACGGAGGTAGCGTGGGCGTATGAGGTGATAGCGTGGCCGGGAGGAAGAAGCTTAGAGGGTGAGGCAAGGAAGGTAGACTGCCGCAGCAGTGAAAGATTGGGTTAGAAGACAGGAGGAACTGGGGAACGGGAAGTTCGGCCAAGCTGTGGGGGTGAGCGGAAGATGCTGGTGGCTGGAGGAGAAGGGAGGAATGAAGGGCATCAACACCCGTGGCAAGGGAGGGAAGAACTGGGCATCTCACCCGTGGAGAGGGAAGGAAGAACAGGCACTCACGGCCATGGGAATTAAAAGAGGGGGGGGGGAAGAAGATAAAGGAGGGGAAGGCCCCTCCTACGTGGGCATCACATGGGGGTTCCAAAAATAAGATTTCATTTACTGTTTTTTCAAATGAAAGATACATGACTCTTTTATAGACTCTCAAAGAAGACCAAAAGACACTATCCTAAACACTTAATGTCTACTTATTATAGTTCTCTTGGGGAGACCAAAAGACACTATCCTAAACACTTAATGTCTACTCATTATAGTTCTCTTGGGGAGACCAAAAGACACTATCCTAAACACTTAATGTCTACTCATTATAGTTCTCTTGGGGAGACTAAAAGACACTCTATTGGAAGACTTAAAGACAAAAATATGAAAGGACTATTACATAATTGCTACGGACATAACCCATAAGGCCCATAAAGAGGCCCATTTATCATGAGACAAATAGATTGGCCATTTGATTGTGTTGATGAAGTTGATTGCCGATCCCCGTCAAATTTTTAAATTTTGAATCTTGAACCGAGGATTCCATCAATACCCAATTATCTTCTACCATGTCGATGAAGTCAATTTCTGTGAGGCTCCCATTAGGTAAGTATGCTTGGGATATGATGGGAATTGGGGCCTTTTGGATCGTAGACTTAATGACAATGGGAGGTGGATAATGCATGGAGCGATCCGATGAGAACTCTAATGCAAGCGTGCCCATGGACTTGACTTGTGAGAACAAGTCAATGACTTGCTCTGATACCAACTGATGTGACACAACCTAAGGGTGCAATGGTATCAACCAAATGAACCTTGGACCTAGACTTGCAAGCCCACTTACAAATTGGTGGACTCGATGTTGGCGGACCGATATCGCAGCACAATCCTTTCCCCGTGGTGACTAAGTGATGGTAGGGTGGATTCGAGAGCCTAAACCACGCTGGTTGGGGTGATGACTTGGCCAATGAGTTTCCCACCCTTGGATTGGAGCACCCACATCAGTGGGGCGGACGCCGTGCCTTGAGGGCACGGGGATCTCTCCTCACTCAATCCGCGGTGGCCACTTGTGATCGGGAATCACGGGACCAGGCACTCTCTTCCTCGCCGGCTGAACTTAGAAATCATACTAATTAAACACAAATATCCAGGGAGGGTTCAACATATACCTGACCGGTGTGAGGACACCGGCCCCGAGTCGGAGACGTGGGCGAGCGGCGAAGCGTGTGTTCCCCACACGCCACGCCGGTGAAGCTTCGAACCTGAAATTTCAGATTACATGCACTACGCCCCTTGCAAGGGGGTTGGACTAGGGGTGGGGGTTCATATTACAACCAAAATATACCTCCACGTAGGGAGGGGCGCTCAGCCGGCTAGGCGGGGAAGGGGGAAATGCGAACTAAGAGCCACTTGAAAGAACATTGTTGGATCAGCCCGCCCTCTGGAACAGTGGATAGACGGCTGATGATGCTGTCACAGCGGCCACTCAAGAATTTTTCTAAAGACGAGACCAGTGGGGATTTCTTTGTAACTGGAGCGGTATGATGCAAGAATTTTTTTGATTTCTTTGGGCACCGCTGCTGGTCGGGGTAGGGGATTGAACAGGGTGGCAGACCCTCGGTTCTGACAGCTTCAGGTTCCCAACAGCAGGAAGAAGAGGGTGGCACGATCGCTCCCGAGCTCAAAATCAGGTGCCGCCAGAGTCGTTAGAACCGTTGACGAGTCCTCTTCGAAGCAAGACTGACGGGGATGCCAACTGTTGTCAGGGTCGGCCGGTAGACTCTGAACACTGAGGGAGGGTTGGTGCAGATTGAGTGGAAGCAGAACCACGTACCCGGGGAAGAAAATTTATAACTTTCAGGTCCGGTTGCCAAACTGGGCTTTGCTTCTTGGAGATGATAGAAGACTTGTAGTAGAAGATTTTTGAAGAAGAACTCTCGATCATACTCCCAACAGGATCATCGCAGTCGAGCTTCCACTCCGGCTCTGGACTCCGGCCAGGGAGGCTTTACGCAGTGGGGGAAGAATGGCTCCCCTGAGTGATCACGAACTCAGACCGGGACGGGACCACCGCCGTTGCGAAGACGACTGGAAGACACTTCCGGAAATGCCTCTTGTGCTTCCAGGGGCACCGGGATGAAGACGTGGCCGGCTCTGCAAGATGCTGCTTCTCTACAGGACTCTCAGATGTGGACAGGTTCGCCGGTGTAGCTTCGGATGAACATGAGATGGTGATGGTAGGCTGTGGGGGCGACCCCAAGCTATCAGGGGGTCTGGGAGGGGGCAAACCAAGGTGAGGGAGGGGGAGAATGGGGACTGGAAGGGGGTCTAGCAGGTGGTGAGAGGGAGAGCTGCGAATTTGGTGTTGGAGGGTGAGGGAGAGGGAGATCTCTCTCTCTTGGGGAGTCTAGGGCATGGGGGAGGAGAAAGTGGAGGGAAAATATTCAAACTTCTCTAGGGAGTTGGGAGATTGTGTGGGGAAGGGAGGAGATTGTGTTGGGGAGAGGGAGATTGTGTTAGGAAGGACAAGATGCTCCTAGGGAAGGAGGGGGGTAGGTGGTAGTTGGGGAGGTGGTAGTGAATGCACTTAGGGAAGTGGAGAGGTGGTTGGGGGGTGGCTTAGGTGGACGGGCTAGGGTTGATGTGGAGGGTGAGGTGGAGGAGAGAGAAAAAATTTGAAATTGGGTATGGAGGAGAGAGAAAGGGGAGTGGAAGAGAGAGATTAAGAGAGAGATGGGTGGGATTCTCTCCCTAAGGCTTCTCACCTCACTAATGGATTCACTCCACAATAAATCTGAAGTTAGAACTCACAAAATGGCAAATTTTTCATTGATTGATTTATTACCCAAAATGAGGGGAATGGGGTGCTATATATAGGCAACCCACATTTTACAAAAAGCCCTTGACTCTTGACACAATGACAAAGAACCTAAAAAGAGGAGGGGCGCCCATGGGCCTAGCCCAAAGAATTGGGCCCAATGACTTAATCAAATTAACTTAATGACACACAAACTTAGGGATAAAACAAAATAACTAGGGACATGACTGAAATAAAAAGAAGATTACATAATTATGACTCAAAGAAAATATGAAAATTACATGAACTGAATCAGGAAAATGTGATGGACATAATGGAACCATGCTGGTGAACAACCGAGAAATATGAAGGGTGAGAGATGCCCCCATCAATTGGTTTCGTCCTCTTTGTCATTGCATGCATTGTTTTCCTCCGTTTCTCCCCACGTTCTTCTTCATCTTCATTGCCATGCACACACCCACCCACGTTTTTGACACCCTAGGGGTTTAAAATCCCCCAGGTATCCCCCTTTCCACTTATTAATGTTCACTCCTTATTATTTTGACATCTACTACACTGTCCAGTTCTAATCTAGGTTTTATCTTTGTGTTTTCATGTTATTTTGCAGGTCAGCAATTCCTAGCACGAGGCCCATCCCCTCTGGCCGGCTGGAGAGGGTGGTGGTTGGACCCCTTTGCGACTTCTGGCTTGGTGGTCTTGAGCGGTTCTCTACTAGCCATTCAAGGAGACGTGCGGTGCCACGTGGACTGTCCTTCTGCTTCCTGCGGTTGTGTCTGAGCCGTTCAACTTCCAAGAGCGCTTCATCCCGCATCTTCTGCAGCATCCTTAAACGTTCTATCGTAAGACCGTGTATGCTTTAGGTGGTTCTACCGGAACCGTTTATCTTCCCCAGCGCTGTAGGCCAGGCGAGTGTCTCTCCCTTTTTCCAAGGCACGACGTGTTCATCATGTTCGGCACTTTGGTGGCGATCACAGGTTTTTGTTTCTTCCCTTTCCTTCTGTCTTCATTCGTTTCTCATATCGGATATGATATAATAGACATTAGGAAGACATTGGAAGAAACGGACGGGAGGAGAAAATATATCTACAATCTCGTAAGAGTCTTTGACTCTTAGGTGCTTCATTCTTTATTCTTTTTCTTTCAGGAGCCGTTGGTGTCGAAACCAACGCAGAAGGTGTTCCCGCCAATCGGGTTGCTGAACTTCTTCGACAGCTACCGCTTTATTTTCTTGTTCATCTGCCAGAACCTCTGTTACACTGGGGACCTGTCGATGGTTAATTACTGCTATATTCAGGCTTGTGTCTGACAGGATTGCCAAAGAACTAGCCAACTTTGCAAGGGCATCCACCTGAGCATTCTGTCCTCGGTTGATATGCTTGATTTTGATGAAATAGAATCGCGCCATCAAGCAGAGGGCCAGCTGATAGTAAGGGAGGAGTTCTTGCTTCCGCACATCGAACTCTCCTTCCAGCTATTTTATGACTAGCATGGAATCTCCGAATGCTTCCAACATCTGGATCTCCATGGACAGAGCAATCTGCAACTCGATTTTGAGGGCTTCATATTCTGCTTCATTGTTCATGCGTGGCTTGTTTATTGAACAAGATGTATATATGACTTCTCCTTCAAGAGATTTCAGGACTATGCCTACCCCCGCTCTGACTCTGGCTGACCCAGTAGCTGAGGTATCAATTCTGGAAGCGCCGTCAAAATACAGCTGCCATAGAGAGGGCTGCACTTGGCTGACCTCTGGGGTTTCATCTTTAGGAAGCCCTGGTTCCAGCGGGCAGTCTTCAGGCACTGGATGCTCAGCAAAGAAGTATGCGATGGCCTGGTCCTTAACGACCTTTTGCGGTATGTAGGAGATATCAAACTCCATAAGGATCACCACCCATTTGCCCAAACGGCCTTTGAGTGTCAATTGGGACATGATATATTTAAGCGGATCTTCCTTAGAGATTAGCTTAACTTCATGCGACATCATATAGTGTCGAAGCTTCTTGACCGTGAAATCCAGTTCCAGGCAGATCTTCTCGATATAGGTGTACATCTCCTCGGTTCTGAACATTCTTCGACTGAGGTAGTAGAGGACTTATTCTTTCCCTTCTTCATTGTTCTGGGCTAGCATTGCCCCCAGGGAGTTATATGTGACTACTATGTACAAAACCAGCGGCCGACCTTTCACCGGTGCGCCCAGAACCGGAGGAGTCTTTAGATAGTCTTTGAGCTTGTCGAAGGCTGTCTGGCAATCTTCATCCCAGTAAAAGGGAACATCTTTCATCATCAGCTTGTGAAAGGGCTGGCATCACCCCGACAAGTTGGATATAAACTACCGGGTGTAGGCCAGGCGGCCTTGCAGAGATCTCAGTTCGGAGAGGTTCCTTGGTGAGGGCAACTTCTGAATTGCTCTGATCTTTGCGGGGTCTATTTCAATCCCCAGGTATCTGACAATGAAACCCAAGAACTTTCTGCTCGATACTCCGAACACACACTTCATAGGGTTCATCTTCAATTCATACTGCCTCAGCCTCTAAAGATGACTCGGAGGTCTTGCAGATGGTCTTCTTTCTTTCTGGTTTTGATTACCAGGTCATCTATGTAGCACTCGACCTTATGGTAGAGCAGCTCATCAAATATTGTAGTCATCGCCCGCTGATAAGTTGTGCCGGCGTTCTTCAATCCAAACGGCATCCTCTTGTAGTGATAAATGCCTTTGGGAGTTTGGAAGGCAGTGTGGACCCGGTCATGTTCCGCGATCCATATTTGGTTGTAGCCGGATGACCCATCCATGAATGATAGGGCCTCATGGCCGGTTGTTGCATCTATCATGACCTCCATTATTGGCACTGGAAAATCGTCCTTGGGGCAGGATTTATTCAGATCTCGGAAGTCAACACATATCTGGATCTGTCCATTCTTCATTTTCACGAGCACAATGTTAGCCAGCCACGTGGTATATTTATTTTCTTCAACGAAGCCCACATCAATGAGTTTGTCAACTTCTTTGCAGATTTGAGTGATGAGCTCTGGCCTCATGCGCCGCGGCGGTTGCTTCACCGGTTCGACTTCTGGGCTTATCGCTAGCTCATGTTGTGAGACTGCGGGGCTTAGTCCTGGCATTTTCTTGTAGGTCCAGGCAAAGTAATCCCGGTATTCTTGCAGTAGCTGGATGTACACCTTCTGTTCTTCAGCAGATAGTTGGGCACTGAGGAAGGTTGGCCTGTGGTCGTTCTCGTCTCCCAGATTAACTTCTATTAGTTCATCGACTGTGGCTTGGCCTCCGTCTTCTATTTTCGGGGGCGCTGGCTGAAGGTCGACAAAGTCTAGAATATCATCTTCAAGGTCAAGGACCTCGATCTCTTCATTTGGTTCTATTTGGACTTCAGCAGGGATCTCCGCCTCGGTAAGAAGCGGCTGTGCAGATTGTTCCATCAGTGAATCCATCGCCATTGCAGCTTCGAGGGGTGAGTTAACAGCTTCATCCCCCCTTTGGGTTGCCGTGTCCTCAGTGGGGGTGGCACTTTTCTTTTCAGCAGCATGCATCTCTTGCTCGGCTTCGACAGAAGTCTCTCTGATCGGCACGAGAGGTGCTTGAATCATCATTAGCGGAGACCCGCCGGAGAGAGATGTCCCCGTTTCTTCAATGTCTTCGGCTTCGCTGTTGCTGGCCGTATCAAATTTGACTTGAAGGGCCACCTCTTCAGGATAGACTTGCTCCCAATATCGGCAAGGAGCCGTAGTCTCTATTTCCGAGTCTCTCGGTCGACCCGGTTCGACATATTCAGCTTCTACTAGGTATTCATCGAAAGTTGCCCCCATCGGGTTGTTTTCAGCAGGATAGAAAGCGGTGATGGTGTCCACCTCATAGCGTCCACTGTAGTAATATTCTTCAAGGGTGAAGCCCAACCCTGGATACTGAGAAACACGTCTCATTTCTCTGTCCAGACTCACGGGATATCACATCTTCTGGAATGCTTCTTTATCTTTGCGCGACTAGTTGGAGGGATGTGCTGCTTCTGGAACATCCTGGCCATCCGACTTGTTGTAAACGCCAGACCCTGAACGGGAGCCAGCGGGTTCTCTATGTCTTCGGGTAAGTGACAATCAGTGTCTTCCCGGGTAGGGTGCTCCTCAGCTGTATAAAACAAGTTGCTGGGGCCGTCTATCTGCGCTACCTCCCAAGCTTTGAAAGGTTCGACAGTGGGGTTATCAAGGCCAAGGATTGGCTTGATGAGGCCTTCCGAAACCCTTATGTGGTCGTGCTGCTGATCGACCTTGACTTCATTGGCTTCGGGGTATATGGCAGGAGGTGCTATCCTACCCACGTCCCCGGTGACGGTGATGTAAGAGACCACCTTGGGCTTGATATATCCACACGGCGGTGGTGGAAACTAGTCGTTGCCGGAGTGCTTTTTGGTGCCCCCGTAGGGGTCTTAGCTTCAGAGGTCTTTTGAGACCGATCTGCATACAAATGAGCGTCTGCCAAGTTACAGTCGGACACTTCGAATGGATGGAGGTCAGCAAATATCCTCTCCTCCTTCCCTTCGAGACTGTATTTGATGCATTGGTGGAGCGTGGATGGCACCACCATATTTTCATGTAGCCAGGGACGGCCAAGCAGCGCCTTGTATGAGGTGCGAGAATCGATGACATGAAACTGCACCTTCATAGTAAAATCTACAAGATTGAGTGTGAATTCTGCTACTCCCAGCGATACTTCACACTTTTGGTTGAAGCCGACGATACGCATATCTCTGGCTTTATCGAGGCATACATTAAAGTGGTGCCTCTGGTATATTCTGTATGGCAGAATGTTGACAGCTATGCCAGGGTCAACCAGGATCCTGTTCAGCTCTGTCCATTTAGGTGCCCCCTCATGTAGAGCGGCTTATTGTAGCTGATAGTGGGGAGAAACATGTCCTCCTGAGTGAAGGTCATGCTGGCCTCTGACAGTGCTTCAGCCAAGCAAGTTTCATATTGAGCAGGCATCTGCAAAGCAGTGATAATCGCCTATCAGGTCTCTTCACTCAGAGATAGATATCCCAAACAGTGAATCTCGTCGGGAGCTTTTTCAACAATTTAACTACACGGCTTCCTGCTCGGACATTGGACAGCTTCATTTCATCGGCCCATCTAGGCTTGGAGGAGTCTTGGACTGCGGTCCCTGACGGTCCTGCCTCATTGGGTTCAAATTCTGCATCCTTCTGCTTGGTGCCATGTTATTGTTGCCGTTCATTGGCTGCCGTCGGGCAAGCTTTATCTGCATCCGGAGCTTCGGAAGACTGCTAGGGCTACGGGTAAGTACTCTCGATTGCAGGGTTGACATCCTAACACGGCTGCTTTCCCTTGGACATCTTCAGGAATTTCAGGAAGGAAGGGGTAGTAGTGCTGCCTCCATTCTGGTTATAAAGGCCTGACGGAGGAGGGATTTGGACTCCTTTGACCTCCAGGGAAGGTATTTTTTAGGGTTGCTCTCCCCTGAATATGATATTATGTTTGGCAGGCGGCTGGCGCCCCCATTTTCGGCCTAACTGGGTTGCATGTGCTATAGTAGCTGCTTCAGCTTGGCTTGCCCCGGCGACAGGTGCAAAGCATATTTCTTCCTCGTCCTCTTCACTAGGCAAGTTGAAGAGAGCCGAGAGAGCATTGTAGGACACAACCTGTTCCTTGTTGACCTTGGCGGCCTTTCCTTTCTTCTTTTGTTTCTTTTTCTTCAGCTGGCGCCTGCCCCTAGAATAGGCTGCCATCCTTGTCGGATGTTGCGTCAGCTTGCTGCTCCTACTTGAGTGACAGCTGCTCTAGTTCTTGCCATGGGACATGATCCCGAACCAGTAGAGGTTCTAACTCGGGTTGTACATATTCATCTAGCCCATTTATGTACTCTTGTAGCCGCCGGGCTTCTGGGCCAATCTCCTTGACCGTTGGCAGTGGAGTCTATCTTCTCTGATTAGATATAGGTATTCTGATGACTGCAGGCGGATTAGCCCACACAGGTGATGCCACCAGAGGGGTAGGTCGTGGTGTGATGCCACGAATATGTGCCCCCACTCTCGGGTGAGGTGCCATCTTTTTCTTGTTCTTTGCAGGGACTTGCTGCCTTCCCTGTTGTTCTTCTATGGGCGCCAGGAAACAGATTTCATAAGTGCGCCGAGTACTGGCTTCAAAGATCTCCTCAGGCAAAGCCTGGTACATAGAGACCATATTGGTAGCAACCCTCCTCAGAGGAGCCTCATGTGGTTGTGGAGGGTCGACCCTATACTCTCCCAAGTCAATCTCATCTTTCTTCACCATGCCTTCAATAATATCTTTGAAGACATAGCAGTCTTCGATCGGGTGCCCCAGCATCTGATGATAGGGGCAGAACCTCGGACTGTCCTTTCTTTTTAGGTCCTCCGGCCTCTTTGGCTCAGGCAGGGTGACTTTGTCATACTTGGTCATCCAGTCGAATAGAATTCTGGTCTTCTCTTTTGGAAAAGACTATGCCTTCTTCATCTTATCCCGCAGTGGGGGAGGGTGTAGTGCCCCAGAATTTATTTGATAATTTTATGGCATTATTAGCAATTAAATGGACTAATTTGGAGTTATTAATCAATATAAGGCCAAATGGTGTTAATCAATTAACCCAACTCACTTAATTAAAGTCTAAAGGGTTTTAAGATCAGGCCCATTTAGTTTGGCCCATATTCTAGAAGGTTATTAAGCTTATCCTCGGAATTATAAGGATAAATACAACTTAATACAGATAATCAGACGGATAATGAATAGAAGAGTTTGATTTCCCTTGAACTCTGGGAACGAGTAATGTAACGGTCTATCGCGAGACCGTCACATGACTATAACGCACTGGCCATAGACCGTTACATCCTGTTAGTTCCGTAAAAGAAAGAACAAGTACAAAGATTAAAACTTTGGACTCTTATCCACTAAGGATCGACTTGTGAAGAGTTGTAATAATACTGAGGACTCTTAGAGACTAGGATTTGATGAAATAAGGACTCTAAACTCGATCTAATCCTCAAACCCTAGCCTAAACTCTATAAATAGAGCATAATTCTGAACTGTGCGACCCTTACTTTTGGGACGTAAAGAAGCAAGGTAAGGAGTCATTATCTCTGGTAAATTCTTTAGAAGTATTTGTTTACAATACTCTAGACTAACTCCCCTCCAAATTTCACATCTTTAGGTCAAGAGGTCGTGGAGTTAGAACCTAAGAAAGTTGCTGGAAAAGTCGCAAGAGGAAGAGAAGAACTAGGGCAAGGTTCTCAACCAAATTCAGGAACTACAGTCTAAGTAAGAGGTAGGTTATCTCATGAACGGCAAAAACAACTTGATAGGACTAAGAGCCTCTATTTTGATTGGATTTCATGCATGCTAGATCATCAATTTCATGTTTTATTGGTTCTATGCATATCATGTATCTCTTAGCCCTAACTAAAGATTAAGACTTGACTATTCATCTAACCCATCAATACCTATGCATGTAGTTGGCCTACACTACGTTATCATGTCTAGGGAGTCATGGTATTTTAATTATAGACATGATATGAATCAATCTCTTTATGTTTTATCTAGTTTTTGTTAGCAGATTCTGTAACGCATCATAGAAGGACCGTCACTTTCATGTAACGGCCCTACGACAGACCGTTACAAACTCTGTGATATTTGAACTACACTGTTGATTCTAACACGCTTGGACAGACGCGTTACATTCATGTAACGGCTGGATCTTGACCGTCACATTCACTATGACGCCCCATCTCCAGACCGTTATAGTCTATGCTCTGTCAACCCTAGACAGAATATAACTTGCCAATTTTGATTATTATTAAGCCTAGTTACCTAAGTTTTTTCCTGATCATGTGATTTTAAGGTTATTTGATTATTCATGATAGGTATTGCATGGTTTGTTATCTCACTTTTACTTGTGTTGTGTTAATGAAGCCAAAGTATATAGTTTTGTATTATAAAGCATGACTTTTTAACTTTGTATTGACGGAGTTTTCATTATGATTTTCAAATTTGATTATACATATCTCTCTCTGTCAATAGAGTCATTTCTATAAGTACATGTCACATATTCCGGTATGTTGCCATTAGTTTACACCTTGCACTTTAGGAACACCATCTTGGACATGATGACCTCTCTATTGGATATTCCTTCCAATGGACTAGGAAATCATTGTTTCAAGGCCTCCGTAATTCTCCGCGAGCCTGGGATTCCCACTAGGACGCCGAGTTAGTTGTACCATTAAAGCCCAATAACTAGAATACACTATCATGGTTTCTGATTCTCTTAATGTAATGGCCTTTAACTGGACCGTCAGGCTCACATAATGGCCCAGGGCGTGACCGTCACATTCCTCTGAGTCTATTTTTATCTTGCTGGACTCTGGTTACTGTAACGGCCAATTCTGGACGCGTTACATAATTTAACGACCCAGTAAACGACCGTTACATAGCTTATATATGTTAACCCAAGGTTTGACCAAGGGTTGATATTTCAATGATTCTAGACAAACCTTGATGATCTAGAACCTATCATATTGCTTAAGAAACTTAATATAATGAATAAATGATAAAAGAATGTACCGTTATGCTGTCGATTTATTTCTATGAGCATAACCTTGTTTAAGTCGTTTTCTTGACTCCTACATTCCTATATTGAAGCATTCATTCATTGATTTTAGTTATCATGGAATTATTGGAAGTGCTATATTCTTGGCCATACTTTACTGTTATACTGCATGGAAGTAGCTTAATTTATAACTGAAGATGTGATCGAGCACTGATTATGTTCAAGGGCTCTATGCTAGTCCCCTCGGCTGATTGCCAGAAACATACTATTTTATAAACCATGGGGTATGATGCTACTGGCGTCGCATTGCGCTGGGAGTACTATTTCTATAAATAAGCGAAGATCCACGATACGATACGACACAACATGACATTCTTGCTTGATATTCCACAGAAATTCACGAAGCACTTGCTCATAAGCATAAGATGCTAAAGTGATGAATATGTGGCTTGCTAGTACATTCTCGATATATTCTTGCTCGTGAAAAGCCAAATATCATGTTCATGTTATATTCTTGCTAGTTCATTCTTGATCATTCTATCTTATCTTGTTACTTTGGTTTGATCGCATGATTGATTCGCATTCGCATGATTTTACCTCATTCTTTAGAGCTAAAATGCTAATTACTTTAATAGTGCCTTCATGTTGATGCGAAGATACCTACTGGGCAAGTGTGCTCATTACCTATTTCTAATGTTTTTTCAGGAGATGGTAATAGTTCGAATTCGGATTCGAGTGATTCAAGTAGTGGGTCCGAGAGCGATTGAATGCTATTATGACAAGAGTGAAGACATAGGAAGTCTAAATTGTCTAGATTGAGTCAATGTAATTTTCCTATTTCTTGAGTCTAGTAGAATGAAAATCAAATTAGTGATTGTATCTTGAATATTAATCTTTTATGAAATAAAGTTGAAGTTTGATTCAAATTTTGTGCAATTGCATTTATGTGTGTGATTGTCTTGCTCTCTGATTGTTCTTGCTTTCAAGAGGCTTACCATGCCGACTGTTCGCGCTCCCCGAGCGAGTCTTCCACTGTAAATAAGGCTCGGGGCGTGACAGTTAAGTTGGTATCAGAGCCTAAGTCTCAGGACTTAGGGAAAAGAGTCATGTCATAGGATAAGTCCAAGGTTGAAAGACCCATACCTATGAACTAAGGAAGAAATTCCACACCCATGTGAGGATTGGGTAGAACCCAGGATAAGATAACTAATTAGCTTTAAGAATTATTTTGTTCATTCCAATTTCATGAGAAATAACAAGTTGTTATTTTCTCTCAGGTACGCTATTTTCCGAATGGCTCATCGTGTAGATTGGGACGGTATGCAACAAACTGTTGCCGGCCTCACCCAGGCATTGCAGACTATCGCACAAGGTGGTGCTGGGGCAAGGGCTAGTGACCTTCATCGTAATTTCCGGAGTCTAAATCCTTCGCATTTCTATGGATCTTCCAATCCAGACGAAGCAGAAAATTGGATCGATGAGATGAATCGTATATTTGATGTCATACAATGTACTGATCAAGAGAAAGTCCGTCTAGCAACGTTCCAATTGAATAAGGATGCCCGTACTTGGGGGAAGTCCGTTCCGGCACCTCCGGCCGATGTGCCACATACATGGAATGCTTTTCTCACTTTATTTCGTTCCAAGTATTTCTCTGAAAATGTGAAGGAAAGGAAGGCTATGGAGTTTGCCTCCCTTCGTCAAGGGATGATGTCCGTAGCAGAGTACGAGTTGCAGTTTTCAAGACTAGCACCATATACATCACACCTTATTAGTACGGAATTATTAAAGGCGAACCGATTTATGGACGAGTTACGGCCCAGTTTCATTCAGCAACTGGGGACACAGAATATCCGCACTTATGCGGAGATGGTTCAAAGGGCATATTTATGCGAGAGGACCTTAGAGAAGGTCGAAAGGTTGAAAGGAAAGGGAGAAGAATCTAGCCGGTGCTCAGATCGGCATTATAAGAAAGAGAAGCTTAGCATCACGGAACCATACAAAAGCCGTGATAACAAGAAAAGATCAAGGAACGGGAACGATGGAAGTTCCCAAAAGAATAGTACAAAGGTTAAAGAAGAGAAGGAGAAAGTCACCTCGGCGTGCACCTTTTGCGAGAAATTCGGCCACTCGGCTGAAGAATGCTGGAAGCGCCTAGGTGCTTGTTTGCGCTGTGGAAGTAGGGAGCATCGTGTGCCAGATTGCTGCCTTATGAAAGATCAATCAATTAACGGAGGACGTAGGAGGCAAGCTCGCCTCAATGCAGTTATAGATGAATAAGAAGCGCCCAGGGATCAAAATGAAGGGCTCATGGAAGGTACTCTTCAAATTTGTTCTCATCCTACATTTGTGCTATTCGATACTGGTGCTTCTCATTCTTTTATCTCCACCACTTTTGTAAACACCTTACCAACTGCATCAGTTCCCCTACCTTCAGATCTCGCTATTACTACACCTTTAGGATCTGGAACTAAGCTTACCAAGTATTATCCCGATTGTGAGGTGGTAGTAGAAGGACACAATCTCCCCGCAACCTTAGTATGCCTCGATATGAAAGGTTATGATGCCATTTTAGGGGTAGATTGGCTTGTAGACCATGATGCTTACATTAACTGCCGAAATAGAATTATATCTTTCCGAAAGCCCGGTCTTCCAAGATTTTCTTTTCTTGGCATCAAATACAAGAAGCATCCTACCATTATATCTTCTCTTCACGCCTGCAAACTTATCTCGAAAGGATGTGAAGTTTTTCTTGCTTCAGTCATTGTCACCGAATCTAAGGAAATTATCCTAGCAAACATTCCTATTGCAAATGAATTCCCTGACATGTTCCCATCCGAACTACCTAGTTTACCGCCCGAGAGGGAAGTAAACTTTACCATTGAACTCATTCCAGGTGCAGCACCTGTTTCTATAGCCCCTTACAGGATGTCTCCCATAGAACTTAAGGAACTAAAGAAGCAATTACAGGAACTTCTAGACAAGGGTTTCATTAGACCTAGCACATCCCCTTGGGGTGCGCCTGTTCTATTTGTCAAGAAGAAGGATGGTTCTCTCAGATTATGCATCGATTACCAGCGACTGAATCAGCTTACAATCAAAAATAAATATCCATTACCGCGTATGGATGAGCTCTTCGATCAGCTTTCGGGAGCAGAATATTTTTCTAAGATTGACCTAAGATCTGGTTATCATCAACTTAGAATTAAAGAAGAGGATATTTATAAATCGGCTTTTCAAAGTCGTTATGGCCACTATGAATTTGTGGTAATGCCGTTCGGTTTAACTAATGCCCCAGCAGCATTTATGCAACTTATGAACAGTGTCTTCCAGCCATATTTAGACCAGTTCATCGTCATCTTCATCGATGATATCTTGATATACTCTAAGACTAGAGAAGAAAATGAAGAACATCTAAGGATAGCCTTGCAAACACTTAGAGAACACAAGCTATATGCCAAACTCAATAAGTGTGAATTCTGGCTCAAGGAAGTCTAATTCCTAGGCCACATCATTTCAAAAGAAGGTATTGCTGTGGATCCTTCTAAGGTAGAAGCTGTCAGAGATTGGAGTCGACCAACGACTGTATCTGAAGTCAGAAGCTTTTTGGGTCTAGCAGGTTATTATAGAAGATTTATAAAGGACTTCTCAAAGATCGCGGTTCCTTTAAGTAGACTTACTAGAAAAGAAAATCCTTTTATCTGGTCGAAGGACTGTGAAAAGAGTTTTCAAAGTCTTAAGAATCATCTTACAACAGCCCCTGTTTTGTCGCTACCAATAGAGGGTACTGGATTTGAAGTATATACGGATGCATCTGGAATTGGCTTACGGTGTGTCCTTATGCAAGATGGAAAGGTGATTTGCTATTCTTCAAGACAATTGAAACGTCACGAAGAAAATTATCCTGTAAATGATTTAGAATTAGCAGCAGTTATTTTCACCTTAAAAATTTGGCGTCATTATCTTTATGGAGAAAAGTTCACGATCTACATAGACCACAAGAGCTTAAAATATTTATTTTCTCAAAAAGAGCTTAATATGAGGCAAAGGAGGTGGTTAGAACATCTCAAGGACTTTGATTTTGCTATTCAATATCATCCTGGCAAGGTGAATGCTGTAGCAGATGCACTCAGTAGAAAACCAATGGGTATGTTATCAAGTCTCATGATTAGTGTAACTAACCTTATTCCTCAGTTTGCCCAGTTGAATTTAGATGTTGACGTTAAGGAAGAAGATTGCTTCATAGCTAATATCCGAGCTCAACTTACATTGATAGAGGATTTGGCCAAGTTACAAGAGGATGATCCAATTTTACTGGAAATTAAGGCCAATATTGAACAAAGACTAGATTTTTCTATTTCTAATGATGGAAGATTGCTATTCAAGGGCCGAATGTGTATACCGGATCATGAGGATACAAAGAAATTGATCTTAGAAGAAGCACATAAATCAAAGTACTCCATCCATCCAGAAGGTACCAAGATGTATCAAGATCTCAAAAGAAACTTCTGGTGGCCCAATATGAAGAGGGAAGTAGTTGATTTTGTGTCTCACTGTCTTACTTGCCAATAAGTGAAGGTGGAACATTTCAGACCTGCATGAAAATTACATCCCTTGAATATTCTCGAATGGAAATGGGAAAGTATAGGAATGGATTTCATTATGGGATTACCTAAGACAAGAGGTGGACATGATGGAATATGGGTAATCATAGACCGATTGACTAAATCTGCACATTTCATACCAATAAAAAGTCGATGGTCTGTGGATATTCTAGAAGCATTATACATCAAAGAAATTGTTAAACTATATTGCATCCCTATCTCTATTATATCAGATAGAGATCCACGATTTACATCACAATTCTGGAAAAGTTTACAACATTCACTGGGGACTAGATTGAATTTTAGCACATCTTTTCATCCACAAACTGATGGTCAGATAGAAAGGACAAATCAGGTGGTAGAAGATATGCTCAAGGCTTGTGTCATTGATTTTGGAGGAAGTTGGCATGATCACTTGCCTCTGGTAGAATTTGCATATAACAACAGTTATCAAGCAAGCATACAAATGGCACCTTTTGAAGCTCTATATGGGAAAAGTTGTCGATCACCAATATGTTGGAATGAAATAGGGGAAAGGCAATTTCTAGGCCCCGACCTTATCAGAGATTCTACAGAGAAAATAAAGCTCATGCAGGAAAGAATGAAAATGGCACAAGATAGGCAAAAGTCTTATGCTGACAATCGAAGGCGTGACTTGGAGTTTCAGGTAGGAGATCATGTGTATTTGAAGGTTTCTTCAGGTCGTGGTATTCGAAGATTTGGCATCAAAGGAAAGCTAACTCCAAGGTTCATTGACCCATTTGAAATTCTTGAAAGGGTCGGTGAAGTGGCTTATAGATTGGCCTTACCTCCACAGTTAGCAGGAGTTCATGACGTATTTCACGTCTCTATGCTGAAAAAGTACGTATATGATCCAGACCACATTATCACTTATGACAATATAGAGATTCAGAAAGACTTGACATACGAGCAAACGCCGATCAAGATTCTGGATCGGAAAGTGCGTCAATTAAGAAATAAAGTTATTCCCATGGTCAAGATCCAATGGAAGAAAACATGGCCATATGAAGCAACATGGGAAACCGAAGCGGCTATGCGGAAAAGATTCCCAGAATTATTCCACTGTAAGTACACTCTCCACAATCCATGAATTGAATTTGGGGACCAAATTCTTCTAAGTGGGGGAGGGTGTAGTGCCCCAGAATTTATTTGATAATTTTATGGCATTATTAGCAATTAAATGGACTAATTTGGAGTTATTAATCAATATAAGGCCAAATGGTGTTAATCAATTAACCCAACTCACTTAATTAAAGTCTAAAGGGTTTTAAGATCAGGCCCATTTAGTTTGGCCCATATTCTAGAAGGTTATTAAGCTTATCCTCAGAATTGTAAGGATAAATACAACTTAATACAGATAATCAGGCGGATAATGAATAGAAGAGTTTGATTTCCCTTGAACTCTGGGAACGAGTAATGTAACGGTCTATCGCGAGACTGTCACATGACTATAACGCACTGGCCATAGACCGTTACATCCTGTTAGTTCCGAAAAAGAAAGAACAAGTACAAAGATTAAAACTTTGGACTCTTATCCACTAAGGATCGACTTGTGAAGAGTTGTAATAATACTGAGGACTCTTAGAGACTAGGATTTGATGAAATAAGGACTCTAAACTCGATCTAATCCTCAAACCCTAGCCTAAACTCTATAAATAGAGCATAATTCTGAACTGTGCGACCCTTACTTTTGGGACGTAAAGAAGCAAGGTAAGGAGTCATTATCTCTGGTAAATTCTTTAGAAGTATTTGTTTACAATACTCTAGACTAACTCCCCTCCAAATTTCACATCTTTAGGTCAAGAGGTCATGGACTTAGAACCTAAGGAAGTTGCTGGAAAAGTCACAAGGGGAGGGGGAAACATTTATATAGCCCATGGAGTTCCAGGGCACATCCGACGTTGAAGAACCCGGATTCGAGAACCAAGTACACGGAGCTACGATTAGACATACTGATTGGGAAGAAAGTGAGAGAAGGACACAGAATTAGGCACTCAATCTGTTAAGGAATATATTCATATCATTCATCCCGTGAAAGGGAGCCAACATACAGATTATGAAGCTCTAGCGCCGGCGTTGTCACACGGACACCATTCAATAGTTGCAGAGAGGTTTGTAGAAGAAAATGAAAGAAAGAGATGGTGGGAGGGGGGGGGGGACATTGGCTCATATCATCACCCTCCCGCCTCTCGCTTACATTAGATCATAAGAGAGGAATCGGAGAGACGGCGGAAGAAAACCACGTGACCAACCTATTTCGCGAACAGAGTATCAGACTTTCACTCTTCTTCTCCGACTCCGGAGGACTTCAGGCATAGCATAGGAAGACGGCGGCAGCAAAGAGGCTCTCCGAAGGAAATCTCTCATCCCCAATAAAACCCTCTCTCCCTTGGCTTTAATTGGTGGTCGGGCTCGCTAGAAACCCTCTCCGCTCGCCTCTTCGATCCCTCTTTCTTTTTTTTTCTCTGTTGCCCCCCTCTTTCTTGGTCGAACCACTTAACGATATATAGGGCGGTCTTAATCCGGCGTGGAGAGGGCATGCCGTGGAATAGGCATCGAGGCCTATTTGTGCGCCGGAATAAGGGGAGCCGAAGAGAGCGCGCCGATGAGAAGCGCACTGGATTACTTTCTTTTGCTTGACACGGGTTAGACGGTGGGTCCGGGGATGGTCCCGGGAGTCACCGTGATCATTCATCTTGCCGCAATCCTGCAAAACCTTGATGGGAAGCCTTGACGAAGCCCTCGAGACAACGTATGGCCCTTCTCGAACTTCGAGTATCTTCGACTTGAACACGCGGGTTTTTTGCTGACACGGCCTTCGACACTATGATTTGTACTGTTGGCTCGGCCCAACTTGTGCTCGAAGCTTCTTGAGGGGTGGTGTAGCACCCGGAATACTTCCACCCAGATCAGGCTATCATTTGGCCACTAACGGACCCAACTTGGTGAGAAGCCGTACCCGTGCTGGGTAATCGGGATCTTCTACTGACAGAGCCCTCGGTCCTCTATTCTGAAGAGCTAAGGGCATTCTTTCACCTCGGGAGGATCTTTCGATAAGGTGGCAGGCCACCAGGTACACCATTGTCCTTGGTCGGACAACAGCTATGGTTTATGCGACATGATTGAAGTCGATGCCGGTTCATTGGGAAGGCTTGGTCGCGCTGTCGGTTGGTTGTGAATTCATCTCGATTCTCCTGAGGTGAAGTCCCCGGTGTTCATACAGGGTGACCTGAGGCTCTGGTAGCTTGAGAAGGCTTCAGTGTATTGATATCCATCGGCTTCTGTGCTTCAGCGGGCAGTATCATTCATCTTTGAGGCTTGATCGCCTTTAATCATATTTTGAGTGCCAATAGACTTTTATCACAAAGCTGGCTAATGCTAAGCAGATTATAAGCAAGACCTTCAACCAGCAATACTTCATCAATACAATAGGTAGTACACTTACCTACCTTACCTGACCCAATTATTTTTCCTTTGGTATAACCTCCAAAGGTGACCTGTCCTGCACTCTTTTCGACCAATATACATAATTTTACCTTGTCCCCAGTCATGTGCCTGGAGCAACCACTGTCCAAGTACCACATATTATGCTTGGCTGCTAGGCATACCTGCAATGACAATTAAGTAGAAGAATTTGGAACCCAAAAACATTTGGGCTCTAGACAGAAGTAACATTATTTAAACAAGACAACAAATGCTTTGGAATCCACATCTGTTTGAGAGTTGTTTGTTTCTTCTTGTTGTTATTCTTATTTTCTGTATTTACAGCTTGAATCTTTCTTGGGCTGTTCTGTGTTCCGACACTATTGTTATTAACAGATTGATCATGTTTGTGCCAGTGCCTAGGCCAATGAGCAATCATTGTAGTGTAGCCAGTGGTGGCCCTAGGCTGAATATAGTAACTGTGGTTTCTTGGATTTCTATACTCGACTTGCCCACACCACTTCCTATAATGAGGTCTGAGATTCTGACTAGGGTGTGAATGATGAGCTGACCTTAAACTAGCTCCATTGCTGCCATACCTACTAAACTCAAGAGAATGTGTGAATTGGTGTGGAGTGTAAGTTGGAGCTCTGGGATAATAAGATTGATCTGAGTTACCCTTGTTTAAGTCTTATCTCCTGAACACCTTAGGCCGACTTGCAGTACGCATGGGTGTTGACATATTTTTACTCTTCATTTCTTTACCCGGACTTAAAAAATCTCTTCCTATCCCTTCTACTAAATCGATGTGAGAAATAAATGGAAAATAGAAGGGGGACAGAAGGGTTGTGTGATCGCCACCAAAGTGCCAAACGTGATGGACACGCTGTACCTTGGAAAGAGGGGAGGTACTTGCCTTTAACCAGCACTGCAAGGGATGAGCAGCCTGTGAAGAACCGCCTTAAGGGTAGTGCGATCGCTCGACAGACCGCTCGTCAATGCCGGGGTGGAACATAGGATGAAGAACGAGGGATGATGAACGGTTCAGGATCGGCCGCGGGAAGGAGATGAATGGTGTAATATTGGCCGCACTTCCCTTAGAACGGACAGTCTAGAACCGCCCAACGCCACCATGCCCTAAGATGCAAAGGTCCAACCTCCACCCTTTCCGACCGGCCAAAAAGGATGGGCCTCGTGTTAGTGTGTTGCTGACCTGCGAAACAGAGTGTAGAGCACAAAGAAAAACCCAATATCAGAACTGCAAAGTGTAGTAAGTGCTAGAACGGAAAGAAATAAACATAACTAAATGGAATGGGGGATACCTGGGAGGTTTTAAACCCCTAGGGGCACAAAAAACATGGGAGGAGGTGTGAATGATGCATGAGAATGACAAAAACATGGAAGGAATGTGGAGAAAATGACGCATGCAAACAAAAGAGAGCAACATACTAATGAACTAAAGACACAAAATAATTAGATACTCCTTGAACCGGAGGCCTGTATGGACGTAGAAGGCCTCTATCTCTGGTCGTAGGTCACTCTATAATCCGGCAGGGCTTCGCCGTGACCTTGAAATCTCCCCCCCCCCCCTTTCAAAGTTGGGCCTCAGGATCTATTTATAGAGCCTAAGGAGCCAGCCCCGAAATTAGGGTTTCTAGGCATTTCTAGGTCGTGATAGTAACAAGGAAGTTAAAGATAATTGAATTATCTTTCAACCAGAAAAAATGGCACCAAAAATGACTCAATATTCATGGAGAAATGGCTGGATGAAGTTAGGGATAAATCCACGGATAGAGAGAGAAAACCTTTGAAATGCTCAGGAATCGAGACGATGCACGGTCTCACGATAGACCAACCAACAGGATGAGCGGCCATCTCCTAGGCCGTCCAACCCTATCGGTGGAAATTCAACAAACATAGAATATTATCCAACTATCCATCGAGATGACCGAAAACCTCGCCGTTGGACTCTCACAGATGAGCGGCTGCTGGTAGGCCGTACATCCACAAGAGCGGCCAAGAAGAAACCGCCCATACCTTGTCGGTGATAAATCAAAATAGATTAGATAATTAGATAATTATCTGAAAACCAGCGACGTTAGGACTCTTGAGAGATAGACGGCTTAGGAGTTACCGCACAATGGTCGTATGCGGCTATGGCTAGGCCGTGTATATACTTGTCGGTGATAATTCAGAAAATCAGCTAAATATACCATAAATATATGACCGGCCCATTATCAACCATCTGTGTTATGAGCGGCTGGAGGTTGACCGCACATGTACATGGGCACTTGAAATTCATAGAAAAGCTCAATCAACCAAACCAAGGCCCATTGAGCCCTGAATCAACTCGGACCTAGCCAGGGAGGGAGGCCACCCATAAAATTGGCCTAGAACGTGCCAGAAAATAGCCCAGCGAGTGATGGACAGCTCGAGGCATCAATAAATGGGAGTAAGAGAAATGACTCAACTTATCGACAAAAAACGGGTGTCAACAGATGCCCCTCCTTAACGTCCTCTTTGCAGGGGAGCGAGCGGAGGTGAAGCGAAAGTGAAATGGAACATGAAGATGAAGCAAAAATGAAGCGGAGCTGTAGCAACCCTGATAAATTTAAAAAGGAATAAATAAATCAAAATAGATTAAAAGATTTAGTAAATAAACGAAAGAGCTTGGAATAAAAATAAAAATAACGCCTTAGATATAGGCGCTACTTTAAAATAAAACGCCCTTACCTAAGGCGTGTTTTGAAGAAAGGACGCCCACATATCAAGGCGTCAAATTTCAAACGACCAAAATAAATAAAAAGGGCAAGTTTGCATAACGTCCTTTGAGTGGACGCGTTTCAACAAGAAACGACGCTTGACAAGGCGTCAATTTAAATTCGACGCCCTGACCTAGGTCGTTAATTCAGTTTGAGTTTCGTTCGACCAAGGAGTCTATCCAGGGTAAGTTGATAACTATGAGAAAGAGTTCGAATGTAGTAATAACTCTAATATGGAAGTATTACTTCCAATTGAACACTAGCCTTATTAGGATTTCCAATATCTTATAAATAACCTCTGCTTGAACCGAGAATGCTATTTGGCGTTCGGAGTTTTCAAAGGTATGCGAAGAACAGCAGGTTCTTCTTCTTCCTTCTTCCTTATATTGAGTTCGATCAACGCATGAAGAACTAATGATTCTTCATACTCTTCTCATATTACAGGTTGAAAGCTGCTGTCTTCCGAAGAACAAGTAAGTTCTTTCCCCTTGCTTTCGGTTTCGTATAAGAAGATTTTAATATATTCTTCTTCGTTCTTCTGTCTCTACAGGTTGTCTGTAGAAGTGAACCCGGTTGATTGAAGAATTGAGGGTTCTTCATCTACATCCTCTTAATTACCCTTGCTGCTGCTATTAGGATCGAAAGCTTCAAAAAAGACTATGTTTATAAAACAGAGTATCATTTTTCCCAGAACCTACATCTGTTCATCCGTCAGTTTATCATCATCAAGGTAGGTTTTCTCAAGTACTGTAGCCCAAATCACCATAATAACTATATTAAACCATATATATTAGTTCATGCATATAGTTTTCACGAGTTTTAAAAGTTCTATTGTTGGAAAGAAACGCCCTTTCCAAGGGCGCTAATGTTATTCGCGACCCAGACTAGGGCGCTATTTAAATAAACAACCCTGACAAGGTCGTCAATTCAAAAGATTTGACGCCCTGTACACGGACGTCAATTTAATTACCTGATAATTACCCATGTTAATTAGTCCAATATTCACTTAAACATGATTCTAAATCATTGCATCCTGATATTATCCTGTCATGACCATATCTCGTTTTCTGAAAATTTCAATACTTGAAAAATTGTAAATTCTTGAAATACACGACCCTGTATAGGTCATCTCTCACTTGACTAACGCCCCTGTTCAGGGCGTGAATTGAAAAGCAACGCCCCTGTCCAGGGCGTGTTTTGGATAAATTACTGAAAATATATATTCTGTAAAAATAGTGGTAAAGAATGAACGACCATTGCATACGTCGTCAACTTTTAATTAAACGCCCCTTACCAGGGCGCGTTTTTGGTAAAATACGGAAATATTGAAATTTTGCAAAATTATAAAATAGATAAACGCCCTTAGTGAAGGCGTTAATTACTTGAGTAGTGACTTTACTTAAGTCATTATTTTCCTGTAAAAATGTTTTTACCCTGTTTCTGATAACCGATGGTTTCAATATATCTATATATATGTATATCGGCACTATATCTCCACTCCGTGAGTATAGTCCCACGTTTCATGATGTTTTATCGATCACCCTCAACTCTCATTGACATACAAGCTCTCCATTTGACATTCCGTTTCTTTGGACTAGCGAATTAGTCATAGAGACCTCCGTAAGACTCCTCGTACCTTAGATTCCCTCAAGGTCGACTGAGCTGGTTGTACCCTAAAAACCCATTACACTATTGAATGCCATGTCACTCTAAAGAAACATGGTATACCGACCCTTATGATATGCAAAGAGTATATCATGAGAATTCTTAATGGGATGATGATATCATGTCATTTGTTGATGTTCTTGTGGACCTCAATTCTATAATAAGAATGAGGGTATCTTGCCTTTGATGTACTGTTCATGTGGACCTGAATTCTATATAAAGAATGTCATACTTGTTTGTCATGGTACCCGAGTTAAGGGAACCTAATTCCACCTAGTTTCATCGTTCATCGTGATTGTACCGTTGTTATCGCCTATCTATGTCCAATGTCGTATTTTTGGACTCCATTCTCTCAAAGTTATCCTACGTGTCTACAAGCTTAAATTGTTGAAATTCCTTATTGGCTATATATATATATATATATACAAGAGTGGATGTCAAATATACATGATAAATGCCTGCGCATATAGGGCCCGATCTGGTCCTGGGAGGAGCACCCGAAAGTACTTGTGCCCATGGGAGTTGAATGATAAGGTATCTGGCATTATACCGAGTGCATGACTAGCTTGATTGGACATTCCACACAAATCTTGTACTTGACTCGTACTTAACTTGACATAAATTGCGTGACCCGAGAAAGGGTAATTACTTGCTTGCTTGATACATGATAGCCAAAGTTCTTGACATGACTTGTTAAAAAGTACTTGCTTGAATATCTTGTCATCTTTTCTTGAAAGCCCGTGACTAGTTCATCTTGCTATTTTATTGATAAATTCTCTCTCCATCTTGTCGTTTTATGCGAGCATGCATAGCTATAGTACATTCATGAAAAATGTAATTACTTAAACCCCTTGCTAGCGCTTGAGATATAATTTCCTACTGAGCGTTCGCTCACTCCGTGTGTTCCCTACTTTTCAGGTAATTCCGATGATGAGGGAAGTCAATCGGATGGGGAAAGTCAAGAGTGAAAGAGCTAGAGCTTTTCCAAGTGTCATCTAGTCTTGTTCCTATTTTCTTGAGTCAACTATGTACTTTTTCTTTTTGAATAGAGTATTGGATTTGTAATAGTCTATCCATTATGAAAAAAGGATTGGGTTATCTTTCTATTTTGCGCATCTCTATTTTGGTGTCGAATACACTACTACTCTGATTGACATTATTGATATAAACTCGTCGCGCATATCCGAGTATCTTCCGCGCTCGGGTCATGACAGTTTTTGTGGTATCAGAGCCTAGGGTATTCAATTCCTAGGAAAAACCCAAGTCCAAGGATAAGTTTTAAACCTTCAACCAGTGAGATTGGGTAGAACCAAGGGTTAAAGTTAACATAGTATATGAGTCTTTAAATACAAGCACATATTAATCTAGTTATTATAATTGTAGGATAATGGCTGCCGAACGTGCTCAATGGCGCAACATGCAGCGTACCCTTCAAGGCATGACTCAAGTGCTGCAACAAGTAGCACAAGGAGGTGGACAACGAGCAGGAAGTCTCCACCAGACTTTCAAGAACATGAACCCACCCAAGTTCACGGGTTCTACTGATCCAGATGACGCTGAACACTGGATTAGGGAGATAGAACGTATATTCCGTGTTATGCAATGCACGGATCAGGATAAAGTTTTATTAGCTACTTTTCAGTTAGAAAGGGATGCTAGATGCTGGTGGGAATCAATAGAGGCTACTATAAATCAAGATCAGGTTTCGTGGGAAGAATTCGTTGAACACTTCAACGTGAAATATTTCTCGGACCGAGTTCAGGAAAAGAAGGCTGCAGAGTTTGCCGCATTAAAACAATGATCCTTGTCAGTGGCCGAGTATGAGGCCCAATTCTCTAGATTGTCTCGGTATGCTAAGCATCTAGTTAGCACCGAGAAAATGAAAGCTAGGAGGTTTCTTAATGGGCTCAGGCCCCAAGCTATTACTCAACTGGCGCCGATGGACATTCAAGTCTACTCGGAGATAGTACGCCGAGCTCAACTATTAGAAGATGCCACGGAACTGTCTGATAGGATTCGTGGTAAGGATAAGAAGGAACAAGTTACAGGTTCGGGTTCCTTTAAATCCAACTTCAAGAAAAGGCCTAGCAATGGAGGAGCATCCTCGCAAGACCAAAAGTTCAAGAAGACCAAGCCCTTCTCTATCACCACTACCTCTCCAAATACAGTGTGCAAACATTGTGATAAAGCGGGTCATAAAGCAGAAGAATGCTGGAGGAAACTAGGAGCATGTCTCCGTTGTGGGAGTCGTGAGCATCGGATTCCCGATTGCCCACTACTAAATAATCAAGCCGATGACGGAAAACGCCCAGTAACCAAGAAGGCTCGTCTTCATGCAATCAAGAAAATCGAGCAAGTAGAAGGAGGCGGCTTAGTGGAAGGTATATTGAAAGTTTGTTCCAGGAATGCATATGTCTTAATTGATACTGGTGCATCACATTCTATTGTTTCTAAAAAGTTTGCTGACCCATTACCCCTAGAACCGGAATGGATAAAGTTAGTTTTGTCTACTCCTCTGGATGATGAGACTGATATTACACATCATTACCAAAACTGCGAGGTATTGATTCATGGTCAAAATCTCCCTATTGATCTCATATGTTTAGATCTGAAAGAGTATGATGTTATACTAGGGGCAGATTGGTTATCCAAGTATCAGGCAACGGTTGATTGCCGCAATAGCAAGGTTACATTCAAGGAATTTCCAGAACTAATATTTACTAGCCCCAAGAGTCGGAGCAAATCCCCTATTATTTCAGCTCTCCGAGCTAGCAAGCTCATTAGGAAAGGATGTACATCTTTCCTTGCCTTTGTCACAGTTAAAGAAGCTAAGGAGATTAAGTTAGAAGACATTCCAGTAGTGCAAGAATTTCCGGGCGTGTTTCCGGTAGATTTGTCGGGATTACCCCCGCAAAGAGAAGTGGCCTTCACCATTGACTTAGTCCCTGGTGTTGGTCCGATTTCAAAGGCACCTTATAGGATGTCACCTGCTGAACTCAAGGAGTTAAAGGAGCAATTGATGGAACTCATTAAGAAAGGATTCATTAGACCAAGTACTTCCCCGTGGGGAGCGCCTGTATTATTTGTAAAGAAGAAAGACGGATCCATGAGGTTATGCGTCGACTATCGACAATTGAATCATCTCACTATCAAGAACAAGTATCCACTGCCGAGAATCGATGAATTGTTTGATCAAATTTCAGGATCCATGTACTTTTCCAAAATTGATCTTAGGTCTGGATATCACCAACTAAGAATCAAGGACGAGGATATTCATAAAACCGCATTCAGAAGCAGGTATGGCCATTATGAATTTGTTGTTATGCCTTTCGGACTAACGAATGCCCCTACTGCCTTTATGCAGTTAATGAATAGTATATTCAGGTCTTATTTAGATCAATTCGTGGTAGTCTTTATTGATGATATATTGATTTATTCCAAGACCAAGGAAGAGCATGAGGAACATTTGAGGATTGCATTACAAATATTGAGGACAAACCAATTATATGCAAAACTTAGCAAGTGTGAATTCTGGCTTGAAGAAGTGACTTTCCTCGGACATGTTATATCAAAAGATGGCTTGTCGGTAGACCCATCAAAGGTTGAAGCTGTAAGGAACTGGGAAAGACCGACCAATGCTAGCGAGATCCGAAGTTTCTTAGGTCTTGCCGGCTATTACAGGCGATTCATCAAGGATTTCTCAAAAATCGCCGTGCCACTTACGAGGTTAACTCGCAAGGAGATCTGTTATGAATGGGATGAGGAATGTGAAAGAAGCTTCCAAACTCTCAAGGATCATCTTACTACAGCTCCTATCTTAGCATTGCCAATTGAAGGAGAAAAGTTCGAGGTATACACTGATGCTTCTGGCATTGGCCTCGGGTGTGTTCTAATGCAACAAGGGAAGGTTATAGCCTACTCTTCTCGTTAATTAAAGAAGCATGAAGAGAACTACCCCGTCCATGACTTAGAATTGGCCGCGGTAGTATTTGCACTCAAAATATGGAGACATTATCTTTATGGAGTACAGTTTACTGTATACTCCGATCACAAGAGTCTCAAATATCTTTTCTCACAGAAGGAGTTAATTATGAGGCAAAGACGATGGCTGGAATATCTCAAGGACTTCGACTTCAATATACAATATCATCCCGGAAAGGGGAATCATGTAGCAGATGCCCTTAGTCGAAAGCCGAGAGCACTGTTAGCCAATTGTCTGATTCAAGAATGGAAATTGCTGGAACAATTCTCTAAACTCAATATAAGCAAGGACACGGACCCTAGATGTGTCACATTATCTCATGTAAGCATACAGTCAGATTTATTATCTGAGATACAAGCACTTCAGAATAATGATCCTACATTAGTAGAAATCAAGGGCTGATTAGAAGGACAATCGGATTTCTAATTAGCTTCTGATGGAAGATTAATGTTCAAGAATAGAACTTGTATACCAGACTGCCCAGAATTGAAAAAGAAGGTCTTAGATGAAGCTCACAGATCAAGGTATACGATTCATCCTGGATCTACCAAGATGTACCAAGATGTAAAAAGAAATTTTTGGTGGCCCAACATGAAAAGGGAAATAGCAGACTACGTATCACGTTGTCTCACATGCCAACAAGTCAAGGCGGAACACCAAAAGCCTGCTGAAAAACTACATCCTCTAGATATCCCTAAATGGAAGTGGGAGGATATTGGTATGGATTTCATCATGGGTTTATCTAAATCAAAAAGAGGACATGATGGAATATGGGTTATCATTGACCGGTTGACCAAATCAGCGCATTTCTTGCCAATCAAGAGTCGATGGTCAGTTGATGTCTTAGCTGCACTATACATCAAGGAAATAGTCAGATTACATGGTATTCCTGTTTCAATCGTGTCTGACAGAGATCCCCGTTTTACTTCTCATTTTTGGAAAGGACTACAACATTCGTTGGGGACGAGACTTAGCTTTAGTACAGCTTTTCATCCTCAAACGGATGGTCAGACCGAGAGAACCAATCAAGTAGTCGAAGATATGCTAAGAGCATGCATTACTGATTTTGATGGAAACTGGCATGATCACTTGCCTCTGGTCGAATTTGCGTACAATAATAGCTACCAGGCAAGTATACAACTGGCACCTTTTGAAGCCTTATACGGAAGGAGTTGTCGATCACCCTTATGCTGGGACGAAGTGGGAGAGAAACAACTGTTAGGTCCAGAAATGGTAAGGGACACTACCGAGAAGATACAATTGATCAAAGAAAGACTGTAAGTTGCTCAGTCTAGACAAAAGGCTTATGCTGACACAAGAAGAAGAGATCTAGAATTCTAAGTTGGAGATCATGTATTTCTCAAGATATCGCCTGGACGTGGAATACGAAGATTTGGTGTTAAAGGCAAGCTTACACCAAGATTTATCGGACCTTTTGAGATACTAGAAAGAGTTGGCGAGGTTGCTTATCGCATCGCATTGCCACCTCAACTGTCCGAAGTACATAATGTGTTCCACATATCTATGTTGAAGAAGTATGTGCATGATCCATCACATATTATCGAACATGGAGACCTAGTAATCCAGAAAGATCTCACATATGAACAGAAGCCTATGAAGATCTTAGATCGAGAAGTACGTATCCTAAGGAATAAGGTTATTCCCATGCTAAAAGTACAATGGAATAAGAATTCAGAACATGAAGCTACATGGGAGACCGAGGAAGCTATGAGGAAACAATTTCCAGATTTATTTTAGAAGGTACATACTCTACACTCTCCATATGTAAATGTATGATATGGAATTTGGGGACCAAATTCTTTTTAAGTGGGGGAGGGTGTAGCAACCCTGATAAATTTAAAAGGGAATAAATAAATCAAAATAGATTAAAAGATTTAGTAAATAAACGAAAGAGCTTGGAATAAAAATAAAAATAACGCCTTAGATATAGGTGCTACTTTAAAATAAAACGCCCTTACCTAAGGCGTGTTTTGAAGAAAGGACGCCCACATATCAAGGCGTCAAATTTCAAACGACCAAAATAAATAAAAAGGGCAAGTTTGCATAACGTCCTTTGAGTGGACGTGTTTCAACAAGAAACGACGCTTGACAAGGCGTCATTTTAAATTCGACGCCCTGACCTAGGTCGTTAATTCAGTTTGAGTTTCGTTCGACCAAGGAGTCTATCCAGGGTAAGTTGATAACTATGAGAAAGAGTTCGAATGTAGTAATAGCTCTAATATGGAAGTATTACTTCCAATCGAACACTAGCCTTATTAGGATTTCCAATATCTTATAAATAACCTCTGCTTGAACAGAGAACACTATTTGGCGTTCGGAGTTTTCAAAGGTATGCGAAGAACAGCAGGTTCTTCTTCTTCCTTCTTCCTTATATTGAGTTCGATCAACGCATGAAGAACTAATGATTCTTCATACTCTTCTCTGATTACAGGTTGAAAGCTGCTGTCTTCCGAAGAACAAGTAAGTTCTTTCCCCTTGCTTTCGGTTACGTATAAGAAGATTTTAATATATTCTTCTTCGTTCTTCTGTCTCTACAGGTTGTCTGTAGAAGTGAACCCGGTTGATTGAAGAATTGAGGGTTCTTCATCTACATCCTCTTAATTACCCTTGCTGCTGCTATTAGGATCGAAAGCTTCAAAAAAGACTCTGTTTAAAAAATAGAGTATCGTTTTTCCCAGAACCTACATCTGTTCATCCGTCAGTTTATCATCATCAAGGTAGGTTTTCTCAAGCACTGTTGTCACGCCCCGAACAAGGCGGAAATATCGGGACGTACAGTTAGGGACACGCTAGCAAGAGAGGGAACAAAATCTAAAATGATACACAAGTGCTACAAGATGGAATACTAAATGATCATTAACAGACCACAACTGATACAATAGCCTCAAGTTTAACTTAATACAACTGGAATAATCAACCACTAAAACTCAATGACATAACTGAAACTAAATGCTCTCCAAAACACAACTAGAAGAAAGATAACACACTACTAACACACTAGAACTGATACACTCAAGACATCACTCCTGCCCTTCCCCATCGGTAAGCGCGTCACCTGAAAAGCCTGGAAAGGGGGAAAACACAACTATGAGCTGACGCTCAGTAGGAAATAACAGACGGGTATAAGTGATTAACAGTTTAATTACATTTTAAAATGTCATGCTACAAATGATAAAACAATAAAAAGATAACGATAATATCACGAAACAGAATTTAAAGATCTTGCAAGGTCAAGAAATATACTGAATAGAATGGTAAGACAAGAATTTACTACAGGAGATAACGATAAGAAGTTGGCCATATCAAGTCAATTCAAGTCATGTCAAGCACGCATGTATTTTCATTTCCACGTCCAAGTAATCAACAAGTAGAGTAACCACAAGTAGAGTATAGAACAGTAAAGAGTGGAAAGTGAAACGTTGTAGCGAGTAATATAGAGAGTAGTGGAGAGAGTAGTGAGTAGTGGACAGTCCTAGATTTCACACATGTAATAGTACTGGTGCCAAATGCCACACCTAGTCATTCACCTCCCCGGGGGTACACGTAGTGTTCGGGCGCTCTTCCCAGGACCAGACCGAGCCCTTATTTGTTTGCCAGGCATTGATTTCTTTTGGATCAAAGATCCCACGAATCTAGACTTCCACAGTTTATGGCCAGAATTCCAAGGTTTAAGCTAAGTAGCAATAACAACATCAAGTAGGAAAGAGATTCATTTCCAGAATTTCAAGGTAAGTATAATCATCAAGGAGATTGAAATCCAGTCACAACAAGAGTTAATCATGCTGCGCTACTGTAAAACAGCAGCAATCAAACAAGCTAATCAACATATTAATCCTAATCACCAAGTTAAGATATCATGCTTAACCATTATCATTTGTATTAGCCAAAGTGCCAACAAGCTAGAACAAGTTATCAAGGTAAAGAACAAGCTCTCACAGGAGTGAAAAAGAATGCATTAACAGAGATTTAGTTACACCATTAATCATTAATTAAGTGAGTTTCTATTTAATCTTGTATGCATTGAAATGAAGATGGTAAACGGTGCGTTTTTATGCTAAGTTTGCATGTAGGAACCAATCCAAATTTGAAATCAAGAGGGGTACATGAATAGGTCAAAAGTTCTTCAAAAATATAATTTCAATGGGTCTAAGTTAAATGGGTTGATTCCCCATTGATTCGGATCCATTTTCGGTTCGAAAAACGAAGAAAACAGGATTTCTGGTGTACGGGTCGACCCTTGGGGTCGACCCCTGAAAAACTGGGGTCTGGGAGCTGTATGGGTCGACCCCTGGGGTCGACCCTCCCGCTGGGCCGCATGGGTCGACCCCTGGGGTCGACCCTCGGGCCTGCCAGGGCACCCAGAAGATGGGTCGACCCCTGGGGTCGACCCCTACAAGAACAGCAACGGCTGCTCTTCCGGAAAATAAGAAATTCATCCAAATGGGGTCCAAATGAGTTGAAATTAAAACCATATGATCTAGGAATGTTAATGGACATTCTAGGGTCATAAAACTACAATTTGGAAACACTAATTTCATCAGAAATCACAAGAATCACAACCTATTCTATGAAGAACACAAGTAGACCTAGTTCAGGACATACCTCCACTAAATTGACAAATACTCTCGATATACAAAACCAAATTTAGGGATTTTGGTGTCAAAAGAAAGCTAACTCGATCATGAATCCAACCATATACTATATGCTACATTAAGATCAAGTTATATGACTCAAAATGAGCCCGTAATCAAGCTCTGGCTTAAGGAATTCTATATGAAACATGTTCTAGATATATTTTTACAAAACTTCGAAATTCATGATGCATGCTCAATGGAATTTGGGGCTTTCTAAGTTAAATGAAAGATAATAACATGCTGATTACTTCATGTGAATTAATTAAAGTTTGGTTGTTAGATCCTACCTCAAATCGGAGAGAGAAAACTCGAAACCCTAGGATGAAGAACACTTGGACAGCACCTCACAAAAAGCTCGATTTCTCCACGGATACCTAATGAAAATTGGGGCTTTTGCCACCAATGGATAGAGCTCGATGAGAGGAACAATTTGCTATACTCATGATCAAGATTTGGTTGAGAATTCCTACCTCAATCGATGGATCAAAGAAGGATGAAGAGAAGCCAACGGCCTACTGACCGACCTCCACAAATCGAACTAGATCTCCTCAGATCCAAAATTTCAGCGAACCCCACAGCAGCCAAATGAAAGAAGACTCGTAGGGCTTCATTTTGATAGCTCATAGAGCTTCTGGAGCCTTCGGATTGGGAGTATTCGCTGCTGCAAGCCGCGTGTTTAGAAACGGCGCCGAAATCCTAGACTTGACCAAACTATGTCGGCAGCACGTTTTGGGGCTAAGTTTACCTCAAATTGATTGAGGGTAAATGTTCCTTACATTGTGGCCTTCCATTTGCCCCTGATTTCAGATCATTTGGTTGAGTAATCAGGTCGAATTTCGCGTTTTAATCTAAGGGTTAGGTATGAGTCAAAAGTGTGCACATTTGGGTTTGAATTCTAAATAGATCTTACCACGGATTTACCATGGCTTAAAGCCAGAAGGAAAAGTTGTTATCTACATCAATATTAATCTATTTACTATTTTTACAGATTTTTCTGAGGTAGTCGAATTATTACTTATACTATTCCGTAATTAATTAAATGTTAAGTTCGGAAGACTAAATTCACTAATTCCGGCGTAATAAATGATTTTATTAGGCTTAAATGTAGAAGATAAAGTTGCTAAACAAAATTAGTTCTACAAGATGTGATTTTTGGGGATTTTTAGAAAATAGTTGAAAAATGACTTATTCTATTAATTAATTAATTAATCTAATTAATTTGGATAATTCTCATTAATTCGAATAACTTCAAATAAATTCTAAATAATTGCGAATAACTTTCTAAATAAATTTCTAAAGAATTTGGGGTCTTACACCCTCCCCTACTTAAAGGAATTTGGTCCTCCAAATTCACTGCACTAAAACTGAGAGTAGAAAAAGATCGCTCACCTAGAATAGATCGGGATACCGCTTTCGCATAGTCTCTTCAGATTCCCATGTAGCTTCTTCGGTCCCACGCCGACTCCACTGAATCTTGACCATCGGTATCGAACGATTCCGGAGTTGTTGTTGCTTCCGGTCCAGAATCTTGACAGGTCTTTCCTCATAGGTCAAATCTTCCTTCAGTTCAAAATCCACTTGCTGAATGATATGAGTGGAATCGTACACATATTTCCGTAACATAGACACATGGAAAACATTGTGTACGCCAGACAAATGCGGTGGTAAAGCCAGTCTGTATGCCACCTCTCCCACTCTATCTAGAATCTCGAATGGACCAATGTACCTCGGACTCAGCTTGCCATGAATGCCAAATCTTCGGATCCCTCTCGTCGGAGAGACCTTTAAGAACACATGCTCGCCAACCTGAAATTCCAATGCTCTCCTTCTGTTGTCGGCATAACTCTTCTGTCTTGACTGGGCTACTTGTAACCGGTCTCGGATAACACGGATGTTCTGTGATGATTCCGAAACAAGATCTGGTCCAAGCCACTGTTTCTCACCTACCTCGTCCCAACACAACGGGGAACGACAACTTCTACCATATAGTGCTTCAAAAGGAGCCATCTGAATACTAGACTGATAGCTGTTATTGTAGGCAAATTCAATTAATGCCAAATGCTCACTCCAATTACCACCGAAATCAATCATGCAAGCTCGCAACATATCTTCCACTATCTGATTGGTTCTTTCAGTCTGTCCATCTGTCTGTGGATGAAAAGCAGTACTGAAATTCAGACGAGTACCCAAAGACTCTTGCAGTCCCTTCCAGAAATGTGAAGTAAATCTGGGGTCTCGATCAGATACTATATTCACTGGAATACCATGTAATCTCACCACTTCCTTTATATACAAAGCAGCCAATACATCAATCGTCCACTTGGACTTAATTGGTAAGAAATGAGCCGACTTTGTCAAACGATCGACAATCACCCAAATCGCATCAAATCCACCACGAGTCCTAGGTAGACCCATAATGAAATCCATGCCAATGCTTTCCCACTTCCATTGGGGTATGTCGAGTGGTTTCAATTTCCCTGCTGGTCTGAAATGTTCGGCCTTAACTTGCTGACACACCAAACATCTACTCACAAAATCTGCAACTTCTCTTTTCATATTCGACCACCAAAAGGACCTTTTCAAATCTCGGTACATCTTAGTGCCTCCAGGATGAATGGTATATCTGGATCTATGAGCTTCCTCAAGAATTTTGTTCTTTATTGTAGCCTCATCCGGAACACAAGTTCTGCCTTTAAATAATAATCTACCATCATCGGCCAACATGAAGTCAGGTCTACTGCTCAAGTTTCCCTTGATCTCTACCAACTCGGGATCATTATCTTGCAAGGACTTGATCTCTATCAATAATTCAGGTTTAAGTTGAATCTGAGCAATCAAGATCCGATCGTTGTCAATATTGAGATCCAGACTAGATAATTGTTCCAACAATCTCCATTCTTGTAACATGAGACTTGACAGTCTAGCTACCGGCTTCCGGCTTAATGCATCTGCCACAACATTACCTTTGCCAGGATGATACTCAATCGAGAAGTCGAAGTCTTTCAAGTACTCCAACCATCTCCGCTGCCTCATGTTGAGTTCCTTTTGAGAAAATAAATACTTCAAACTCTTATGATCTGAGAACACTGTAAATGTTTCTCCATACAAGTAATGCCTCCAAATCTTCAAAGCAAACACGACTGCAGCAAGTTCCAAATCATGAACAGGATAATTATCTTCGTGCTTCCTCAATTGCCTAGAGGAATAGGCAATCACCTTCCCATGCTGCATGAGTACACAGCCTAAGCTAATACCTGAAGCATCAGTATAAACAACAAATCCTCCTTCACCAGAAAGTAAAGCCAGAACAGGTGCAGTAGTCAAACAATCCTTCAGAGTCCGAAAGCTTCGCTGACAATCATCTGACCAATCAAACTTATTCTCCTTGCGGGTTAATCTTGTCATAGGTACTGCAATCTTAGAGAAATCCTGGATGAATCTTCGATAATAGCCTGCCAGGCCTAAGAAACTTCTAACTTCTGTCACACTGGTAGGCTGTTCCCAATTCTTCACTGCCTCGACCTTCGAGGGATCAACAGAAATACCGTTCTTCGTGATAATATGTCGAGAAAGGACACTTCTTGTAGCCAGAACTCACACTTACTGAACTTAGCATATAGTTGATGATCTCTCAACAATTGCAATGCCATTCTCAGATGCTCAGCATGCTCCTCCTCATTCTTAGAATAAATCAGGATGTCATCAATAAAGACTACGACCCATTGATCAAGATAGGGCCGAAATGCATTCGTTCATCAACTGCATGAAAGCTGCTGGAGCATTCGTTAGACCAAAAGGCATAACGACAAATTCAAAATGACCATACCTGCTGCGGAAAGCCGTTTTATAAATATCCTCTTCCTTAATCCGCAACTGGTGATATCCAGATCGAAGATCGATCTTAGAAAAATATTGAGCTCCCGCTATCTGGTCAAATAACTCGTCAATCCTCGGCAAGGGATATTTGTTCTTGACAGTCTGCTGGTTTATTTGCCGATAATCAATGCACAACCTCATCGAACCATCTTTCTTCCTGACGAATAACACAGGGGCTCCCCACGGAGAAGTACTAGGACGAATAAAACCCTTCTCGAGTAATTCCATCAGTTGCTGCTTCAGTTCCCTTAGTTCCGCAGGAGACATACGATAAGGAGCCTTAGAAATAGGAGCTGTGCCAGGAATAAGATCAATGGAAAAGATAACTTCCCGCTCAGGCGGAAGTCCTGGTAGTTCCTCTGGAAAGACATCAGGAAAATCTCGGACAACAGGAATGTCCTTGATCTCCATCTGCTGCTCAGGAGTTGCACAAACAAAGGCTAGAAAAGCCTCACACCCATGCCTCAAAAGCTTATCAGCTCGAAGAGCCGAGATGAGTGGTACAGAGTTATGGTGCTTGACTCCCGTAAAAGATAAACCAGAATGTCCAGTAAAAGTCACTGAGCTAGAACTACAGTGAACATTGGCCTCATACTTGGCCAACCAATCTGCTCCTAGGATTACATCATAATCCTTCATATCCATGCAGACCAAATCTGCTGGAAAGTTCTGTTCACCAATCATAACCTTACTAGAAGGATAGAAATACTGGATTGATGATCTAGTGCCAATAGGGGTTGAAATCTCTAACGGAGTATTCATCAAAACAGGTTCCACAGCTAATAACTTAGCAAATCTCCGTGAAATAAAAGAGTGTGTTGCACCAGTATCAAAGAGAGCAAATGCGGGCTTATCGATTATAGTAAGGGTACCTTCGACGAGTCCGCCATCATCAGAAATCCCAGTTTCCTCTGCATGTAAAGCTTGAAGCTTGCCTTGTGGTTTCTTGAAGACTAGAGGTTTTGCCGGTGTAGCTTGCTCCGATATGAGAGGACAATTGGGGATACGGTGCTCCTTGCTTCCACATCGCAAACATGCGCCTTGCTTGCGCCAGCACTCCTCTATCTTGTGACCCGGACGATCACAATAGTTGCACACGCCCTTGAATGGAACAATAGGGCCAGGCTTCTTGTCTTCATGCCTCGGCATCTTGCCTTTCCACGATCCGGACCCGCTCCACGAACCAGGTCCACTAATAGGCCTCTTCTTGGTATACCCGGGTTTGACACTCCCGGAACCCGTAGGTAATTCTTTCTTGGTGCCTTTCCCACGGATTCTCTCCGTCATCTCAAGAGTATCCTCCAGAACTTGCGCTTTCCTTACCATCTCGAATAAGTGGAAATCTCCATCGGTGCCAATTGGTTGATATAATGAAGCTTCAATCCATTGAGAAAGCGCTTCGCCTTCATCTTCTCGGTGGAAATGAGATGTGTAGCATATCGAGAAAGCCGTGCAAATTGAGCCTCATACTCTGCCACGGACAAACCTCGCTGTTTCAAGGCCGCGAACTCTGCCGCTTTCTTCTCTTGCACTCTATCAGAAAAATACTTGCTGTTGAAGAATTCCTTCGAACTCTTCCCACATAACTTGCCGATCACCGAGAGTTGCCTTGATAGAATCCCACCAAGTACGTGCATCATGTTCCAGTTGAAATGTGGACAAAAGGACACGCTCCTGGTTGGTGCATTGCATAACTTCAAAGATTCTCCCCATCTCATCTAGCCAGTGCTCGGCTTGGTCAGGGTCAGTCGAACCAGCGAATCTAGGCGGATTCATTCCGCGGAAGTTCCGGTATAGATCACCGGTGCCATGCTGGTGCCGCTCCTGCCTGAGCTACTTGCTGAAGGGCCTGAGTAAGGCCTTGAACCGTACATTGCAGGTTCCTCCATTCAGCACGATCAGCTGCCATCTACAAGGGAAATAGATTACTTAGGTTTAATCAAGATAAATAATTACACGATTAAGAAACGAACTTAACCCAAGTTCTACCCAATCTCACAGGTCAGGTCTAGACTTTTACAAGGTTAGGGATCTAGTGCACCTAGACACGACCAAAAACTCGGTACCTGGCGGAGGTAATCGGTCCGAAGACCACTCGCGCAAGTGTGCGACCTTCTCGATAGGCATAGCCTAACGTTCGGACAACACCTTTTTATATACCGGTTATTGGGATGCAATGCAAGAAAACCTAAAACTTAGGGAACCTAGGAATGTGAAACCTAGGGCTCTGATACCAACTAAACTGTCACGCCCCGAACAAGGCAGAAATATCGGGACGTACAGTTAGGGACACGCTAGCAAGAGAGGGAACAAAATCTAAAATGATACACAAGTGCTACAAGATAGAATACTAAATGATCATTAACAGACCACAACTGATACAATAACCTCAAGTTTAACTTAATACAACTGGAATAATCAACCACTAAAACTCAATGACATAACTGAAACTAAATGCTCTCCAAAACACAACTAGAAGAAAGATAACACACTACTAACACACTAGAACTGATACACTCAAGACATCACTCCTGCCCTTCCCCATCGGTAAGCGCGTCACCTGAAAAGCCTGGAAAGGGGGAAAACACAACTATGAGCTGACGCTCAGTAGGAAATAACAGACGGGTATAAGTGATTAACAGTTTAATTACATTTTAAAATGTCATGCTACAAATGATAAAACAATAAAAAGATAACGATAATATCACGAAACGGAATTTAAAGATCTTGCAAGGTCAAGAAATATAATGAATAGAATGGTAAGACAAGAATTTACTACAGGAGATAACGATAAGAAGTTGGCCATATCAAGTCAATTCAAGTCATGTCAAGCACGCATGTATTTTCATTTCCACGTCCAAGTAATCAACAAGTAGAGTAACCACAAGTAGAGTATAGAACAGTAAAGAGTGGAAAGTGAAACGTAGTAGCAAGTAATATAGAGAGTAGTGGAGAGAGTAGTGAGTAGTGGACAGTCCTAGATTTCACACATGTAAAAGTACTGGTGCCAAATGCCACACCTAGTCATTCACCTCCCCGGGGGTACACGTAGTGTTCGGGCGCTCTTCCCAGGACCAGACCGAGCCCTTATTTGTTTGCCAGGCATTGATTTCTTTTGGATCAAAGATCCCACGAATCTAGACTTCCACAGTTTATGGCCAGAATTCCAAGGTTTAAGCTAAGTAGCAATAACAACATCAAGTAGGAAAGAGATTCATTTCCAGAATTTCAAGGTAAGTATAATCATCAAGGAGATTGAAATCCAGTCACAACAAGAGTTAATCATGCTGCGCTACTGTAAAACAGCAGCAATCAAACAAGCTAATCAACATATTAATCCTAATCACCAAGTTAAGATATCATGCTTAACCATTATCATTTGTATTAGCCAAAGTGCCAACAAGCTAGAACAAGTTATCAAGGTAAAGAACAAGCTCTCACAGGAGTGAAAAAGAATGCATTAACAGAGATTTAGTTACACCATTAATCATTAATTAAGTGAGTTTCTATTTAATCTTGTATGCATTGAAATGAAGATGGTAAACGGTGCGTTTTTATGCTAAGTTTGCATGTAGGAACCAATCCAAATTTGAAATCAAGAGGGGTACATGAATAGGTCAAAAGTTCTTCAAAAATATAATTTCAATGGGTCTAAGTTAAATGGGTTGATTCCCCATTGATTCGGATCCATTTTCGGTTCGAAAAACGAAGAAAACAGGTTTTCTGGTGTACGGGTCGACCCTTGGGGTCGACCCCTGAAAAACTGGGGTCTGGGAGCTGTATGGGTCGACCCCTGGGGTCGACCCTCGCTGGGCCGCATGGGTCGACCCTGGGTCGACCCTCGGGCCTGCCAGGGCACCCAGAAGACGGGTCGACCCCTGGGGTCGACCCCTGCAAGAACAGCAACGGCTGCTCTTCCGGAAAATAAGAAATTTCATCCAAATGGGGTCCAAATGAGTTGAAATTAAAACCATATGATCTAGGAATGTTAATGGACATTCTAGGGTCATAAAACTACAATTTGGAAACACTAATTTCATCAGAAATCACAAGAATCACAACCTATTCTATGAAGAACACAAGTAGACCTAGTTCAGGACATACCTCCACTAAATTGACAAATACTCTCGATATACAAAACCAAATTTAGGGATTTTGGTGTCAAAAGAAAGCTAACTCGATCATGAATCCAACCATATACTATATGCTACATTAAGATCAAGTTATATGACTCAAAATGAGCCCGTAATCAAGCTCTGGCTTAAGGAATTCTATATGAAACATGTTCTAGATATATTTTTACAAAACTTCGAAATTCATGATGCATGCTCAATGGAATTTGGGGCTTTCTAAGTTAAATGAAAGATAATAACATGCTGATTACTTCATGTGAATTAATTAAAGTTTGGTTGTTAGATCCTACCTCAAATCGGAGAGAGAAAACTCGAAACCCTAGGATGAAGAACACTTGGACAGCACCTCACAAAAAGCTCGATTTCTCCACGGATACCTAATGAAAATTGGGGCTTTTGCCACCAATGGATAGAGCTCGATGAGAGGAACAATTTGCTATACTCATGATCAAGATTTGGTTGAGAATTCCTACCTCAATCGATGGATCAAAGAAGGATGAAGAGAAGCCAACGGCCTACTGACCGACCTCCACAAATCGAACTAGATCTCCTCAGATCCGAAATTTCAGCGAACCCCACAGCAGCCAAATGAAAGAAGACTCGTAGGGCTTCATTTTGATAGCTCATAGAGCTTCTGGAGCCTTCGGATTGGGAGTATTCGCTGCTGCAAGCCGCGTGTTTAGAAACGGCGCCGAAATCCTAGACTTGACCAAACTATGTCGGCAGCACGTTTTGGGGCTAAGTTTACCTCAAATTGGTTGAGGGTAAATGTTCCTTACATTGTGGCCTTCCATTTGCCCCTGATTTCAGATCATTTGGTTGAGTAATCAGGTCGAATTTCGCGTTTTAATCTAAGGGTTAGGTATGAGTCAAAAGTGTGCACATTTGGGTTTGAATTCTAAATAGATCTTACCACGGATTTACCATGGCTTAAAGCCAGAAGGAAAAGTTGTTATCTACATCAATATTAATCTATTTACTATTTTTACAGATTTTTCTGAGGTAGTCGAATTATTACTTATACTATTCCGTAATTAATTAAATGTTAAGTTCGGAAGACTAAGTTCACTAATTCTGGCGTAATAAATGATTTTATTAGGCTTAAATGTAGAAGACAAAGTTGCTAAACAAAATTAGTTTTGCAAGATGTGATTTTTGGAGATTTTTAGAAAATAGTTGAAAAATGACTTATTCTATTAATTAATTAATTAATCTAATTAATTTGGATAATTCTCATTAATTTCGAATAACTTCAAATAAATTCCAAATAATTGCGAATAACTTTCTAAATAAATTTCTAAAGAATTTGGGGTCTTACAACTGTAGCCCAAATCACCATAATAACTATATTAAACCATATATATTAGTTCATGCATATAGTTTTCACGAGTTTTAAAAGTTCTATTGTTGGAAAGAAACGCCCTTTCCAAGGGTGCTAATGTTATACGCGACCCAGACTAGGGCGCTATTTAAATAAACGACCCTGACAAGGTCGTCAATTCAAAAGATTTGACGCCCTGTACACGGACGTCAATTTAATTACCTGATAATTACCCATGTTAATTAGTCCAATATTCACTTAAACATGATTCTAAATCAGTGCATCCTGATATTATCCTGTCATGACCATATCTCGTTTTCTGGAAATTTCAATACTTGAAAAATTGTAAATTCTTGAAATACATGACCCTGTATAGGTCGTCTCTCACTTGACTAACGCCCCTGTTCAGGGCGTGAATTGAAAAGTAACGCCCCTGTCTAGGGCGTGTTTTGGATAAATTACTGAAAATATATATTCTGTAAAAATAGAGGTAAAGAATGAACGACCATTGCATACGTCGTCAACTTTTAATTAAACGCCCCTTACTAGGGCGCGTTTTTGGTAAAATACGGAAATATTGAAATTTTCCAAAAATGTAAAATAGATAAACGCCCTTAGTGAAGGCGTTAATTACTTGAGTAGTGACTTTACTTAAGTCGTTATTTTCCTGTAAAAATGTTTTTACCCTGTTTCTAATAACCGATGGTTTCAATATATCTATATATATGTATATCGGCACTATATCTCCACTCCGTGAGTATAGTCCCACGTTTCATGATGTTTTATCGATCACCCTCAACTCTCATTGACATACAAGCTCTCCATTTGACATTCCGTTCCTTTGGACTAGCGAATTAGTCATAGAGACCTCTGTAAGACTCCTCGTACCTTAGATTCCCTCAAGGTCGACTGAGCTGGTTGTACCCTAAAAATCCATTACACTATTGAATGCCATGTCACTCTAAAGAAACATGGTATACCGGCCCTTATGATATGCAAAGAATATATCATGAGAATTCTTAATGGGATGATGATATCATGCCATTTGTTGATGTTCTTGTGGACCTCAATTCTATAATAAGAATGAGGGTATCTTGCCTTTGATGTACTGTTCATGTGGATCTCAATTCTATATAAAGAATGTCATACTTGTTTGTCATAGTACCCGAGTTAAGGGAACCTAATTCCACCTAGTTTCATCGTTCATCGTGATTGTACCGTTGTTATCGCCTATCTATGTCCAATGCCGTATTTTTGGACTCCATTCTCTCAAAGTTATCCTACGTGTCTACAAGCTTAAATTGTTGAAATTCCTTATTGGCTATATATATATATATACAAGAGTGGATGTCAAATATACATGATAAATGCCTGCGCATATAGGGCCCGATCTGGTCCTGGGAGGAGCACCCGAAAGTACTTGTGCCCATGGAAGTTGAATGATAAGGTATCTGGCATTATACCGAGTGCATGACTAGCTTGATTGGACATTCCACATAAATCTTGTACTTGACTCGTACTTGACTTGACATAAATTGCGTGACCCGAGAAAGGGTAATTACTTGCTTGCTTGATACATGATAGCCACAGTTCTTGACATGACTTACTAAAAAGTACTTGCTTGAATATCTTGTCATCTTTTCTTGAAAGCTAGTGACTAGTTCATCTTGCTGTTTTATTGATAAATTCTCTCTCCATCTTGTCGTTTTATGCGAGCATGCATAGCTATAGTACATTCATGAAAAATGTAATTACTTAAACCCCTTGCTAGCGCTTGAGATATAATTTCCTACAGAGCGTTCGCTCACTCCGTGTGTTCCCTACTTTTCAGGTAATTCCGATAACGAGGGAAGTCAATCGGATGGGGAAAGTCAAGAGTGAAAGAGCTAGAGCTTTTCCAAGTGTCATCTAGTCTTTTTCCTATTTTCTTGAGTTAACTATGTACTTTTTCTTTTTGAATAGAGTATTGGATTTGTAATAGTCTATCCATTATGAAATAAAAGATTGTGTTATCTTTCTATTTTGTGCATCTCTATTTTGTTGTCGAATACACTACTACTCTGATTGACATGATTGATATAAACTCGTCGCGCATATCCGAGTATCTTCCGCGCTCGGGACGTGACAGGAGCGGACTGAAAAGCGGGCGTTAAGGTAAAACGACACCCGTTTTCACCAACAAGCGATAAGAATATTCCGGAAAACTCCGAACCATCCACAAGGAACGATTAGACTAAAAGCGACGCCAATCTGGAGGAACTAAATAAAAGGAAACACACGATCAACCACATGGGGGACACAATCCCTCGGACCAATGAGGAGACCGGAATAAGCAGCGAAGAATAAAGAAACAGAGTAAAATTCCAGACGGGGACCTCTTAATCAACCAAACCAAGCGAATTGACCAAAGTGAACCTTCCAACTCAGAGTGGAATTGTTCCTCTTACTCAAACACTGAACGCACAGCCAACCATCACTGATGGGACATTTTGCGGGCAAACCATGGTCATGAATTGTAGCACCCTGTCTTTTTCTACTATAATATTTCCACATAAATTAATTATTTATTGGCTCAACTTCTAAAGAAATTATTAAAATTCTGGAAAAATATGAAACTAGTGTAAATTTGAATTTGTAATAACTTTGTCTTCAGGTAAGATCCCAAAATAAAATTTGTGTAGGCCCAATTTCATATTTTTAGGAGTTTTTCGTGGGTTAGAAGACCTAATTTAGCCATCACAATTTGGGCCCAATTCTAGCCCAATTGTGCTCCGTTTCGAGCCAAACCCTAGCCCATTGATAGGTCTTTGCTTTCTCTTCGAAAACCCTAACTCTAGATGCTTCTACCGGCGGCGGCGGTGGATTAGAACCTTATCCGAAGTTTTCGCCAGAATTTCTTCATAGGACTCTTCAACCAAATTCGATCTCTAGGAGTCCCTATAGGTTCTATTTATAGAGGGCTTTCGACAACTTAGAACCCTATTTGCACCAGCAATAGGCGGCGGGACCGATCGTGACCGGACGAGGGAGAATTTGGGCGTTCTAGGAGCGGTACCTAGGGTTCCGGCGACCCCTCTTCTTCGTGCTTCTTTCCTTCAAGCAAAGTAGGTGTCTCTTAGGTCAAACAGAAATCTAATAATACCGTATTGTGCGTCTCCATGAGCTCTTTCTTTTAATACCTAATTGCCCAATTCTCGTTCATCATGCTGTTCGAAATTCACGTTTTTCTCCGAGGTGTATAAAAAGGGCAACTTTCATGATTATTAGTTAAAGATTGAATCTTGTTGTGTTAGATCTAAATCAAAGCATGCTATTATATACGAATTTTTACGCTCTTTCGAATGGTAGCATTTTCCCTAATTTTTATTCATTCTATCATAAGCAATCGAAGTTTTAGTGTAAAATGTCGAAGTTCATCGTCGGCGGGTTCCAGGTCATGTGACGCATCTTCCAGAGGCCGTTACAGCCTGACGGCCGCACGACAGACCGTCACATGAGCCTGACGGTCCCACGACAGACCGTCACATGCCCATGTGTTTTAAATTTTAAATTTTAATCTATTTATTTTCTGGTACGTAACGCACCTACTATAGAGCGTTACATACTTGTAACGCCCCTTCCTTAGACCGTCACATTCTCCTGATAGTATTTTTTTAAACTATTGCTTATGCGTTTTAAAACTAGAAACTTGCTATGTTAGTATGATATCTTGATCTATAAGTAAGGCAGAACATGATGTTAATATTGTATTATGATCATAAACATAAAATTTTCATTGTTCTACATGAAAGATGTTAGAAAATCCTAAGTTGAATGATCATGAAGAATTTGATAAAAACCCTTAGTTAACACTTGTATAAATTTTGATTTATGTAAGATATATATTTGATCTTAGCTTTATTGTTTGACAGTCATGCCACTCCGGTGGGATTGACTGACCGCACCGTTTTGGTTTCCGTGTTTATTAGCCTCAATTCTTGTAATAGATGGGACTCTCCGCCGGATATTCCTTCCGTCGGACTAGGACCACTATTATGAGACCTCCGTAAGACCCCGTGAGCCTGGGATTCCCACCAGGACGCCGGGCAGGTTGTACCCTAAAGACCTGAACCCATGAACGTAGTTTGAATCGTATTTTTGGACCAGCTCAAATTAAACTGGTCTGTGTCCTGTAACGGCCCAAGATTGGACTGTCACGGCAACGTAACGGCCCTGTGTACGACCGTCACGTTCCTATAACGGCCCTGTTATAGACCGTCACAGATAAGATAGTAATAAGGTTTTTCTTGTTTTATCATCATGAAGCAGTTATCAAGGTTGGCCTTGAACTGTGAGATTATGTGCAATCCTTGTTTACATCATTGTTACCTAAACACTCATAGTCTTTCTACTTGATGTCATTCCAATTTTGTTGGAATTTCTCTTGATCTTAGAAGTAAGTTCGTGAGCTTAACCTTGGAACTCTTGGCCATTAATGTGATGAATGTCTAGACTAGGATCATTGATCCAAACCTTCAATGCCAACGCATCATAAAGGGCCCGGTCTTGTCCTAAGAGGAGCGCACGAAAGTACTTGTGCCCCGGGGAGTTTGTAATGACAAGGTGTGGCATTGCACCGAAGTGCATGACTAGCGTGATTGGTCTATGACATTTCCACTTTTACTCAATTACTTAAAATGCGTGCTTGATATGGCCAATTCCATTTATCATTTCATGACATGAAAAGTTCTTGTTATACTTGTGTTTACTCTTTACTTGAAAGCTCATGCTCTTTTTCCTATCTATCTCTTGTCATTTATTTATCATCGCTTTTGTTACAACGTTATTCATAAATGGTTAATCACTTTAATTATGCCTGATGATAGAGATATAAAATCCTACTGAGCTTTGATCACCCCTACTTTCCAATCCTTTTCAGGTAGCTCAGATGAGGACGGGCGTTCCGATGGGAACGGGAACGAGTGATTCCAGGAGCGAGCCATTTAGAGTTTATGTTCAAGTCAAGTTTGGATTAGTTGTTATCTAGAGTTGATGTATTTTCCATTAATGAGATAGAAGTCCACAAGGAGTCGGGTGTAATTGAATACTTTCTCTTATTATTATTATCAATAAAGTTGGGTTAATTATTTATTTATTATTAGCCTGATGGTTAGTCTCTTGTGGCAATGTATGCTCTGATTGACATGATTGATATAAACTGCTACGTTCCGATTTTCCGCATCGGGGCGTGACAGTTTTTGTGGTATCAGAGCCTAGATTTTCTTTAGACCCTAGGTTGCTAGTAGTGTTATAGAACCTTTAAACCTTAGTAAAGTCAGAATCTGACCCAGTGAGTTGGGTAGAGACTTGGGCTAAGATTAGTTAATTAATTAACTAGCTATAAGAAGATAGATCCAATAGAACGTTCTTAATTACTTCTTTTATGTTGTAGGAATTTCCGTGATGGCGGCAGAACGCGCTCAATGGCGAGACATGCAACGTACAGTGCAGGGCCTGACCCAGGCCTTACAGCAAGTAGCCCATGGCGGCGGACAGCAAGGAGCATGCAATCTACATCGAAACTTTCAGGGCTTGAATCCCCCACGTTTCAGTGGATCTTCGGACCCGGATGAGGCTGAGAACGGGCTGAAGGAGACGGAAAGAATCTTCAGGGTTATGCAATGTGGAGATCAGGATCGCGTCTTACTAGCAACTTTCCAATTAGAACGCGATGCTCGTGCTTGGTGGGAAGTCGTGGAAGCCACACTTGGGAATAGGCGTGCCACGTGGGATGAGTTCAAGGAGTTTTTCAATAGCAAGTACTTCTTAGATCGGGTGTAGGAGAAGAAGGCGGCCGAGTTTGCTGCTTTGAAACAAAGAAACTTGTCGGTTGCGGAATATGAAGCGCAGTTTTCCAGATTATGTAAGTATGCCCCACACTTGGTGTCCACTGAGAAAATGAAGGCTAAAAGATTTTTGAATGGTTTGAAGCTTCAGTACATCAATCAATTGGCACCCTTGGAAATCCATATCTATGCTGAGATAGTAAGGAAAGCACAAGTTTTGGAGGATACGATGGAAATGACTGACCGGATCAGAGGTCGGGATAAGAAGAAGGAACAGACTACCAGTTCTGGGAACTTCAGACCCGGTAATGGTCAGAAGAGGCCCAATGGTGGGCCGAGTTTTTCTAAAAACAAGAAACCCAAGGAAGGCGAGAAGAAGGTTGGACCAGTTGTGCCGTCTAAGGTAGTTTGCAAGTACTGTGACCGTCCAGGTCACAAGATGGAAGAGTGTTGGCGCAAGTTAGGCGCTTGCTTAAGGTGTGGTAGCAGGGACCACCGAATTCCAAATGTCCCCTTATTAATGAACCGACAGCATCTGATAAGTCGCAAGGAAGTTACAAGCGGCAAGGCAGGCTCCAAGCCCTCCAGGAGGCAGAGACCGAGAACCAGACTACCGAGGAAGGAGGTATTGTCGAAGGTACTCTTACTATTCTTTCCAAGCCAGCATTCGTACTTTTCGACACTGGAGCCACTCATTCTTTTATATCTCTGAAATTTGCTAAGACTTTATCTGTGGAACCGGTGTTGTTGGATTCACACCTTATGATATCCACCCCTATTGGTTCGGGATCCGAGATTAAATATTATTATCCTTCTAGTGAAGTTTTGATCAATGGTTGTAATTTATCTGTTGATCTAGTATGCATGAAGATGAAAGATTATGATGTAATCTTAGGGGCTGATTGGTTATCTAAGCATGGTGCTAGTGTTCATTGTAAGTCAGGAGTAGTGTCTTTCCCTGGACGTCCGGAGCTTTCTTTCTCTGGCTCTAGGCTATCCAAGACTGTGCCACTCATTTCGACACTTCGGGCAGATAAGTTGTTAAGAAAGGGGTGTCCAGCATTCTTGGCTTTAATTTATTTAACTGATAAGAAGGAAGTGGAGTTGAAGGATATCCCTGTTATTCAAGATTTTCTGGAGGTATTTCCAGATGAATTGCCAGGTCTTCCCCCTGAAAGGGAGGTGGTTTTCTCTATTGACCTGATTCCTGGCGCCTCGCCTGTTTCGAGAACTCCCTACCGTATGTCCCCGGCTGAGTTAAGAGAACTAAAGATGCAGTTGTTAGACTTGCTAGAAAGAGGGTTCATTCGTCTGAGTACTTCCCCGTGGGGTGCTCCTGTTCTTTTTGTAAGGAAGAAAGATGGTTCTTTAAGGCTGTGTATCGATTATCGTCAGTTGAATCAGCTCACCGTGAAGAATAAGTACCCATTACCAAGGATCGATGAATTATTTGATCAGATATCAGGAGCCCAGTATTTCTCAAAGATCGATCTCAGATCTGGGTATCATCAGTTGAGGATAAAAGATGAAGATATTTTTAAGATGGCATTCTGTAGCAGGTATGGGCATTTTGAATTTGTGGTGATGCCGTTTGGACTAACAAATGCTCCTGCAGCTTTTATGCAGCTAATGAATAGTGTGTTTCGACCCTACTTGGATCAGTGGGTCGTGGTATTTATCGATGATATTCTGATATATTCAAGGAGCACGGAGGAGCATGAACAACACTTAAGAATGGCGTTGCAAATATTAAAAGAGCATCAGTTATACGCCAAGTTTAGTAAATGTGAGTTCTGGTTGCAAGAGGTATCTTTTCTGGGCCACATTATTTCTAAAGAGGGAATCGTAGTAGACCCTTCTAAAGTTGAGGCTGTACGTAATTGGGAAAGACCTGTGAATGTAACTGAGATCAGAAGCTTCTTAGGCTTGGCAGGCTATTATCGAAGGTTCATCAAGGATTTTTCCAAGATTGCAGTGCCCTTGACAAGGTTAACTCGTAAGGAGAATTGTTTTGAATGGACGGATGATTGTGAAAAGAGTTTTCAGACTTTGAAGAGTGTTTGACCACTGCCCCAGTTTTGGCCTTACCCTTAGGTGAAGGAGGTTTTGAAGTTTATACCGATGCTTCAGGAATCGGTTTAGGTTGCGTATTGATGCAACGAGGGAAGGTGATAGCTTATTCCTCCAGGCAGTTGAGAAAACATGAAGAGAATTACCCTGTGCATGATCTGGAGTTAGCAGCGGTTGTGTTTGCTCTTAAGATATGGAGGCATTATCTTTATGGAGAAACTTTCACCGTGTACTCAGACCATAAGAGCTTAAAATACTTATTTTCTCAGAAGGAGTTGAATATGAGACAGAGAAGGTGGTTAGAGTACTTAAAGGATTTCGACTTCTCCATTGAATATCATCCCGGAAAGGGGAATGTTGTAGCAGATGCTTTAAGCAGGAAGCCAACAGCTAGGCTAGCCAGTTTGATGATTCAAGAGTGGAAGTTGTTAGAACAGTTTGCCAATTTAGATATTACAGAAAAGGAAGATCGGATCTTGGTGGCTCATGTCCAGCTTCGTTCAGAATTGCTAGCAGAAATTAAGCAGTTGCAGGATAATGACCCTGTGCTCGTTGGAATTAAAGAACAGATGGCTAATCGACCAGATTTTATGTTAGCTGATGATGGGAGATTGTTGTTTCGAGGGAGAACATGTGTCCCTGATTCCATGGAAATAAAGAAGAAGATTCTTGAAGAAGCGCACAGATCTAAGTATACTATACACCCAGGAGCTACAAAGATGTACAGAGATTTGAAGAGGACTTTCTGGTGGCCGAACATGAAGAGGGAAGTGGCCGATTTTGTGAGCAGGTGTTTAGTATGTCAACAAGTTAAAGCAGAGCATTTCAGACCTGCTGGAAGTTAAAACCTCTCGAAATACCACAATGGAAGTGGAAAAGTGTTGGTATGGATTTTATTATGGGTTTACCCCGAACACGAGGAGGCCTTGATAGAATTTGGGTGATCATTGATCGATTGACAAAGTCTGCACACTTTTTACCTATTAAGTCAAGGTGGACCGTGGATATTTTGGTTGCCTTGTATATAAAGGAAGTAATAAGATTGCATGGAGTGCCTGTGTCCATCATATCTGACAGAGACCCCAGGTTTACATCTCACTTTTGGAAAGGACTGCAAGCATCATTAGGCACTCGTTTGAACTTCAGTACAGCTTTTCACCCTCAGACTGACAGACAGACTGAGAGAGCAAACCAGATTGTTGAAGACATGTTGAGAGCATGTATAATTGATTTTGGAGGAAGTTGGCATGAACATTTACCTTTGATTGAATTTGCATACAATAATAGTTACCAATCCAGCATTCAGATGGCACCGTTTGAGGCCTTGTATGGCAGGAGTTGTAGATCACCTCTTTGTTGGGAAGAAATTGGTGAGAAGCAATGGCTCGGACCAGATCTTATCTCAGAATCGTCAAAGAACATTCAAGTTATCAGATACCGTTTGAAGGTCGCCCAGTCCCGACAAAAGAGCTATGTAGATAATAGAAGAAGGGAGCTAGAATTTCAGATTGGGGACCATGTATTTCTGAAAGTGTCACCATCAAGAGGAATTAGAAGATTTGGAATTCGAGGCAAGTTAAGCCCAAGGTTTGTTGGCCCATTTGAGATCTTAGAGAGGGTAGGCGAAGTTGCCTATAGATTATCCCTACCACCACAGTTAGCTGGTATTCACGATGTGTTCCATGTATCTATGCTTCGGAAGTATGTGTATGACCCTTCGCACATTATCCAACATGCTGATTTGGAATTGAAGAAGGACTTATCTTATGAAGAGAAGCCTATCAAGATATTGGACATCAAGCAACAACAACTCAGGAATCGATCCATTTCGATGGTCAAGGTCCAGTGGAGTCGGCGTGGAGTTGAGGAAGCAACATGGGAATCCGAGGATGCGATCAGGAAATTATATCCCAAATTTTTTTAAGGTTGGTTGTTAGCAGATTCGGTGAATTTGGGGACCAAATTCCTTAAGTGGGGGAGGGTGTAGCACCCTGTCTTTTTCTACTATAATATTTCCACATAAATTAATTATTTATTGGCTCAACTTCTAAAGAAATTATTAAAATTCTGGAAAAATATGAAACTAGTGTAAAATTGAATTTGTAATAACTTTGTCTTCAGGTAAGAGCCCAAAATAAAATTCGTGTAGGCCCAATTTCACGTTTTTAGGAGTTTTTCGTGGGTTAGAAGACCTAGTTTAGCCATCACAATTTGGGCCCAATTCTAGCCCAATTGTGCTCCAATTCGAGCCAAACCCTAGCCCATTGATAAGTCTTTACTTTCTCTTCGAAAACCCTAACTCTAGATGCTTCTACCGGCGGTGGCGGTGGATTAGAACCTTATCCGAAGTTTTCGCCAGAATTTCTTCATAGGACTCTTCAACCAAATTCGATCTCTAGGAGTCCCTATAGGTTCTATTTATAGAGGGCTTTCGACACCTTAGAACCCTATTTGCACCAGCAACAGGCGGCGGGACCGATCGTGATCGGACGAGGGAGAATTCGAGCGTTCTAGGAGCGGTACCTAGGGTTCCGACGACCCTCTTCTTCGTCCTTCTTTCCTTCAAGCAAAGGTAGGTGTCTCTCAGGCCAAACAGAAATCTAATAATACCGTATTGTGCGTCTCCATGAGCTCTTTCTTTTGATACCTAATTGCCCAATTCTCGTTCATCATGCTGTTCGAATTTCACATTTTCTCCGAGGTGTATAAAAAGGGCAACTTTCATGATTATTAGTTAAAGATTGAATCTTGTTGTATTAGATCTAAATCAAAGCATGCTATTTTATACGAATTTTTACGCTCTTTCGAATGGTAGCATTTTTTCTAAATTTTATTCATTCTATCATAAGCAATCAAAGTTTTAGTGTAAAATGTCGAAGTTCATCGTCGGCGGGTTCCAGGTCATGTGACGCATCTTCCAGAGGCCGTTACAGCCTGACGGCCGCACGACAGACTGTCACATGAGCCTGACGGTCCCACGACAGACCGTCACATGCCCCTGTGTTTTAAAATTTTGAAATTTTAATCTATTTATTTTCTGGTACGTAACGCACCTACTATAGAGCGTTACATGCTTGTAACGCCCCTTCCTTAGACCGTCACGTTCTCCTAACAGTATTTTTTAAACTATTGCTTATGCATTTTTAAAACCAGAAACTTGCTATGTTAGTATGATATCTTGATCTATAAGTAAGGCAGAACGTGATGTTAATATTGTATTATGATCATAAACATAAATTTTTCATTGTTCTACATGAAAGATGTTAGAAAATCCTAAGTTGAATGATCATGAAGAATTTGATAAAAACCACTTAGTTAACACTTGTATAAATTTTGATTTATGTAAGATATATATTTGATCTTAACTTTATTGTTTGACAGTCATGCCACTCCGGTGGGATTGACTGACCGCACCATTTTGGTTTCCGTGTTTATTAGCGTCAATTCTTGTAATAGATGGGACTCTCCGTCGGATATTCCTTCCATCGGACTAGGACCACTATTATGAGACCTCCGTAAGACCCCGTGAGCCTGGGATTCCCACCAGGACGCCGGGCAGGTTGTACCCTAAAGACCTGAACCCATGAACGTGGTTTGAATCGTGTTTTTGGACCAGCTCAAATTAAACTGGTCGGTGTCCTGTAACGGCCCAAGATTGGACCGTCACAGCAACGTAACGGCCATGTGTATGACCGTCACATTCCTGTAATGGCCCTGTTATAGACCATCACAGATAAGATAGTAATAAGGTTTTTCTTGTTTTATCATCATGAAGCAGTTATCAAGGTTGGCCTTGAACTGTGAGATTATGTGCAATCCTTGTTTACATCCTTGTTACCTAAAGACTCATAGTCTTTCTACTTGATGTCATTCAATTTTGTTGGAATTTCTCTTGATCTTAGAAGTAAGTTCGTGAGCTTAACCTTGGAACTCTTGGCCATTAATGTGATGAATGTCTAGACTAGGATCATTGATCCAAACCTTCAATGCCAACGCATCATAAAGGGCCCGGTCTGGTCCTAGGAGGAGCGCCCGAAAGTACTTGTGCCCCGGGGAGTTTGTAATGACAAGGTGTGGCATTGCACCGAAGTGCATGACTAGCGTGATTGATCTATGACATTTCCACTTTTACTCAATTACTTAAAATGCGTGCTTGATATGGCCAATTCCATTTATCATTTCATGACATGAAAAGTTCTTGTTATACTTGTGTTTACTCTTTACTTGAAAGCTCATGCTCTTTTCCCTATCTATCTCTTGTCATTTATTTATCATCGCTTTTGTTACAACGTTATTCATAAATGGTTAATCACTTTAATTATGCCTGATGATAGAGATATAAAATCCTACTGAGCTTCGCTCACCCCTACTTTCCAATCCTTTTCAGGTAGCTCGGATGAGGATGGGCGTTCCGATGGGGACGGGAACGAGTGATTCCAGGAGCGAGCCATTTAGAGTTTATATTCAAGTCAAGTTTGGATTAGTTGTTATCTAGAGTTGATGTATTTTCCATTAATGAGATAGAAGTCCACAAGGAGTCTGGTGTAATTGAATACTTTCTCTTATTATTATTATCAATAAAGTTGGGTTACTTATTTCTTTATTATTAGCCTGATGGTTAGTCTCTTGTGGCAATGTATGCTCTGATTGACATGATTGATATAAACTGCTACGTTCTGATTTTCCGCGTCGGGGCGTGACATGAATGCTCAAAAGATGCGCATGATGCATGCAGGGCTAAAATAAATAAAATCATTAAAACGAATGCAAAGAATGGATAAAATATAAAATACTCGAGAATAATATGGCTAAGCAGTGAGATTCAGAGTCAAGACACTATTCGCAACCACGACGTGCAGGATAGAATCATCCTCTCCAGATTTTCCCAACCCAACGGCCTATCCAGAGATTAAGCACGTGAACCTAGATCATCATCGTATTTGTTAAAGGGGAACATCAGATCTGGGAATACGTAGATAACCAACTGGTTCTTGAGATAATATAGCATAATACCATATAGTAATGTAGTAAGGGACGCAGGGATAGAAGGCCATTCCTGACTTACCTGTGCAGGCGCAACGGCATATTTCTTGGATTTTCATTTTCAGATTTTTAGAGATTTTCATTTATAAGACAAACATGATAAACGAGCAAGTATAAACATAGCGAAAATGAGATGGGAGACAATGCAACATAACATAACAAAGGTAAACGAGCACATATGCGAGGGCATGAATAGACAACATGCATGTATGAACGCAGTGTGACAAGATAACGACGCGGTGGGATAACACACGGTTGGGACAAGAACATGATGGATAACCACAAGGTTGGGACAAGAACATAAGACACAAAGGGACGACTAGATGACTAACAACATGCAGTGAGGAAGAAAATAACATGTGTGGGACAACACGGTGGGATATGAACACGTGACAAGGACACGGCGGGACAAAAGACAAGATAAATATCCACTTCAATCGAAACCCAAGATCAGAATGAAGCAGAACCGCCAGGTTCATAATCGTGAGGCAAAGCCCTCTCATAAAGATATGATCGTTAAAAACTTAGAAGGGCACAAGGTTCAGAACAGATCGAGAGAGATGATTGAAGAAGAGAACATATCATAGATGTGGACAGGAGACAGATAGAATAAAATATGGAGCAAGGAAAGCTTGAGCACCTACAACCTGCACACTTGACAAACAGATTACATATCTGTCCTCAAAACAAATAGATAGAAAGGAACAAAAGACAAATATTTTTTTTTGATTTTTTAATTTTCTTAATAATTTTTTTTTGGATTTTTGAAAATATTTGATTTTTTTAAGACTTTGAAAATATTTGAATTTTTTTTAGAATTTTGATGATATCTAATTTTTTTAGATTTTTGACAATAGCAATCTGCAGCACCCAAAGACAGGCTCGAACTACTGGCCATGGATCGTCGTGTCTACCCCTTTCATCAAAAGCTTCCCTTAAGCAGGGCATGCATGTGAGGGTGGCTCGCCACAACCAACCGCTTCTAAAGAACGGTGCCCCTACTAAGGCCATACCCGGGATACAACCCAGCCTAAGAGGGAGAAGTAGAAGAAAAATTGGAGACAAGCTTCGTGCAGGATGGGGGACATCAGGACTTGAATTCCTTCCAAGGCACTACCCCTCAAAGAGATAGTCTGTTGCGCCGAGGCTTTATGTCTTCGATTTCTTAGACCCATGTTTGTTAGGCACGCATGCGACCGGGCTCATGATGTCCCGCGGGGAACTGTACTGCCACTCTTGCCATGCCTTTGATTTATAGTTTTGCATATTTATTCATTTTCTCATTTATAGCCCTTATTGGCTAGATATAAAATGAAAGCTTATTTTTTTGAGGGTCAAGACTGCCCCTATTTAAGACCTCTCTCGTATTAGGGAGCGCCTAGGTCAGTCATCTTATCCATCAATCTCTTGCCCCTGCACTTGGCCGAGTAGAGAAGAGAAAAGGCCTTCGTGTATACCCAACGTATGGCCAAAGTAGCAACGGTGTTGCACTAGAGAGATCGACTATGGCTTGCCGTGAAGTATGTGAAAAACCCATACTCAAAGGTCACCATCAACAATCAGGGAAAGGAATTAGACTCCCAGCGCTGAGCTATCACTAGCCTAAGATGCTGTAGAAGCTAACTTCTTATTTGACACAAATCTAAGATCTAATTAAACAAAAACTCCTAAAGCCACTCAATCATGTTAAGGAATCATGTGTAGAAGCAATGAAAATAATGGAAATGAAAGCACGTTTCTTGGACAAAATAAAGATACCTTTGCAAATCCATGGTGTGGAAACCGGCATCCTAAAGCGAACATGATCATCGAGCTTTGATCAGCACGAGCTTTATATTCCTTGCTTGTCAGGATAAAGGATGGAAAAAGGATAGTAAAGTGTAGATATTCCTTGACATGGAGGAGCGGCAGACATCAAATTGGACGAAAAAAGGATAAAAAGAAAGAGAGACGAGGGCTAGAACTCCCTCGTTAATGCACAGAGGCCCTGATAATAAGAAACAAAGTACAGAATAACCAGAGATTAACTGAGATCAAGGCGGACTAAAGCCTCGAAAATAACAAGAAAAAGGGTAAGAACCCTGAAAGGGTGAGGTGGGAAGAATAGAAAGACGACGAAAGGATAACTGTGAAGATAAGGAAGAAGGAGAGCGATCATCCGACGTGGTTGGAGAAACGGAATAGTGATCACCCGCCAGAGGCGGGGAAGAAAATGCATGAACACCCGACAAGGTCGGGGAAATGAAATGGAAACCGCCTGACAAAGTCGGAGAAAAACCACCCGACGAGGTCGGGGAACGAGCACAAGGAATCTCTAACAAGGTCGGGGGGAAAGGATGAGAAGCGGAATCCGGACGTATCCGGGGAGAAAAACTATAAGATGCCCCTGAATCAAGGGAAGAGGAGGACATAGGCCGAGGCCTAGAATGGTGAGGACAGGAGAAGATGGTCGAAATATGGTCAGGTGGCGGAAGGTACACCACCCACAGATAAGAACTGAGCAAAAGAAAAGATGAATGGACAGAAGAAGGAGAGGAGGAAGTGGACCCCCAAGTGCACAACTGACGGCCCTTGAACTTATGCCGCCGCCTCTTCTTGGCGGAAATCTACTTGCAATAACTCCGCCTGGCGCGGACTCGGGCCTTCGGGCTTCTTGTCTTGTAATGTTTTCTTAAATAACGGGCCCACCTGGCAGATGGCCTGGCCCGATCATGAACATGCAACTTCATCGGGACGGTTGCCCCTAGTTGTGTGGTGCCAACCATGGAAAGACATTCTAGAACAGTCAACTCCTTGGGATGAACATCAGGAAGCAGTAGAGTTTTGTCATTCAACACTAGAACTTGGAGCTTTGGCATCTTCACTCGGCAGTTGGGCATGAAGCATAACTCCCTTGCAAGAAGCGCAGGACGGAACTGAGGGAGGGTGATGCGCGGCGTTGACGTGGCCGCCTCACCAATAAGCCGAGGGAGATGAGACAGAAAATGTAGAATGCCCCTGGTTAATCTCGAGGACACGGCCAATTGCCCCTTGAATGCTGAATTGATTAAACTTTTGGCGGCCGTGTGGGTTAGCACCATCCGGGCGGAAAACTCTCCTGGGCCAGTGAACTGAATAGCAATCAAGCGAGAGGTGATAACAACATCAACATTGACTTCTCCGGTGAGCAAAGAGATTGCCACCGGCCTCGCTTTTGAAGAAACTGGCACCAATGCTAAAGAACTCTTCTCAGCAACCATCTTCGTAGCAAGTGTAGGCTCATTGTCCCTAGAATAGCCAGGGACCAGGACTCGGACCAGCATGCGGCAAATGAAATCTTGAAGCTTGTAATGCTCGGTCAAAGCCTGGTTCAGCTCTTTATCTCCTTGGGGACTAGACCCGAGGGGCACCCAAGGTAGCTCGCACCCGCTCCGTGGGGTAGAGATAGGTGGAGAGAGGAGTGGAGAAGGCTTGGAATGTGTGGGTGACGGTAATGCTAGTAGTGGCGGAGAGATAATGGCGATGATAGGCTCTTGTGGGGGTAAAGGTTTGGAAAGTGGAGGTGTAGGAGGAGGTGAAAGCAAAGATGGTGGCATGGGTGGAGATGAATGCAATGGCGGGGGTGTGGGCATAGGGGTAACTTGCTTAGGCTCGGACGATAATGGTGAAGGGAGCGGCATCGGTAGCGGGGATGGTTGTGAAGGTGACGAAACAGGGATTATTACGAGGTGAGGTGATGGTGACAGTGGTGGTGACGGCAATGGGGATAATGGAGATAGCGACGATGGAGATGTGGTCAATGGAGGCAGCGGAGATGGGGGTGGAGACGGTGGTGGCGAGGCAGAAGAGGTGGTGGGTCGTGGCGCCCATCTCCGACGTGTCGGTATAACACGTCGAGCGGCGTTGGGAGTAGAAGCGGTGGTGGAAATGGAGGGGGAAGGAGAAGAGTTTGCGCTAGCCTGAGCAGAGGCTTGGGTTTGTGGAGGCCGTGGAGGTTGAGTAGGAGACGGTGAAGGTGAGGGGATAAATAACGGAGCGGGTGCTTTATCAACTGAAGAATCATAGGGATGCCCCTGGTCTTGAAGCGGAGACGGCTGCCCTGGCGGCGCTTGCTGCTACTGCTACTATTGCTTGCTGTTGAAATCTGAAATAAATTTGTGCATAACTGCCCAGTCAACCATCTTCTTGTCTTCCCAGCTGTAAATAAGTTCCTGGAACTCGGGGCAGTCCTCAATCAAATGCCCCTATTGACGATGGAATTCACAGAAATGGATCAAGTTCCTGACCGCGGGTCGGCAAGGCATAACCGGAGGGAGTTGCAATGCATGGGTGGCCATCAAAGCCCTGAAAATATCTGTAAAGGATTCTGGCAACGGAGGGTGAAGAACCTGCTTCGGGCAAGGTGGATGTCAAGGGGTATGAAAAGGTAGTGGGGATGGTAATAGAGGTTGTGTAGGTAAGGGGGATTACGTAGGTGAAGGCAGAGGGCTAGAATGATGTGGAGGCGTGGAGGGAGTGGGAATATAATGGACCGCATCCACCCGCTCAGGGTGTGATGTTTCATTGACCGGAAGTGGAGAGGCGTGGGGAAATAAAACAGTGGAGGGCTGACTCATGGAGGGATGATATGCGGAGGCATATGGGTGTGTGGGAGCAGAAGGCCGACTCGTGGAGGGATATGTGGTGGAGTGCTGACTTGCGGTGGAGGGCGGAGGGAAAGTGTATGTGGAAGGCGAAGGTGAAGGAGACTCGTGGTCAAGGGAAACTAGGAGTTGTTGGCTAATGAAGTAGGCTCAACTATAAAGCTGTTGCCAAGAAGTGATATCGTTCAGAGCTAAGATGCATCTGAGCTCGAGCGTTGCATTAGAATTAACCATCTTGATCTGCTCGCCCTCTGGAATATGCCCCGGAACTTGCGCGGCTAGGCGACGCCAACGGTGGCGAACGTAGAGAATTCCTTGTCAGGCTTCATCTTCTCATGGGTCAGATCAACCATGGAATACTTGGGCCCAACCTGGTCCTGGTATTGTTGAATAAATCTTGCTTGGATGGCTTGAAAATTCATCATCTGCTCTTGCGGTAACGTGAAGAACCAATCCTTGGCCGAGCCCTCTAAAGATAGGCCAAACAAATAGGCCATCAAGCGTTGATCATGCTAGAACTGGGCCGACTCATATAGAAAATCCCTCAAATGGACGTAGGGGTCACCAATTCCACCACAACAATGATATGCGGGAATCTGTGAATGTGGTGGGAGTTGAAGACCCTGGAATGCAAATGGGACATCTAAAGAAGTTTGGGGATTGATTCGGCGTTGTAATTCATCAAGCTGTCGTTGGGCCTGAGCGAACATCTCCTTGGTAGGAAGAGTCTGAGAAGGATATGGGCCAGCCTGAGCAAGAGAGGATGAATTTAAACTAGGATAATGATGATGGGTCGAATAGAGGGACCCAGCCTGAGAAGAAGGAAGGCCCATTCCGAGAATGGAGGAATGCATGGGCCTGGAAGAATCGTGAATATGGGAATGGGAATTGATCGGGCCAACAGCAGCACGGGCGGGATAAGAAGGCCCGTTTAAAGAATATGGTCCAATGGAGGAATAAGGAGATGGGCCCGCATGGGAAGAGGAATCCACGCGGGGAAATGAAGATGGAGAAGAATAGGAATAGGATAGAGGGGAAAAATACTCCATGGAGAGAGTGGAGACTTTATACAGTCAAGAATTTCAAAGGAATACAAGGATAAAAATGAGCCTAGGACAAATGCAACTAAATGGAGACACACAAAGATGAACTAGGCCAAAATGAGCCTAATCTGACAAAATGAGGTGAATGATGATACCGCCACACACAATGGAGGGGAGAGATGAGACAAGAATCAACCAATTGACCACCCAAGTTATAAATGATGCACAAAGATTTTATAAGTTCCTCTTTAGGACCTTAGTGGATTAATTAAAATGTGAATTCACTCAACCATAAGGTACCTAACCAGGGTGTGGGATGAGAAACTGGCAGACCCTAAGGGACTCTCTCTCTCACGAATGCAGATCCTAAACTGGGTGGTGCTACAGTACAACCTGTCCGACGTCCGTGTGGGAATCCACGGCTCTCTGGGACTTACGGAGGTCCTCGGCAAGGTCCCCTACCTCAGTAGGAATGCGACTAGATGTGATAAATTGGCATGAATCCTATGCGCACCAAGTGTCATGAAAATCAAACAAACAATAACCCTACCTCGGTCCTCGGCAAGTTCTAGACTGTCCCCTAGTCTAGCCTAGCAGTTAGCAATCAATAATCAAACAAACATGTATGAAATGAAAACAAGTATGCAACAATGATATACAAGCAGGGGGGAGATCAATAATCAGCACCAAGTGTCATGAAAATCAAATAACCTGGCAATCAAAGTGAAGCACGGGTGCACTGGACGGTCTCTGTAAGACCGCTTAGGGAGATAGATGGTATGTAGATGACCGCATAATCCAGGGAGTAACGACAGACTAACACGAAAATCAGAAAACTCTGGAATGGAAGGGGATAGCAATCAGAAGCGTACCAGGTTGGATGGTCTCCAAGTAGACCGCATAAGATCTGGAACGGACCTACAGCAACCGTTTAATAGCAACCAAACCAGCACTATAGGGACAGAGGCGTACCTGTGCTAGCAAGATGAATGACCAATAATAGGCCGTATACAATGTGAACGGGCGGTAATGGACCGCTTATAACAGCAGGCTTTGCAGAAGAGTTGGCGCAGTTCACAGAGAAGGGGGGTGGACTTTCAGCCGCAGAAACGATGGACGGCGCTGGAAGAACCGCGCAAGTTCCAGAGGATAGAGAACGCGACCCAACCTACAACCACTTCAGGAAAAGGACTAACACAGAAAAAGAAAGGGTCAGCAAATCACTAACACGATGGGCACTAGGTGTCCCACCGTGATCGCTAAAAAATGGATTGTTGACATATTTTAACTCTTCATTTCTTTACCCTGACTTAAAAGATCTCTTCCTATCCCTTCTACTAAATCGATGTGAGAAATAAATGGAAAATAGAAGGGGGACAGAAGGGCTGTGTGATTGCCACCAAGGTGCCAAACGTGATGGACACGCCGTACCTTGGAAAGAGGGGAGGTACCCGCCTTTAACCAGCACTGCAGGAGATGAGCGGCCCGTGAAGAACTGCCTTAAGGGTAGTGCGGTCGCTCGACAGACCGCTCGTCAGTACTGGGGTGGAACGCGGGATGAAGAACGGGGGATGATGAACGGTTCAGGATCGGCCACGGGAAGGAGATGAACGGTGTAATATTGGCTGCACTTCCCTTAGAACGGACAGTCTAGAACCGCCCAACGCCACCACGCCCTAAGATGCAAAGGTCCAACCTCCACCCTTTCCGACCGGCCAAAAAGGATGGGCCTCGTGTTAGTGTGTTGCTGACTTGCGAAACAGAGTGTAGAGCATAAAGAAAAACCCAATATCAGAACTGCAAAGTGTAGTAAGTGCTAGAACGGAAAGAAATAAACATAACTAAATGGAATGGGGGATACCTGGGAGGTTTTAAACCCCTAGGGGCACAAAAAACATGGGAGGAGGTGTGAATGATGCATGAGAATGACAAAAACATGGAAGGAATGTTGAGAAAATGACGCCTGCAAACAAAAGAGAGCAACATACTAATGAACTAAAGACACAAAATAATTAGATACTCCTTGAACCGGAGGCCTATATGGACGTAGAAGGCCTCCCTCTCTGGTCGTAGGTCACTCTAGAATCCGGCAGGGCTTCGCCGTGACCTTGAAATCTCCCCCCCCCCCCCGTTTCAAAGTTGGGCCTCAGGATCTATTTATAGAGCCTAAGGAGCCAGCCCCGAAATTAGGGTTTCTAGGCATTTCTAGGTCGTGATAGTAACAGGGAAGTTAAAGATAATTGAATTATCTTTCAACCAGAAAAAATGGCACCAAAAATGACTCAATATTCATGGAGAAATGGCTGGATGAAGTTAGGGATAAATCCACGGATAGAGAAAGAAAACCTTTGAAATGCTCAGGAATAGAGACGATGCACGGTCTCATGATAGACCACCCAACGGGATGAGCGGCCATCTCCTAGGCCGTCCAACCCTGCCGGTGGAAATTCAACAAACATAGAATATTATCCAACTATCCATCGAGATGACTGAAAACCTCGCCGTTGGACTCTCACAGATGAACGGCTGCTGGTAGGCCGTACATCCACAAGAGCGGCCAAGAAGAAACCGCCCATGCCTTGTCGGTGATAAATCAAAATAGATTAGATAATTAGATAATTATCTGAAAACCAGCGACGTTAGGACTCTTGAGAGATAGATGGCTTAGGAGTTACCGCACAATGGTCGTATGCGGCTATGGCTAGGCCGTATATATTAATTCAAAAAATCAGCTAAATATCCCATAAATATATGAACGGCCCATTATCAACCGTCTGTGTTATGAGCGGCTGGAGGTTGACCGCACATGTACATGGGTGCTTGAAATTCATAGAAAAGCTCAATCAACCAAAACCAAGGCCCATTGAGCCCGGAATTAACTCTGACCTAGCCAGGGAGGGAGGCCACTCATAAAACTGGCCCAGAACGTGCCAGAAAATAGCCCAGTGAGTGATGGACAACTCGAGGCATCAATAAATAGGAGTAAGAGAAATGACTCAAACGGGTGTCAACAATCGGTACATATTGGGTCTTTTTTTGATTTTTCTGTGGTGACTTGGTGAACCTTGTCTGGAGTTTTGGTGTATATGAAGGTTGACCTCTAACCTAAAATCTACCCTGAAATGTGGGACAATGTGTGCTACAAGACACATTAATTTTCTGTTTGCCCTTGTCCTTGGCACTGGGTATTTTGAAATTAGCAGACTTTTCAGGAGTATTTTCACTACTCATTTTAATGAGAGGTCCTTTTCCATTTTCTGCCACAAATGAAACAGTCTTGATTTCAAAACTCTTTTTAGCAGTAGATTTGAAACCTAGCCCCTCTCTTCTAAAATTCACTTTAGTCCCCAAAAGAGCATTCGGATTTTTAGTCCCTTGGGTCATGCTCTCAATAGTTTGTTGTTTGTCCTTGTTTTGATTATCTAGATTCTCTATATTCTTCTTCAACTCATTGTTTACCCCCAACACTACATCATATTTTTCATTCACAATTTTCATTTCCTTTTCAAAATTCTGCAATCTAAGCTTCAGATCATCAATAACATTTTCCAGTATTTCGTTTTCTTTTCTAACATCAATCAAAGTAATTTTTATTTCATCAGATTCATCACAAGATTTCTTTAAAACATCATTTTCAGTTTGAAGATAGGCAATTTCATCAGACAATGTTGTATCATTTATGATAGAATTAACTTTCCTTTTTAAATGCCTATTCTCCTTTTTAACATCATCAAATTTATCAAGAAGTTCAGCATATGCATCCTCCCAATCAGAAATAGTGTAATTCTCAAAGGGAGAAGTTACCTGATCATCTTCATCACTTTCACTATTCTTGGCCATTAGATGGATTTGGCTTCTTTCCTCTTCACTTTCAGAGGTGCAGCTGTGACTGCCCTCATCCTCATCACTCCAAGTACTAATCATAGCCTTTCTGTTATTGTTCTTCATCTTTGGCTTTTCTTTTTGAAGCTCTGAACAATCTGCCTTCAGGTGGCTAGATCTCCTGCACTGATAGCAATCATTAGTATCATTTTTTTTGGCAGAATTAGATTTATACCTTGAATGTCCCTTGCCAGTCGGATTTTTCCTTCTAATTTGTCTTCCTTCTTTTCTCAGAAATCTTTTAAACTGACGGGTCAGCATAGCAAACTGATCATTTTCAATTTCTGTTCCAGAAGAGCTACTTCCACTGGATGACCCCTTGCTACTAGATGATGCCTTCAATGCAATGGGTTTCTTCTTTTTCTCTAACTCATCTGATCGAGGTAGATTCATCTCATAGGCCATGAGAGAACCTATCAACTCATCCATTGTTGTAGAAGCTAAATTCCTAGACTCCTCAATCACGGTGGCCTTGGTATGCCATATAGGAGTCAGAGAATGCAGCATTTTCCTCACCAACTCATAATCACTATAATTCTTACCCAAGCTTCTAAGACTGTTGGTGATGACCATAAGGTGAGCATACATTTCAGTAATATTCTCTTTTGACTTCATCTTGAAAGCCTCATACTCCGAGACCAGCATGTTTGCCTTGGTCTCCCTTACTTGTGAAGTTCCCTCATAAATCAGCTCTAGTTTATCCCACATCTCTTTCGGTGTAGTGCAGGATGAGATCCTAGAAAATTCTGTGGAATGTAGAGCACATTGGATGGCATTGATAGCACTCCAATTCAGTGTAGACTTTCGGATCTCCTCTCGTGTCCATAATTCCTCGTTCTCAGACAAATTGAAAGGACCCTTGCTGACAACCTTCCAGATTTCATAGTCCTTAGCTCTCAGAAATATCTGCATACGATTCTTCCAATAGGAATAGTTAGAACCGTCAAAGTAGGAAGGCTTACTTGTTGAATGGCCTTTGGCTGTTAATCCTCTAGCATCCATAATGACTACCTCTTCAGGATGTTAGTCCCTGCAGAAGAGTTAGGCTTTGATACCAAGTGTTAAGTAGATCTACAGGGGGGTGAATAGATCTTTCCCCGTAAAATTGACAAAGTGAAGCTATATATGCGAAATTTAAAATTACTTACTATCAACAACCAAAGCATTCACAGAACATTCAACTCATAAATCAATATCAGTTTGCAAAAATATTCGCAGATATAGTGACTGACTTAATTGCCAATTGATCTATTGCACATTAATGAGCTTGGAAGAGGTACTTGGCGGAGGTTCGACTCTAGGAGACTCCTCACACAAGTGATTCACCTTCCAGGTAAGCTTGACCCACCCTTTGTGTGGAATCTTTTTATATACCTTCTTCTAGCTCATAAACGAATAAGAAATTAGGTAGTTAATTCAGATAGACCAGCAGTATAAATGCAGCAAACACACTTAATATGGCAACCACGGACACAAGGAATTTTTTAGGTGGTTCGATCTCCTCCAGAGATCTACGTCCACCCCTTACTCAATTGAGTAAGGCTTCACTGCTGAGCTTTACAGCTTGCTACGGCTGATCCACAGCTTTGGGGAACAAGTTCCCTACAGACGCTGAGCCTTACAGCTTAAGCTATCTAGAGGAATCTTCCTCTACCGCTGGGCAATGCAGCTTGGCCGACTGCTGACTTACAGCTTTAACAACCCGCTGACACACAGCTTGAGTAAACAAAGGTTTGTAAAAGCAAATGAAAAAAACTAAGAAAACAAGAGAATGTAGCTCTGAATTGAGCGAATGTAGCTCTTAAATTGAGCAGACTGGTTCTGGTTTTGAACCAGGAACCAAGAACATAAAACACACTCACTCACTGAACTCCAACACACTGCTCTTCCTCAATTCTATCCTTTCTCCTTCAAACTGATCAGCCTCACTCAGGAATCTTCTCTATTCTCAATTTCAGTTTTCTGGATGCTCACCCTCTTCTCTGCTTCATTTTCTATGGTTACCCTTCTGCTTCTCTCTCTTGTGAAACTGGGCGATGGCCCTCCTTGTATAACCTTCAGGAGATGGGCGTGTGGTAGCCACAATTTCCGCCCAAATTTGATGTCAGATCTGATCCAGATTTATCCACGTGTTATCATCACTGGGCTTTTACTTTCCACGTGGCAGGATCGTTTGTTATAAGCATTTTTTCTCGGATCAGGTCCCATTCGCTTGGTACTTTAAATGACACATGTAGTTTGCTCAGTAGATGCTCAACCATTGGCTGACCTTATATGCAGTTCTATGAGGCATGCACCGACTTGATATGGCTCAAAGCAAAAGATGCACCGACCTTCATGCAAGTCCCTGCATACTAACACCGACTTTAGTCAAGCGCAAAAATAACCTTGCACCGACTCTAATCAAGGCTGACATAAAGTGCGCACCGACACTAACAATGCTAACATAAAAAGTGCATCGACCCTAGGATGGCTTACACAGACGCTGCATAAACTCTAATAAGCTTAACACTAAATGTGCACCGACCGTGTGTATGATAAAAGTGAATGTGCACTGACTTATATATTCATTGTAGAAAACATGCATAGACTTCATTGTGCATATGTGAAGTGTGCACAGACCTCAACTGCTATTGCTAGCAAATTTGCACTGACTTCGCATGGCAGACAGTCCACATGCACAGACCTTATAACATGCATAGGACAAATGTGCACCGACCTTGAGACTTATGTGCATAGACTTTGCGTGAGGGAGGAAAACATGCACCGACATTAGAAAGCTAGCATACATGTAGAAAGCTTAACTAACACTGACTAAGTTAATTTCATCAAAGTAACCAATGCTACAGGAGTCAATGCAAAGTCAACAGTAAATGCAGTAAAGTCAATCCAGTCAATTAAGCTATTGCCAATCATTCAAAACACACTGACTCCTTAACTGAAATCATCATCAAACCAGGAGTCACAACAGATTACATAGCTTACAGACGATTCAGAAATGATTCAAAATGAAACAAAGAAAATAGTAAAAACAAAACATATGTAGCTCTTTTTCTAGAGCAATTTGATTCTGGATCTGATCCAGAAGTAGAGACCAACTCAGACTCTTCGCAGACTCTCTATTCTCTTAGAATTTCTCTTCCTCTTCCGATACTCTACTTTCTATCTCTCTTCTCTGTACTTCCAATTTTTTTCAATTCTCAGGCTTGCAGTGGCTCTAACACTCTTCCCTAGCTTCTCCTTCTCTCTCCGATCTCTCACTTTTTCTTTTTCTCTTAGCTCCTCTCTTGATTTTCTTCTCAGATATAGATGCAGATCGTCTTCTATCATCTAGCCGCTCGAGCTCTGGCCTCTTTTTATCCTCGCGAACATGAGTTCTTGTGGTCCCCACACGATTTGTTTTAGGCGCGTGGAACAAACACTCCCGCCCAAGGCTTTTGGAAAAAGCTTGACCACGTGCCAGATATAGAGGTGAAGATCCTTTAAGTTACAGGCACATGGAACAGTTATTTTTTTAAGAATCTCCAAAGTATTGGGAGATCACCTTGGATCACGTGCCCTCAACAGTTGCACTTTTGAACCCATGTGACAATCAGAAATACTGCCTCCAGTTGATTAATGAAGTTGCTTCGCAACAAGAAAGCTTTATCCATTAACTTATAACTAAACTTGAACTTGGCCTGTCTTCTCATACCTTTATGCATCTAAGGTGTTCGAGCATGAATCTTAATTATTCATTGATGATTTTCTCCTAAAACAAAGGTAGAAATTTATTAACAATGTCAGCATCATATGACTCATGAAACAAGTAGTAAGTATCAAGAAATTGCGCCTTCCCTCTCTCGGCAGTTTTGACCGTCACCACTTCGTCGTCTCCTCCATCCTTATTCGCGCTCGCTCCTCCCCGTGCCAGTTGCAATGGTGTTCAAGCGGTACGTGGAGATCGGGAGGGTGGCCCTCGTCAACTACGGCAAGGAGTATGACAGGCTTGTCGTTATCATCGACGTCGTCGACCAGAACTGAGTTCTTGTGGATTATCCAGACATAGTGCGAGGACAAATGAACCTCAAAAGGCTCCAGCTAACTGATTTTAAGATTGACATTCCTAGAGTCCCCAAAAAGAAGACTCTGATTACTGCACTGGAAGAAGCTGACATAAAGAACAAGTGGGAGAGCAGTTCCTTGGGTAGGAAGCTGATTGTGCAGAAGCGTAGAGCTACTCTTACAGACTTTGAAAGGTTCAAGGTCATGCTAGCAAAGATCAAGAGGGGTGCTGCTATCAGGCAAGAACTTGCCAAGTTGCAAAAATAGAGCGCAGATTAGGATCGTTACGAGATTTAAGACAGCTTGATGTTGGTACGAGGGTGGAGTTGTGAAGTTGAAGTACCTGAATGGTAGTTCAATGGCAAATATTTCAACTTATTCTTTTTGATATGTCGTTTACAGATAGTTTTTAGTGTTGAGATTTGCTTAATAAAATGCTTTTGCACCATGTTTAAGCATGTGTTTACGAGAAGTTATACATGCAGTTTTTAATTAATGTGGCTATGCTGCAACTGATAGAATTAGTGGATGGGCTGGTGTACACAAAAAAAGTATCAAGAAATTGCAGGCTTAGAGTTTTCATAAGAACAGGCAAATCATATGAGTGGGTGGTTGAAGATATGCGCATGCATCGATGCATAATTAAAAATGCATCTACCTGCCTTACTAACATGAAGAAAAGAATGCAATAGTATGTCAAAAGAGCATCGACCTGTGTATTACACAGGTAGACCTTATATAGTCAGAAGGACGGTATCTACATTGCTGTACATACATAGTGCATCGACCTGATTTCAAAGCAGATGCACAAAGTGCTTCAACCTTATTGTTGACACTCGTTTTCAGCCTACAAGTTGAGTTATTTCTCTTATTCACCTCCGTGATGCCCTACATTAACCCTTGTTTTGGAGCCTTCTTTGAGCCTATCTCGAGCCCATTTCTTGGCCATTTTTTAAGCTCATTTAGCCTTGGAAGCTTTTATCCTTAGTTCCCCATCTTTTGGGCCCATTTTGGGCCAATTCGGAGCTTAGACAGTCGACCAGACAACAAGCCTGGCATCTACTCACCTAGTGGCCTAGGGGAGACTGCTAGGGGACCCTAGCGGTCGTTTGCTAGATCGCTAGCCCCAGAACTGTGCCCGTTTTGCCCCGTTCAGCCTCTGTCGCCTTGCGGTCACCTCCTAGACCGTTCGGCTTTACCTTGCTATCCTCCCATGACCGTTTTTATCCCTTTGCGGCCCTGCGATAGACCGTTTGCTCAACAGAGAGTCCAGAACTTCCTGAACTCTAATTTCTTCACCCGAGGACTCTTTGGAGACCTTGTTTGATCCATTTTCTATGAGATAATCCTCTTTGATCAATTCTAATCCCTCCAAGGGGATTTATCACACTATTATCTCCACATTTTATCAATCTAGGACTCCTATTTCGAAGCTTTGTCTCCTAAACTCGGGCTAGGGTTTCTGTACTCCTATTTAAAGAACCCAGTTTGCAGGTTGCGAAGGGGGGCTCTTCTTCAGTTCGGGGCGAAGCCATGCTACGACACCGACTCAGTTCTTCAACCCTGGCTTGAAGAGGGAAGTATAATCTATGTTTTCCACGCTCAAGGGCTGTCTCTCTCTCTCTCTACTATTAGTTATTTCTCTCTCAATTCTCAAAATCATCACAGATTCTTATTTTTTGCACTTTTTGCACTTTACTTCATATTGCATAGCATATTCCCGCAGTTGTGCTGCGTGATTTCTCTCTCTATTTGTTTCTATATCATCACAACACACACATATATCTTTTGCACCCTTCCACGGGGGTTAAAAACCTCCCCCCTGTGCATTCTCCCTATATTTCAAACCCTATTTTATCACTTCGGGATTTGATGCTACACTTACATATTCTAATGGGTTTTGCTCTTGTGTTTGCTTTGTTTTGCAGGAGAAGCATGAATAGAACATGAGGCCCTCTTCTTCTAGTCGGTTGGAAGGAGAGGTGGTTTGATTCCACAAGTTCCCCGCACGCGTTGTCAAGGGCGATCAAGTCTTCATCCTTTTCCAAGGTACACAGCGTCATTCCTCTCATCTCTTAATCTCTTTGGCGTTGTTAAACCTTGGTGGCGATCACAGTCAGTTCTTCTATCTCTTATCACCCCTTTGTTCATACTTTCATGCTTATATGTCATTTGCTAGTTTGGGGGCAGGGTAGATAAATCATCTACAACACTTTTTTTTTTGGCGATCACGGTGGGACACCTAGTGCCCATCACGTTATTCATGCTCCTTTATAAGTTAGGTGTGGGTGTGTGCATGTTTAGATACTTTTCCCTTAATTTTCCTGCTGTTCTGGGTGTTTTCAGGTCTGTCAGGGGGTTGCGGTCCTCTCCGAGGAGGCCAGACGCTCTTAGCGGCCTTCACACGGCCGCCGGGCCTCTCTGTTGGCCTTGCGGTCTAACACTAGACCGCATGGTGTGAAAAATTGTTCATCTAGGAGGCCACTTTCTGATTCTGGCAGGTCTGCGCATAGGCTCACGGGGGCGTCTTTCTTGGGCGATTTAGTTGACCTCCCTGGGTCTGATTGCTCCATTTTTTGGCTCGTTTTGTAGCCCTTTGTATTGTCTTTCAGTCCATATATCATATGCATCATTTATGTCATGTTTGCATAGTTTAATCATGTCTTAATTTTTGAGTTTTCTGCATAAAGTCTGCAGGCAGGTCTAGGGACAGATTCATAGGTACATCTTTGGTCGATGATTTGATTGGCTTCCGGAGATTCGATTGCTTGCTTCTTGCTTCCATCTTGTTCTCCTTTGTATTATCTTCATTTCCATACTTTATTTGTATTATTTGGGTCACGTTTGCATAGTTAAATATTGTCTCCATTTTTAGATTTTGTGCATAAAATCTACATGCAGGTTCATGGGTAGACTCATAGGTACGTTTTGCATTGATGATTTAATTGCCTCCCGGGTTCCGATTGTGCTTGTTTCTGATCCTACATTGCTATCCTTTGTATTAGCTTCATTTTCATATATGATTTACAATCATTTAATCATGTTTGCATGGTTTAATATTTCATTGATTTTAATATTTTAGGCTAGAAATTGCATGCACTCCGGTGCACATAGGGCCATGCATTCTTCATACCATAGTTGCGTTCCCCCTTTGTAAGTGATCCTCTCACCTCCATATTCCTTGGGGTCGACTAGGTGATCTTATCTGGAACCTCCGTAAGTCCCCGTTAGCCGTTGATTCCCACACAGATGTCGGGCCGGTTTTACCTTTCCATCCCTTAGGCTTGCATTTGCATACGTGAGAGGGAGTTGAACCTAGTCAACCTAAAGTTTGGACCTTATTCCTATAGGATACCTATCTTGAGAGAATTATTCTTAATTAAAAACATTAAATGTTCTATTGAAACTCCAAAATAACTTAACGATCATATCAACTTGTTTGACTTTGGTGAAACCCCCTTGCATATTATTGTTGTGTGTTCATATTATTTTGCATTCTTTGCAAAAATCCCCACATTTTATGTGTTGCATTTCCCTCATCATCTAGTTTGTCTCATCTGTTTGCATAGTCCTCCTCTTGTGTTATCTTAGTCTGTCCACCCGTTTGTCTCAGAGTCCAGTAGCGGTCCTTACTGGGCCGTTTTTGTCCATTATCGGTCTCCCCAGGACCGCCTCTTCCCCTGTGGGCCTCGTCCTCTTCCTTGGCCCCCTCCTCATCAAGCCCTTGCTTCCTGAGCTATATTCCCCTTGATATCCTTGTAGAAAGTCTCCATTTGCCCTCATGGAGCATCGTCATCCCATGTATCCTTCTCCTTCCCAGTCTTATTCCAATTCCCGCGTGAAATCTTCTTCCCACGCGGGCCCATCTTCCCGTAGTCCCTCTGACCCATCTGAGGAACAAGCTAATCTCGTGGCCCACCTATCAAGCCTTGTTCACCAAATGGACCCAGCCCAGACCCAAAAGTTGATTGCAAATCATCTTAATGGGCCTTCTTCTCTTAATTGCCTCATTCTCCTAATAGGCCTCTCTCTCTTAATGGGCATTCCTCGCTTAATAGGTCTCATTCTCTCAATGGGCCTTCTCCTTCATATGCTGCTGGCCCGATTTCTAATGGCCAATTTTCTCTTAGTGGGCCTCGCTCCTCTTCTCCTCATGATGTTGGCCCAGTTGGTCCTTAGGCTCATGCTCATGTTCCTTCCAGGCCCACATATCCTTCCACTCCTAGAATGGGATCTTCTTCTTCTTAGCCCAGATCCTCTCATCCGGCCCATTATTATAATCCCGATCCAAATTCACATTCTCTTGCTCAGGCTGGCCCCCATTTTTCTCGATCTCTCCCTACCCAGGAGATGATTACTCAAGCCCAATACCAACTTGTTGAACTCCAACGTCGGATTCATCCCAAATCCTCCTTGAGTGTCACTTTTACATTTCAAGATCGTTGGCTTCCGTCTCCACCACAATTTCCTGCATATCACCGTTATGGTGGAGGCGGTGACCCGTACGTGCACTTAAAGGAGTTTATTTATGAGTCAGCCTAGTTTCGACATGACCAATGCTTGATGGCTTACTTGTTCGGTCTGTCATTAGAAGGCCCAGCTCGAGATTAGTTCTTTTCACTACCGCAAGAGCACGTTGTGAATTTCCAAGCTGTCCATGACAAGTTTATTCAGCAGTATCAGGACCAGGTTGGGACCAGGTTCTCTGTTGTGGATCTGTCCCACGAGAAGATGAAGCCCGAAGAGGATTTCTGCACCTTTGCTGATCGCTAGCATCGCCGAGCCGCGCAGGTTCCGGGGCACATTCCAGAGGGAGATCAAATTAAGATGTTGATTTCTAATGCAACACCGGAATATCGGTTTATCTTAGCCCTCAACGACATCACCTCCTGGCAACAGCTTTACAGCCGAGCTCGCTTCATCCACCAACAACTCCAAGGTTCCCTTGACCCTGAGTCTCATCCACATCCTACGCCAACTTAAACCTCACCGTCCACATCTACCCCCTTTGTACCCTCCACAAGTCAGCCTTCCACCACATATCCACCCTCCACGAGTCCACCTTCCGCTCCTACATACCCGTACACTCCCACATATCAACATTCTGCTCGTACATCCCCATATACATCCACATGTTGTGCCCCTGTGGTTTTGATGATTGGTTTTGATGTGAGTTAAACGCTGTGAGTCACCTTGCTGTTATTCAGTCATCTTACCAGATCATAATGCAGTCTTTCATATGTTTAGTCATTCTGCTGTTCAGTCAGTTTATCAGATCATAAAGAATTGCATTTGATGTTCAGTCAAACTATCTGCTGCATAAAGCATTCATATACATATATATCTGTTGCATTTCTCTGCTTGTGGAAGTCTGCTTGTGGAAGTCTGTACACTGCACAGCATGCAAGCCACCAAGTCTGTACATCGCAGGCATAGCAAGCCACTAAGTGTGTACATTGCATAGCATGCAGGCGGTCTAAGTCTGTACATTGGCCTAGTGTCGCAACACTAAGTCTGTACATCGCATGGAGGCAGGCATTCGAAGTCTACACATTGCTGTGTGATCGCAAGTCTATACAATGTCTGCTTTACCTACGTTAAATTCTGGATAATATTGACTTGACCTATGATAAAGTCTATACATTGTTCAGCGTCTTATGCATCGTCTCACTCGAAGTCTGTACAGTCTGGCAGCGTCTCATGCATCATCTTAGCAAGTCTGTACAGAGTCTGGCAGTGTCTGGCAGCGTCTTATGCATCATCTCAACCAAGTCTGTGCAGCCCATTATCGTAAGACTAAGTCTGTACACTCCATGTGCGTCTTTGTGTTTCAAGTTTGTATAGAGTTTGCCTTTCCTTGCCCTGCATACATATCCAAGTCTATACAGCTAGTGTCTGCATTGCCTTGCATTTCATCAAGTCTACACATCGTAGCATGCATGCATAGTAAAGTCTATACATTGCTGCATTGCAAGAGATCAAGTCTGCACACTGCATTGGTTGTTCATGCATTGCACATCATCAAGTCTGTACACTGGCAGCAGCAATGCTCGCACAACACTAAGTCCATACATTGTACAAGTCTGAACATTGGTATCTTTACCTACGTTCAAGTCTGTACATCCATATGTACATTGTGCATTGATCAAGCCAAAGTCTGTACATCGATATGTTGCTTTGTGCCGAAGGAAGTCTACACATTCCACTGTGTCTGGAATTTGACGCCCACCAAAAGTGGCATCACTTTTGAAACAAATGCCTAGGAAGAAGGCGTCATTTACGTTGTTCATACTTTGATGTCGTAGCAAGTCTATACACTCGCTATTGTGCATTTTCATAGTCTATACATTGTTGAGCTTCACACACATATCTTCTAAGTCTATACATCCATCTATTGAAGATTGATCATGTCTATACATTGTGTGCATCTAGCTGCTAAGTCTGTACATCCCTTGACTGCATGCCTGAGCATCCCTTGTCGTTGTGCATACTTAGTTAGAAGCTAAGTCTATACATTGCTCATGCATCTTTACTTAAAGTCTATACATCCGTTTGCTCCTTTATCATGCATGCATTATAGCAAGTCTGAACATTGTTTTCTCATTCATGAAATCAAAGCCTGTACATGCCTCTGCATTGCAAATGTGAAGTCTATACATGCTATAGCTTCGCATTCACAAAGTGTGTACATGCCTCGGCATTGCATATGTGAAGTCTATACATGCTATAGCTTCGCATTCACAAAGTGTGTACACGCCACTGCATTGCATACATGAAGTCTGAACATTGCTTCAGCGTTGCCTTCAGCCAAGTCCATACATCGACTGGCAGCCTTCAGCAATGTTTGAACATTGCATCATTGTGCATGCATTACTTTCATCAAGTCTGTACACTGCATCACTTGTTCATGCATTGCCTTCACGCAGAGTCTACGCATCCCCCACAGCAGCACATCAGAGTCTTTGCTTTCCCCCCACAGCCTGCACAGCATGTCCATACAGCGTCTAGCATCTTGCAAGCAAAGTCTATACAACGTCCCACACCAGCACTGCAATGTCTACACATCGTGGCAGCCTGCATGCAATGTCTCTACATTGCATTTGGCAGCTTGCACAGCAATGTCTATACAGCGTCCAGCAGCTGTACGCAAAGTCTGAACATTGCGTCTGGTAGCCTGCACGCCAAGTCTGTACAGCCTGTGCTTTGTTGATCGACTGAACTCTTCTTTAATCCTCCAGGTGTCTAGGCACGTGATCCGAGGTTGGCACCTGGCACGTGATCCAAGAAGCTGAGATGCCGCCACGTGGACTGAAGCTTGGGCGGGAATCGTGCAGAGCATCAGCCCTATTTGCTGCTGCTATAAAAGGAAGCCTTCTTCCTTGAAGAAGAAGAAGCAGAAGGAATAGTGATCAAGTGTTGATTTCAGCACGATCCAGCAAGAGGCAAAAGAGAGCAGCAGAGTGGCAGAGTGAGAGAAGCATCAGAAGAAAAAGACAGAGTGTGAGAGCAGCAAAAGAAAAAGAAAGAGAGATAGAGCTCGTGAGGATTGAAAGAAAAGAGAAAGACAGTGGGAGAGAAAAGGAGAGCAGAGAAGAGAAAGAGAGAGCGTGAGTTGAGAAGAAGAAGAAGAGAAGTAGCAGAAGAAGTTCCTATTGGACCGTGGATCAGATCCAGGCCAGTTAGCTCCGTTGAGAGCCACATTGTGCATTTGAGTTTCCCGCTTTCTGTTTGCTGTGTTAATTTCATTTCTTATTTTTCCTTTTGTTTCTCTGATTACCTTTGTTCTTCCGATTCTCTGGATAGAGGTCGGGTTCCTCCTGTGGACTCAGGAGAAGGGAGACCTTGTGTCTTCGGTTTGCAAGTGGCTGGGTGTCACTTGTGGGTTCCCCTCCGGTTTGGAGGAAGGGAGATTTGTCTCCGGTTCTGGTCTTGTGGGTTGCAAGACCAGGTGTTCCCTCCTAGTTTAGAGGAAGAGAGACTTCGGTCTCTGGTTTGCTAGTGACTGGGTGTCACTAGTGGTTCCCTTCGGTTTGGAGGAAGAGAGGAGGTTATTCCCCTGGTCAAGCTGTTTGGCAGAACCTATTACAGACTGAGTCTGCGTTCTAACTTGTGCTAGTGGAAGCCTCACTCCGGTTGGGAGTGAGGGCTGGACGTAGGCCTGGAGGACCGAACCACCTAAAAAATTATCTGTGCAGTGGTTTGATTGCCTTGCTTTGCTTCTGTAAGATGATTGCTTAGGCGCGCTCCAAGTGTTTGTTCATGAGTTCAATTGAATTAGTTTTATTGTGGGACTGTGTCTAGCATATGAGTTTTAATTTGGGCATTATTGGTAGAGGGATACATTCACCTCCCTCTGTATCCGGGCCTAGCACCCTATCAATTGGTATCAGAGCGGTGTTTGCATAGAAGGTCCAGCGACCTGTAGATCCGATCCTGCAGTCTTCGGTGCTAATTTGCTTTTGGTGCATCAATATTCCTGTTGCATTAAATCTGATATGTTTCCATGGGTGATCCACCAATTTTTAACGGCTCAAATTTTAATGTGTGGTCTGCCAGTCTGCACAATTATGTTATATCAGTTAATCCTGATCTATGGAAATTAATTTCACACAGTCCTCATAAATTACCAAAGAAAAAGTCCAAATGGACTGACAGTCACAGATCAATGCATGAAGAGAATCAGATAGCTATGAATCTAATGAAGGCAGCTACTGATAAGGCTTTACATTCCTACTTTCATGATTGCAGTTCTGCTAAAGACATTCTGGATATGCTGAAGCGAGCTCAGAAGAGAAATGAGGACAGCTACATGATGGCTAACAGAAGCAATCAAAGTGGCAGCCAAAATGAAGAAGAGGATGATGATGAGGTAAATTCCTTTGAGAACTATACGTTAGATGATTGGGAGAATTCATATGCTAAATTATTAGAGTCACATGAGAGGTTAAGAAGTCAGTATAAAAAATTGAAAAAGGGTAGTGGGTTAGAAAGTTCAAGTTCTTCTTGTAGAAAATGTCTAGAGTTGACACAATCTCATGATGCGTGTTTTTCTGATATTCAAATCCTTAAAGATCAAATTGGGTTGTTGAAAATTGAAAAACAAGAACTTGCAAATGAGATTACTGATCATGAAAAGAAATTCAGAAGACTTGAAGAAGAGAAGAGTCTAATAGCTGAAAAATATGATGTAATAACTTCTCTGAACATAAAGCTTCAGAAAGACATTGAAAATATGCAAAGAGAATCTAAAATTTCAGATAAGCCAAAAATATCAAATGATGATCAGACTCTTCTTGATGAGTTAATTCAAAATGATGCTCTGTCTAAGGAGAATGAAAAGTTAAAACTGTTGACCACTGCTATGTCTGAAAGACTTGTAGCATTAGAAAGAGGAAAGTCTGTTTACATAGAAGAGTCTGATAAACTGAGCAATCTGGAATATGAAATTGAGAAATATAAAACTGCTAACAAGGTGCTAACTGAATGTGTGAATTGCAGTGAGCAAGAGATTGCCAGTTATGAGTTACAAATTACCTCTCTTGAATATGAAATCCAAGACTTGAGGAACTCTTTGTCTAAATTTGTTGATGGACAAGAAAATCTAGACAGGTTGTTAGGAGTTAAGGTCAATACTCAAAAGGAAGGGTTAGACTACAACAATGTCAATAAAAAGGCTTTCAAAAATAAGCTAATGACATATTTTATCAAAGCATCAGATGTAGCCACCACCTCAGAAAATAAACAACCAAATGTTCAGAAGAATCAGAAACAAACTGGAAAAATGGAAAATGTCAGTCATGTGAAGAAAGGATTGAATCACATTGAAAATGTGCATGATGTAAAACACACTGATACACATAGACATGCACATAAAAGGGAAATCATGAAATGTCATTACTGTCACAAGATTGGCCACTTGATGCATGAATGTAACTTAATGAAATCAGATGATTTGAAAGCTAGAGAAATGCATGGTAGGGATTCACAGGTCAAGTTCCCTGTCCCTCAGAAAAAGAGTGTCACATGTTCTAATTGTGATAAAGTAGGACACACTACTGCTCATTGCTGGTTTGCAAGTGGTAAGAAAAAATCATGTTCATATCATACAACATACTTTGCAAATCAACATGTTTTTAATAAGAATAAATATGTTTCAAAGAACCAGCACATCATCTGTTTTAACTGCAACAAAACTGGTCACAAGGCCTCTGAATGCTGGTCAGGTTCTTTCAGAAGAAATTCTCTCAATTGCTCTCACTGTAGAAAGCATGGCCATACAGTCAAGGACTGTTGGCATATTCATGGTAGGAATGAGAATTTCAAACATGCAAAATTCTCTGCAAATAGAAAAGAATTTGGTGGGAATAAATTTACATTTAGAAGAAAGATTTCTACATGTTTTGAGTGTGGGAGAAATGGCCATACAGTCAAGGACTGTTGGCATATTTAGAAGAATTATGTTAACTCCCATGCTGTCAAATTCCCTGTAAAATAATTTACAAAACTTTCATGCTATAACTGTGGAAAGTCAGGTCACAGGGCTGCAACCTTTTGGCTGGCAGGATACCAAAGCAAGACTAGTTTTGATAAACAGAATTTTAATTCTGTTAACAAAAATTTTCATACATATGCACATAGAAATCATGCTAATAAGAATGTGCATAAATCAAATCTGAAACCTGCTGCATCTTGCTATTATTGTGGTACATTTGGTCATTCAATGAATAATTGCTACTTGATGAAATCTGATGACCATGCTGCTAGAAAATTATTTAGAACACCTGCCAAAGGTGTCACTGTTAATCCAGGACCCAAGTCTTCTTAGGTACCTGCTGCATCAAAATGATGTGTTTGTTGCAGGTGTGCCTTCGAATGGAATAAAAGGGGTAATAATCCAAGGCACTCAAGAATGAAAACCCCTTCCTGAACTTTTCAGGTAAATTTCTTGCACTTCATGTTTTTAGTTTTACTGCATAGCACATTAAATCTATTTTTGCATATTCATTCATCATTTGCCATTTGCATTATTTTCTGATCATGCACTTGCTGAGTGTTCTATGTAAATATGAGATTAAAAGGGTTGTCTGCATCTGATGCATACATATGCCAATTGCAGTTGTTTGATAATTGTTGATATGCATAATCTCTGAAAATAAATTGCATTCTGAAAAATCTGAAAAGCTGAAATTTGATCCATGCATGCGGCCCATATTGAATTATCATGCATGACCACTATGATATATCAAAGAGTAAGCTACCAAAAGGTAGGGAAATCTGTCTGGAGGTTCTTACTATGTGTGAGGTGGTCTTTTAGACCAAGTGCTCCGCCTAGTACCATGGGTCATTTTGCTTAGTAGGGCAGTCTGAAGGAGCATGAGTCACATTGTCATATGTTCAGTCTTCATGGCAAACATTGCATGTCCTTGCATACATATAGTGCATTACATTTCCTTACATTGAAAAATGCCAAAAAGAGTGATTGAATGCATATTGTCAGGGGGAGTCAATGCATAGCATGCAGGTGGTCAAGTGCATACACTTCTGTCAGAATTCATTGCATGTCAACCTTGAAGATTCTGAATCATGCCTGACCTCCTTTATTTTGCTTGGTGTACATATCCTTTTTATTGATTTTAATTGACAAACCATGATCATATTTGAAAACACTGGGCTTCAAAATCTCTTCTATCAGTCTTTCATGAAGATTTCAATAGGGCTATCTCAATCATAAATCTGAAAACACTTGAAATAGGAATCTTCTATTATACGATTTTATGAATGTCTGAAATAACTCAGGTGGTTTAAGTTTTATTAAACATGATTCAAATATTTTTTAAGAGATTTTATTAAACATGATTCAAATATTTTTTAAGAGATTTTAAAGTCAAACTCAATGAATACATTAAACTTTAACCAACTGTTTCATGCTGTGTCTTGTAAAAACTTCTGAAATCTGCACTATTAGATACATGGCTTTATTTTGTTAAGTACATGAAATTAGTATTGATTTGAAGCAAATGAGTTTTTCTGAAATGTCTAAAGGGTAATTTGTCAGAGCAATGACTTTGGTCACTGAGAAACCATGTCCAAAGGATTGTGTCATGAGGTGCCATAGTTAACTCTGCTTAAAAATGATTGTTAAATCTGGCAGAGCAATGGCATGCATACAGAGAAATACGTCTCACTCATCAAAGAAATGAAATGGGGTATGTCATGAGGTGTAAATGTTAACTCTGTTGATAAAGCATGACTGTTAGTCACACTAAGTGCTTAGGGATATTGGCGTTTGATCAACGTATATCCTCTAGTTACAAGGTGTGCACTAAACTAGAGTGCTCTGGAAATACGTAGAATGAAAATTTGCTGAACAAATTGTAATATTTGAATATTGATGCAAAAGCTAAATTGCTATAACCCTAGACAAATTCACATGACTTCATAATTGCTTGATCTCAATACTAGTGAATGTAATTCCTAAAGAAGCCAGTAAATTTGATTGTGTAAGAGAAAGGGAGGTTAATCAAGATATAAATATGAGGGCTTGGTTTACTTTTATTAAACTGTGATTTTAGATATAAATACAGAATTTTATTGACAAACTTTGCATACATCATGTTTAAACCATGCTGTTCAATAAAGTTCATTCATAAGCCCTTATAATGGAAGACTTTGAAAAATTCTGTTATTGATTTATGAGATTGGTATCTCCTTGAAAATATGGCTGAATTTCTTGTGTTTGGAGCTTATTTGAAAATTTGTTATTTGAAACTCTTCTGCTCACTGTCCTTGATTCATTGACCTGAACTTATCCTTGAATGCCACTGTTGTCTCCCTCTCATCCATATCATAAGACTCCATTTATTCAGGGGGAGCTTCCTTGTCATATTGGATCATGTTCATATCAATTGTGATCCTGTATTCATATTTTTAGGGGGAGGTATTGCATTTCTTGGTACATCAGCATCTCTGCATTCATATCTCTTCATGGGGAGAAATTGGCTGAGTCCTAAATATGCTTTAACTTCCATCTCAAACTATTTTTTTTGATGAAGTCAAATGGGGAGAATAGTTTGAGTCATCAGAATGACTCACAGTGTAGTGTTGCCATCATCAAAAATGGGGAGATTGTTGTGCCCCTGTGATTTTGGTGATTGGTTTTGATGTGAGTTAAACACTGTGAGTCACCTTGCTGTTATTCAGTCATCTTATTAGATCATAATGCAGTCTTTCATATGTTCAGTCATTCTGCTGTTCAGTCAGTTTATCAGATCATAAAGCATTGCATTTGATGTTCAGTCAAACTATCTGCTGCATAAAGCATTCATATACATATATATCTGTTGCATTTCTCTGCTTGTGGAAGTCTGTACACTGCACAGCATGCAAGCCACCAAGTTTGAACATCGCAGGCATAGCAAGCCACTAAGTGTGTACATTACATAGCATGCAGGCGGTCTAAGTCTGTACATTGGCCTAGTGTCGCAACACTAAGTCTATACATCGCATGTAGGCAGGCATTCGAAGTCAACACATTGCTATGTGATCGCAAGTGTATACAATGTCTGCTTTACCTACGTTAAAGTCTGGACAATATAGACTTTACCTACAATAAAGTCTATACATTGTTCAGCATCTTATGCATCATCTCACTCGAAGTCTGTACAGTCTGGCGGCGTCTCATGCATCGTCTTAGCAAGTCTGTACAGAGTCTGGCAGCATCTTATGCATCGTCTCGACCAAGTTTGTACGGCCCGTTGTCGCAAGACTAAGTCTGTACACTCCCTGTGCTTCTTTGTGTTTCAAGTCTGTACAGAGTTTGCCTTGCCTCGCCCTGCATACATATCCAAGTCTCTACAGCCAGTGTCTGCATTGCCTTGCATTTCATCAAGTCTACACATCGTAGCATGCACGCATAGTAAAGTCTATACATTGCTGCATTGCAAGAGATCAAGTCTGCACACTGCATCGGTTGTTCATGCATTGCACATCATCAAGTCTGTACACTGGCAGCATCAATGCTCGCACAACACTAAGTCCATACATTGCACAAGTCTGAACATTGGTATCTTTACCTACGTTCAAGTCTGTACATCCATATGTGCATTGTGCATTGATCAAGCCAAAGTCTGTACATCGATATGTTGCTTTGTGCCGAAGGAAGTCTACACATTCCACTGTGTCTGGAATTTGATGCCCACCAAAAGTGGCGTCACTTTTGAAACAAACGCCTAGGAAGAAGGCATCATTTACGTTGTGCATACTTTGATGCCGTAGCAAGTCTATACACTCGCTATTGTGCATTTGCATAGTCTATACATTGTTGAGCTTCACACACATATCTTCTAAGTCTATACATCCATCTGTTGAAGATTGATCATGTCTATACATTGTGTGCATCTAGCTGCTACGTCTATACATCTCTTGACTGCATGCCTGAGCATCCCTTGTCGTTGTGCATACTTAGTTAGAAGCTAAGTCTATACATTGCTCATGCATCCTTACTTAAAGTCTATACATCCGTTTGCTCCTTTATCATGCATGCATTATAGCAAGTCTGAACATTGTTTTCTCATGCACGAAATCAAAGCCTGTACATGCCTCTGCATTGCATATGTGAAGTCTATACATGCGATAGCTTCGCATTCACAAAGTGTGTACATGCCTCTGCATTGCATATGTGAAGTCTATACATGTTATAGCTTCGCATTCACAAAGTGTGTACACGCCACTGCATTGCATACATGAAGTCTGAACATTGCTTCAGCGTTGCCTTCAGCCAAGTCCATACATCGACTGGCAGCCTTCAGCAAAGTCTGAACATTGCATCATTGTGCATGCATTGCTTTCATTAAGTCTGTACACTGCATCACTTGTTCATGCATTGCCTTCACGCAGAGTCTACGCATCCCCCAAAGCAGCACATCAGAGTCTATGCTTTCCCCCCACAGCCTGCACAGCATGTCCAAATAGCGTCGAGCATCTTGCAAGCAAAGTCTATACAACATCCCACACCAGCACTGCAATGTCTACACATCGTGGCAGCCTGCATGCAATGTCTCTACATTGCATTTGGCAGCTTGCACAGCAATGTCTATACAACATCCAACAGCTATACGCAAAGTCTGAACATTACGTCTGGTAGCCTGCATGCCAAGTCTGTACAGCCTATGCTTTGTTGATCGACTGAACTCTTCTTTAATCCTGCAGGTGTCTGGGCATGTGATCCGAGGTTGGCACCTGGCACGTGACCCAAGAAGCTGAGATGCAGCCACGTGGACTGAAGCTTGGGCGGGAATCGTGTAGAGCATCAACCCTATTTGCTGCTGCTATAAAAGGAAGCCTTCTTCCTTGAAGAAGAAGAAGCAGAAGGAATAGTGATCGAGTGTTGATTTCAGCACGATCCAGCAAGAGGCAAAAGAGAGCAGCAGAGTGGCAGAGTGAGAGAAGCATCAGAAGAAAAAGACAGAGTGTGAGAGCAGCAAAAGAAAAAGAAAGAGAGATAGAGCTCGTGAGGATTGAAAGAAAAGAGAAAGACAGTGAGAGAGAAAAGGAGAGCAGAGAAGAGAAAGAGAGAGCGTGAGTTGAGAAGAAGAAGAAGAGAAGTAGCAGAAGAAGTTCCTACTGGACCGTGGATCAGATCCAGGCCAGTCAGCTCCGTTGAGAGCCACATTGTGCATTTGAGTTTCCAGCTTTCTGTTTGCTGTGTTATTTTCATTTCTTATTTTTCCTTTTGTTTCTCTGATTACCTTTGTTCTTCCGATTCTCTGGATAGAGGTCGGGTTCCTCTGTGGACTCAGGAGAAGGGAGACCTTGTGTCTTCGGTTTGCAAGTGGCTGGGTGTCACTTGTGGGTTCCCCTCCGGTTTGGAGGAAGGGAGATTTATCTCCGGTTCTGGTCTTGTGGGTTGCAAGACCAGGTGTTCCCTCCTGGTTTGGAGGAAGAGGGGAGGTTGTTCCCCTGGTCAAGCTGTTTGGCAGCACCTGTTGCAGACTGAGTCTGCGTTCTAGCTTGTGCTAGTGGAAGCCTCACTTCGGTTGGGAGTGAGGGGTGGACGTAGGTCTGGAGGACCGAACCACCTAAAAAATTATCTGTGCAGTGGTTTGATTGCCTTGCTTTGCTTCCGCTAGATGATTGCTTAGGCGCGCTCCAAGTGTTTATTCATGAGTTCAATTGAATTAGTTTTATTCTGGGACTATGTCTAGCATCTGAGTTTTAATTTGCGCATTACTGGTAGAGGGATACATTCACCCCCCTCTGTATCCGGGCCTAGCACCCTATCACCACATACCCACCTTCCATGAGTCCACCATCCACGAGTCAGCCTTTCACCCCCGCATCTCTGCCTGCGTCTCCAACTCCAGTCAAGGGAACGTCACATCCCGAGCAAGTGGATGTCATCTACATACCCCATCCTCCCACTCGTCATGCGCCATTGCCTTCGCCTTCCACAAGCCATGCGCCTTTGCCCACGCAACCTCCATTTCCATCTCCACAACCTTCTCCTTGACATCCACCTTGCCCAAATTGGGCTCCTCACTCTCTGTTGTCGGAGTCTTTTACCGACATTTTCAGGGCTTTGATGGCCACTCATGCGTTGTAGCTCCCTCCAGTTGTGCCTTGCCGATCCGCGGAAGGAGATTTGCTCTAGTTTTTTGAATATCATCATCAGTAGGGGCATTTGGTCCAGGATTGCCCCGAGTTCCGAGAGTTTGTTTATGATCTGGAAGGTAAGAAAAGGATTGATTGGCTTGTAATTCGTAAGGTTATTCCACATCTTCGTAGTAAGCATCAGTAGCAGGAAGCGCCGCCCAGGCAGCCGTCTCCGTCGTTGCAAGGCCAGGGGCACTTCTGTGATTATTCATCTAGTGTTGCACTCGCTCCATTATTTGCTCCGTCATCTACTCCATCACCCGTTCCTTCACCTAGGCCATCGCCTACCCTATCGTCTCCACCTATTCCACCACCTTCCTCTTCCCCATCACCATCTCCTATCCCGGCTCCATCCCCTTTACCTACCCAAGCCTCTGCTCAGGCTAGTGCCTCCCCTTCTTCCGCCACTACCACCGGTTCCACTCCCAACGCCACCCGACGTGTTGTGTCGAAACGTCGACGATGGGCGCCACGGCCTTCCCCTTTGCCTTCATCATTGCCTCCATCTCCACCACCAATGCCTTCATTACCATCTTCACCCTCTCCTCCATCTTCCTCGCCGCCTATCACGCCCCGAGCCTTTATGACAGCGGAAGACTCGCTCGAGAAACATGAACAGCTGGCATGGTAAGCCTCTTGCAAGCAAGAATGATCAGAGCGCAAGACAATCACACACATAAATGCAATTGAACATTATTTTAATCAAACTCCAACTTATTTCATTGATAATCAATATTCAAATACAATAACTTTCAACTTCTTTCAACCTATCAGACTCAAGAAATAGAAAAATTACATAGACTCAATCTAAACAATATAGACTTTCCTAAGTCTTCACTCTCATCTTGACAGCACTTTCATTCGCTCTCGGACCTGCTACTTGTATAACTCGAATCTGAATTCGAATCACATTCATTTCTTGAAAAGAATGGAAATAGGTAATGAGCACACTTGCCGAGTAGGTATCTTCGCATCAACATGAAGGCATCATTAAAGTAATTAACATTTTAGCTCTAAAGAAATAAGGTAAAATCATGCGAATGCGATCAATCATGCGAATACCCAAAGTAACAAAGATGATCGTTTAAGATACAATGAGAGCAAGTATGAACTAGTAAGAGTGTAACAAGAACATGCTATTGGCCTTTCAATGCCACATAATCATCACTCTAGTATCTTTTGCTTATGAGCAAGTACTTCGTGAATTTCTGTGGAATATCAAGTTATGTACAAGAAAGTCATGTCGTGCCGTGGATCTTCACTTATTTATAGAGAAAGTACTCCCAGCGCAATGCGACGCCAGTAGCATCATACCCCATGATTTATAATAGTATGTGTCCAGTAATCAGCTGAGGGGACTAGCATAGAGCCCTTGAACATAATCAGTGCTCGATCGCATCTTCAAGTATAAATCAAGCTACTTCCATGCATGTAACAATAAAGTATGGCCAAGAATGTATGATTCAATAAGTTCATGATAACACTATTCAATGAATGAACGCTTCAATTTAATAATGCGAGAGTCAAGAATGACTTAAACAAGGTTATGCTTATGGAAATGAATCGACAGCATAACGGTACATTTCTTTAACTTTTAGTTCATTATATTAAGCCTCTTTGGATAATATCATCAATAATCCAAATAGAACTTTGGAACATCAACCCTTGCGTCAAACCTCAGTTTAAGCACTCAAACAATGTGACGGTCAGGGACTGGGCCGTTACATGATGTGACGCTCCAGTATTCAGCCGTTACATTAGTCTGATTCCGGAAATAAGAAAATAGACTTAGTGAAATGTGATGGTCTTATATTGGGCCGTTAGATGCTCCTGACGGTCCAGTATAGATCCGTTACATTGCTAGAACCAGAAACATCGATAGTGTAATATACTAAATGGGCTTTAATGGTACAACCAACTCGACATCCTAGTGGGAATCCCAGGTTCGCGGAGAATTATGGAGGCCTTGAAATAAAATTTTCTAGTCCATTGGAAGGAATATCCAATAGAGAGGTCCTCATGTCCAAGAACAATGATCCTATAGTGCAAAGTGTGAACTAATGGACAACATACGGGAATATGTGCCATGTACTTAAAGAAATGACTCTATAGATAGAGAGAGAAATGTGTAGCAACGTGAAACCAAGATAAACTCCGTCAATACATCATTAAAAATCGTGATTTCGATACAAAACTATAGAATTTTGGCACATGAAATTAACATAGCTTAAAATAACTTAAGACACCTTAATTATGTAATTTTGATTATGAATCGATAACTAAACTTAAAGTCATGATAACAGGTCCAAACTTATCTATCTAAGCTTATTTATAGGTAAACTTTAACTGGTTATCATTTTTCCTCAGGTTGACAGAACACAGTGTCTGACGGTCTAGGATAGGCGCGTTACAGTCTTGTGACGGTTTATCAGGGGGCCGTTACAGTAGTGTAACGCTCCTCTTATGGTGCGTCAGAGACAATAGAGCAATTCAAATGCAACAGAGGGTGTGACGGCTTATCGTAAGGTTGTTAGATCATTGCGACGGTCTTACCTTGATGCGTCAGATCGACTGCTGGCAGTAAAATAAAGTAAAGGTTTATGAAAACATAACATGCCTGGAAATCAAAATACTACAACTATTTCAGACATGATAAACGAAGTATAGGCCAACTATATGCATGGGTTTTAGTGAATAGATAAGATAATATCTTTTATTTTCCATTTAGGGCTAAGAGATGCATGAATGTATAGAACTATTAAAACATAAAATTTATGATCTATCATGCATGAAATCAATCAAAACCAGAGGGCTTTTATCCCTAACAAGATGTTTTTGCCAATCATGAGATGACCTACCTCTTAAATGAGCTTTAATCTTCCAATTTGGGACTGTAAGACACGCCCTAGTTCTTCCCTTCCTTAGGTTTTTCAGCAACTTCACGTCGCTCTATCTCTCCAATCTCTTGACCTAAGGACGTGAAATTTTGAGGGTAAGAAGCTGAAACTAAGGTGAACAAAAGTTCTAAACGACTAAACTCTAATTACCTCATTTAGACGTCCTAATCTCATGATCTTCAGGGGTCTTTTGCTCTGAATTCTGGGCTACTATGACTGAATCAGCGACTTTGGAAGCTTCTATCTCCATGGTTGGTTGATCTCCTAGCATGAAATTTGGAGAACTATTAGTCTAAAGTATACTAAACAAAATCTTCTAAAGAACTTACCCGAAATTATGACTCCTTACCTTGATTCTTCACGAGCCAAAAGTAAGGGTCGCTCAGTTAAGAACTAGGTCCTATTTATAGGGTTTTGGCTATGGTTTGAAGATTAGATCGATTCTAGAGTCCTTAATTTGCTAGAACCTGATCCCTAAGAGTCCTTAATAATGTTATAAGCTCTCCCAAGTTGATCTCCTGCCGATAGGATCCCAAAGTTCCAAACTTTTTGCTCGTTCTTCCATTCACGGAACTGACAGGATGTAACACATCAAGACTGGTGCGTTACATGGCTGTGGCGGTCGCACGATAGACCGCTACATCCAACGTGCATAGAGTTGAACATCAATCAAACTCTTTTGTTAATTATCCATATTATTATACATAAAAATGGTATTTTCTCCTTAAAATACGTAAATATGCTAAATAACCTTATAGAATATGGGCCAAACTTAATGGGCTTGGTCCTTAAACCTTTTGGATTTTATTTAAATAGGCTATGTTAATTATTTAACATAATTTGGCCTTATAATGACTTATTAATCCAATAATCCTTTTATTAATCTATTTAGCCCTTATAAATTCTAAAAGATTCTATAAATAACTCAGAATTTATTACATAACTTCTGGTGCACTACACCCTCCCCTACTTAGAAGATTTTTGTCCCCAAATTCAATACATGGGTTATGGAGAGTGTACTTACAGTTGAATAATTCTGGAAATCTTTTCTGCATGGCTGCTTCGGTTTCCCATGTAGCTTCATATGGCCATGTTTTCTACCATTGAATCTTGACCATATGAATAACTTTATTTCTTAGTTGACGCACTTCCCGTTCCAGAATCTTTATTGGCGTTTACTCGTACGTCATATCCTCCTGAATCCCTAGATTGTCATAAGTGATAATATGGTTAGGATCATATACATACTTCTCAGGTTAAAGTTAACATAGTATATGAGTCTTTAAATACAAGCACATATTAATCTAGTTATTATAATTGTAGGATAATGGCTGCCGAACGTGCTCAATGGCGCAACATGCAGCGTACCCTTCAAGGCATGACTCAAGTGCTGCAACAAGTAGCACAAGGAGGTGGACAACGAGTAGGAAGTCTCCACCAGACTTTCAAGAACATGAACCCACCCAAGTTCACGGGTTCTACTGATCCAGATGACGCTGAACACTGGATTAGGGAGATAGAACGTATATTCCATGTTATGCAATGCACGGATCAGGATAAAGTTTTATTAGCTACTTTTCAGTTAGAAAGGGATGCTAGATGCTGGTGGGAATCAATAGAGGCTACTATAAATCAAGATCAGGTTTCGTGGGAAGAATTCGTTGAACACTTCAACGTGAAATATTTCTCGGACCGAGTTCAGGAAAAGAAGGCTGCAGAGTTTGCCGCATTAAAACAACGATCCTTGTCAGTGGCCGAGTATGAGGCCCAATTCTCTAGATTGTCTCGGTATGCTAAGCATCTAGTTAGCACCGAGAAAATGAAAGCTAGGAGGTTTCTTAATGGGCTCAGGCCCCAAGCTATTACTCAACTGGCACCGATGGACATTCAAGTCTACTCGGAGATAGTACGCCGAGCTCAACTATTAGAAGATGCCACGGAACTGTCTGATAGGATTCGTGGTAAGGATAAGAAGGAACAAGTTACAGGTTCGGGTTCCTTTAAACCCAACTTCAAGAAAAGGCCTAGCAATGGAGGAGCATCCTCGCAAGACCAAAAGTTCAAGAAGACCAAGCCCTTCTCTATCACCACTACCTCTCCAAATACAGTGTGCAAGCATTGTGATAAAGCGGGTCATAGAGCAGAAGAATGCTGGAGGAAACTAGGAGCATGTCTCCGTTGTGGGAGTCGTGAGCATCGGATTCCCGATTGCCCACTACTAAATAATCAAGCCGATGACGGAAAACGCCCAGTAACCAAGAAGGCTCATCTTCATGCAATCAAGGAAACCGAGCAAGTAGAAGGAGGCGGCTTAGTGGAAGGTATATTGAAAGTTTGTTCCAGGAATGCATATGTCTTAATTGATACTGGTGCATCACATTCTATTGTTTCTAAAAAGTTTGCTGACCCATTACCCCTAGAATCGGAATGGATAAAGTTAGTTTTGTCTACTCCTCTAGATGATGAGACTGATATTACACATCATTACCAAAACTGCGAGGTATTGATTCATGGTCAAAATCTCCCTATTGATCTCATATGTTTAGATCTGAAAGAGTATGATGTTATACTAGGGACATATTGGTTATCCAAGTATCAGGCAACGGTTGATTGCCGCAATAGCAAGGTTACATTCAAGGAATTTCCAGAACTAATATTTACTAGCCCCAAGAGTCGGAGAAAATCCCCTATTATTTCAGCTCTCCGAGCTAGCAAGCTCATTAGGAAAGGATGTACATCTTTCCTTGCCTTTGTCACAGTTAAAGAAGCTAAGGAGATTAAGCTAGAAGACATTCCAGTAGTGCAAGAATTTCCGGGCGTGTTTCCGGTAGATTTGCCGGGATTACCCCCGCAAAGAGAAGTGGCCTTCACCATTGACTTAGTCCCTGGTGCTGGTCCGATTTCAAAGGCACCTTATAGGATGTCACCTGCTGAACTCAAGGAGTTAAAGGAGTAATTGATGGAACTCATTAAGAAAGGATTCATTAGACCAAGTACTTCCCCGTGGGGAGCGCCTGTATTATTTGTAAAGAAGAAAGACGGATCCATGAGGTTATGCGTCGACTATCGACAATTGAATCATCTCACTATCAAGAACAAGTATCCACTGCCGAGAATCGATGAATTGTTTGATCAAATTTCAGGATCCATGTACTTTTCCAAAATTGATCTTAGGTCCGGATATCACCAACTAAGAATCAAGGACGAGGATATTCATAAAACCGCATAAAGAAGCAGGTATGGCCATTATGAATTTGTTGTTATGCCTTTCGGACTAACGAATGCCCCTGCTGCCTTTATGCAGTTAATGAATAGTATATTCAGGTCTTATTTAGATCAATTTGTGGTGGTCTTTATTGATGATATATTGATTTATTCCAAGACCAAGGAAGAGCATGAGGAACATTTGAGGATTGCATTACAAATATTGAGGACAAACCAATTATATGCAAAACTTAGCAAGTGTGAATTCTGGCTTGAAGAAGTGACTTTTCTCGGACATGTTATATCAAAGGATGGCTTGTCGGTAGACCCATCAAAGGTTGAAGCTGTAAGGAACTGGGAAAGACCGACCAATGCTAGCGAGATCCGAAGTTTCTTAGGTCTTGCCGGCTATTACAGGTGATTCATCAAGGATTTCTCAAAAATCGCCGTGCCACTTACGAGGTTAACTCGCAAGGAGATCCGTTATGAATGGGATGAGGAATGTGAAAGAAGCTTCCAAACTCTCAAGGATCATCTTATTATAGCTCCTATCTTAGCATTGCCAATTGAAGGAGAAAAGTTCGAGGTATACACTGATGCTTCTGGCATTGGCCTCGGGTGTGTTCTAATGCAACAAGGGAAGGTTATAGCCTACTCTTCTCGTCAATTAAAGAAGCATGAAGAGAACTACCCCGTCCATGACTTAGAATTGGCCGCGGTAGTATTTGCACTTAAAATATGGAGACATTATCTTTATGGAGTACACTTTACTGTATACTCCGATCACAAGAGTCTCAAATATCTTTTCTCACAGAAGGCGTTAAATATGAGGCAAAGACGATGGCTGGAATATGTCAAGGACTTCGACTTCAATATACAATATCATCCCGGAAAGGGGAATCATGTAGCAGATGCCCTTAGTCGAAAGCCGAGAGCACTGTTAGCCAATTGTCTGATTCAAGAATGGAAATTGCTGGAGCAATTCTCTGAACTCAATATAAGCATGGACACGGACCCTAGATGTGTCACATTATCTCATGTAATCATACAGTCAAATTTATTATCTGAGATACAAGCACTTCAGAATAATGATCCTACATTAGTAGAAATCAAGAGCAGATTAGAAAGACAATCGGATTTCCAATTAGCTTCTGATGGGAGATTAATGTTCAAGAATAGAACTTGTATACCGGACTGCCCAGAATTGAAGAAGAAGGTCTTAGATGAAGCTCACAGATCAAGGTATACGATTCATCCTGGATCTACCAAGATGTACCAAGATGTAAAAAGAAATTTTTGGTGGCCCAACATGAAAAGGGAAATAGCAGACTACGTATCACGTTGTCTCACATGCCAACAAGTCAAGGCGGAACACCAAAAGCCTGCTGGAAAACTACATCCTCTAGATATCCCTAAATGGAAGTGGGAGGATATTGGTATGGATTTCATCATGGGTTTATCTAAATCAAAAAGAGGACATGATGGAATATGGGTTATCATTGACCGGTTGACCAAATCAGCGCATTTCTTGCCAATCAAGAGTCGATGGTCAGTTGATGTCTTAGCTGCACTATACATCAAGAAAATAGTTAGATTACATGGCATTCCTATTTCAATCGTGTCTGACAGAGATCCCCGTTTTACTTCTCATTTTTGGAAAGGACTACAACATTCGTTGGGGACGAGACTTAGCTTTAGTACAGCTTTTCATCCTCAAACGGATGGTCAGACCGAGAGAACCAATCAAGTAGTCGAAGATATGCTAAGAGCATGCATTACTGATTTTGATGGAAACTGGCATGATCACTTGCCTCTGGTCGAATTTGCGTACAATAATAGCTACCAGGCAAGTATACAACTGGCACCTTTTGAAGCCTTATACGGAAGGAGTTGTCGATCACCCTTATGCTGGGACGAAGTGGGAGAGAAACAACTGTTAGGTCCAGAAATGGTAAGGGACACTACCGAGAAGATACAATTGATCAAAGAAAGACTGCAAGTTGCTCAGTGTAGACAAAAGGCTTATGCTGACACAAGAAGAAGAGATCTAGAATTCCAAGTTGGAGATCATGTATTTCTCAAGATATCGCCTGGACGTGGAATACAAAGATTTGGTGTTAAAGGCAAGCTTACACCAAGATTTATCGGACCTTTTGAGATACTAGAAAGAGTTGGCGAGGTTGCTTATCGCATCGCATTGCCACCTCAACTATCCGAAGTACATAATGTGTTCCACATATCTATGTTGAAGAAGTATGTGCATGATCCATCACATATTATCGAACATGGAGACCTAGTAATCCAGAAAGATCTCACATATGAACAGAAGCCTATGAACATCTTAGATCGAGAAGTACGTACCCTAAGGAATAAGGTTATTCCCATGCTAAAAGTACAATGGAATAAGAATTCAGAACATGAAGCTACATGGGAGACCGAGGAAGCTATGAGGAAACAATTTCCAGATTTATTTTAGAAGGTACATACTCTACACTCTCCATATGTAAATGTATGATATAGAATTTGGGGACCAAATTCTTTTTAAGTGGGGGAGGGTGTAGCAACCCTGATAAATTTAAAAAGGAATAAATAAATCAAAATAGATTAAAAGATTTAGTAAATAAACGAAAGAGCTTGGAATAAAAATAAAAATAACGCCTTAGATATAGGCGCTACTTTAAAATAAAACGCCCTTACCTAAGGCGTGTTTTGAAGAAAGGACGCCCACATATCAAGGCGTCAAATTTCAAACGACCAAAATAAATAAAAAGGGCAAGTTTGCATAACGTCCTTTGAGTGGACGCGTTTCAACAAGAAACGACGCTTGACAAGGCGTCAATTTAAATTCGACGCCCTGACCTAGGTCGTTAATTCAGTTTGAGTTTCGTTCGACCAAGGAGTCTATCCAGGGTAAGTTGATAACTATGAGAAAGAGTTCGAATGTAGTAATAACTCTAATATGGAAGTATTACTTCCAATCGAACACTAGCCTTATTAGGATTTCCAATATCTTATAAATAACCTCTGCTTGAACCGAGAACGCTATTTGGCGTTTGGAGTTTTCAAAGGTATGCGAAGAACAGCAGGTTCTTCTTCTTCCTTCTTCCTTATATTGAGTTCGATCAACGCATGAAGAACTAATGATTCTTCATACTCTTCTCTGATTACAGGTTGAAAGCTGCTGTCTTCCGAAGAACAAGTAAGTTCTTTCCCCTTGCCTTCGGTTACGTATAAGAAGATTTTAATATATTCTTCTTCGTTCTTCTGTCTCTACAGGTTGTCTGTAGAAGTGAACCCGGTTGATTGAAGAATTGAGGGTTCTTCATCTACATCCACTTAATTACCCTTGCTGCTGCTATTAGGATCGAAAGCTTCAAAAAAGACTCTGTTTATAAAACAGAGTATCGTTTTTCCCAGAACCTACATCTGTTCATCCGTCAGTTTATCATCATCAAGGTAGGTTTTCTCAAGCAATGTAGCCCAAATCACCATAATAACTATATTAAACCATATATATTAATTCATGCATATAGTTTTCATGAGTTTTAAAAGTTCTATTGTTGGAAAGAAATGCCCTTTCCAAGGGCGCTAATGTTATACGCGACCCAGACTAGGGCGCTATTTAAATAAACGACCCTGACAAGGTCGTCAATTCAAAAGATTTGACGCCCTGTACACGGACGTCAATTTAATTACCTGATAATTACCCATGTTAATTAGTCCAATATTCACTTAAACATGATTCTAAATCAGTGCATCCTGATATTATCCTGTCATGACCATATCTCGTTTTCTGGAAATTTCAATACTTGAAAAATTGTAAATTCTTGAAATACACGACCCTGTATAGGTCGTCTCTCACTTGACTAACACCCCTGTTCAGGGCGTGAATTGAAAAGTAACGCCCCTGTCCAGGGCGTGTTTTGGATAAATTACTGAAAATATATATTCTACAAAAATAGAGGTAAAGAATGAACGACCATTGCATACGTCATCAACTTTTAATTAAACGCCCCTTACCAGGGCGCGTTTTTGGTAAAATACGGAAATATTGAAATTTTGCAAAAATGTAAAATAGATAAACGCCCTTAGTGAAGGCGTTAATTACTTGAGTAGTGACTTTACTTAAGTCGTTATTTTCCTGTAAAAATGTTTTTACCCTGTTTCTGATAACCGATAGTTTCAATATATCTATATATATGTATATCGGCACTATATCTCCACTCCGTGAGTATAGTCCCACGTTTCATGATGTTTTATCGATCACCCTCAACTCTCATTGACATACAAGCTCTCCATTTGACATTCCGTTCCTTTGGACTAGCGAATTAGTCATAGAGACCTCCGTAAGACTCCTCGTACCTTGGATTCCCTCAAGGTCGACTGAGCTGGTTGTACCCTAAAAACCCATTACACTATTGAATGCCATGTCACTCTAAAGAAACATGGTATACCGGCCCTTATGATATGCAAAGAGTATATCATGAGAATTCTTAATGGGATGATGATATCATGCCATTTGTTGATGTTCTTGTAGACCTCAATTCTATAATAAGAATGAGGGTATCTTGCCTTTGATGTACTGTTCATGTGGATCTCAATTCTATAAAAAGAATGTCATACTTGTTTGTCATGGTACCCGAGTTAAGGGAACCTAATTCCACCTAGTTTCATCGTTCATCGTGATTGTACCGTTGTTATCGCCTATCTATGTCCAATGTCGTATTTTTGGACTCCATTCTCTCAAAGTTATCCTACGTGTCTACAAGCTTAAATTGTTGAAATTCCTTATTGGCTATATATATATATATACAAGAGTGGATGTCAAATATACATGATAAATGCCTGCGCATATAGGGCCCGATCTGGTCCTGGGAGGAGCACCCGAAAGTACTTGTGCCCATGGGAGTTGAATGATAAGGTATCTGGCATTATATCGAGTGCATGACTAGCTTGATTGGACATTCCACACAAATCTTGTACTTGACTCGTACTTGACTTGACATAAATTACGTGACCCGAGAAAGGGTAATTACTTGCTTGCTTGATATATGATAGCCAAAGTTCTTGACATGACTTGCTAAAAAGTACTTGCTTGAATATCTTGTCATCTTTTCTTGAAAGCTCGTGACTAGTTCATCTTGCTGTTTTATTGATAAATTCTCTCTCCATCTTGTCGTTTTATGCGAGCATGCATAGCTATAGTACATTCATGAAAAATGTAATTACTTAAACACCTTGCTAGCGCTTGAGATATAATTTCCTACTGAGCGTTCGCTCACTCCGTGTGTTCCCTACTTTTCAGGTAATTCCGACGACGAGGGAAGTCAATCGGATGGGGAAAGTCAAGAGTGAAAGAGCTAGAGCTTTTCCAAGTGTCATCTAGTCTTTTTCCTATTTTCTTGAGTCAACTATGTACTTTTTCTTTTTGAATAGAGTATTGGATTTGTAATAGTCTATCCATTATGAAATAAAGGATTGAGTTATCTTTCTATTTTGCGCATCTCTGTTTTATTGTTGAATACACTACTACTCTAATTGACATGATTGATATAAACTCGTCGCGCATATCCGAGTATCTTCCGCGCTCGGGGCGTGACAGGAGCGGACTGAAAAGCGGGCGTTAAGGTAAAACGACACCCGTTTTCACCAACAAGCGATAAGAATATTCCGGAAAACTCCGAACCATCCACAAGGAACGATTAGACTAAAAGCGACGCCAATCTGGAGGAACTAAATAAAAGGAAACACACGATCAACCACATGGGGGACACAATCCCTCGGACCAATGAGGAGACCGGAATAAGCAGCGAAGAATAAAGAAACAGAGTAAAACTCCAGACGGGGACCTCTTAATCAACCAAACCAAGCGAATTGACCAAAGTGAACCTTCCAACTCAGAGTGGAATTGTTCCTCTTACTCAAACACTGAACGCACAGTCAACCATCACTGATGGGACATTTTGCGGGCAAACCATGGTCATGAATTGTAGCACCCTGTCTTTTTCTACTATAATATTTCCACATAAATTAATTATTTATTGGCTCAACTTCTAAAGAAATTATTAAAATTCTGGAAAAATATGAAACTAGTGTAAAATTGAATTTGTAATAACTTTGTCTTCAGGTAAGAGCCCAAAATAAAATTTGTGTAGGCCCAATTTCATATTTTTAGGAGTTTTTCGTGGGTTAGAAGACTTAATTTAGCCATCACAATTTGGGCCCAATTCTAGCCCAATTGTGCTCCGTTTCAAGCCAAACCCTAGCCCATTGATAGGTCTTTGCTTTCTCTTCGAAAACCCTAACTCTAGATGCTTCTACCGGCGGCGGCGGTGGATTAGAACCTTATCCGAAGTTTTCGCCAGAATTTCTTCATAGGACTCTTCAACCAAATTCGATCTCTAGGAGTCCCTATAGGTTCTATTTATAGAGGGCTTTCGACAACTTAGAACCCTATTTGCACCAGCAATAGGCGGCGGGACCGATCGTGACCGGACGAGGGAGAATTTGGGCGTTCTAGGAGCGGTACCTAGGGTTCCGGCGACCCCTCTTCTTCGTGCTTCTTTCCTTCAAGCAAAAGTAGGTGTCTCTTAGGTCAAACAGAAATCTAATAATACCGTATTGTGCGTCTCCATGAGCTCTTTCTTTTAATACCTAATTGCCCAATTCTCGTTCATCATGCTGTTCGAAATTCACGTTTTTCTCCGAGGTGTATAAAAAGGGCAACTTTCATGATTATTAGTTAAAGATTGAATCTTGTTGTGTTAGATCTAAATCAAAGCATGCTATTATATACGAATTTTTACGCTCTTTCGAATGGTAGCATTTTCCCTAATTTTTATTCATTCTATCATAAGCAATTGAAGTTTTAGTGTAAAATGTCGAAGTTCATCGTCGGCGGGTTCCAGGTCATGTGACGCATTTCCAGATGCCATTACAGCCTGACGGCCGCACGACAGACCGTCACCTGAGCCTGACGGTCCCACGACAGACCGTCACATGCCCATGTGTTTTAAAATTTTAAAATTTTAATTTATTTATTTTCTGGTACGTAACGCACCTACTTTAGAGCGTTACATACTTGTAACGCCCCTTCCTTAGACCGTCACGTTCTCCTGATAGTATTTTTTTAAACTATTGCCTATGCATTTTAAAACTAGAAACTTGCTATGTTAGTATGATATCTTGATCTATATGTAAGGCAGAACATGATGTTAATATTGTATTATGATCATAAACATAAATTTTTCATTGTTCTACATGAAAGATGTTAGAAAATCCTAAGTTGAATGATCATGAAGAATTTGATAAAAACCCTTAGTTAACACTTGTATAAATTTTGATTTATGTAAGATATATATTTGATCTTAGCTTTATTGTTTGACAGTCATGCCACTCCGGTGGGATTGACTGACCGCACTGTTTTGGTTTCCGTGTTTATTAGCCTCAATTCTTGTAATAGATGGGACTCTCCACCGGATATTCCTTCCGTCGGACTAGGACCACTATTATGAGACCTCCGTAAGACCCCGTGAGCCTGGGATTCCCACCAGGACGCCGGGCAGGTTGTACCCTAAAGACCTGAACCCATGAACGTAATTTGAATCGTATTTTTGGACCAGCTTAAATTAAACTGGTCTGTGTCCTGTAACGGCCCAAGATTGGACCGTCACAGCAACGTAACGGCCATGTGTACGACCGTCACATTCCTATAACGGCCCTGTTATAGACCGTCACAGATAAGATAGTAATAAGGTTTTTCTTGTTTTATCACCATGAAGCAGTTATCAAGGTTGGCCTTGAACTGTGAGATTATGTACAATCCTTGTTTACATCATTGTTACCTAAACACTCATAGTCTTTCTACTTGATGTCATTCCAATTTTGTTGGAATTTCTCTTGATCTTAGAAGTAAGTTCATGAGCTTAACCTTGGATCTCTTGGCCATTAATGTGATGAATGTCTAGACTAGGATCATTGATCCAAACCTTCAATGCCAACGCATCATAAAGGGCCCGATCTTGTCCTAAGAGGAGCGCACGAAAGTACTTGTGCCCCGGGGAGTTTGTAATGACAAGGTGTGGCATTGCACCGAAGTGCATGACTAGCGTGATTGGTCTATGACATTTTCACTTTTACTCAATTACTTAAAATGCGTGCTTGATATGGCCAATTCCATTTATCATTTCATGACATGAAAAGTTCTTGTTATACTTGTGTTTACTCTTTACTTGAAAGCTCATGCTCTTTTTCCTATCTATCTCTTGTCATTTATTTATCATCGCTTTTGTTACAACGTTATTCATAAATGGTTAATCACTTTAATTATGCCTAATGATAGAGATATAAAATCCTACTGAGCTTTGATCACCCCTACTTTCCAATCCTTTTCAGGTAGCTCAGATGAGGACGGGCGTTCCGATGGGAACGGGAATGAGTGATTCCAGGAGCGAGCCATTTAGAGTTTATGTTCAAGTCAAGTTTGGATTAGTTGTTATCTAGAGTTGATGTATTTTCCATTAATGAGATAGAAGTCCACAAGGAGTCGGGTGTAATTGAATACTTTCTCTTATTATTATTATCAATAAAGTTGGGTTAATTATTTATTTATTATTAGCCTGATGGTTAGTCTCTTGTGGCAATGTATGCTCTGATTGACATGATTGATATAAACTGCTACGTTCCGATTTTCCGCATCGGGGCGTGACAGTTTTTATGGTATCAGAGCCTAGATTTTCTTTAGACCCTAGGTTGTTAGTAGTGTTATAGAACCTTTAAACCTTAGTAAAGTCAGAATCTGACCCAGTGAGTTGGGTAGAGACTTGGGCTAAGATTAGTTAATTAATTAACTTGCTATAAGAAGATAGATCCAATAGAACGTTCTTAATTACTTCTTTTATGTTGTAGGAATTTCCGTGATGGTGGCAGAATGCGCTCAATGGCGAGAGATGCAATGTACAGTGCAGGGCCTGACCCAGGCCTTACAGCAAGTAGCCCATGGCGGCGGACAGCAAGGAGCATGCAATCTACATCGAAACATTCAGGGCTTGAATCCCCCACGTTTCAGTGGATCTTCGGACTCGGATGAGGCTGAGAACGGGCTGAAGGAGACGGAAAGAATCTTCAGGGTTATGCAATGTGGAGATCAGGATCGCGTCTTACTAGCAACTTTCCAATTAGAACGTGATGCTCGTGCTTGGTGGGAAGTCGTGGAAGCCACACTTGGGAATAGGCGTGCCACGTGGGATGAGTTCAAGGAGTTTTTCAATAGCAAGTACTTCAAAGATCGGGTGTAGGAGAAGAAGGCGGCCGAGTTTGCTGCTTTGAAACAAAGAAACTTGTCGGTTGCGGAATATGAAGCGCAGTTTTCCAGATTATGTAAGTATGCCCCACACTTGGTGTCCATTGAGAAAATGAAGGCTAAAAGATTTTTGAATGGTTTGAAGCTTCAGTACATCAATCAATTGGCACCCTTGGAAATCCATATCTATGCTGAGATAGTAAGGAAAGCACAAGTTTTGGAGGATACGATGGAAATGACTGACCGGATCAGAGGTCATGATAAGAAGAAGGAATAGACTACCAGTTCTGGGAACTTCAGACCCGGTAATGGTAAGAAGAGGCCCAATGGTGGGCCGAGTTTTTCTAAAAACAAGAAACCCAAGGAAGGAGAGAAGAAGGTTGGACCAGTTGTGTCGTCTAAGGTAGTTTGCAAGTAATGTGACCGTCCAGGTCACAAGATGAAAGAGTGTTGGCGCAAGTTAGGCGCTTGCTTAAGGTGTGGTAGCAGGGACCATCGAATTCCAAAATGTCCCCTTATTAATGAACCGATAGCATTTGATAAGTCACAAGGAAGTTACAAGCGGCAAGGCAGGCTCCAAGCCCTCCAGGAGGCAGAGACCGAGAACCAGACTATCGAGGAAGGAGGTATTGTTGAAGCTACTCTTACTATTCTTTCCAAGCTAGCATTCGTACTTTTCGACACTGGAGCCACTCATTCTTTTATATCTCAGAAATTTGCTAAGACTTTATCTGTGGAACCGGTGTTGTTGGATTCACACCTTATGATATCCACCCCTATTGGTTCGGGATCCGAGATTAAATATTATTATCCTTCTAGTGAAGTTTTGATCAATGGTTGTAATTTATCTGTTGATCTAGTATGCATGAAGATGAAAGATTATGATGTAATCTTAGGGGTTGATTGGTTATCTAAGCATGGTGCTAGTGTTCATTGTAAGTCAGGAGTTGTGTCTTTCCCTGGACATCCGGAGCTTTCTTTCTCTGGCTCTAGGCTATCCAAGACTGTGCCACTCATTTCGACACTTCGGGCAGATAAGTTGTTAAGAAAGGGGTGTCCAGCATTCTTGGCTTTAATTTATTTAACTGATAAGAAGGAAGTGGAGTTGAAGGATATCCCTGTTATTCAAGATTTTCTGGAGGTATTTCCAGATGAATTGCCAGGTCTTCCCCCTGAAAGAGAGGTGGTTTTCTCTATTGACCTAATTCCTGGCCCCTCGCCTGTTTCGAAAACTCCCTACCGTATGTCCCCGGCTGAGTTAAGAGAACTAAAGATGCATTTGTTAGACTTGCTAGAAAGAGGGTTCATTCGTCTGAGTACTTCACCGTGGGGTGCTCCTGTTCTTTTTGTAAGGAAGAAAGATGGTTCTTTAAGGCTGTGTATCGATTATCGTCAATTGAATCAGCTCACCGTGAAGAATAAGTACCCATTACCAAGGATCGATGAATTATTTGATCAGATATCAGGAGCCCAGTATTTCTCAAAGATCGATCTCAGATCTGGGTATCATAGTTGAGGATAAAAGATGAAGATATTTTTAAGATGGCATTCTATAGCAGGTATGTACATTTTGAATTTGTGGTGATGCCGTTTGGACTAACAAATGCTCCTGCAGCTTTTATGCAGCTAATGAATAGTGTGTTTCGACCCTACTTGGATCAGTGGGTCGTGGTATTTATCGATGATATTCTGATATATTCAAGGAGCACGGAGGAGCATGAACAACACTTAAGAATGACGTTGCAAATTTTAAAAGAGCATCAATATACGCCAAGTTTAGTAAATGTGAGTTCTGGTTGCAAGAGGTATCTTTTCTGGGCCACATTATTTCTAAAGAGGGAATCGTAGTAGACCCTTCTAAAGTTGAGGCTGTACGTAATTGGGAAAGACCTGTGAATGTAACTGAGATCAGAAGCTTCTTAGGCTTGGCAGGCTATTATCGAAGGTTCATCAAGGATTTTTCCAAGATTGCAGTGCCCTTGACAAGGTTAACTCGTAAGGAGAATTGTTTTGAATGGACGGATGATTGTGAAAAGAGTTTTCAGACTTTGAAGAAGTGTTTGACCACTGCCCCAGTTTTGGCCTTACCCTTAGGTGAAGGAGGTTTTGAAGTTTATACCGATGCTTCAGGAATCGGTTTAGGTTGCGTATTGATGCAACGAGGGAAGCTGATAGCTTATTCCTCCGGGCAGTTGAGAAAACATGAAGAGAATTACCCTGTGCATGATCTGGAGTTAGCAGCGGTTGTGTTTGCTCTTAAGATATGGAGGCATTATCTTTATAGAGAAACTTTCACCGTGTACTCAGACCATAAGAGCTTAAAATACTTATTTTCTCAGAAGGAGTTGAATATGAGACAGAGAAGGTGGTTAGAGTACTTAAAGGATTTCGACTTCTCCATTGAATATCATCCCGGAAAGGGGAATGTTGTAGCAGATGCTTTAAGCAGGAAGCCAACAGCTAGGCTAGCCAGTTTGATGATTCAAGAGTGGAAGTTGTTAGAACAGTTTGCCAATTTAGATATTACAGAAAAGGAAGATCGGATCTTGGTGGCTCATGTCCAGCTTCGTTCAGAATTGCTAGCAGAAATTAAGTAGTTGCATGATAATGACCTTGTGCTCGTTGGAATTAAAGAATAGATGGCTAATCGACCAGATTTTATGTTAGCTGATGATGGGAGATTGTTGTTTCGAGGGAGAACATGTGTCCCTGATTCCATGGAAATAAAGAATAAGATTCTTGAAGAAGCACATAACTTAAGTATACTATACACCCAGGAGCTACAAAGATGTACAGAGATTTGAAGAGGACTTTCTGGTGGCTGAACATGAAGAGGGAAGTGGCCGATTTTGTGAGCAGGTGTTTAGTATGTCAACAAGTTAAAGCAGAGCATTTCAGACCTGCTGAGAAGTTAAAACCTCTCGAAATACCACAATGGAAGTGGGAAAGTGTTGGTATGGATTTTATTATGGGTTTACCCAGAACACGAGGAGGCCTTGATGGAATTTGGGTGATCATTGACTGACTGACAAAGTCTGCACACTTTTTACCTATTAAGTCAAGGTGGACCGTTGATATTTTGGCTGCCCTGTATATAAAGGAAGTAATAAGATTGCATGGAGTGCCTGTGTCCATCATATCTGACAGAGACCCCAGGTTTACATCTCACTTTTGGAAAGGACTGCAAGCATCATTAAGCACTCGTTTGAACTTCGGTACAGCTTTTCACCCTCAGACTGACAGACAGACTGAGAGAGCAAACCAGATTGTTGAAGACATGTTGAGAGCATGTATAATTGATTTTGGAGGAAGTTGGCATGAACATTTACCTTTGATTGAATTTGCATACAATAATAGTTACCACTCCAGCATTCAGATGGCACCGTTTAAGGCCTTGTATGGCAGGAGTTGTAGATCTCTTCTTTGTTGGGAAGAAATTGGTGAGAGGCAATGGCTCGGACAAGATCTTATCTCAGAATCGTCAAAGAACATCCAAGTTATCAGAGACCGTTTGAAGGTCACCCAGTCCCGACAAAAGAGCTATGTAGATAATAGAAGAAGGGAGCTAGACTTTCAGATTGGGGACCATGTATTTTTGAAAGTGTCACCATCAAGAGGAATTAGAAGATTTGGAATTCGAGGCAAGTTAAGCCCAAGGTTTGTTGGCCCATTTGAGATCTTAGAGAGGGTAGGCGAAGTTGCCTATAGATTAGCCCTACCACAACAGTTAGCTAGTATTCACGATGTGTTCCATGTATCTATGCTTCGGAAGTATGTGTATGACCCTTCGCACATTATCCAACATGCTGATTTGGAATTGAAGAAGGACTTATCTTATGAAGAGAAGCCTATCAAGATATTGGACAAGCAACAACAACTCAGGAATCGATCCATTTCGATGGTCAAGGTCCAGTGGAGTCGGCGTGGAGTTGAGAAAGCAACATGGGAATCCGAGGATGCGATCAGGAAATTATATCCCAAATTGTTTTAAGGTTGGTTGTTAGCAGATTCGGTGAATTTGGGGACCAAATTCCTTAAGTGGGGGAGGGTGTAGCACCCTGTCTTTTTCTACTATAATATTCCACATAAATTAATTATTTATTGGCTCAACTTCTAAAGAAATTATTAAAATTCTGGAAAAATATGAAACTAGTGTAAAATTGAATTTGTAATAACTTTGTCTTCAGGTAAGAGCCCAAAATAAAATTCGTGTAGGCCCAATTTCACGTTTTTAGGAGTTTTTCGTGGGTTAGAAGACCTAGTTTAGCCATCACAATTTGGGCCCAATTCTAGCCCAATTGTGCTCCATTTCGAGCCAAACCCTAGCCCATTGATAGGTCTTTACTTTCTCTTCGAAAACCCTAACTCTAGATGCTTCTACCGGCGGCGGCGGTGGATTAGAACCTTATCCGAAGTTTTCGCCAGAATTTCTTCATAGGACTCTTCAACCAAATTCGATCTCTAGGAGTCCCTATAGGTTCTATTTATAGAGGGCTTTCGACACCTTAGAACCCTATTTGCACTAGCAACAGGCGGCGGGACCGATCGTGATCGGACGAGGGAGAATTCGAGCATTCTAGGAGCGGTACCTAGGGTTCCGACGACCCGTCTTCTTTGTCCTTCTTTCCTTCAAGCAAAGGTAGGTGTCTCTCAGGCCAAACAGAAATCTAATAATACCGTATTGTGCGTCTCCATGAGCTCTTTCTTTTGATACCTAATTGCCCAATTCTCGTTCATCATGCTGTTCGAATTTCACATTTTTCTCTGAGGTGTATAAAAAGGGCAACTTTCATGATTATTAGTTAAAGATTGAATCTTGTTGTATTAGATCTAAATCAAAGCATGCTATTTTATACGAATTTTTATGCTCTTTCGAATGGTAGCATTTTTTCTAATTTTTATTCATTCTATCATAAGCAATCGAAGTTTTAGTGTAAAATGTCGAAGTTCATCGTCGGCGGGTTCCAGGTCATGTGACGCATCTTCCAGAGGCCGTTACAGCCTGACGGCCGCACGACAGACCGTCACATGAGCCTGACGGTCCCACGACAGACCGTCACATGCCCCTGTGTTTTAAAATTTTGAAATTTTAATCTATTTATTTTCTGGCATGTAACGCACCTACTATAGAGCGTTACATGCTTGTAACGCCCCTTCCTTAGACCGTCACGTTCTCCTAACAGTATTTTTTTAAACTATTGCTTATGCGTTTTGAAACCAGAAACTTGCTATGTTAGTATGATATCTTGATCTATAAGTAAGGCAGAACGTGATGTTAATATTATATTATGATCATAAACATAAATTTTTCATTGTTCTACATGAATGATGTTAGAAAATCTTAAGTTGAATGATCATGAAGAATTTGATAAAAACCCTTAATTAACACTTGTATAAATTTTGATTTATGTAAGATATATATTTGATCTTTACTTTATTGTTTGACAGTCATGCCACTCCGGTGGGATTGACTGACCGCACCATTTTGGTTTCCGTGTTTATTAGCGTCAATTCTTGTAATAGATGGGACTCTCCGTCGGATATTCCTTCCATCGGACTAGGACCACTATTATGAGACCTCCGTAAGACCCCGTGAGCCTGGGATTCCCACCAGGATGCCGGGCAGGTTGTACCCTAAAGACCTGAACCCATGAACGTGGTTTGAATCGTGTTTTCGGACCAGCTCAAATTAAAATGGTCGGTGTCCTGTAACGGCCCAAGATGGGACCGTCACAGCAACGTAACGGCCATGTGTATGACCGTCACATTCCTGTAATGGCCCTGTTATAGACCATCACAGATAAGATAGTAATAAGGTTTTTCTTGTTTTATCATCATGAAGCAGTTATCAAGGTTGGCCTTGAACTGTGAGATTATGTGCAATCCTTGTTTACATCCTTGTTAGCTAAACACTCATAGTCTTTCTACTTGATGTCATTCGAATTTTGTTGGAATTTCTCTTGATCTTAGAAGTAAGTTCGTGAGCTTAACCTTGGAACTCTTGGCCATTAATGTGATGAATGTCTAGACTAGGATCATTGATCCAAACCTTCAATGCCAACGCATCATAAAGGACCCGGTCTGGTCCTGGGAGGAGCGCCCGAAAGTACTTGTGCCCCGGGGAGTTTGTAACGACAAGGTGTGGCATTGCACCGAAGTGCATGACTAGCATGATTGATCTATGACATTTCCACTTTTACTCAATTACTTAAAATGTGTGCTTGATATGGCCAATTCCATTTATCATTTCATGACATGAAAAGTTCTTGTTATACTTGTGTTTACTCTTTACTTGAAAGCTCATGCTCTTTTCCCTATCTATCTCTTGTCATTTATTTATCATCGCTTTTGTTACAACGTTATTCATAAATGGTTAATCACTTTAATTATGCCTGATAATAGAGATATAAAATCCTACTGAGCTTCGCTCACCCCTACTTTCCAATCCTTTTCAGGTAGCTCGGATGAGGATGGGCGTTCCGATGGGGACGGGAATGAGTGATTCCAGGAGCGAGCCATTTAGAGTTTATATTCAAGTCAAGTTTGGATTAGCTGTTATCTAGAGTTGATGTATTTTCCATTAGTGAGATAGAAGTCCACAAGGAGTCTGGTGTAATGGAATACTTTCTCTTATTATTATTATCAATAAAGTTGGGTTACTTATTTCTTTATTATTAGCCTGATGGTTAGTCTCTTGTGGCAATGTATGCTCTGATTGACATGATTGATATAAACTGCTACGTTCTGATTTTCCGCGTCGGGGCGTGACATGAATGCTCAAAAGATGCGCATGATGCATGCAGGGCTAAAATAAATAAAATCATTAAAACGAATGCAAAGAATGGATAAAATATAAAATACACGAGAATAATATTGCTAGGCAGTGAGATTCAGAGTCAAGACACTATTCGCAACCACGACGTGCAGGATAGAATCATCCTCTCCAGATTTTCCCAACCCAACGGCCTATCCAGAGATTAAGCACGTGAACCTGGATCATCATCGTATTTGTTAAAGGGGAACATCAGATCCGGGAATACGTAGATAACCAACTGGTTCTTGAGATAATATAGCATAATACCATATAGTAATGTAGTAAGGGACGCAGGGACAGAAGGCCATTCCTGACTTACCTGTGCAGGCGCAACGGCATATTTCTTGGATTTTCATTTTCAGATTTTTAGAGATTTTCATTTATAAGACAAACATGATAAACGAGCAAGTATAAACATAGCGAAAATGAGATGGGAGACAATGCAACATAACATAACAAAGGCAAACGAGCACATATGCGAGGGCATGAATAGACAACATGCATGTATGAACGCAGTGTGACAAGATAACGACGCGGTGGGATAACACACGGTTGGGACAAGAACATGACGGATAACCACAAGGTTGGGACAAGAACATAAGACACAAAGGGACGACTAGATGACTAACAACATGCAGTGAGGAAGAAAATAACATGTGTGGGACAACACGGTGGGATATGAACACGTGACAAGGACACGGCGGGACAAAAGACAAGATAAATATCCACTTCAATCGAAACCCAAGATCAGAATGAAGCAGAACCGCCAGGTTCATAATCGTGAGGCAAAGCCCTCTCATAAAGATATGATCGTTAAAAACTTAGAAGGGCACAAGGTTCAGAACAGATCGAGAGAGATGATTGAAGAAGAGAACAGATCATAGATGTGGATAGGAGACAGATAGAATAAAATATGGAGCAAGGAAAGCTTGAGCACCTACAACCTGCACACTTGGCAAACAGATTACGTATCTGTCCTCAAAACAAATAGATAGAAAGGAACAAAAGACAATTTTTTTTTTTTGATTTTTCAATTTTCTTAATAATTTTTTTTGGATTTTTGAAAATATTTGATTTTTTTAAGACTTTGAAAATATTTGAATTTTTTTTAGAATTTTGATAATATCTAATTTTTTTAGATTTTTGACAATAGCAATGTGCAGCACCCAAAGACAGGCTCGAACTACTGGCCATGGATCGTCGTTTCTACCCCTTTCATCAAAAGCTTCCCTTAAGCAGGGCATGCATGTGAGGGTGGCTCGCCACAACCAACCGCTTCTAAAGAACGGTGCCCCTACTAAGGCCATACCCGGGATACAACCCAGCCTAAGAGGGAGAAGTAGAAGAAAAATTGGAGACAAGCTTCGTGCAGGATGGGGGACATCAGGACTTGAATTCCTTCCAAGGCACTACCCCTCAAAGAGATAGTCTGTTGCGCCGAGGCTTTATGTCTTCGATTTCTTAGACCCATGTTTGTTAGGCACGCATGCGACCGGGCTCATGATGTCCCGCGGGGAACTGTACTGCCACTCTTGCCATGCCTTTGATTCATAATTTTGCATATTTATTCATTTTCTCATTTATAGCCCTTATTGGCTAGATATAAAATGAAAGCTTATTTTTTTGAGGGTCAAGACTGCCCCTATTTAAGACCTCTCTCGTATTAGGGAGCGCCTAGGTCAGTCATCTTATCCATCAATCTCTTGCCCCTGCACTTGGCCGAGTAAAGAAGAGAAAAGGCCTTCGTGTATACCCAAAGTATGGCCAAAGCAGCAACGGTGTTGCACTAGAGAGATCGGCTATGACTTGCCGCGAAGTATGTAAAAAACCCATACTCAAAGGTCACCCTCAACAATCAGGGAAAGGAATTAGACTCCCAGCGCTGAGCTATCACTAGCCTAAGATGTTGTAGAAGCTAACTTCTTATTTGACACAAATCTAAGATCTAATTAAACAAAAACTCCTAAAGCCACTCAATCATGTTAAGGAATCATGTGTAGAAGCAATGAAAATAATGGAAATGAAAGCACGTTTCTTGGACAAAATAAAGATACCTTTGCAAATCCATGGTGTGGAAACCGGCAATCCTAAAGCGAACATGATCATCGAGCTTTGATCAGCACGAGCTTTATATTCCTTGCTTGTCAGGATAAAGGATGGAAAAAGGATAGTAAAGTGTAGATATTCCTTGACATGGAGGAGCGGCAGACATCAAATTGGATGAAAAAAAGATAAAAAGGAAGAGAGACGAGGGCTAGAACTCCCTCGTTAATGCACAGAGGCCCTGATAATAAGAAACAAAGTACAGAATAACCAGAGATTAACTGAGATCAAGTCGGACTAAAGCCTCGAAAATAACAAGAAAAAGGGTAAGAACCCTGAAAGGGTGAGGAGGGAAGAACAGAAAGACGACGAAAGGATAACTGCGAAGATAAGGAAGAAGGAGAACAATCATCTGACGTGGTTGGAGAAAAGGAATAGTGATCACCCGCCAGAGGCGGGGAAGAAAATGCATGAACACCCGACAAGGTCGGGGAAATGAAATGGAAACCGCCTGACAAAGTCGGAGAAAAACCACCCGACGAGGTCGGGGCACGAGCACAAGGAATCTCTAACAAGGTCGGGGGGAAAGGAAGAGAAGCGGAATCCGGACGTATCCGGGGAGAAAAACTATAAGATGCCCCTGAATCAAGGGAAGAGGAGGACATAGGCCGAGGCCTAGAATGGTGAGGACAGGAGAAGATGGTCGAAATATGGTCAGGTGGCGGAAGGTACACCACCCACAGATAAGAACTGAGCAAAAGAAAAGATGAATGGACAGAAGAAGGAGAGGAGGAAGTGGACCCCCGAGTGCATAACTGACGGCCCTTGAACTTATGCTGCCGCCTCTTCTTGGCGGAAATCTGCTTGCAATAGCTCGGCCTGGCGCGGACTCGGGCCTTCGGCCTTCTTGTCTTGTAATGTTTTCTTAAATAACGGGCCCACCTGGCAGATGGCCTGGCCCGATCATGAACATGCAACTTCATCGGGACGGTTGCCCCTAGTTGTGTGGTGCCAACCATGGAAAGACATTCTAGAACAGTCAACTCCTTGGGATGAACATCAGGAAGCAGTAGAGTTTTGTCATTCGACACTAGAACTTGGAGCTTTGGCATCTTCACTCGGCAGTTGGGCATGAAGCATAACTCCCTTGCAAGAAGCGCAGGACGGAACTGAGGGAGGGTGATGCGCGGCGTTGACGTGGCCGCCTCACCAATAAGCCGAGGGAGATGAGATAGAAAATGTAGAATGCCCCTGGTTAATCTCGAGGACACGGCCAATTGCCCCTTGAATGCTGAATTGATTAAACTTTTGGCGGCCGTGTGGGTTAGCACCATCCGGGCGGAAAACTCTCCTGGGTCAGTGAACTGAATAGCAATCAAGCGAGAGGTGATAACAACATCAACATTGACTTCTCCGGCGAGCAAAGAGATTGCCACCGGCCTCGCTTTTGAAGAAACTGGCACCAATGCTAAAGAACTCTTCTCAGCAACCATCTTCGTAGCAAGTGTAGGCTCATTGTCCCTAGAATAGCCAGGGACCAGGACTCGGACCAGCATGCGGCAAATGAAATCTTGAAGCTTGTAATGCTCGGTCAAAGCCTGGTTTGGCTCTTTTTCTCCCTGGGGACTAGACCCGAGGGGCACCCAAGGTAGCTCGCACCCGCTCTGTGGGGTAGAGATAGGTGGAGAGAGGAGTGGAGAAGGCTTGGAATGTGTGGGTGACGGTAATGCTAGTAGTGGCGGAGAGATAATGGCGATGATAGGCTCTGGTGGGGGTAAAGGTTTGGAGAGCGGAGGTGTAGGAGGAGGTGAAAGCAAAGATGGTGGCATGGGTGGAGATGAAGGCAATGGCGGGGGTGTGGGCATAGGGGTAACTTGCTTAGGCTCGGACGATAATGGTGAAGGGAGCGGCATCGGTAGCGGGGATGGTTGTGAAGGTGACGGAACAGGGATTATTACGAGGTGAGGTGATGGTGACAGTGGTGGTGACGGCAATGGGGATAATGGAGATAGCGACGATGGAGATGTGGTCAATGGAGGCAGCGGAGATGGGGGTGGAGACGGTGATGGCGAGGCAGAAGAGGTGGTGGGTCGTGGCGCCCATCTCCGACGTGTCGGTATAACACGTCGAGCGGCGTTGGGAGTAGAAGCGGTGGAGGAAATGGAGGGGGAAGGAGAAGAGTTTGCGCTAGCCTGAGCAGGGGCTTGGGTTTGTGGAGGCCGTGGAGGTTGAGTAGGAGACGGTGAAGGTGAGGGGATAAATAACGGAGCGGGTGCTTTATCAACTGAAGAATCATAGGGATGCCCCTGGTCTTGAAGCGGAGACGGCTGCCCTAGCGGCGCTTGCTGCTACTGCTACTATTGCTTGCTGTTGAAATCTGAAATAACTTTGTGCATAACTGCCCAGTCAACCATCTTCTTGTCTTCCCAGCTGTAAATAAGTTCCTGGAACTCGGGGCAGTCCTCAATCAAATGCCCCTATTGACGATGGAATTCACAGAAATGGATCAAGTTCCCGACCGCGGGTCGGCAAGGCATAACCGGAGGGAGTTGCAATGCATGGGTGGCCATCAAAGTCCTGAAAATATCCGTAAAGGATTCTGGCAACGGAGGGTGAAGAACCTGCTTCGGGCAAGGTTGATGTCAAGGGGTATGAAAAGGTAGTGGGGATGGTAATGGAGGTTGTGTAGGTAAGGGGGATTACGTAGGTGAAGGCAGAGGGCTAGAATGATGTGGAGGCGTGGAGGGAGTGGGAATATAATGGACCGCATCCACCCGCTCAGGGTGTGATGTTTCATTGACCGGAAGTGGAGAGGCGTGGGGAAATAAAACAGTGGAGGGCTGACTCATGGAGGGCTGATATGCGGAGGCATATGGGTGTGTGGGAGCAGAAGGCCGACTCGTGGAGGGATATGTGGTGGAGTGCTGACTCGCGGTGGAGGGCGGAGGGAAAGTGTATGTGGAAGGCGAAGGTGAAGGAGACTCGTGGTCAAGGGAAACTAGGAGTTGTTGGCTAATGAAGTAGGCTCGACTATAAAGCTGTTGCCAAGAAGTGATATCGTTCAGAGCTAAGATGCATCTGAGCTCGAGCGTTGCATTAGAATTAACCATCTTGATCTGCTCGCCCTCTGGAATATGCCCCGGAACTTGCGCGGCTAGGCGACGCCAATGGTCGGCGAACGTAGAGAATTCCTTGTCAGGCTTCATCTTCTCATGGGTCAGATCAACCATGGAATACTTGGGGCCAACCTGGTCCTGGTATTGTTGAATAAATCTTGCTTGGATGGCTTGAAAATTCATCATCTGCTCTTGTGGTAACGTGAAGAACCAATCCTTGGCCGAGCCCTCTAAAGATAGGCCAAACAAATAGGCCATCAAGCGTTGATCATGCTAGAACTGGGCCGACTCATATAGAAAATCCCTCAAATGGACGTAGGGGTCACCAATTCCACCACAGCGATGATATGCGGGAATCTGTGAATGTGGTGGGAGTTGAAGACCCTGGAATGCAAATGGGACATCCAAAGAAGTTTGGGGATTGATTCGGCGTTGTAATTCATCAAGCTGGCGTTGGGCCTGAGCGAACATCTCCTTGGTAGGAAGAGTCTGAGAAGGATATGGGCCAGCCCGAGCAAGAGAGGATGAATTTAAACCAGGATAATGATGATGGGTCGAATAGAGGGACCCAGCCTGAGAAGAAGGAAGGCCCATTCCGAGAATGGAGGAATGCATGGGCCTGGAAGAATCGTGAATATGGGAATGGGAATTGATCGGGCCAACAGCAGCACGGGCGGGATAAGAAGGCCCGTTTAAAGAATATGGTCCAATGGAGGAATAAGGAGATGGGCCCGCATGGGAAGAGGAATCCACGCGGGGATAAGAAGATGGAGAAGAATAGGAATAGGATAGAGGGGAAAAATACTCCATGGAGAGAGTGGAGACTTTATACAGTCAAGAATTTCAAAGGAATACAAGGATAAAAATGAGCCTAGGACAAATGCAACTAAATGGAGACACACAAAGATGAACTAGGCCAAAATGAGCCTAATCTGACAAAATGAGGTGAATGATGATACCGCCACACACAATGGAGGGGAGAGATGAGACAAGAATCAACCAATTGACCACCCAAGTTATAAATGATGCACAAAGATTTTATAAGTTCCTCTTTAGGACCTTAGTGGATTAATTAAAATGTGAATTCACTCAACCATAAGGTACCTAACCAGGGTGGGGGACGAGAAACTGGCAGACCCTAAGGGACTCTCTCTCTCACGAATGCAGATCCTAAACTGGGGGGTGCTACGGTACAACCTGTCCGACGTCTGTGTGGGAATCCACGGCTCCCGGGGACTTACGGAGGTCCTCGGCAAGGTCCCCTACCTCAGTAGGAATGCGACTAGATGTGATAAATATGCATGAATCCTATGCGCACCAAGTGTCATGAAAATCAAACAAACAATAACCCTACCTCGGTCCTCGGCAAGTTCTAGACTGTCCCCTAGTCTAGCCTAGCAGTTAGCAATCAATAATCAAACAAACATGTATGAAATGAAAACAAGTATGCAACAATGATATAAGAGCAGGGGGGAGATCAATAATCAGCACCAAGTGTCATGAAAATCAAATAACCTGGCAATCAAAGTGAAGCACGGGTGCACTGGACGGTCTCTGTAAGACCGCTTAGGGAGATAGATGGTCTGTAGATGACCGCATAATCTAGGGAGTAACGACAGACTAACACGAAAATCAGAAAACTCTGGAATGGAAGGGGATAGCAATCAGAAGCGTACCAGGTTGGATGGTCTCCAAGTAGACCGCATAAGATCTCGAACGGACCTACAGCAACCGTTTAATAGCAACCAAACCAACACTATAGGGACAGAGGCGTACCTGTGCTAGCAAGATGAATGACCAATAATAGGCCGTATACAATGTGAACGGGCGGTAATGGACCGCTTATAACAGCAGGCTTTGCAGAAGAGTTGGCGCAGTTCACAGAGAAGGGCGGTGGACTTTCAGCCGCAGAAACGATGGACGGCGCTGGAAGAACCGCGCAAGTTCCAGAGGATAGAGAATGCGACCCAACCTACAACCACTTCAGGAAAAGGACTAACACAGAAAAAGAAAGGGTCAGCAAACTCTGGGAGGTTTTAAACCCAATATCAGAACTGCAAAGTGTAGTAAGTGCTAGAACGGAAAGAAATAAACATAACTAAATGGAATGGGGGATACCTGGGAGGTTTTAAACCCCTAGGGGCACAAAAAACATGGGAGGAGGTGTGAATGATGCATGAGAATGACAAAAACATGGAAGGAATGTGGAGAAAATGACGCATGCAAACAAAAGAGGGCAACATACTAATGAACTAAAGACACAAAATAATTAGATACTCCTTGAACCGGAGGCCTGTATGGACGTAGAAGGCCTCCCTCTCTAGTCGTAGGTCACTCTAGAATCCGGCAGGGCTTCACCGTGACCTTGAAATCTCCCCCCCCCCCCTTTCAAAGTTGGGCCTCAGGATCTATTTATAGAGCCTAAGGAGCCAGCCCCGAAATTAGGGTTTCTAGGCATTTCTAGGTCGTGATAGTAACAGGGAAGTTAAAGATAATTGAATTATCTTTCAACCAGAAAAAATGGCACCAAAAATGACTCAATATTCATGGAGAAATGGCTGGATGAAGTTAGGGATAAATCCACGGATAGAGAAAGAAAACCTTTGAAATGCTCAGGAATAGAGACGATGCACGGTCTCATGATAGACCACCCAACGGGATGAGCGGCCATCTCCTAGGCCGTCCAACCCTGTCGGTGAAAATTCAACAAACATAGAATATTATCCAACTATCCATCGAGATGACTGAAAACCTCGCCGTTGGACTCTCACAGATGAACGGCTGCTGGTAGGCCGTACATCCACAAGAGCGGCCAAGAAGAAACCGCCCATGCCTTGTCAGTGATAAATCAAAATAGATTAGATAATTAGATAATTATCTGAAAACCAGCGACGTTAGGACTCTTGAGAGATAGATGGCTTAGGAGTTACCGCACAATGGTCGTATGCGGCTATGGCTAGGCCGTATATATTAATTCAAAAAATCAGCTAAATATCCCATAAATATATGAATGGCCCATTATCAACTGTCTGTGTTATGAGCGGCTGGAGGTTGACCGCACATGTACATGGGTGCTTGAAATTCATAGAAAAGCTCAATCAACCAAAACCAAGGCCCATTGAGCCCTGAATTAACTCTGACCTAGCCAGGGAGGGAGGCCACCCATAAAACTGGCCCAGAACGTGCCAGAAAATAGCCCAGTGAGTGATGGACAACTCGAGGCATCAATAAATAGGAGTAAGAGAAATGACTCAACTTATCGGCAAAAAACGGGTGTCAACAATGGGTACATATTGGGTCTTTTTTTGATTTTTCTGTGGTGACTTGGTGAACCTTGTCTGGAGTTTTGGTGTATATGAAGGTTGACCTCTAACCTAAAATCTACCCTGAAATGTGGGACAATGTGTGCTACAAGACACATTAATTTTCTGTTTGCCCTTGTCCTTGGCACTGGGTATTTTGAAATTAGCAGACTTTTCAGGAGTATTTTCACTGCTCATTTTAATGAGAGGTCCTTTTCCATTTTCTGCCACAAATGAAACAGTCTTGATTTCAAAACTCTTTTTAGCAGTAGAATTGAAACCTAGCCCCTCTCTTCTAAAATTCACTTTAGTCCCCAAAAGAGCATTCGGATTTTTAGTCCCTTGGGTCATGCTCTCAATAGTTTGTTGTTTGTCCTTGTTTTGATTATCTAGATTCTCTATATTCTTCTTCAACTCATTGTTTACCCCCAACACTGCATCATATTTTTCATTCACAATTTTCATTTCCTTTTCAAAATTCTGCAATCTAAGCTTCAGATCATCAATAACATTTTCCAGTATTTCGTTTTCTTTTCTAACATCAATCAAAGTAATTTTTATTTCATCAGATTCATCACAAGATTTCTTTAAAACATCATTTTCAGTTTGAAGATAGGCAATTTTATCAGACAATGTTGTATCATTTATGATAGAATTAACTTTCCTTTTTAAATGCATATTCTCCTTTTTAACATCATCAAATTTATCAAGAAGTTCAGCATATGCATCCTCCCAATCAGAAATAGTGTAATTCTCAAAGGGAGAAGTTACCTGATCATCTTCACCACTTTCACTATTCTTGGCCATTAGATGGATTTGGCTTCTTTCCTCTTCACTTTCAGAGGTGCAGCTGTGACTGCCCTCATCCTCATCACTCCAAGTACTAATCATAGCCTTTCTGTTATTGTTATTCATCTTTGGCTTTTCTTTTTGAAGCTCTGGACAATCTGCCTTCAGGTGGCCAGATCTCCTGCACTGATAGCAAACATTAGTATCATTCTTTTTGGCAGAATTAGATTTATACATTGAATGTCCCTTGCCAGTCGGATTTTTCCTTCTAATTTGTCTTCCTTCTTTTCTCAGAAATCTTTTAAACTGACGGGTCAGCATAGCAAACTGATCATTTTCAATTTCTGTTCCAGAAGAGCTACTTCCACTGGATGACCCCTTGCTACTAGATGATGCCTTCAATGCAATGGGTTTCTTCTTTTTCTCTAACTCATCTGATCGAGGTAGATTCATCTCATAGGCCATGAGAGAACCTATCAACTCATCCACTGTTGTAGAAGCTAAATTCCTAGACTCCTCAATCACGGTGGCCTTGGTATGCCATATAGGAGTCAGAGAATGCAGCATTTTCCTCACCAACTCATAATCACTATAATTCTTACCCAAGCTTCTAAGACTGTTGGTGATGACCATAAGGTGAGCATACATTTCAGTAATATTCTCTTTTGACTTCATCTTGAAAGCCTCATACTCCGAGACCAGCATGTTTGCCTTGGTCTCCCTTACTTGTGAAGTTCCCTCATAAATCACCTCTAGTTTATCCCACATCTCTTTCGGTGTAGTGCAGGATGAGATCCTAGAAAATTCTGTGGAATGTAGAGCACACTGGATGGCATTGATAGCACTCCAATTCAGTGTAGACTTTCGGATCTCCTCTCGTGTCCATAATTCCTCGTTCTCAGACAAATTGAAAGGACCCTTGCTGACAACCTTCCAGATTTCATAGTCCTTAGCTCTCAGAAATATCTGCATACAATTCTTCCAATAGGAATAGTTAGAACCGTCAAAGTAGGAAGGCTTACTTGTTGAATGACCTTTGGCTGTTAATCCTCTAGCATCCATAATGACTACCTCTTCAGGATGTTAGTCCCTGCAGAAGAGTTCGGCTTTGATACCAAGTGTTAAGTAGATCTACAGGGGGGTGAATAGATCTTTCCCCATAAAATTGACAAAGTGAAGCTATATATGCGAAATTTAAAATTACTTACTATCAACAACCAAAGCATTCACAGAACATTCAACTCATAGATCAATATCAGTTTGCAAAAATATTCGCAGATATAGTGACTGACTTAATTGCCAATTGATCTATTGCACATTAATGAGCTTGGAAGAGGTACTTGGCGGAGGTTTGACTCTAGGGGACTCCTCACACAAGTGATTCACCTTCCAGGTAAGCTTGACCCAACCTTTGTGTGGAATCTTTTTATATACCTTCTTCTAGCTCATAAACGAACAAGAAATTAGGTAGTTAATTCAGATAGACCAGCAGTATAAATGCAGCAAACACACTTAATATGGCAACCACGGACACAAGGAATTTTTTAGGTGGTTCGATCTCCTTCAGAGATCTACGTCCACCCCTTACTCAATTGAGTAAGGCTTCACTGCTGAGCTTTACAGCTTGCTACGGCTGATCCACAGCTTTGGGGAACAAGTTCCCTACAGACGCTGAGCCTTACAGCTTAAGCTATCTAGAGGAATCTTCCTCTGCCGCTAGGCAATGCAGCTTGGCCGACTGCTGACTTACAGCTTTAACAACCCACTGACACATAGCTTGAGTAAACAAAGGTTTGTAAAAGCAAATGAAAGAAACTAAGAAAACAAGAGAATGTAGCTCTGAATTGAGCGAATGTAGCTCTTAAATTGAGCATACTGGTTCTGGTTTTGAACCAGGAACCAAGAACATAAAACACACTCACTCACTGAACTCTAACACACTGCTCTTCCTCAATTCTATCCTTTCTCCTTCAAACTGATCAGCCTCACTCAGGAATCTTCTCTATTCTCAATTTCAGTTTTCTGGATGCTCACCCTCTTCTCTGCTTCGTTTTCTATGGTTACCCTTCTGCTTCTCTCTCTTGTGAAACTGGGCGATGGCCCTCCTTGTATAACCTTCAGGAGATGGGCGTGTGGTAGCCACAATTTCCGCCCAAATTTGATGTCAGATGTGATCCAGATTTATCCACGTGTTATCATCACTGGGCATTTACTTTCCACGTGGCAGGATCGTTTGTTATAAGCCTTTTTTCTCGGATCAGGTCCCATTCGCTTGGTACTTTAAATGACACCTGTAGTTTGCTCAGTAGATGCTCAACCATTGGCTGACCTTATATGCAGTTCTATGAGGCATGCACCGACTTGATATGGCTCAAAGCAAAAGATGCACCGACCTTCATGCAAGTCCCTGCATACTAACACCGACTTTAGTCAAGCGCAAAAATAACCTTGCACCGACTCTAATCAAGGCTGACATAAAGTGTGCACCGACACTAACAATGCTAACATAAAAAGTGCATCGACGCTAGCATGGCTTACACAGACGCTGCATAGACTCTAATAAGCTTAACACTAAATGTGCACCGACCATGTGTATGATAAAAGTGAATGTGCACTGACTTATATATTCATTGTAGAAAACATGCATAGACTTCATTGTGCATATGTGAAGTGTGCACAGACCTCAACTGCTATTGCTAGCAAATGTGCACTGACTTCGCATGGCAGACAGTCTACATGCACAGACCTTATAACATGCATAGGACAAATGTGCACCGACCTTGAGACTTATGTGCATAGACTTTGCGTGAGGGAGGAAAACATGCACCGACATTAGAAAGCTAGCATACATGTAGAAAGCTTAACTAACACTGACTAAGTTAATTTCATCAAAGTAACCAATGCTACAGGAGTCAATGCAAAGTCAACAGTAAATGCAGTAAAGTCAATCCAGTCAATTAAGCTATTGCCAATCATTCAAAACACACTGACTCCTTAACTGAAATCATCATCAAACCAGGAGTCACAACAGATTACATAGCTTACAGACGATTCAGAAATGATTCAAAATGAAACAAAGAAAATAGTAAAAACAAAACATATGTAGCTCTTTTTCTAGAGCAATTTGATTCTGGATCTGATCCAAAAGTCGAGACCAACTCAGACTCTTCGCAGACTCTCTATTCTCTTAGAATTTTTCTTCCTCTTCCGATACTCTACTTTCTATCTCTCTTCTCTGTACTTCCAATTTTTTTCAATTCTCAGGCTCGCAGTGGCTCTAACACTCTTCCCTAGCTTCTCCTTCTCTCTCCGATCTCTCTCCGATCTCTCACTTTTTCTTTTTCTCTTAGCTCCTCTCTTGATTTTCTTCTCAGATATAGATGCAGATCGTCTTCTATCGTCTAGCCGCTCGAGCTCTGGCCTCTTTTTATCCTCGCGAACATGAGTTCTTGTGGTCCCCACACGATTTGTTTTAGGCGCGTGGAACAAACACTCCCGCCCAAGGCTTTTGGAAAAAGCTTGACCACGTGCCAGATATAGAGGTGAAGATCCTTTAAGTTACAGGCACATGGAACAGTTATTTTGTTAAGAATCTCCAAAGTATTGGGAGATCACCTTGGATCACGTGCCCTCAACAGTTGCACTTTTGAACCCATGTGACAATCAGAAATACTGCCTCCAGTTGATTAACGAAGTTGCTTCGCAACAAGAAAGCTTTATCCATTAACTTATAACTAAACTTGAACTTGGCCTGTCTTCTCATACCTTTATGCATCTAAGGTGTTCGAGCATGAATCTTAATTATTCATTGATGATTTTCCCCTAAAACAAAGGTAGAAATTTATTAACAATGTCAGCATCATATGACTCATGAAACAAGTAGTAAGTATCAAGAAATTGCGCCTTCCCTCTCTCGGCAGTTTTGACCGTCACCGCTTCGTCGTCTCCTCCATCCTTCATCGTGCTCGCTCCTCCCCGTGCCAGTTGCAATGGTGTTCAAGCGGTACGTGGAGATCGGGAGGGTGGCCCTCGTCAACTACGGCAAGGAGTATGGCAGGCTCATCGTTATCGTCGACGTCGTCGACCAGAACTGAGTTCTTGTGGATTATCCAGACATAGTGCGAGGACAAATGAACCTCAAAAGGCTCCATCTAACTGATTTTAAGATTGACATTCCTAGAGTCCCCAAAAAGAAGACTTTGATTACTGCACTGGAAGAAGCTGACATAAAGAACAAGTGGGAGAGCAGTTCCTTGGGTAGGAAGCTGATTGTGCAGAAGCGTAGAGCTACTCTTACAGACTTTGAAAGGTTCAAGGTCATGCTAGCAAAGATCAAGAGGGGTGCTGCTATCAGGCAAGAACTTGCCAAGTTGCAAAAATAGAGCGCAGATTAGGATCGTTACGAGATTTAAGACAGCTTGATGTTGGTACGAGGGTGGAGTTGTGAAGTTGAAGTACCTGAATGGTAGTTCAATGGCAAATATTTCAACTTATTCTTTTTGATATGTCGTTTACAGATAGTTTTTAGTGTTGAGATTTGCTTAATAAAATGCTTTTGCACCGTGTTTAAGCATGTGTTTACGAGAAGTTATACATGCAGTTTTCGATTAATGTGGCTATGCTGCAACTGATAGAATTAGTGGATGGGCTGGTGTACACAAAAAAAGTATCAAGAAATTGCAGGCTTAGAGTTTTCATAAGAACAAGCAAATCATATGAGTGGGTGGTTGAAGATATGCGCATGCATCGATGCATAATTAAAAATGCATCTACCTGCCTTACTAACATGAAGAAAAGAATGCAATAGTATGTCAAAAGAGCATCGACCTGTGTATTACACAGGTAGACCTTATATAGTCAGAAGGACGGTATCTACATTGCTGTACATACATAGTGCATCGACCTGATTTCAAAGCAGATGCACAAAGTGCTTCAACCTTATTGTTGACACTCGTTTTCAGCCTGCAAGTTGAGTTATTTCTCTTATTCACCTCCGTGATGCCCTGCATTAACCCTTGTTTTGGAGCCTTCTTTGAGCCTATCTCGAGCCCATTTCTTGGCCATTTTTTTAAGCTCATTTAGCCTTGGAAGCTTTTATCCTTAGTTCCCCATCTTTCGGGCCCATTTTCGGCCAATTCGGAGCTTAGACAGTCGACCGGACAACAAGCCTGGCATCTACTCACCTAGTGGCCTAGGGGAGACCGCTAGGGGACCCTAGCGGTCGTTTGCTAGATCGCTAGCCCCAGAACTGTGCCCATTTTGCCCCGTTCAGCCTCTGTCGCCTTGCGGTCACCTCCTAGACCGTTTGGCTTTACCTTGCTATCCTCCCATGACCGTTTTTATCCCATTGCGGCCCTGCGATGGACCGTTTGCTCAAAAGAGAGTCCAGAACTTCCTGAACTCTGATTTCTTCACCCGAGGACTCTTTGGAGACCTTGTTTGATCCATTTTCTATGAGATAATCCTCTTTGATCAATTCTAATCCCTCCTAGGGGCTTTATCTCACTATTATCTCCACATTTTATCAATCTAGGACTCCTATTTCGAAGCTTTGTCTCCTAAACTCGGGCTAGGGTTTCTGTACTCCTATTTAAAGAACCCAGTTCGCAGGTTGCGAAGGGGGGCTCTTCTTCAGTTCGGGGCGAAGGCATTCTTCGACACCGACTCAGTTCTTCAACCCTGGCTTGAAGAGGGAAGTATAATCTATGTTTTCCACGCTCAAGGGCTGTCTCTCTCTCTCTACTATTAGTTATTTCTCTCTCAATTCTCAAAATCATCACAGATTCTTATTTTTTGCACTTTTTGCACTTTTCTTCATATTGCATAGCATATTCCCGCAGTTGTGCTGAATGATTTCTCTCTCTATTTGTTTCTATATCATCACAACACACACATCTATCTTTTGCACCCTTCCACAGGGGTTAAAAACCTCCCCCCGGTGCATTCTCCCTATATTTCAAACCCTATTTTATCACTTCGGGATTTGATGCTACACTTACATATTCTAATGGGTTTTGCTCTTGTGTTTGCTTTGTTTTGCAGGAGAAGCATGAATAGAACATGAGGCCCTCTTCTTCTAGTCGGTTGGAAGGAGAGGTGGTTTGATTCCACAAGTTCCCCGTACGCGTTGTCAAGGGCGATCAAGTCTTCATCCTTTTCCAAGGTACATAGCATCATTCCTCTCATCTCTTAATCTCTTTGGCGTTGTTAAACCTTGGTGGCGATCACAGTCAGTTCTTCTATCTCTTATCACCCCTTTGTTCATACTTTCATGCTTATATGTCATTTGCTAGTTTGGGGGCAGGGTAGATAAATCATCTACAACTCTTTTTTTTTGGCGATCACGGTGGGACACCTAGTGCCCATCACGTTATTCATGCTCCTTTATAAGTTAGGTGTGGGTGTGTGCATGTTTAGATACTTTTCCCTCAATTTTCCTGATGTTCTGGGTGTTTTCAGGTCTGTCAGGGGGTTACGGTCCTCTCCGAGGAGGCCAGACGCTCTTAGCGGCCTTCACATGGCCGCCGGGCCTCTCTGTTGGCCTTGCGGTCTAACACTAAACCGCATGGTGTGAAAAAATGGTCATCTAGGAGACCACTTTCTGATTCTGGCAAGTCTGCGCATAGGCTCACGGGGGCGTCTTTTTTGGGCGATTTAGTTGACCTCCCAGGGTCGGATTGCTCCATTTTTTGGCTCATTTTGTAGCCCTTTGTATTGTCTTTCAGTCCATATATCATATGCATCATTTATGTCATGTTTGCATAGTTTAATCATGTCTTAATTTTTGAGTTTTCTGCATAAAGTCTGCAGGCAGGTCTAGGGACAGATTCATAGGTACAACTTTGGTCGATGATTTGATTGGCTTCCGGAGATTCGATTGCTTGCGTCTTGCTTCCATCTTGTTCTCCTTTGTATTATCTTCATTTCCATACTTTATTTGTATTATTTGGGTCACGTTTGCATAGTTAAATATTGTCTCCATTTTTAGATTTTGTGCATAAAATCTACATGCAGGTTCATGGGTAGACTCATAGGTACGTTTTGCATTGATGATTTAATTGCCTCCCGGGTTCCGATTGTGCTTGTTTCTGATCCTACATTACTATCCTTTGTATTAGCTTCATTTTCATATATGATTTACAATCATTTAATCATGTTTGCATGGTTTAATATTTCATTGATTTTATTATTTTAGGCTAGAAATTGCATGCACTCCGGTGCACATAGGGCCATGCATTCTTCATACCATAGTTGCGTTCCCCCTTTGTAAGTGATCCTCTCACCTCCATATTCCTTGGGGTCGACTAGGTGATCTTATCTGGAACCTCCGTAAGTCCCCGTTAGCCGTTGATTCCCACACAGATGTCGGGCCGGTTTTACCTTTCCATCCCTTAGGCTTGCATTTGCACACGTGAGAGGGAGTTGAACCTAGTCAACCTAAAGTTTGGACCTTATTCCTATAGGATACCTATCTTGAGAGAATTATTCTTAATTAAAAACATTAAATGGTCCATTGAAACTCCAAAATAACTTAACGATCATATCAACTTGTTTGACTTTGGTGAAACCCCCTTGCATATTATTGTTGTGTGTTCATATTATTTTGCATTCTTTGCAAAAATCCCCACATTTTATGTGTTGCATTTCCCTCATCATCTAGTTTGTCTCATCTGTTTGCATAGTCCTCCTCTTGTGTTTTCTTAGTCTGTCCACCCGTTTGTCTCAGAGTCCAGTAGTGGTCCTTACTGGGCCGTTTTTGTCCATTAGCGGTCTCCCCAGGACCGCCTCTTCCCCTGTGGGCCTCGTCCTCTTCCTTGGCCCCCTCCTCATCAAGCCCTTGCTTCCTGAGCTATATTCCCCTTGATATCCTTGTAGAAAGTCTCCATTTGCCCTCATGGAGCATCGTCATCCCATGTATCCTTCTCCTTCCCAGTCTTATTCCAATTCCCGCGTGGAATCTTCTTCCCACGCGGGCCCATCTTCCCGTAGTCCCTCTGACCCATCTGAGGAACAAGCTAATCTCGTGGCCCACCTATCAAGCCTTGTTCACCAAATGGACCCAACCCAGACCCAAAAGTTGATTGCAAATCATCTTAATGGGCCTTCTTCTCTTAATTGCCTCATTCTCCTAATAGGCCTCTCTCTCTTAATGGGCATTCCTCGCTTAATAGGTCTCATTCTCTCAATGGGCCTTCTCCTTCATATGCTGCTGGCCCGATTTCTAATGGCCAATTTTCTCTTAGTGGGCCTCGCTCCTCTTCTCCTCATGATGTTGGCCCAGTTGGTCCTTAGGCTCATGCTCATGTTCCTTCCAGGCCCACATATCCTTCCACTCCTAGAATGGGATCTTCTTCTTCTTAGCCCAGATCCTCTCATCCGGCCCATTATTATAATCCTGATCCAAATTCACATTCTCTTGCTCAGGCTGGCCCCCATTTTTCTCGATCTCTCCCTACCCAGGAGATGATTACTCAAGCCCAATACCAACTTGTTGAACTCCAACGTCGGATTCATCCCAAATCCTCCTTGAGTGTCACTTTTACATTTCAAGATCGTTGGCTTCCGTCTCCATCACAATTTCCTGCATATCACCGTTATGGTGGAGGCGGTGACCCGTACGTGCACTTAAAGGAGTTTATTTATGAGTCAGCCTAGTTTCGACATGACCAATGCTTGATGGCTTACTTGTTCGGTCTGTCATTAGAAGGCCCAGCTCGAGATTAGTTCTTTTCACTACCGCAAGAGCACGTTGTGAATTTCCAAGCTGTCCATGACAAGTTTATTCAGCAGTATCAGGACCAGGTTGGGACCAGGTTCTCTGTTGTGGATCTGTCCCACGAGAAGATGAAGCCCGAAGAGGATTTCTGCACCTTTGCTGATCGCTAGCATCGCCGAGCCGCGCAGGTTCCGGGGCACATTCCAGAGGGAGATCAAATTAAGATGTTGATTTCTAATGCAACACCGGAATATCGGTTTATCTTAGCCCTCAACGACATCACCTCCTGGCAACAGCTTTACAGCCGAGCTCGCTTCATCCACCAACAACTCCAAGGTTCCCTTGACCCTAAGTCTCATCCACATCCTACGCCAACTTAAACCTCACCGTCCACATCTACCCCCTTTGTACCCTCCACAAGTCAGCCTTCCACCACATATCCACCCTCCACGAGTCCACCTTCCGCTCCTACATACCCGTACACTCCCACATATCAACATTCTACTCGTACATCCCCATATACATCCACATGTTGTGCCCCTGTGGTTTTGATGATTGGTTTTGATGTGAGTTAAACACTGTGAGTCACCTTGCTGTTATTCAGTCATCTTATCAGATCATAATGCAGTCTTTCATATGTTTAGTCATTCTGCTGTTCAGTCAGTTTATCAGATCATAAAGAATTGCATTTGATGTTCAGTCAAACTATCTGCTGCATAAAGCATTCATATACATATATATCTGTTGCATTTCTCTGCTTGTGGAAGTCTGTACACTGCACAGCATGCAAGCCACCAAGTCTGTACATCGCAGGCATAGCAAGCCACTAAGTGTGTACATTGCATAGCATGCAGGCGGTCTAAGTCTGTACATTGGCCTAGTGTCGCAACACTAAGTCTGTACATCGCATGCAGGCAGGCATTCGAAGTCTACACATTGCTGTGTGATCGCAAGTCTATACAATGTCTGCTTTACCTACGTTAAATTCTAGATAATATTGACTTTACCTATGATAAAGTCTATACATTGTTCAGCATCTTATGCATCGTATCACTCGAAGTCTGTACAGTCTGGCAGCGTCACATGCATCGTCTTAGCAAGTCTGTACAGAGTCTGGCAGTGTCTGGCAGCGTCTTATGCATCATCTCAACCAAGTCTGTGCAGCCCGTTGTCGCAAGACTAAGTCTGTAAACTCCCTGTGCTTCTTTGTGTTTCAAGTCTGTATAGAGTTTGCCTTGCCTTGCCGTGCATACATATCCAAGTCTATACAGCCAGTGTCTGCATTGCCTTGCATTTCATCAAGTCTACACATCGTAGCATGCACGCATAGTAAAGTCTATACATTGCTGCATTGCAAGAGATCAAGTCTGCACACTGCATTGGTTGTTCATGCATTGCACATCATCAAGTCTGTACACTGGCAGCAGCAATGCTCCCACAACACTAAGTCCATACATTGTACAAGTCTGAACATGGGTATCTTTACCTACGTTCAAGTCTGTACATCCATATGTGCATTGTGCATTGATCAAGCCAAAGTCTGTACATCGATATGTTGCTTTGTGCCGAAGGAAGTCTACACATTCCACTGTGTTTGGAATTTGACGCCCACCAAAAGTGGCATCACTTTTGAAACAAATGCCTAGGAAGAAGGCGTCATTTACATTGTGCATACTTTGATGTCGTAGCAAGTCTATACACTCGCTATTGTGCATTTTCATAGTCTATACATTGTTGAGCTTCACACACATATCTTCTAAGTCTATACATCCATCTATTGAAGATTGATCATGTCTATACATTGTGTGCATCTAGCTGCTAAGTCTGTACATCCCTTGACTGCATGCCTGAGCATCCCTTGTCGTTGTGCATACTTAGTTAGAAGCTAAGTCTATACATTGCTCATGCATCTTTACTTAAAGTCTATACATCCGTTTGCTCCTTTATCATGCATGCATTATAGCAAGTCTGAACATTGTTTTCTCATGCACGAAATCAAAGCCTGTACATGCCTCTGCATTGCAAATGTGAAGTCTATACATGCTATAGCTTCGCATTCACAAAGTGTGTACATGGCTCTGCATTGCATATGTGAAGTCTATACATGCTATAGCTTCGCATTCACAAAGTGTGTACACGCCACTGCATTGCATACATGAAGTCTGAACATTGCTTCAGCGTTGCCTTCAGCCAAGTCCATACATCGACTGGCAGCCTTCAGCAAAGTTTGAACATTGCATCATTGTGCATGCATTACTTTCATCAAGTCTGTACACTGCATCACTTGTTCATGCATTGCCTTCACGCAGAGTCTACGCATCCCCCACAGCAGCACTTCAGAGTCTTTGCGTTCCCCCCACAGCCTGCACAGCATGTCCATACAGCGTCTAGCATCTTGCAAGCAAAGTCTATACAACGTCCCACACCAGCACTGCAATGTCTACACATTGTGGCAGCCTGCATGCAATGTCTCTACATTGCATTTGGCAGCTTGCACAGCAATGTCTATACAGCATCCAGCAGCTGTACGCAAAGTCTGAACATTGCGTCTGGTAGCCTGCACTCCAAGTCTGTACAGCCTGTGCTTTGTTGATCGACTAAACTCTTCTTTAATCCTCCAGGTGTCTGGGCACGTGATCCGAGGTTGGCACCTGGCACGTGATCCAAGAAACTGAGATGCCGCCACGTGGACTGAAGCTTGGGCGGGAATCGTGCAGAGCATCAGCCCTATTTGCTGCTGCTATAAAAGGAAGCCTTCTTCCTTGAAGAAGAAGAAGCAGAAGGAATAGTGATCGAGTGTTGATTTCAGCACGATCCAGCAAGAGGCAAAAGAGAGCAGCAGAGTGGCAGAGTGAGAGAAGCATCAGAAGAAAAAGACAGAGTGTGAGAGCAGCAAAAGAAAAAGAAAGAGAGATAGAGCTCGTGAGGATTGAAAGAAAAGAGAAAGATAGTGAGAGAGAAAAGGAGAGCAGAGAAGAGAAAGAGAGAGCGTGAGTTGAGAAGAAGAAGAAGAGAAGTAGCAGAAGAAGTTCCTATTGGACCGTGGATCAGATCCAGGCCAGTCAGCTCCGTTGAGAGCCACATTGTGCATTTGAGTTTCCCGCTTTCTGTTTGCTGTGTTATTTTCATTTCTTATTTTTCCTTTTGTTTCTCTTATTACCTTTGTTCTTCCGATTCTCTGGATAGAGGTCGGGTTCCTCCTATGGACTCAAGAGAAGGGAGACCTTGTGTCTTCGGTTTGCAAGTGGCTGGGTGTCACTTGTGGGTTCCCCTCCGGTTTGGAGGAAGGGAGATTTGTCTCCGGTTCTGGTCTTGTGGGTTACAAGACCAGGTGTTCCCTCCTAGTTTAGAGGAAGGGAGACTTCGGTCTCTGGTTTGCTAGTGACTGGGTGTCACTAGTGGTTCCCTTCGGTTTGGAGGAAGAGAGGAGGTTGTTCCCCTGGTCAAGCTGTTTGGCAGAACCTATTGCAGACTGAGTCTGCGTTCTAACTTGTGCTTGTGGAAGCCTCACTCCGGTTGGGAGTGAGGGCTGGACGTAGGCCTGGAGGACCGAACCACCTAAAAAATTATCTGTGCAGTGGTTTGATTGCCTTGCTTTGCTTCCGTTAGATGATTGCTTAGGCGCGCTGCAAGTGTTTGTTCATGAGTTCAATTGAATTAGTTTTATTGTGGGACTATGTCTAGCATCTGAGTTTTAATTTGGGCATTATTGGTAGAGGGATACATTCACCCCCCTCTGTATCCGGGCCTAGCACCCTATCAATTGGTATCAGAGCGGTGTCTACATAGAAGGTCCAGCGACCTGTAGATCCGATCCTGCAGTCTTCGGTGCTAATTTGCTTTTGGTGCATCAATATTCCTGTTGCATTAAATCTCATATGTTTCCATGGGTGATCCACCAGTTTTTAACGGGTCAAATTTTAATGTGTGGTCTGCCAGTCTGCACAATTATGTTATATGAGTTAATCCTGATCTATGGAAATTAATTTCACACAGTCCTCATAAATTACCAAAGAAAAAGTCCAAATGGACTGACAGTCACAGATCAATGCATGAAGAGAATCAGATAGCTATGAATCTAATGAAGGCAGCTACTGATAAGGCTTTACATTCCTACTTTCATGATTGCAGTTCTGCTAAAGACATTCGGGATATGCTGAAGCGAGCTCAGAAGAGAAATGAGGACAGCTGCATGATGGCTAACAGAAGCAATCAAAGTGGCAACCAAAATGAAGAAGAGGATGATGATGAGGTAAATCCCTTTGAGAACTATACGTTAGATGATTGGGAGAATTCATATGCTAAATTATTAGAGTCACATGAGAGGTTAAGAAGTTAGTATAAAAAATTGAAAAAGGGTAGTGGGTTAGAAAGTTCAAGTTCTTCTTGTAGAAAATGTCTAGAGTTGACACAATCTCATGATGCGTGTTTTTCTGATATTCAAATCCTTAAAGATCAAATTGGGTTGTTGAAAATTGAAAAACAAGAACTTGCAAATGAGATTACTGATCATGAAAAGAAATTCAGAAGACTTGAAGACGAGAAGAGTCTAATAGCTGAAAAATATGATGTAATAACTTCTCTGAACATAAAGCTTCAGAAAGACATTGAAAATATGCAAAGAGAATCTGAAATTTTAGATAATCCAAAAATATCAAATGATGATCAGACTCTTCTTGATGAGTTAATTCAAAATGATGCTCTGTCTAAGGAGAATGAAAAGTTAAAACTGTTGAACACTGCTATGTCTGAAAGACTTGTAGCATTAGAAAGAGGAAAGTCTGTTCACATAGAAGAGTCTGATAAACTGAGCAATCTGGAACATGAAATTGAGAAATATAAAACTGCTAACAAGGTGCTAACTGAATGTGTGAATTGCAGTGAGCAAGAGATTGCCAGTTATGAGTTACAAATTACCTCTCTTGAATATGAAATCCAAGACTTGAGGAACTCTTTGTCTAAATTTGTTGATGGACAAGAAAATCTGGACAGGTTGTTAGGAGTTAAGGTCAATACTCAAAAGGAAGGGTTAGACTACAACAATGTCAATAAAAAGGCTTTCAAAAATAAGCTAATGACATATTTTATCAAAGCATCAGATGTAACCACCACCTCAGAAAATAAACAACCAAATGTTCCGAAGAATCAGAAACAAACTGGAAAAATGGAAAATGTCAGTCATGTGAAGAAAGGATTGAATCACATTGAAAATGTGCATGCTGTAAAACACACTGATACACCTAGACATGCACATAAAAGGGAAATCATGAAATGTCATTACTGTCACAAGATTGGCCACTTGATGCATGAATGTAACTTAATGAAATCAGATGATCTGAAAGCTAGAGAAATGCATGGTAGGGATTCACAGGTCAAGTTCCCTGTCCCTCAGAAAAAGAGTGTCACATGTTCTAATTGTGATAAAGTAGGACACACTACTGCTCATTGCTGGTTTGCAAGTGGTAAGAAAAAATCATGTTCATATCATACAACATACTTTGCAAATCAACATGTTTTTAATAAGAACAAATATGTTTCAAAGAACCAGCACATCATCTGTTTTAACTGCAACAAAACTGGTCACAAGGCCTCTGAATGCTGGTCAGGTTCTTTCAGAAGAAATTCTCTCAATTGCTCTCACTGTAGAAAGCATGGCCATACAGTCAAGGACTGTTGGCATATTCATGGTAGGAATGAGAATTTCAAACATGCTAAATTCTCTGCAAATAGAAAAGAATTTGGTGGGAATAAATTTGCATTTAGAAGAAAGATTTCTACATGTTTTGAGTGTGGGAGAAATGGCCATACAGTCAAGGACTGTTGGCATATTTAGAAGAATTATGTTAACTCCCATGCTGTCATATTCCCTGTAAAATAATTTAAAAAACTTTCATGCTATAACTGTGGAAAGTCAGGTCACAGGGCTGCAACCTTTTGGCTGGCAGGATACCGAAGCAAGACTAGTTTTGATAAACAAAAATTTAATTCTGTTAACAAAAATTTTCATACATATGTACATAGAAATCATGCTAATAAGAATGTGCATAAATCAAATCTGAAACCTGTTGCATCTTGCTATTATTGTGGTACATTTGGTCATTCAATGAATAATTGCTACTTGATGAAATCTGATGACCATGCTGCGAGAAAATTATTTAGAACACCTGCCAAAGGTGTCACTGTTAATCCAGGACCCAAGTCTTCTTGGGTACCTGCTGCATCAAAATGATGTGTTTGTTGCAGGTGTGCCTTGGAATGGAATAAAAGAGGTAATAATCCAAGGCACTCAAGAATGAAAACCCCTTCCTGAACTTTTCAGGTAAATTTCTTGCACTTCATGTTTTTAGTTTTATTGCATAGCACATTAAATCTATTTTTGCATATTCATTCATCATCTGCCATTTGCATTATTTTCTGATCATGCACTTGCTGAGTGTTCTGTGCAAATATGAGATTAAAAGGGTTGTCTGCATCTGATGCATACATATGCCAATTGCAGTTGTTTGATAATTGTTGATATGCATAATCTCTGAAAACAAATTGCATTCTGAAAAATCTGAAAAGCTGAAATTTGATCCATGCATGCGGCCCATGTTGAATTATCATGCATGACCACTATGGTATATCAAAGAGTAAGCTACCAAAAGGTAGGGAAATCTGTCTGGAGGTTCTTACTATGTATGAGGTGGTCTTTTAGACCAAGTGCTCCGCCTAGTACCATGGGTCATTTTGCTTAGTAGGGCAGTCTGAATGAGCATGAGTCACATTGTCATATGTTCAGTCTTCATGGCAAACATTACATGTCCTTGCATACATATAGTGCATTACATTTCCTTACATTGAAAAATGCCAAAAAGAGTGATTGAATGCATATTGTCAGGGGGAGTCAATGCATAGCATGCAGGTGGTCAAGTGCATACACTTCTGTCAGAATTCATTGCATGTCAACCTTGAAGATTCTGAATCATGCCTGACCTCCTTTATTTTGCTTGGTGTACATATCCTTTTTATTGATTTTAATTGACAAACCTTGATCATATTTGAAAACACTGGGCTTCAAAATCTCTTCTATCAGTCTTTCGTGAAGATTTCAATAGGGCTATCTCAATCATAAATCTGAAAACACTTGTCACGCCCCAAGCGCGGAAGATACCCGGAGATGCGCGACGTGTCTATATCAATCATGTCAATCAGAGTGGTCGTGTATTCGACACAAAGACAGAGATGCGTAAAATAGCAAGATAACCCAATCCTTTATTTCATAATGGATAGACTATTACAAATCCAATACTTTGTTTAATAAAAAAAGAAAAAGAATACATATTTGACTCAAGAAACTATGGAAAAGACTAGACGACACTTGTAGAAGCTCTATCACTTTCACTCTTGACCATTCCCATCCGATTGACTTCCATCGTCGTCGGACTTACCTGAAAAGTAGAAAGGGACAAAACGGAATGAGCTAACGCTCAGTAGGAAATTATATCTCAAGTACTAGCAAGGGGTTTAAGTAATTACATTTTCATGAATGCAATAAGGCTATGCATGCTCGCATGAAACGACAAGATAGAGAGAATGTAATATCAAGGAAATAAGATGAACTTATCATGAACTTTCAACAAGATACAAGTTATTCAAGATATTCAAGCAAGTACCATTATCGAGTCATGTCAAGAACTTTGGCTATCATGTATCAAGCAAGTAAATTACCCCTTTTCGGGCCACGCATTTCATGTAAAGTCAAGTACGATTCAAGTACAAGATGTGTGTGGAATGTCCAATCAAGCAAGTCAAGTACTCGGTATAATGCCAGATACCTTATCATTTTAACTCCCATGGGCACAAGTACTTTCGGGTGCTCCTCCTAGGACCAGATCGGGCCCTATATGCGCAGGCATTTATCATGTGTTTTGACATCCACTCTTGTTTATAGCCATCATAGAATTTCAATAATCAAGCTTGTAGACACGTACGACAACTTTGATAGAATAGAGTCCAAAATATGACAAAGGACATAGAATGGCGATAATAACGGTATAATCACGATATCGATAAAACTAGGTAGAATATGGTTCCCTTAACTTAGGTACCATGACAAATCAATATGGACATTCTTTATATAGAATTGAGGTCCACATGAACAGTATATCAAAGTAAGATACCTTCATTCTTATCATAGAATTGGGGTTTACAAGAACGACATGATATGGCATGATATCATCATCCCATTAAGAATTTTCTTATGATATACTCTTTGTACAATCATAAGGGCCGGTATACCATGTTTCTTTAGAGTGACATGGCATCAATAGTGTAATGGGTTTTTAGGGTACAACCAGCTCAGTCGGCCTTGAGGGAATCCAAGGCTACGAGGAGTCTTACGGAGGTCTCTATGACTAACTCGTTAGTCCAAAGGAACGGAATGTCCAATGGAGAGCTTGTATGTCAATGAGAGTTGAGTGTGATCGATAAAATACCGTGCAAAGTGGGACTATACTCACGGAGTGGAGAATAGTGCCGATATATATATATATATGTATAATATATAAACCATCGGTTAGCAAATCAGAGGAAAAATCAGTTTACAGTAAAATAACGACTTAGGTCAAGTCGTTTCTCAAGTAATTAACGCCTAACAGAAGGGCGTTTACACATGGTCCGTTTTTTTGCAGAATTTTCAATAATTCAATAATTTATCTAAAACGCGCCTTCGGAAGGGGCGTTTCTTCAAGAGTTGACGACTACTGTAGTAGGCGTCTTTTTATTTACAATATTTTTCAGAACATATTTATTTTCAGAAATTATCAAAAACGCGCCCTTGGCAGGGACGTTAATCATTAAATTCTTATTTTCACAGAATATATATTCCAGGATTTTAACAGATACGCGCCCTAGTAAGGGGCGTTTCTTTTAATTCACGCCCTGTGATGGGGCGTTACCACATGGAAAACGACCTAGTCTAGGTCGTGAATTCAAGAAATATCAGGAATTTACATGATTAGCAAGATTTGCACGATAATCAAGGATAACAATCATATAGTCATGACAGGAAAATTGGCAGGAACTCAGATGCAGTATATCAGATTTGATGTTTCATGTTTATTGACTTTTAACCGTTAACAATTATTGATTTGATTTCATGTAATTGCATGGATAATCAGTTCTAGGATTTTAACCGTTAACAATTAAGATTTACATGAAATTAACGCCTGTGTATAGGGCGTCAAATATGAAATTGACGACCTTGGCAGGGTCGTGACTTGTAAAGTAGCGCCCTAGTCTGGGGCGTGTATTTCATAGTCACGCCCTTGCTAAGGACGTTTCTTTCAAGAAATTAACAGAAAGTCGTTCAGAAACTATAGTAAACCAAACCATGTATATGCATGATAATTATTGTACTGTATCAATTTAGTTTGGGCTACAGTGACTTGAGAAAATCCTACCTTAAGAGTTGATTTGGAGATGACCGTGAGGGATTTGTAAGAATCAATGATGCTGCAGACGTTGGATGAATCCTACAGAGGATAGATTGAAGATATTAGTTTCCTTGAAATCCATGGACTGTAGGTAGAGGAAGGGGTACTTACACACGGATGAAGAACGCTTGTTCCTCAAACGCCCGAGCCTCTTAACCTGTTAATAAGGGAAGAAGAATACTCAATATTCTTCATGCGACTGTAAACAGAAGAAGAAAAAAAAAATAGAAGAACATATGTTCTTCACGTACCTGCAGCAGTTCGTCCAAATAGTTTTAGGGTTGGCCGAACGAGAGTTTTTATAGGATTTTGGGTGTCCTATTAGGGTTAGTGATTGTGTGAAAGCAATACTTCTATGATAGAGTCATTACCACGTTTGAACTCTTTCTAATGCTTATCACTTACCCTGGATAAGTTCTGGGTTCGAACGGTTCACGAACTGAATTAACGCCTTAGGTAAGGGCGTCGATTCTTTAATTAACGACCTAGTTCATGTCGTTTCTTAAGAAACGTCTTAGATAAGGGCGTTCCTTATTTTTGAAACACGCCCCATATATGGGCATTTCTCTTACTTGCCTATTTGGTCGTGAGAGTTGACGACCGCACGTGTGGGCGTCCTTTCTTTAGTCACGCCTTTGATAGAGGCGTTTCTTTTTGAATTAACGCCCTAATAAGAGGCGTTATTTTAATTTTGTTTTACTTCATCTAATTAATCCTATTCTCATTATCTGTATTACTACTGTAATATATATATGTTTTAATTTATTTCAAATATTCATTTATCAGGGTTGCTACACCCTCCCCCACTTAAAAAGAATTTGGTCCCCAAATTCAATATATATATAATTATACATGTGGAGAGCGTAGAACATATACCTCTTAGAATAACTCGGGAAATCGTTTCTTCATAGATTCTTCGGTCTCCCATGTCGCTTCGCGTTCAGGATTCTTATTCCATTGCACCTTGAGCATGGGAATAACCTTATTCCTTACAGCTCGTATTTCTCGATCTAATATCTTCATAGGCTTCTGTTCATATGTGAGATCTTTCTGGATCACCAGATCTCCATGTTCAATAATATGAGATGGATCGTGCACATACTTCTTCAACATAGATATGTGAAATACATTGTGTACCTCGGACAACTGAGGAGGCAACGCGATGCGATAAGCAACCTCGCCAACTCTTTCGAGTACCTCAAATGGTCCGATGAATCTTGGCGTAAGCTTGCCCTTAACACCAAATCTTCGTATGCCACGTCCAGGGGATATTTTAAGAAATACATGATCTCCAACCTGGAATTCAAGATCTCTTTTCCTGGTATCAGCATAAGCCTTTTGCTTGGTCTGAGCAACTTGTAATCTTTCCCTGATTACTTGTATCTTCTCGGTTGTATCCCTTACCATGTCTGGACCTAATAGTTGTTTTTCTCCAACTTCGCTCCAACATATGGGAGATCGGCAACTCCTTCCGTATAAGGCTTCGAAAGGTGCCATTTGGATACTAGCTTGGTAGCTATTATTATAAGCAAATTCAACTAAAGGTAAGTGGTCATGCCAGCTTCCTCCAAAGTCAATAATGCATGCTCTCAGCATATCTTCAACAACTTGATTAGTTCGCTCGGTCTGACCATCCGTTTGTGGGTGAAAAGCAGTACTAAAGTTGAGCCTTGTCCCCAACGAATGTTGTAATCCCTTCCAAAAATGAGAAGTAAAACGGGGATCTCTATCAGACACGATTGAGACAGGAATTCCATGTATCCTGACTATTTCTTTGATGTAGAGTGCAGCTAACACATCAATTGACCATCGGCTTTTGATTGGCAAGAAATGTGCCGATTTAGTCAATCGGTCAATGATAACCCAGATTCCATCATGTCCTCCTTTAGATTTAGACAAACCCATGATGAAGTCCATACCAATATCCTCCCACTTTCACTTAGGAATATCTAGAGGATGTAGTTTTCCAGCAGGCTTTTGGTGTTCTGCCTTGACCTGTTGGCATGTGAGACAGCGAGATACATAGTCCGCTATTTCTCTTTTCATATTAGGCCACCAAAAGTTCCTCTTTACATCTTGATACATTTTGGTTGATCCTGGATGAATAGTGTACCTTGATCTGTGAGCTTCATCTAAGATCTTTTTCTTTAATTCCGGACAGTCGGGTATACAAGTTCTATCTTTGAACGATAATCTTCCATCAGAAGTTAGTTGAAAATCAGATTGTCCTTCTAATCTGCCTTTGATTTCTACTAATATAGGATCATCATCCTGAAGTGTTTGTATCTCAGATAACAAATCTGACTGTATGCTTACATGAGATAGTGTGACAAATTTGGATTCCGTGTCCAAGCTTATATTAAGCTCGGAGAATTGTTCAAGTAACCTCCATTCTTGCATCATACAATTTGCTATCATTGCTCTCGGCTTTCGACTAAGGGCGTCAGCAACATAATTACCCTTTCCGGAATGGTATTGTATATTGAAGTCGAAGTCTTTGAGATATTCTAGCCAGCGTCTTTGTCTCATGTTCAGCTCCTTTTGTGAAAATAGATATTTGAGACTTTTGTGATCGGAGTATACAGTGAACTGTACTCCATAGAGATAGTGTCTCCATATCTTTAGGGCAAATACTACCGCGGCCAGTTCTAAGTCATGGACGGGGTAATTCTCCTCATGCTTCTTTAGTTGACGTGAAGAGTATGCTATGACCTTTCCTTGTTGCATTAGGACACATCCGAGGCCAATGCCAGAAGCATCAGTGTAGACCTCGAATTTCTCTCCTTCTATCGGTAGAGCTAAGACCGGAGCTGTGGTGAGATGATCCTTGAGAGTTTGAAAACTTCTTTCACATTCCTCACTCCATTCGTATCGGATCTCCTTACGAGTTAATCTTGTAAGTGGTATGGCGATCTTAGAGAAATCTTTAATGAATCGTCGATAATAGCCTGCAAGACCTAAGAAACTTCTGATCTCGCTTGCATTAGTGGGTCTTTCCCAGTTTCTCACAGCTTCAACTTTTGACGGATCTACAGATAACCCGTCCTCTGATATGACATGCCCGAGAAAAGCCACTTCTTCAAGCCAGAACTCGCATTTGCTGAGTTTAGCATATAATTGATTTGTCCTCAAGACTTGCAATGCAATCCTCAAATGTTCTTCATGTTCTTCCTTAGTCTTGGAATATATCAATATATCATCAATGAAGACTACTACGAATTGATCCAAGTAAGGCCTGAATATGCTATTCATTAACTGCATAAAGGCAGCATGGGCATTTGTTAGTCCAAAAGGCATAACAACAAATTCGTAATGGCCATACCTGCTTCTGAATGCGGTCTTGTGAATGTCATCATCCTTGATTCTTAACTGATGATATCCCGACCTAAGATCAATCTTGGAAAAATATTTGGATCCTGAAATCTGATCAAATAATTCATCGATTCTCGGCAGTGGATACTTGTTCTTGATAGTAAGATGATTCAATTGTCGATAGTCGATACACAATCTCATGGATCCATCCTTCTTCTTTACAAATAAGACTGGTGCTCCCCACGGGGAAGTATTTGGTCTAATAAACCCTTTTCGGATTAGTTCCATCAACTGCTCCTTCAACTCCTTGAGTTCAGCAGGGGACATTCTATATGGTGCCTTTGAAACGGGACCAGCACCAGGGACTAAGCCAATGGTGAAGGCTACATCTCTTTGAGGGGGTAATCCCGGCAAATCTTCCGGAAATACGTCTGGAAATTCTCGCACTACCTGAATGTCCTCTATCTTGGTTTCTTTAGCTTCTTTAATAGTGACAAAAGCAAGGAAGGATACACATCCTTTCTTGACGAGCTTGCTTGCTCGAAGAGCCGAAATAAGAGGGGATTTGCTTCGACTCTTAGGACTAGTATAAGTCAGTTCCGGAAATTCCTTGAAAATAATCTTGCTATCACGGCAATCAACCGTTGCCTGGTATTTGGATAACCAATATGCTCCTAGTATAACATCATACTCTTTTAGATCTAAGCAGATAAGATCAATAGGAAGATTCTTTCCTCGAACCAACACCTCACAGTTTTGATAATGATGTGTGATATCCGTCTCGTTTCCGAGAGGAGTAGACAATATTAACTTCATCCATTCTGGTTCTAGAGGTAATGGGTCAGCAAACTTCTTGGAAGTAATGGAATGCGATGCACCCGTATCAAATAAGACATGTGCATATTTGGAACAAATTTTTAATGTACCTTCCACCAATCCGCCTTCTTCTTCTGGTTCGGTCTCTTGGATCGCATGAAGACGCGCGTTCCTTGTCACTGGGCGTTTACCCTCACCGTCTTGGTCATTCATTAATGGACAATCGGGAATCCAATGTTCACGACTCCCACAACGGAGACATGCTCCTAATTTCCTCCAGCATTCTTCTGTTTTGTGACCAGCCTTGTCACAATGCTTGCATACTACGTTTGAAGGTATAGTGGTGATAGAGAAAGGCTTGGATTTCTTGAACTTCTGATCTTGAGAGGAAGAACCTCCATTATTGGGCCTCTTCTTAAAGTTGGGTTTAAAAGAACCCGAACTTGTGACTTGCTCCTTTTTGTCTTTCCCACGGATCCTATCAGATAGTTCCGTGGCATCTTCAAGCAACTGAGCTCGGCGCACTATTTCAGTATAAACTTGAATATCCATAGGCGCCAGTTGAGTAATGTAGTGGGGCCTAAGCCCATTAAGAAATCTACGGGCTTTCATCTTTTCCGTGCTAATTAAATGCTTAGCATATCTAGACAGTCGAGAGAACTGTGCTTCATAATCAGCCACCGATAAAGATCTTTGCTTTAATGCGGCAAATTCGGCGGCCTTCTTTTCCTGGACCCTATCAGAGAAATATTTGGCATTAAAATATTCAACGAATTCTCCCCATGTAACTTGAGTTGGGTCAATTGTAGCTTCAATCGACTCCCACCAACATCTAGCATCCTTTTCTAACTGGAAAGTAGCTAATAAGACTTTGTCCTGATCCGTGCATTGCATAACACGGAATATACGTTCAATCTCCCGAACCCAATGCTCGGCATCGTCTGGATCGGTCGATCCCATGAACTTCGGGGGATTCATATTCTTGAATGCTTGATGTAAGCTTCCAGCTCGTGGAGCACCACCTTGTGCTACCTGTTGTAGCACTTGGGTCATCCCTTGAAGGGTACGCTGCATGTTGCGCCATTGAGCACGTTCGGCAGCCATTATCCTACAATTACAATAGCTATGTTAGTATTATATCACTATGATCTTATAAAGGACTCAATGATCATTTAACCCTTGGTTCTACCCACTCTCACTTGGTTAAAGGTTTTGAAACCTATCCTTGGACTTGGGTTTCCTAGGAATTGAATACCTTAGGCTCTGATACCACAAAGACTGTCACGCCCCGAGCGCGGAAGATACCCGGAGATGCGCGACGTGTCTATATCAATCATGTCAATCAGAGTGGTCGTGTATTCGACACAAAGACAGAGATGCGCAAAATAGCAAGATAACCCAATCCTTTATTTCATAATGGATAGACTATTACAAATCCAATACTTTGTTTAATAAAAAAAGGAAAAGAATACATATTTGACTCAAAAAACTATGGAAAAGACTAGACGACACTTGTAGAAGCTCTATCACTTTCACTCTTGACCATTCCCATCCGATTGACTTCCATCGTCGTCGGACTTACCTGAAAAGTAGAAAGGGACAAAACGGAATGAGCTAACGCTCAGTAGGAAATTATATCTCAAGTACTAGCAAGGGGTTTAAGTAATTACATTTTCATGAATGCAATAAGGCTATGCATGCTCGCATGAAACGACAAGATAGAGAGAATGTAATATCAAGGAAATAAGATGAACTTATCATGAACTTTCAACAAGATACAAGTTATTCAAGATATTCAAGCAAGTACCATTATCGAGTCATGTCAAGAACTTTGGCTATCATGTATCAAGCAAGTAAATTACCCCTTTTTCGGGCCACGCATTTCATGTAAAGTCAAGTACGATTCAAGTACAAGATGTGTGTGGAATGTCTAATCAAGCAAGTCAAGTACTCGGTATAATGCCAGATACCTTATCATTTTAACTCCCAGGGGCACAAGTACTTTCGGGTGCTCCTCCCAGGACCAGATCGGGCCCTATATGCGCAGGCATTTATCATGTGTTTTGACATCCACTCTTGTTTATAGCCATCATAGAATTTCAATAATCAAGCTTGTAGACACGTACGACAACTTTGATAGAATAGAGTCCAAAATATGACAAAGGACATAGAATGGCGATAATAACGGTATAATCACGATATCGATAAAACTAGGTAGAATATGGTTCCCTTAACTTAGGTACCATGACAAATCAATATGGACATTCTTTATATAGAATTGAGGTCCACATGAACAGTATATCAAAGTAAGATACCTTCATTCTTATCATAGAATTGGGGTTTACAAGAACGACATGATATGGCATGATATCATCATCCCATTAAGAATTTTCTTATGATATACTCTTTGTACAATCATAAGGGCCGGTATACCATGTTTCTTTAGAGTGACATGGCATCAATAGTGTAATGGGTTTTTAGGGTACAACCAGCTCAGTCGGCCTTGAGGGAATCCAAGGCTACGAGGAGTCTTACGGAGGTCTCTATGACTAACTCGCTAGTCCAAAGGAACGGAATGTCCAATGGAGAGCTTGTATGTCAATGAGAGTTGAGTGTGATCGATAAAATACCGTGCAAAGTGGGACTATACTCACGGAGTGGAGAATAGTGCCGATATATATATATATATGTATAATATATAAACCATCGGTTAGCAAATCAGAGGAAAAATCAGTTTACAGTAAAATAACGACTTAGGTCAAGTCGTTTCTCAAGTAATTAACGCCTAACAGAAGGGCGTTTACACATGGTCCGTTTTTTTGCAGAATTTTCAATAATTCAATAATTTATCTAAAACGCGCCTTCGGAAGGGGCGTTTCTTCAAGAGTTGACGACTACTGTAGCAGGCGTCTTTTTATTTACAATATTTTTCAGAACATATTTATTTTCAGAAATTATCAAAAACGCGCCCTTGGCAGGGACGTTAATCATTAAATTCTTATTTTCACAGAATATATATTCCAGGATTTTAACAGATACGCGCCCTAGTAAGGGGCGTTTCTTTTAATTCACGCCCTGTGATGGGGCGTTACCACATGGAAAACGACCTAGTCTAGGTCGTGAATTCAAGAAATATCAGGAATTTACATGATTAGCAAGATTTGCACGATAATCAAGGATAACAATCATATAGTCATGACAGGAAAATTGGCAGGAACTCAGATGCAGTATATCAGATTTGATGTTTCATGTTTATTGACTTTTAACCGTTAACAATTATTGATTTGATTTCATGTAATTGCATGGATAATCAGTTCTAGGATTTTAACCGTTAACAATTAAGATTTACATGAAATTAACGCCTGTGTATAGGGCGTCAAATATGAAATTGACGACCTTGGCAGGGTCGTGACTTGTAAAGTAGCGCCCTAGTCTGGGGCGTGTATTTCATAGTCACGCCCTTGCTAAGGACGTTTCTTTCAAGAAATTAACAGAAAGTCGTTCAGAAACTATAGTAAACCAAACCATGTATATGCATGATAATTATTGTACTGTATCAATTTAGTTTGGGCTACAGTGACTTGAGAAAATCCTACCTTAAGAGTTGATTTGGAGATGACCGTAAGGGATTTGTAAGAATCAATGATGCTGCAGACGTTGGATGAATCCTACAGAGGATAGATTGAAGATATTAGTTTCCTTGAAATCCATGGACTGTAGGTAGAGGAAGGGGTACTTACACACGGATGAAGAACTCTTGTTCCTCAAACGCCCGAGCCTCTTAACCTGTTAATAAGAGAAAAAGAATACTCAATATTCTTCATGCGACTGTAAACAGAAGAAGAAAAAAAAAATAGAAGAACATATGTTCTTCACGTACCTACAGCAGTTCGTCCAAATAGTTTTAGGGTTGGCCGAACGAGAGTTTTTATAGGATTTTGGGTGTCCTATTAGGGTTAGTGATTGTGTGAAAGCAATACTTCTATGATAGAGTCATTACCACGTTTGAACTCTTTCTAATGCTTATCACTTACCCTGGATAAGTTCTGGGTTCGAACGGTTCACGAACTGAATTAACGCCTTAGGTAAGGGCGTCGATTCTTTAATTAACGACCTAGTTTAGGTCGTTTCTTAAGAAACGTCTTGGATAAGGGTGTTCCTTGTTTTTGAAACACGCCCCATATATGGGCGTTTCTCTTACTTGCCTATTTGGTCGTGAGAGTTGACGACCGCACGTGTGGGCGTCCTTTCTTTAGTCACGCCTTTGATAGAGGCGTTTCTTTTTGAATTAACGCCCTAATAAGAGGCGTTATTTTAATTTTGTTTTACTTCATCTAATTAATCCTATTCTCATTATCTGTATTACTACTGTAATATATATATGTTTTAATTTATTTCAAATATTCATTTATCAGGGTTGCTACAACACTTGAAATAGGAATCTTCTATTATACGATTTTATGAATGTCTGAAATGACTCAGGTGGTTTAAGTTTAATGTATTCATTGAGTTTGACTTTAAAATCTCTTAAAAAATATTTGAATCAAGTTTAATAAACTTTAACCAACTGTTTCATGCTGTGTCTTGTAAAAACTTCTGAAATCTGCACTATTAGATACATGGCTTTATTTTGTTAAGTACATGAAATTAGTATTGATTTGAAGCAAATGAGTTTTTCTAAAATGTCTAAAGGGTAATTTGTCAGAGCAATGACTTTGGTCACTGAGAAACCATGTCCAAAGGATTGTGTCATGAGGTGCCATAGTTAACTCTGCTTAAAAATGATTGTTAAATCTGGCAGAGCAATGGCATGCATACAGAGAAATACGTCTCACTCATCAAAGAAATGAAATGAGGTATGTCATGAGGTGTAAATGTTAACTCTGTTGATAAAGCATGACTGTTAGTCACACTAAGTGCTTAGGGATATTGGCGTTTGATCAACGTATATCCTCTAGTTACAAGGTGTGCACTAAACTAGAGTGCTCTGGAAATATGTAGAATGAAAATTTGCTGAACAAATTGCAATATTTGAATATTGATGCAAAAGCTAAATTGCTATAACCCTAGACAAATTCACATGACTTCATAATTGCTTGATCTCAATACTAGTGAATGTAATTCCTAAAGAAGCCAGTAAATTTGATTGTGTAAGAGAAAGGGAGGTTAATCAAGATATAAATATGAGGGCTTGGTTTACTTTTATTAAACTGTGATTTTAGATATAAATACAGAATTTTATTGACAAACTTTGCATACATCATGTTTAAACCATGCTGTTCAATAAAGTTCATTCATAAGCCCTTAGAATGGAAGACTTTGAAAATTTCTGTTATTGATTTATGAGATTGGAATCTCCTTGAAAATATGGCTGAATTTATTGTGTTTGGAGCTTATTTGAAAATTTGTTATTTGAAACTCTTCTGCTCACTGTCCTTGATTCATTGACCTGAACTTATCCTTGAATGCCACTGTTGTCTCCCTCTCATCCATATCATAAGACTCCATTTATTCAGGGGGAGCTTCCTTGTCATATTGAATCATGTTCATATCAATTGTGATCCTGTATTCATATTTTTAGGGGGAGGTATTGCATTTCTTGGTACATCAGCATCTCTGCATTCATATCTCTTCATGGGGAGAAATTGGCTGAGTCCTAAATATGCTTTAACTTCCATCTCAAACTATTTTTTTTGATGAAGTCAAAGGGGGAGAATAGTTTGAGTCATCAGAATGACTCACAGTGTACTGTTGCCATCATCAAAAATGGGGAGATTGTTGTGCCCCTGTGATTTTGATGATTGGTTTTGATGTGAGTTAAACACTGTGAGTCACCTTGCTGTTATTCAGTCATCTTATTAGATCATAATGCAGTCTTTCATATGTTCAGTCATTCTGCTGTTCAGTCAGTTTATCAGATCATAAAGCATTGCATTTGATGTTCAGTCAAACTATCTGCTGCATAAAGCATTCATATACATATATATCTATTGCATTTCTCTGCTTGTGGAAGTCTATACACTGCACAGCATGCAAGCCACCAAGTTTGTACATCGCAGGCATAGCAATCCACTAAGTGTGTACATTACATAGCATGCAGGTGGTCTAAGTCCGTACATTGGCCTAGTGTCGCAACACTAAGTCTATACATCGCATGTAGGCAGGCATTCGAAGTCTACACATTGCTATGTGATCGCAGGTCTATACAATGTCTGCTTTACCTACGTTAAAGTCTGGACAACATAGACTTTACCTACAATAAAGTCTATACATTGTTCAGCGTCTTATGCATCATCTCACTCGAAGTCTGTACAGTCTGGCAGCGTCTCATGCATCGTCTTAGCAAGTCTGTACAGAGTCTGGCAGCGTCTCATGCATCGTCTTAGCAAGTCTGTACAGCCCGTTGTCGCAAGACTAAGTCTGTACACTTCCTGTGCTTCTTTGTGTTTCAAGTCTGTACAGAGTTTGCCTTGCCTCGCCCTGCATACATATCTAAGTCTCTACAGCCAGTGTCTGCATTGCCTTGCATTTCATCAAGTCTACACATCATAGCATGCACGCATAGTAAAGTCTATACATTGCTGCATTGCAAGAGATCAAGTCTGCACACTGCATCGGTTGTTCATGCATTGCACATCATCAAGTCTGTACACTGGCAGCATCAATGCTCGCACAACACTAAGTCCATACATTGCACAAGTCTGAACATTGGTATCTTTACCTACGTTCAAGTCTGTACATCCATATGTGCATTGTGCATTGATCAAGCCAAAGTCTGTACATCGATATGTTGCTTTGTGCCGAAGGAAGTCTACACATTCCACTGTGTCTGGAATTTGACGCCCACCAAAAGTGGCGTCACTTTTGAAACAAACGCCTAGGAAGAAGGCATCATTTACGTTTTGCATACTTTGATGCCGTAGCAAGTCTATACACTCGCTATTGTGCATTTGCATAGTCTATACATTGTTGAGCTTCACACACATATCTTCTAAGTCTATACATCCATCTGTTGAAGATTGATCATGTCTATACATTGTGTGCATCTAGCTGCTACGTCTGTACATCTCTTGACTGCATGCCTGAGCATCCCTTGTTGTTGTGCATACTTAGTTAGAAGCTAAGTTTATACATTGCTCATGCATCCTTACTTAAAGTCTATACATCCGTTTGCTCCTTTATCATGCATGCATTATAGCAAGTCTGAACATTGTTTTCTCATGCACGAAATCAAAGCCTGTACATGCCTCTGCATTGCATATGTGAAGTCTATACATGCGATAGCTTCGCATTCACAAAGTGTGTACATGCCTTTGCATTGCATATGTGAAGTCTATACATGTTATAGCTTCGCATTCACAAAGTGTGTACACGCCACTGCATTGCATACATGAAGTCTGAACATTGCTTCAGCGTTGCCTTCAACCAAGTCCATACATCGACTGGCAGCCTTCAGCAAAGTCTGAACATTGCATCATTGTGCATGCATTGCTTTCATTAAGTTTGTACACTGCATCACTTGTTCATGCATTGCCTTCATGCAGAGTCTACGCATCCCCCAAAGCAGCACATCAGAGTCTATGCTTTCCCCCCATAGCCTGCACAGCATGTCCAAACAGCGTCTAGCATCTTGCAAGCAAAGTCTATACAACGTCCCACACCAGCACTGCAATGTCTACACATCGTGGCAGCCTGCATGCAATGTCTCTACATTGCATTTGGCAGCTTGCACAGTAATGTCTATACAACGTCCAGCAGCTATACGCAAAGTCTGAACATTACGTCTGGTAGCCTGCACGCCAAGTCTGTACAGCCTATGCTTTGTTGATCGACTGAACTCTTATTTAATCCTGCAGGTGTCTGGGCATGTGATCCGAGGTTGGCACCTGGCACGTGACCCAAGAAGCTGAGATGCAGCCACGTGGACTGAAGCTTGGGCGGGAATCGTGTAGAGCATCAGCCCTATTTGTTGCTGCTATAAAAGGAAGCCTTCTTCCTTGAAGAAGAAGAAGAAGAAGCAGAAGGAATAGTGATCGAGTGTTGATTTCAGCACGATCCAGCAAGAGGCAAAAGAGAGCAGCAGAGTGGCATAGTGAGAGAAGCATCAGAAGAAAAAGACAGAGTGTGAGAGCAGCAAAAGAAAAAGAAAGAGAGATAGAGCTCGTGAGGATTGAAAGAAAAGAGAAAGACAGTGAGAGAGAAAAGGAGAGCAGAGAAGAGAAAGAGAGAGCGTGAGTTGAGAAGAAGAAGAAGAGAAGTAGCAGAAGAAGTTCCTACTGGACCGTGGATCAGATCTAGGCCAGTCAGCTCCGTTGAGAGCCACATTATGCATTTGAGTTTCCAGCTTTCTGTTTGCTGTGTTATTTTCATTTCTTGTTTTTCATTTTGTTTCTCTGATTACCTTTGTTCTTCCGATTCTCTAGATAGAGGTCGGGTTCCTCTTGTGGACTCTGGAGAAGGGAGACCTTGTGTTTTCGATTTGCAAGTGGCTGGGTGTCACTTGTGGGTTCCCCTCCAGTTTGGAGGAAGGGAGATTCATCTCCGGTTCTGGTCTTGTGGGTTGCAAGACCAAGTGTTCCCTCCTGGTTTGGAGGAAGAGGGGAGGTTGTTCCCCTGGTCAAGCTGTTTGGCAGCACCTGTTGCAGACTGAGTCTGCGTTCTAGCTTGTGCTAGTGAAAGCCTCACTTCGGTTGGGAGTGAGGGGTGGACGTAGGTCTGGAGGACCGAACCACCTAAAAAATTATCTGTGCAGTGGTTTGATTGCCTTGCTTTGCTTTCGCTAGATGATTGCTTAGGCGCGCTCCAAGTGTTTATTCATGAGTTCAATTGAATTAGTTTTATTTTGGGACTATGTCTAGCATCTGAGTTTTAATTTGGGCATTACTGGTAGAGGGGTACATTCACCACCCTCTGTATCCGGGCCTAGCACCCTATCACCACATACCCACCTTCCATGAGTCCACCATCCACGAGTCAGCCTTTCACCCCCGCGTCTCTGCCTGCGTCTCCAACTCCAGTCAAGGGAACGTCACATCCCGAGCAAGTGGATGTCGTCTACATACCCCGTCCTCCCACTCGTCATGCGCCATTGCCTTCGCCTTCCACAAGCCATGCGCCTTTGCCCACGCAACCTCCATTTCCATCTCCACAACCTTCTCCTTGACATCCACCTTGCCCAAAGTGGGCTCCTCACTCTCTGTTGTCGGAGTCTTTTACGGACATTTTCAGGGCTTTGATGGCCACTCATGCGTTGTAGCTCCCTCCAGTTGTGCCTTGCCGATCCGCGGAAGGAGATTTGCTCTAGTTTTTTGAATATCATCATCAGCAGGGGCATTTGGCCGAGGATTGCCCCGAGTTCCGAGAGTTTGTTTATGATCTGGAAGGTAAGAAAAGGATTGAGTGGCTTGTAATTCGTAAGGTTATTCCACATCTTCGTAGTAAGCAGCAGTACCAGGAAGCGCCGCCCAAGCAGCCGTCTCCGTCGTTGCAAGGCCAGGGCCACCTCTGTGATTATTCATCTAGTGTTGCACTCGCTCCATTATTTGCTCCGTCATCTACTCCATCACCCGTTCCTTCACCTAGGCCATCGCCTACCCTATCGTCTCCACCTATTCCACCACCTTCCTCTTCCCCATCACCATCTCCTATCCCGGCTCCATCCCCTTTACCTACCCAAGCCTCTGCTCAGGCTAGTGCCTCCCCTTCTTCCGCCACTACCACCGGTTCCACTCCTAACGCCACCCGACGTATTGTGTCGAAACGTCGACGATGGGCGCCACGGCCTTCCCCTTTGCCTTCATCATTGCCTCCATCTCCACCACCAATGCCTTCATTACCATCTTCACCCTCTCCTCCATCTTCCTCGCCGCCTGTCACGCCCCGAGCCTTTATGACAGAGGAAAACTCGCTCGAGAAACGTGAATAGCCGGCATGGTAAGCCTCTTGCAAGCAAGAATGATCAGAGCGCAAGACAATCACACACATAAATGCAATTGAACATTATTTTAATCAAACTCCAACTTATTTCATTGATAATCAATATTCAAATACAATAACTTTCAACTTCTTTCAACCTATCAGACTCAAGAAATAGAAAAATTACATAGACTCAATCTAAACAATATAGACTTTCCTAAGTCTTCACTCTCATCTTGACAGCACTTTCATTCGCTCTCGGACCCGCTACTTGTATAACCCGAATCTGAATTCGAATCACATTCATTTCTTGAAAAGAATGGAAATAGGTAATGAGCACACTTGCCGAGTAGGTATCTTCGCATCAACATGAAGGCATCATTAAAGTAATTAACATTTTAGCTCTAAAGAAATAAGGTAAAATCATGCGAATGCGATCAATCATGCGAATATCCAAAGTAACAAAGATGATCGTTTAAGATACAATGAGAGCAAGTATGAACTAGTAAGAGTGTAACAAGAACATGCTATTGGCCTTTCAATGCCACATAATCATCACTCCAGTATCTTTTGCTTATGAGCAAGTACTTCGTGAATTTCTGTGGAATATCAAGTTATGTACAAGAAAGTCATGTCGTGCCGTGGATCTTCACTTATTTATAGAGAAAGTACTCCCAGCGCAATGCGACACCAGTAGCATCATACCCCATTGTTTATAATAGTATGTGTCCAGTAATCAGCCGAGGGGACTAGCATAGAGCCCTTGAACATAATCAGTGCTCGATCGCATCTTCAAGTATAAATCAAGCTACTTCCATGCATGTAACAATAAAGTATGGTCAAGAATGTATGATTCAATAAGTTCATGATAACACTATTCAATGAATGAACACTTCAATTTAATAATGCGAGAGTCAAGAATGACTTAAACAAGGTTATGCTTATGGAAATAAATCGGCAGCATAACGGTACATTTCTTTAACTTTTAGTTCATTATATTAAGCCTCTTTGGATAATATGGCAAGTTCTAGATCATCAATAATCCAAATAGAACTTTGGAACATCAACCCTTGGGTCAAACCTCAGTTTAAGCACTCAAACAATGTGACGGTCAAGGACTGGGCCGTTACATGATGTGACGCTCCAGTATTCAGCCGTTACATTAGTCTGATTCCAGAAATAAGAAAATAGACTTAGTGAAATGTGACGGTCTTATATTGGGCCGTTAGATGCTCCTGACGGTCCAGTATAGATCCGTTACATTGCTAGAACCAGAAACATCGATAGTGTAATATACTAAATGGGCTTTAATGGTACAACCAACTCGGCGTCCTAGTGGGAATCCCAGGCTCGCGGAGAATTACGGAGGCCTTGAAATAAGATTTCCTAGTCCATTGGAAGGAATATCCAATAGAGAGGTCCTCATGTCCAAGAACAATGATCCTATAGTGCAAAGTGTGAACTAATGGATAACATACCGGAATATGTGCCATGTACTTAAAGAAATGACTCTATAGATAGAGAGAGAAATGTGTAGCAACGTGAAACCAAGATAAACTCCGTCAATACATCATTGAAAATCATGATTTCGATACAAAACTATAGAATTTTGGCACATGAAATTAACATAACTTAAAATAACTTAAGACACCTTAATTATGTAATTTCGATTATGAATCGATAACTAAACTTAAAGTCATGATAACAGGTCCAAACATAGCTATCTAAGCTTATTTATAGGTAAACTTTAACTGGTTATCATTCTGCCTCGGTTGACAGAACACAGTGTCTGACGGTCTAGGATAGGCGCGTTACAGTCTTGTGACGGTTTATCGAGGGGCCGTTACAGTAGTGTAACGCTCCTTTATGGTGCGTCAGAGACAACAGAGCAATTCAAATGCAACAGAGGGTGTGACGGCTTATCGTAAGGTCGTTAGATCATTGTGACGGTCTTACCTTGATGCGTCAGATCGACTGCTGGCAGTAAAATAAAGTAAAGGTTTATGAAAACATAACATGCCTGGAAATCAAAATACTACAACTATTTCAGACATGATAAACGAAGTATAGCCCAACTATATGCATGGGTTTTAGTGAATAGATAAGATAATATCTTTTATTTTTCATTTAGGGCTAAGAGATGCATGAATGTATAGAACTATTAAAACACGAAATTTATGATCTATCATGCATGAAATCAATCAAAACCAGAGGGCTTTTATCCCTAACAAGATGTTTTTGCCAATCATGAGATGACCTACCTCTTAAATGAGCTTTAATCTTCCAATTTGGGACTGCAAGACACGCCCTAGTTCTTCCCTTCCTGAGGTTTTTCAGCAACTTCACGTCGCTCTATCTCTCCAATCTCTTGACCTAAGGACGTGAAATTTTGAGGGTAAGAAGCTGAAACTAAGGTGAACAAAAGTTCTAAAGGACTGAACTCTAATTACCTCATTTAGACGTCCTAATCTCTTGATCTTCAGGGGTCTTTTGCTCTGAATTCTGGGCTACTATGACTGAATCAGCGACTTTGGAAGCTTCTATCTCCTTGGTTGGTTGATCTCCTAGCATGAAATTTGGAGAACTATTAGTCTAAAGTATACTAAACAAAATCTTCTAAAGAACTTACCCGAAATTATGACTCCTTACCTTGATTCTTCACGAGCCAAAAGTAAGGGTCGCTCAGTTAAGAACTAGGTCCTATTTATAGGGTTTTGGCTATGGTTTGAAGATTAGATCGATTCTAGAGTCCTTAATTTGCTAGAACCTGATCCCTAAGAGTCCTTAGTAATGTTATAAGCTCTCCCAAGTTGATCTCCTGCAGATAGGATCCCAAAGTTCCAAACTTTTTGCTCGTTCTTCCATTCACAGAACTGACAGGATGTAACACATCAAGACTGGTGCGTTACATGGCTGTGGCGGTCGCACGATAGACCGCTACATCCAACGTGCACAGAGTTGAACATCAATCAAACTCTTTTGTTAATTATCCATATTATTATCCATAAAAATGGTATTTTCTCCTTAAAATACGTAAATAGGCCAAATAACCTTATAGAATATGGGCTAAACTTAATGGGCTTGGTCCTTAAACCTTTTGGATTTTATTTAAATAGGCTATGTTAATTATTTAACATAATTTGGCCTTATAATGACTTATTAATCCAATAATCCTTTTATTAATCTATTTAGCCCTTATAAATTCTAAAACATTCTATAAATAACTCAGAATTTATTACATAACTTCTGGTGCACTACACCCTCCCCTACATAGAAGATTTTTATCATCAAATTCAATACATGGGTTATGGAGAGTGTACTTACAGTTGAATAATTCTGGAAATCTTTTCCGCATGGCTGCTTCGATTTCCCATGTAGCTTCATATGGCCATGTTTTCTACCATTGAATCTTGACCATAGGAATAACTTTATTTCTTAGTTGACGCACTTCCCGTTCCAGAATCTTTATTGGCGTTTACTCGTACGTCATATCCTCCTGAATCTCTAGATTGTCATAAGTGATAATATGGTCAGGATCATATACATACTTCTTCAGCATAGAGACGTGAAATACGTCATGTACTCCTGCTAATTGTGGAGGTAAAGCCAGTTTGTAGGCCACTTCACCGACCCTTTCAAGAATTTCAAACGGGCCAATCAACCTTGGAGTTAGCTTACCCTTAATGCCAAATCTTCGAATACCATGACCTGGAGAAACCTTGAGATACACATGGTCTCCTACTTGAAATTCCAAGTCGCGTCTTCGATTATCAGCATAAGATTTCTGCCTATCTTGTGCCATCTTTATTCTCTCTTGAATAAGCTTGATCTTCTCTGTAGAATCTCTGATAATATCGGGGCCTAGGAATTGTCTTTCCCCTATTTCATTCCAACATATTGGTGATCGACAACTTTTTCCATATAGAGATTCAAAAGGTGCCATTTGTATGCTGGCCTGATAACTGTTGTTATATACAAATTCTACTAGAGGCAAGTGATCATGCCAACTACCTCCAAAATTAATAACACAAGCCTGAGCATGTCTTCTACCACTTGATTCGTTCTTTCTGTCTGACCATCAGTTTGTGGATGAAAGGCTGTGCTGAAGTTCAATCTAGTCCCTAGTGACTGTTGTAGACCCTTCCAAAACTGTGATGTGAATCAAGGATCTCTATCAGATATAATAGTGACTGGGACTCCATGTAATTTAACAATTTCCCTTATGTATAATGCTGCCAGGATATCCACAACCATCGAATTTTGATTGGTATGAAATGTGCAGATTTAGTTAATCGGTCTATTATTACCCATATACCATCGTGTCCACCTCTTGTCTTAGGTAACCCCATAATGAAATCCATCCCTATACTCTCCCACTTCCATTCGGGAATATTCAAGGGATGCAGTTTACCTGCGGGTCTAAAATGCTCTGCCTTTACTTGTTGACAAGTGAGACATCGAGACACGAAATCAGCTATTTCTCTCTTCATATTGGGCCACCAGAAGTTTCTTCTGAGATCCTGATACATTTTTGTACCACCTGGGTGAATGGTGTACCTGGACTTATGTGCTTCTTCTAGAATCAATTTCTTCGTATCCTCATGATCCGGTACACATACTCGGTCTTTAAATAGCAATCTTCCATCCTTAATAGAAAAATCCGGCCTTTGTTCAACATTGGCCTTGATCTCCAATAATATAGGATCATCATTTTGTAGCTTGACCAGATCTTCTATCAATGTAGGTTGAGCTTGAATATTAGCTAGGAAACAATCCTCCTTCCTGTCAATATCTAAGTTCAACTGAGCAAATTGAGGAATAAGATTAGTCATACTAATCATGAGACTTGATAGCATACCCATTGGTTTTCTGCTGAGTGCATCCGCAACAGCATTAGCCTTGCCAGGATGATATTGAATAGCAAAATCAAAGTCTTTGAGATATTCTAACCATCTCCTCTGCCTCATATTTAGCTCTTTTTGAGAAAATAAGTACTTCAAGCTTTTGTGGTCCGAGTAGACCGTAAACTTTTCTCCATAGAGATAATGGCGCCAAATTTTCAAGGCGAAAATGACAGCTGCTAATTCCAAATCATGCACATGATAGTTTTACTCGTGACGCTTCAATTATCTAGAAGAATAATAGATTACTTTTCCATTTTGCATGAGGACACACCCTAAGCCAATGCCAGATGCATCCGTATATACTTCGAATCCACCACCTTCCATCGGTAGTGTTAGAATAGGAGCTGTAGTAAGATGATTCTTTAGAGTTTGAAAACTCTTTTCACATTCCTCTGACCAGACAAAAGGATTTTCTTTTCTCGTGAGTCTAGTTAAAGGAACTGCAATATTTGAGAAATCCTTAATGAATCTTCTATAATAACCAGCTAGACCCAGAAAACTTCGTACTTCCGATACGGTAGTTGGCCGGCTCCAATTCTTGACGGCTTCTACCTTATAAGGATCCACAACGATACCTTCTTTTGAAATAATGTGACCTAGGAATGAAACTTCCTTGAGCCAGAATTCACACTTATTAAGCTTGGCATAAAGTTTATGTTCTCTAAGTGTTTGCAAAGCTATCTTCAGATGTTCTTCATATTCTTCCATTGTCTTGGAATATATCAAGATGTCATCGATGAAGATGACGATGAATTGGTCCAGATATGGCTGGAAAACACTGTTCATAAGTTGCATAAATACTGCTGGGGCATTTGTTAACCCGAACAGCATTACCACGAATTCATAGTGGCCATAACGACTTCGAAAAGCTGATTTATAAATGTCCTCTTCTTTAATTCTAAGCTGATGATAACCTGATCTGAGGTCTATCTTAGAAAAATATTCTTCTCCCGAAAGCTGATCAAAGAGCTCATCAATACGCGGCAACGGATACTTGTTTTTGATTGTAAGTTGATTTAGTCGCCGGTAATCGATGCATAGCCTGAGAGAACCATCCTTCTTCATGACAAATAGAACCGGCGCACCCCAAGGGGATGTGCTAGGTCTGATAAAGCCCTCATCCAGTAGTTCTTGCAACTGCTTCTTTAGTTCTTTAAGTTCTATGGGGGACATCCTGTAAGGGGCTATAGAAACAGGTGCTGCTCCTGGAATGAGTTCAATAGTGAAGTTTACTTCCCTCTCGGGTGGTAAACTAGGTAATTCGGATGGGAACACATCGGGGAACTCATTTATAATAGGAATGTCTGCTAAGATAATCTCCTTGGATTCGGTAACAATGACAGAAGCAAGAAAAGCTTCACATCCTTGCGAGATAAGTTTGCAAGCGTGAAGAGAAGATATGATAGTAGGATGCTTCTGGTACTTGATGCCAAGGAAGGAAAATCTTGGAAGACTGGGCTTTCGAAAGGATATAATCCTATTTTGGCAATTGATATAAGCATCATGATCTACAAGCCAATCTACCCTTAAAATGGCATCATAACCTTTCATGTCAAGGCATACTAAGTTTGCGGGGAGATTATGACCTTCTATTATCACTTCGCTATCAGGATAATAGTCGGTAAGCTTTGTTCCAGAGCCTACGGGTGTGGTAATAGCGAGATCTGAAGGTAAGGGGACTGATGCAATTGATAATGTTTTTGCAAAAGTAGTGGAGATAAAAGAATGAGAGGCACCAGTGTCAAATAGCACAAATGCAGGATGAGAACAAATTTGAAGAGTACCTTCCATAATCCCACCATCCTTGGCCGCTTCCTCTTCTTCTAAGACGGTATTGAGGCGAGCCTGCCTCCTATGTCCTCCACCAGATGATTGGTCTTTCATAAGGGGACAATCTGGCATGCGATGCTCCCTGCTTCCACAACGTAAACAAGCGCCGAGGCACTTCTAGCATTCCTCAGCCGAATGGCCAAATTTTTCGTAAAACGTGCAAGCTGTAGCAACTTGCTCTTTCTCTTCCTTGACTTTCTTTTGCTTATGGGAACTTCCACCATTCCCATTCCTGGATCTTTTCTTACTATCACGGCTTTTGTAGGGCTCCGTGATGCTGAACTTTTCTTTCTTATAACGCCGATCTGAGCGTCGGCTAGATTCTTCTCCTTTCCCTTTTAAATTTTTGACCTACTCTAAGGTCCTTTCACACAAATACGCTCGTTGAACCATTTCCGCATAAGTACGGATGTTTTGGGTCCCGAGCTACAGAATGAAATCGGGCCGTAACCCATCCATGAACCGATTTGCCTTCAATAAATTGGTGCTGATAAGATGCGGTGCGTAAGGTGCAAGCCTTGAGAATTGCAGTTCATATTCGGCAATCGTCATCATTCCTTGCTGAAGAGCGGCGAACTCCATAACCTTTCTCTCTTTTACATGCTCAGAAAAGTACTTGGCACGGAATATGGTAAGAAAACCATCACAGGTATGAGGGGCATCGGCCGGAGGTGCCGGAACCGACTTCCACCATGTGCGGGCATCTTTGTTGAGTTGAAAGGTTGCGAGATGCACCTTCTCTTGATCGGTGCATGGGATAACATCAAAGATATGATTCATTTCATCTATCCAGTTCTCTGCCTCGTCAGGATTAGAAGAACCGAAAAAACGCAGAGGGCTTAAGCTCCGAAAGTTGCGATGTAAATCACCAGCCCTTGCTCCTGCGCCAGCTTGCGCCATGGTTTGTAATGCCTGTGTAAGGCCAGCAACAGTTTGTTGCATACCATTCCAATCTACGCGATGAGCCATGGTAATAATAGGGTACCAGAGAGAAAAATAACAACTTGTTATTTCTCATGAAACTGGAAGGAAAATCAATCTTAAAACTAATTAACTATCTTATCCCGGGTTCTACCCAATTCTCACATGGGTGTGAAAATTTCTTCCTTAGTTCATAGGTAGGGGTCCTTAAACCTTGGACTTATCCTATGACATCACTCTTCTCCCTAAGTCCCGAGACTTAGGCTCTGATAGCAACTTAACTGTCACAGCCCGAGCCTTTATGACAGCGGAAGACTCGCTCGAGAAACGTGAACAGCCGGCATGGTAAGCCTCTTGCAAGTAAGAATGATCAGAGGGCAAGACAATCACACACATAAATGCAATTGCACATTATTTTAATCAAACTCCAACTTATTTCATTGATAATCAATATTCAAATACAATAACTTTCAACTTCTTTCAACCTATCAGACTCAAGAAATAGGAAAATTACATAGACTCAATCTAAACAATATAGACTTTCCTAAGTCTTCACTCTCATCTTGATAGCACTTTCATTCGCTCTTGGACCCGCTACTTGTATAACCCAAATCCAAATTCGAATCACATTCAATTCCTGAAAAGAATGGAAATAGGTAATGAGCACACTTACCAGTAGGTATCTTCGCATCAACATGAAGGCATCATTAAAGTAATTAACATTTTAGCTCTAAAGAAATAAGGTAAAATCATGCGAATGTGATCAATCATGCGAATACCCAAAGTAACAAAGATGATCGTTTAAGATACAATGAGAGCAAGTATGAACTAGTAAGAGTGTAACAAGAACATGCTATTGGCCTTTCAATGCCACATAATCATCACTCCCGTATCTTTTGCTTATGAGCAAGTACTTCGTGAATTTCTGTGGAATATCAAGTTATGTACAAGAAAGTCATGTCGTGCCGTGGATCTTCACTTATTTATAGAGAAAGTACTCCCAGCGCAATGCGACGCCAGTAGCATCATACCCCATGGTTTATAATAGTATGTTTCCGGCAATCAGCCGAGGGGACTAGCATAGAGCCCTTGAACATAATCAGTGCTCGATCGCATCATCAAGTATAAATCAAGTTACTTCCACGCATGTAACAATAAAGTATGGCCAAGAATGTATGATTCAATAAGTTCATGATAACACTATTCAATGAATGAACGCTTCAATTTAATAATGTGAGAGTCAAGAATGACTTAAACAAGGTTATGCTTATGGAAATAAATCGACAGCATAACGGTACATTTCTTTAACTTTTATTTCATTATATTAAGCCTCTTTGGATAATATGGCAAGTTCTAGATCATCAATAATCCATCTACAACTGTGGAACATCAACCCTTGGGTCAAACCTCGGTTTAAGCACTCAAACAATGTGACGGTCAAGGACTGGGCCGTTACATGATGTGACGCTCCAGTATTCAGCCGTTACATTAGTCTGATTCCAAAATAAGAAAATAGACTTAGTGAAATGTGACGGTCTTATATTGGGCCGTTAGATGCTCCTGACGGTCTAGTATAGATCTGTTACATTGCTAGAACCAGAAACATCGATAGTGTAATCTACTAAATGGGCTTTAATGGTACAACCAACTCGGCGTCCTAGTGGGAATCCCAAGCTCGCGGAGAATTACGGAGGTCTTGAAATAAGATTTCCTAGTCCATTGGAAGGAATATCCAATAGAGAGGTCCTCATGTCCAAGAACAATGATCCTATAGTGCAAAGTGTGAACTAATGGACAACATACCGAATATGTGCCATGTACTTAAAGAAATGACTCTATAGATAGAGAGAGAAATGTGTAGCAACGTGAAACAAAGATAAACTCCGTCAATACATCCTTAAAAATCATGATTTTGATACAAAACTATAGAATTTTGGAACATGAAATTAACATAACTTAAAATAACTTAAGACACCTTAATTATGCAATTTCGATTATGAATCGATAACTAAACTTAAAGTCATGATAACAGGTCCAAACTTAGCTATCTAAGCTTATTTATAGGTAAACTTTAACTGGTTATCATTTTGCCTCGGGTTGACAGAACACAGTGTCTGACGGTCTAGGATAGGCGCGTTATAGTCTTGTGACGGTTTATCGAGGGGCCGTTACAGTAGTGTAACTCTCCTGTTATGGTGCGTCAGAGACAACAGAGCAATTCAAATGCAACAGAGGGTGTGACGGCTTATCGTAAGGTCGTTAGATCATTGTGACGGTCTTACCTTGATGCGTCAGATCGACTGCAGGCAGTAAAATAAAGTAAAGGTTTATGAAAACATAACATGCCTGGAAATCAAAATACTACAACTATTCCAGACATGATAAACGAAGTATAGGCCAACTATATGCATGGGTTTTAGTGAATAAACAAGATAATATCTTTTATTTTCCATTTAGGGCTAAGAGATGCATGAATGTATAGAACTATTAAAACATGAAATTTATGATCTATCATGCATGAAATCAGTCAAAACCAGAGGGCTTTTATCCCTAACAAGATGTTTTTGCCAATCATGAGATGACCTACTTCTTAAATGAGCTTTAATCTTCTAATTTGGGACTGCAATACACGCCCTAGTTCTTCCCTTCCTAAGGTTTTTCAGCAACTTCACGTCGCTCTATCTCTCCAATCTCTTGACCTAAGGACGTGAAATTTTGAGGGTAAGAAGCTGAAACTAAGGCGAACAAAAGTTCTAAAGGATTGAACTCTAATTACCTCATTTAGATGTCATAATCTCTTGATCTTTAGGGGTCTTTTGCTCTGAATTCTGGGCTACTATGACTGAATCAGCGACTTTGGAAGCTTCTATCTCCTTGGTTGGTTGATCTCCTAGCACGAAATTTGGAGAACTATTAGTCTAAAGTATACTAAACAAAATATTCTAAAGAACTTACCCGAAATTATGACTCCTTACCTTGATTCTTCACGAGCCAAAAGTAAGGGTCGCTCAGTTAAGAACTAGGTCCTATTTATAGGGTTTTGGCTATGGTTTGAAGATTAGATCGATTCTAGAGTCCTTAATTTGCTAGAATCTGATCCCTAAGAGTCCTTAGTAATGTTATAAGCTCTCCCAAGTTGATCTCCTACAGATAGGATCCCAAAGTTCCAAACTTTTTGCTCGTTCTTCCATTCACGGAACTGACAGGATGTAACGCATCAAGACTGGTGCTTTACATGGCTGTGGCGATCACACGATAGACCGCTACATCCAACGTGCACAGAGTTCAACATCAATCAAACTCTTTTGTTAATTATCCATATTATTATCCATAAAAATTGTATTTTATCCTTAAAATACGTAAATAGGGTAAATAACCTTATAGAATATGGGCCAAACTTAATGGGCTTGGTCCTTAAACCTTTTGGATTTTATTAAAATAGGCTAGGTCAATTATTTAACATAATTGGGCCTCATAATGACTTAATAATCTAATAATTCTTTTATTAATCTATTTAGCCCTTATAATTTCCAAAAAATTCTATAAATAGCTCAGAATTTATTACATAACTTCTGGGGCACTACACCACCCGAGCCTGAGCAAGCCACGCCTTCACCATTGCCTTTGCCACCTACACCCAAGCCTATCATTGCCACAATACCTTTACTGCCACTTGACATCACGATCCCCATCGAGTCCTCCACACCTTCCAAACCTACTACCTCCACTTCTCCATCCACCTCCACCCCACGGAGCGGGTGTGCATTACCTTTGGTGCCCCTTGGGTTTGGTCCTCGGGGAGATGATGAGCTAAGTCAGGATGATTCAGTACCAATTCTACATTTCAAGCTTCAAGATTTTATCCATCGCATGCCGATCCGCATCCTGGTCCCTAGCTATTTTGGGGATGATGTGCCTGTACTCCCTATGACAATTGCTAAGAAGAGTTCTCTTGCACTGAAGCTAGTTTCTTCAAGAGCGAGATCGGTGGCAATCTCATTACTCGTCGGGAAGTTCACCATTGATGCTGTTATTACTTCTCGCTCCGTTGCTGTTCAGTTCACTGGTCAGGAGGGGTTCTCCACCCGGATGGTGCTAACTCATACGGTTGCCAAGAGTTTATGGAATTCTATATTCAAGGGGCAATTGGCCGTATCTTCTGCACTCTCGAAGGACATTCTGCACATTCTATGTAATCTCCCTCATTTTATTAGCAAGACGGCCATGTCAACACCGCGCATTGATCTCCCTCAGCTTCATCCGTCTCTTCTATCAAGGGAGCTATGCTTCGTATCTGATTACTAGGTAGAGTTGTCGGATCTCCACATCTTGGTGCCAAGTGACAAGACTCCATGGTTTTCTGATGTTCATCGTTCTAAGGAGTTGTCTGTCCAAGAATGTCCAACTGTTGTTAACACCAGATGTCTAGGGGCAACTGCCTCGGTGAGGGTGCATGTTCATAACCGGGCCAAGCCATCTGTCAGGTGGGCCCGTTATTTGAGAAGACATTACAGATCAAGAAGCCCGAAGGTCTGAATCCGCACTAGGCGGGTCTGTTACAAGCCAGTTTCAGCCAAGAAGAGGCGGCGACGCAAGTTCAAGGGCCGTCAATTGTGCATTCAGGGGTCCACATTTTCCTCCCCTTGTTTTTATTCATCTTTCCTTCTACTCAGTTTCCATCCTTGGGTGATGTACCTTCCTCCTTATGATCCCCTTTCCATCATTTTCTCCTCTTTTCCGAGGTCCGCGAACCACCATTCCTCTTCTTCCCATCCGGATCCTCCGGATTTTCCCTCCTCTCACAATTCTAGGCCTCGACCTATGTCATCCTCTCATCCCGATTTTGGGACATCATCTAATTCTCCTTCCCCAAGATTTTCGGGTGTTGTCTTTTCTTCTTCTCCAACTCTATCAGATGACCATCATTATCCCTCTCCGACTCTATCGGATGACCATTATTCTCCTTCTCCGACCCTGTCAGATGTCCACAACTCTTCTTCTCCGACCACGTCGGATGATTACTCTTCTTCTTCTTCTTCTTCTTCGTAGCAATCTCATCATTGTTTTTCTATTCTTTCTGTCTCACCCTTTCGGGGTTCTTGCCCTTTCTAATGTTATTTTTGAGGCTTTATCCCGCCTTGATCTCATCTGATCTCTATTTATTCTGTATCTGGTTCCTTGTTATTAGGGTCTCTACACCTTAACGAGGTAGTTCTAGCCCTCGTCTCTTTACCTTTTATCCCTCTTCATCCAGTTTGGTGTCTGCTGCTCCTCCGTGTAAGGGAATCCTCAACTCCTTTACTATCCTCTCCATTCTTGGTCCTGTCAAGCAAGGAATACAAAGCTCGTGTTACTCGAAGCTCGATGACAAAGCTCTCGCTTCAGGGTGCTGGTTTCTGCTCAATGGATTTGCAAGGTATCTTTATTTTGTGCGAGAATATGCTTTCATTTTCATTGTTTCTATTATTCCCATGCATTGTTAAGATAATGTTGTTTCCTCAACACATTTGAGTGGCTTTAGTTAGTTTGGTTTAAGTGTCAAAAGAGTTTGCTTCTGTAGCATCCCTAGGCTGGTGATAGCTCCGCGTTGGGAGTCTAGTTTCTTTTTTCGATCGTTCAGGGTGACCTTTGAGCACATGTTTTTCACATACTTCACGGCGAGCAATAGCTGATTTTCCTCTAAGGCAACATCATTGCTGCTTTGGCCATACTTTGAGTATGCGCAAACGTCTTTTCTTTTCGCTGATCGGCCGAATGTAGGGGCAAGAGATGGATGGATGAGATGACCAACCTAGGCGCTCCCTAATACGAGAGAGGTCTCAAATAGGGGCAGTATTGACCCATAAAAGTGACCTTTCATGCAATATCTGGCCAACAAGGGCTATAAATGAGAAAATGAATCAATATGCAAAATTATGAAATAAGGCATGGCAAGAGTGGCAGTACAGTTCCCCGCGGGACGTCATGAGCCCGGTCGTATGCGTGCCTGATAAATATGGGTCTCAAAATCAAAGACACAAAGCCTCGACGCAACAGACTATGTCTTTGAGGGGCAGTGCCCTAGAAGGAATTCAAATCCTGATATCTCCCATCCTGTATTAAGCTTGTCTCCAATATTCTTCTATTTTTCCCTCTTAGGCTAGGTTGTATCCCAGGTATGGCCTTAGTAGGGGCACCGTTCTTTGGAGGCGGTTGGTTGTGATGAGCCACCCTCAAATGCACACCCTGCTCAAGGGGCCTCTTTAATGAGGGGGAGGAATTACGACCCCTAGCCAATATTTTAAGCCCGTCATTGGGTGCTGCAGATTTTGTCAAAAATTCCAAAAAATCAAATATTGCAAAAATCTAAAAAGATCAGATATTGTCAAAAACCCAAAAAATCAAATGCTACAAAAATCTAAAACATCAAATATTATAAAAATCTAAAAAATCAGATATTATCAAAAAAAATAAAATCAAAAAATAGCAAAAATATAAAAATATGTGTCTTCTGTTCCCTTTTTCAGGTATTTTCTATCTATTTATTTTAAGAACAGATATGATATGTTTGTTCAGTGTGCAGGTTGTAGGTACTCAAGCTTTCCTCGCTCCATATTTTACTCTATCTGTCTCCGATTCAGTCTGGGCACCATATGTCCCCAGGGCATCAGGAAGGCCTGACTCACCGGGTCCCACCTCTCGCACAATGCTTGGATGAGGGCGAGGTCGAGCATTCATTTCAGCCCAACATGCATTCATGTAGCACCTTGATCTCATTGTGGAAGATGATTCACTTAATTCGATTGTGAGAGCCACTATGCACAAATTTCTAATTGATATGAGATATTCCATTCCGAATTGAGTACTCAGTTTCCTTGGGGCGACTTTGTGCTATTTTTCTAGAAAAGACCCTTGTTTGGATTTATCCTCAACTATTCCTTTTCTTTTACCCCATTGGACCCACCTTGGCTATAGCACTTCCACATTGGTTAGTAGCCACTCCCAATGGTGAAACCTGTAGGTTCACGACCCCAGATATTTCACGCATGAAAGTTGGTCCCTTTTCCTAGTCATGCCTGAGCGCACATTATTTCCTTCCTTGTTTGTTTATCATCCAAACAGTTGTCGATTTCGGAAAGCCTCCTTCATGGTTGCTTCATTGAAACTCCTGAAAAATTCTAACCGTGTAATGTTGAGAGCGTGTCTCATCACACCTTGGCATCTACTTTTCAACCAATTCTCACTTAGTTCCAATACACTTCATTTACCCCATTACATTACGTGTCACTTCCCTACGAATCAGACGCTAAGGCGGGATAGTTGTAGACACGCCATTTTTGACATTACATGGAGTAAATCTCATATTACACCATGATGCCCCAAAGTGGCTCTCACATTTGAGTTATTTGAGTGATTTTCCTATTTTCTTGATAATTTCCCATTTTTAGAATTTTTTGGGAAAAATCTTAAACACGGCGAGCCAGGTAGACGCCTTCTTCAAATCATGGCGGCTTGCCCAGATGCGTCTTCAGTTAAATAAAACTTAAGCCTTCATTGGACGCGTCTACCTCATGGACGCGTTTTTAAAAAGTGTCATCCTCCTGAGATGCGTTCTTCAGTCAACATTCGGCGCCAACTCCGCCATTTTGTTTGACAATTAAGAAAGCAAACGTCTTGCTTCCCAGACGTGTCTCTAACGTCATCGTGGTTAGGCACCGAAACAACTCGCTTTCAACACTTTCAGTGCCTTTCGGCGCTGTGTTTGTGGAAAACGTATGCGCATCCACCATTGGGGATCCGTTCAAAGAACACGTCTAAGATAGTGGATGCGACTTCCTCAAAGAAAATAATTTTAAATTGATGAATGCGCCTGGTAAGCGGGACGCATTCACATGAAGGCGTCCCTATCTTGGATGCGTTCTTATCAGTTTTCCCTAGAAATAGAGGACCCCCCTCCCATGAAATCAAGGTCTTCAAATCTTCAGAGAGGAGGGGAAACTCTGTCCAATTCGCTCCCAAGCTTGTGAGTTTTTAAGGGGAGGTTCTTCCAGTTTTCTGAGTGCCCACACACTCAAAAGAAGAAGGCTCTCTTTCCACCACATGTCCATGCCATCCTCATGCTGCCGAAGCTCTCCTTGAAACCCACCATCGGCGCTCCCAATAAACTTTTCTTCCGTTTTGAACTTCTTTGTTTTACTTTCGTTAGTCGCATGCATCATTATGTGTTGCCACATCTCTCTTCTTAAGGGAGTCCCACGTTTGTGCATTTTTGCATAAATCTTCATTCATCACATCATTTTCCACCATTTGCATCCAAAAGGGGTTTAAAACAACACCAGCAGGTGTGTAGTTGTTCATGATTTCATCATTTTTATCACAAGGGATTGATACTATACTCCTTTTGTTCTGATCCATTTGGGGTTTGTTTATCTTCTTACAAGGGTAACCTTGAGAAAGCCCTCTTCATCGGCCGGCCGAGAGAAGAGGAAAAAGGAATCCACATGACCTCCCGCTTCTGAGGTATAAACGCGATCACATACTTCTTCATTTTTGGGTCTTTGACCTCAGGCGATCATACAATCAACACACACGCACTCTCGCGTGATTCAATTTCCTTTCCGCATATCATATTTATTTCCTATTTAAACCCATGGAGAGTAACTTCCCGCAGTGGTTTCTTTATTTACATTCCTGTTACAACCCACGAAGAGTAATTTCCCGCAGCGGTTCCTTTATTTCCATTCCTGTTTAAACCCGCGGAGAGTAACTTCCCACAGCGGTCTCTTACGTTGTAATTCCACATATTTTGTTTCTGTTAAAACTCGTGGGTGCAACTTCCCACTATGGTATTTTCCGTGTCCGCGTTGTTTTCTTCATTTCCCGTGACGTCGTTCACACTGTCCCGACCAGAGAACAAAAAGACCCTTCACTATGAGTCGGACTTCCCATCCTGGCTAGAGAACAAAAAGACCCCTCATATAGTCGGCATCGCCGGCGCATTAAAGAACAAAAAGACCTCTCATATAGTCGACGTCGCCGGTGCATTAAAGAATAAAAAGACGCCTTGCTCTAACACTAACCCCGTGTCAACGAATAAACCACGTCACCTCCCGGCACCCTGTTGGCACTGGCGAATAAACCTGTGACTCGAACCATCCACCCAAATCAACAAATATACAAACTTCTCCCATCCCATCAGGCCCATTACAAAACCTTTGACCTAGACCTCCGTCTAAGTCAACGAATAAACAACCCCCTTTAACCCAGCACGAGCCGCGAATCCCACCAGGATTGACCTCACCCTATCAACTTAGACCTTCCATCTAGGTCGACGCATGAAACCCTGCCTCTTTGCTTCGGCATTGACCCCATGCCGATGACTAAACCTCTCTCAGACTGAACTTTCTAGCCCGTGTGTTCATCGCGGTGAAGCAAACTCCTCATCCCTTCGCAGAAGGGGTGAGCACTTTCTCATGAATTTACACCAGATCGGCGGTCCCTTGGCTCGTAGAATGAAATGATATGACTAAAAGTCTATACCCGTAGGCCCCGCACACTCGTCCCTTGTTTACGCCACCCACGGGTGGGGGGCGTTTGTGAACACCTAAAATTTACTGCCGGGAGCGTCAAGACGCTCCTAGTCGAACAAGGGCAACGGAGAAGGAAAAGAAGTACGCCAATGCACATATCTCGACGCACGCGAGAACAAAAAAGAAAATGATGAAACAACAACAAAAAGAGAAAAAGAAAAAGAAAACAAAGGGGGGGTTTCCCCTTGAGCTGGAGGCCAAGGCTCCATAGCCCATGAGCCGGTGGCAGATGAAAGCAAAAAAAAGAAAGAAAAAAAAAAGAAAGAAGTGGGAGGGAGGTGAGCCAGCGGCTCATCTCCCCCCTTGATATGGCAACCAAGGCCCCCCTCTCCCTTTTATCTGGCGGCAGAACAGGAATAGAAAAACACAAAGAAAATTTAACAAAAGAAAAAGGGGGAGTGGAGAATGGACCGGTGGCTAAAAGCCCTCTCCTCCCACTTGAACCGGCGGCCAAGGGCCCCCTCTTGCAATTGATATGGTGGTGAACAAGCCACATCCTTCATCCGGCGGTAGGCAAAAAAATAATAAAATCCAAAAAGAATTGAACCGGCGGCAGCCCAGCTCCCCATCGGGCGGCAAGATGAGAAATGTCACTTCTTCGACACTGTTCATCCCAAACGCGTCGGATCACCTTCTCATGCCGGATCATGAACAAAAAAGGGGCAAGGCATTCAATGCCAACCCATTGGTTAACAGATAACCTTGATTAAAGAAGATCATCCCCCCATCAACCAGTTGGTAAAGCCCTGGCTCCCCCAACAGATCGGTGAGAGGCCTCTACTCCGTCGTCTCAAACCCCCAAGACCGGCAAGCGCTATGAAGCTACAAGCCCCCGTCTGCAGCAGCAAAGTTGCACCAATCGCCATTGGCCAATCATAGGGAGGCACCCCGCCTACCTCCTGCCCCCCTATGCAGACCCTCAACAGCCTCGATCAACGTGAAGAGAGAAGAGGAAGAAGAAGGAGGGTGGGGGTTCGAAGGCCCTCACATCCACCCCTATAAAAGCAACGCAAGCTCCATCGAAGAGCGGGTGGTGGGCTGTGAGAGAAGGGATTGGCAAGAAAAACAATCTGAGTTGTCTGCGCATGCGCTTGCAGAGTGAATAAAAGTGAGGGAGAGAAGAAGAAGAGAGGTGAGGTCAAGGGGGGAGAGGACTCAATGCTCCATCTCCCCCCTCCCCCACTGTTGTATTCTTTTAAGTTTCTACCTTGTTTTCTCTCCTTTATACGATGTATGCTTCTCCTGTACATAGTGAATGAAAAAGACTTTGGTTGAAATGAATATTATGGCCCCTACTCTGTATCCCCTTTCGACTCTAACATGGCTTCCTGCCTTCTTCGCTCGGTTCTGGGTTTATTTTTTTTGCTGTTACTGCCTTTCTTTTTACAGTGATCACCATGGGCCCGCAGGAATTTACTCCTTTATAGTATGGTTCCTGGGGAACCCTATCCAAGAGGTGAATAACAGCGGCCGGGAGTGTGGCAACATATTAGACTCACGTCCCAAACATCGGATATCACGGCCCGTGGGTCATTGGACCCCCCTTGAAGGCTAGCCCTTAGGGTTTCCATGCTCAATCTGGGTCACATGGTAGCTATTCTCAGCTCACCCAAGAATTTTGAGGCCGCCTCGGATCCTTCGGTGGGCGAGTCTATTTTTATACCACACAAACCCCCCCCCCCATCCGAGGGAGATGTTGCCAAAACTCCACTAGCAACGCGAATAACAAAGAACAGACAACCGAACCATGGTTAACCATGAGAATAAGACTGAACAAAAAAATGATAAATAAGAGGACTCTTGAACCATCAAACTCTTTTGCATGAATGTCTCTGCTGAACTATCTAGAGCCAAGAACAAAAATCTTTGCATTTTAGAGCCTAAGTGCATTGAACACCCCCTTTTCATACGCACTAAGTGATGGCATCATCCTCTGCATAAACCTGTGTAAAAAAACCTCTGCAGCACCTTTTTGATAAAACAGTGGCCCTTTTCTTACTGAACAATTGATCATATCATATACCTCCCTCTGCATTGAGTCACGTGCATCATAAGTGCATAACAAACCCCACATATAGTACAAGGTCTCTGCTGGCTCTCTGTAAGCAAAATAAAGAAGCCCCAGCATAAACAAAATCTGAACTCATCATGTACCCCCACCATTGCATGAGTAATGTGTGAATCAGGCCCATGCATACTACATTTAGAGAGCATTTGCAGTTTTCAAATAAGAAGAGAAGAAGAAACTAATCAAGTAAACATAATAAAAGAGAAGGAACAATGCTTGCCCTTTGAATTTGGCCAAACAATCACTTGAAAACCAAACAAAAATCTGTCAAACGAAAAGAGAACAAAAAAATGAAATCTAGGTCTATCTGCTGGTTCGGTCGACCGAATTAGATTTTTGGTCATCCAATCAGCGGCTAAGTCGATGCCTTGTACGGCTGGCATCGACTCATGTGCATGCCCCCCCCCCCATTCTGGGAGGCTCGGTTGACCAAACTCTCAGGTCGGTCGACCGAACCCTCCCCCATTTAAAAAAAAGAAGAAAATGAATGGGAGTGATCCAGCCCGTGCGTTCTCACGCCGGATCACCACCCTCCCGCCGTCTCACTCTCTCACATTAAAAAAAGAAACAAAAAACCAACCAAAAATGGGACGGCGGGAGTGATCCGGCAGTAGCGTTGCCCGCCGGATCATCACCCCCCCTTCCCCCTCCTTTGTCTTAAAAAAAGAGAAGAAGAGAGATAGAGCAAAAAAAAATAGGAAAACAAAAGAGAAGTAAAACAAAAAAAACTTAACAACAAGAAAAAAACAAACAAAACAACAATCAAAGCTATAAATAATCAAACAAAAAAATAGTAATAACAAATGAATAAAATACACCCATGCACTTTAAAAAAAGTGGGAATAATAATAAAAAGAAAATCAAATAACCAAACAAAAAATATAATAACGACAATAACAAACAAATAAAATACATCCATACACTTTAAAAAAGGGGGGAATTATAATAAAAAGAAAAATCAAATAACCAAACAAAAAATATAATAACAATAATAACAAATAAATAAAATACACCCACACATTTAAATAAATAAAAAATCAAACAACTAAACAAAAATTACAAATAGTTTTAATAACAAACAAACAAAAAGTGCATGCATGCATCTAAATAAAAATTAGATAACCAAACAAAAAGTATAATATAAGTGTTCACCCTAGAACCCTCGCTTCCCCGAACTCGATATGAAGGGAATATAAACGGCACCCCGGTAAGTCGTGTTTGGACCTCGGGGACCACCCCAATATGGCCATGACTTGATATTGGCCCGGGCCAATAGTTCACTAAACCTGACCGATTTCCACTGGGATCTAATCCCACTCTCTTATTAAACTTGCCGTATACTCGGCAGACATTTGTGTGGGTTTACCTCCGTCTTCGTCGTGCTTTCGACACGGACTTCCGTCCGGACACGAAATGGTCAATAAGAGACCAACATGATTTAAACATTTACACCCCAATCCGGGGGCATTTTATCGCAGTTCGAGATTTCATTATCTCATTTTATTAATGTTAATTTTAGGTCATAAGGCCCCTTTTCCTGGCGATCAATCAAGGGTTTTCCTCTCTCCGAGGGGATGTAATTAACGTTGTGGCCTTTACGTCACAACGGATTTTAGCCTCGACGTGAAAATCACTATCGTCTGATCAATCAGACGGCGCGCACCTGCGGCTTCTTCAAAGCCCGAATAAATCGTCACTTTCTGACTGGCACGCCCACGCACTAAATAAATGAATAAACAAAGAAATAAACGAATGAATAAATGAACAAACGAAAAAATAAAATAGATCACAAAAGTGCGTCCACACTACGTCGAGGGTATGTCAAACATACTCCCCTCGTATGGCTTCTAACCGTTTCACTCAAGTCTATTTCCTCACTTATGAGGCGTTATGATAACTGTGAACATGCCCACATATTCGGGCCCGCCCGCGTATGACGCGTTATGATAACAACACATACGCCATAATGCTGAACTTGCCCCCGCCATGGGACCACGTGCCCACCGCTCGCCCCTAGCCAGCCAACGACGGCCTCAACCGCTGACCCGAGTTAGCTGGACCCTGGCTCAGAAGTAACATTCCCGGGACTGGCTTCAACTCCCCGGCAAGAAGGCACTCACCTTCTGGGATCCGTACCCGACTGCTCACCTCGAGCCGTGTTTGGTCGCCCCCAGGCACCATCTAGCGTCCTCCCCTGCCATCTAGTCTAGCCCTCCCTCAGTAGCTTGGGCACGTCCCTAGCACCTCGTGGAGGGTCCCTGTAAAAATACGCGGATATCCGCTTTATCCTGCTTTGACCCGGGGACCGAACCACGTGTCAGAATTAACCCGCAGCTTGCACCAGTTGTACTTCGGCATTCTAGGCCCACTTGTAAAGCCTATATGACATCTATAAAGCAAGAAACCAATTAACTATGCACACCCACACTCGGGTCCTAGTCTCACCTCCATACCGGCCAGTATGTGTGTCCGGTCTCCCAGACTCCAGTCAACTAACCCTCCCAGTTGAGTGCAACGGTCGTCCTATGGTCACAGGGTATACCCAGTCCTCTATCCATGGCTTTATAAATATTCAGGCTCTTCTTCAACACGGAACATAGGTGTTCGGATTGAATCCGATGTAAATAAACACTGGCTGCTTGCGGTCAGTGGGGAAAGACGTCCCGTACACAAATCCCTGCAATCGCCTGCACACACGCCCCTGTGGGAGCACCGTTCTCTCTACGTGTCATCCAATGCCCTCGAGCCCACGTGCCGCGTCCTGGAGACGCTTCCTTGGTCAACATTTGGTTCCATAGATGATTGTCGAGAGATCGACTGGCACGCCCGCACCCTGTCCAATTACCTAGTCACCCAGTTACCTCAGTTCCATTCACCCAGAATGAGCAACCGCCCTATTATCACAAGCCACTATCATCATTCATCCATTCCCGGAAACCTCTCGTGCATGTTGACCCACTCTCGAATTTATATAAAAGGCGAGTGTACGGTGCTGCCGTAAGAGACATAAGGCTGAAAGAGGAAAATACCCTAGATATAACATAATCCCCTTTTTTCCCTTTTATCGCTTTATTTCCCCTTCTCACCGCGGTCACCGACATACGTATCCCCCCGACGCATCCCATCCCATCGTCGGGACGGGGAAACAAAGTTGGCATGCCCGGTGGGATGTCTCCCACCTTTCTTCTTTCTGCTGAAGAGAAGCATGTGCCAACCCTAAAGCCATGGTGCCCTTTTCCTATCCTTGAGGGAGAGGTAGAGGAGGGACGCATTCCCCTATAGTTTCTAGCTCGCATTCCAGCAGTCGGAGCATGCCCGATGATCATTTTCGACCGTCTCTCCCCAGCAACTAGCAGTCCAGCAATCATGGCGGCCGTCACATATGGCCCCATCGTCATCGCCACCCATGCACGGGTGGGATACTAGGCATGGCCCCTGTGACTGTTTTGTAGCCAATCCCAGTTCATGTTCCTGCTCATGCGGTCGACTTGCAGTGTGCTTCTCCAGTACTGATGGCCCACTCGAGTACCAGACTCGGGGCCTCCACTACCGGTCCCCATAGGGGTCCCAAATCGTCTCTTGCCCGGATAAGCGTCAGCTCCTGGGTCCAGCTTCGGCTGACTTCCAGCACGGGCCCCATGCCCCGGATATTGGCTGCCACCTTAGCAGTTCACTGGGGCCTTCATCCCCAAGCCCCAGCTAAGTCGACACCCGACATGGGCTCCCTGCCCCGAGTCCACGGCCCCTCAACACCATACTCTGGTCTCCAATCCCGAGCTCCAGCCGGGCCTGTACTCGATACAGGCTCTTTGCCCAAGGTACAAGGCTCCTCAGCATCCTACTTGGGTTTCCAACCCCGAGTCCCAGTTAGGCCGACACCAATATGGGATCTCTACCCCGGGTTCAGGGCTCCTCAGCGCCGCACTCGGACCTCTCGTCTCGAGTCCCAGTCAAGCCAACACTTAGCACGAGTTCTGAACCCAGAGTTCGAGGCTCTCTGATGGGAATCAACATGGGGCACTAACTTTTATTTTTACATTTGAGTCCTTTTATTTGTATTTATATCCTTGGAAAAACATGTATGCAATTGTAAGGCTTTATAAGCCAATTTGTCATTCCTTAAGGATGTTTGGGTTTTTGTGTAAAAGTCCAGTAGGACCAGCAAGGGGTCCCCATCTCCTTCCCTATTGGTCCACCTAAGTCTTAGGGCCCATGTGGGGCCAGTCAAAGGTCCAAGGTGGGCTTCTAGATGACTTGACCATTCAAAGGGGACAAGGTGGACAAAATGTCAATATTCCACGCCTCTTGGTCAAGGGGGCGCCCCCCTCCACTATCCCATTTTTTTATTTTATTTTAAGTGGTTCCAAACCACATGGGAGAATAAAATATGATCTCCCCCTTTTACCCCTCCCCAAATTTAGATCTGAGGGTAGTTTAGGTCTTTTTACACCTTCTATAAATAGTATGTATTTTGAGAATTACTTAACATTAATGGAAGAAAATATTCATTTGTGCTCAATGGCCTAAGGGCGCCCCTCTCTTCTCCCCTAGGGCTGTGAAGGCTCTCCTTCAGATGTGTGATGCATCTCCACCACTACCTCTCTGAGTGCGACGCTCAGCTCCGCCGCCGTTCGTGCCGCCATCGCACCGCCACCACCATCGCCAGAAGTTCTGTCCAAATCAGGACAGAACCCCCTTGTCCAATTTTTAGCTCCCAGCTCCGTGATCTTCTGGAGCCCAAATTTTGAGGGTCGGTTCCCCACCCAAATACCCTCTCTCAAAAATAATTTCCCATTTTCTATCCTTTTTTAATATTTTTCTTATTTCGTTATTCCCAGCCTACCAGATCATCCAGTATTCTATTTTGTGTCACAGCAACCCTATGTTTCCTTTGTTCGACCCCCTTACCCATTTTTGATTGAGTCCAAATTTGGACTGGGTGTTCTGCCCTTCCAAACACGTCTCCACAAATTTTTGCTCGAATTTAGGAACTCTTTTCCCTACCAAATAAATTAAAACTTAGTCAAATTTCAGTTCTGTCCTGTGCAGTCCAGGTCCGACCTCTGTCCAGTTAAAATTCCTTTTCTCCAACCAAACCTCCTCTAGAAATTCCACAAAAGATATCCCCATCTTCCTCTCTTTCCCCTCTACAACTCTCATCAAGGAGTCAACTTCTAGATCCGAAGTTTTTCCTTCGGTCAACTCTTGTTCTCAGGAAAACTCAAATCTATCATGTCTGATCGGGTTCTGTCAACCAACAACTTGTAAATTTGACTAAGGCCAGATCCAGGACAGTCAAAATTCTTTCTCTTGCCATAGATTGAAGTACTTCAAGTCAGCTTTCCAACGGTACCACTTTCGCATCAATCCGACATCGGGAGTGATCACAGCATCTGATCTCGCCGGGTCGCGCGCTGCAAAAATAGAACTTCAGATCCGTGGGCAGCAAGGTCAACAAGTGAAGACTGGGGCCGACTCGCCTTCCGCAAGGTGAACCAGCGTGCCACCGTCCCAGGGAACGTCCCTCCAGGAGCCACCATCACAGCGGTGCCATTTTGGGCCCACTCGGCCCCACCGACCAGCACGTGGGCCCCACGTGCGTGAGTACGTGTGCCGATGAAGCTACACAAAACGCTGCCCGTCAACTCGAACCCGCTACTCCTGGGTCCCACTGTGTAGCCCTTTACCTCCAAGAGTGGAGTGGACAGAAATATTCACTTCTGTAATTCTTAATAATTGTTCTTCCAGGAGTACAAGTTCGGCTGGGATCGTCTTCCCCACGCCCGGCGCGTGGAGGTATCATGTTCGCTCCTTCACTCGTCATTTACTTTATGCGTATTGATTTGTATATGCCGCTGCTAGAGAGCATGTGATAGGTTACATAGCACGATATATCTATTTTATCACCGCTTCGAGAGAGAGAGCGAGACTTGTCCCGTGACTCGATCCGAGCACGGAATAGCCGACTACCCGACTCATTGCCGGTTTCTCAACCGTGCACGGTCCCACACATCCCTCGCTAGGGACAATCACGAGCTAGAGTCCCAGGTCGCGTGTCCGTCCCGCATCAGTTTTGTATTAGAGCGCCAGTTGAGTCTAGGGTAGTCATTAGTCATTGCTTAACAAAAACATAAAAAAAGAGTCATTTAAGTCTAGGAGTCTAAGTCTAAGTCTAAGTCGGTCGTTGCATTTGCATACCATTATTCGGTATATGAAAAGGTGTCGCCCGACCGTTAGGTTACGCCTACGGGGAGGTGATTCACTCGCGTGAGAGGATCTTCGGATCCCCGGACTCCGCCACGTACCGGATCTTGGTTTAAGTCTAGGGTCCTTAGTGTGCATTAGTTAGTGCATTCCAACCTTGCATAGTCGTGTCTAGTGTCTTGTCCAAGTGCCAGCATGTCCGTCTTGTAGTTCCACATTTCCAATGGAATCTCGATCACCCAGGCGATATGACGGTTGGCACACCCATGGGCTTGGCAACCACCCTCTCCACTTCCGTAGGCCCGAAGCCTCGGATTTTTATGGCTCCAATGACCCGAGTGACTACCTCAAGCGGGAGGCCACCATGGACACATACTTTGATTGTTATACCATCTCCGAAGTCGGGCAATTCTATTTTTACAAGGAGAGGCTTCTCCACGGGGCTGCCGAAAAGTGGAGGGACATTGAAGGCTTGAGAGAGGTTAGGAGGCAATGGCCCATCGAATCATGGTGGGACATGAAGAGAGAGCTTAGGAGGGTCTACCTTCCCCATCTGGTCCCTTCCAACCCGTCTCACCCATTTACTTCCAACCACGTGGGTCACACCTACAACTGACTCCACCCAATCACCTCCAACCAAGTGGGTCATAGTCGGAGGCAAGGAGCCCCGCACTTAGATAAGCCCCGACCCAAGCTTAGGCCGGTTGATTACGGGTGAGTCCATCGCGATACCCCAACTCCAACCCACACCATTGCCGAACTTGTGCAAATGATTTTAGATCGGGTGGATAAGAGATGTGCTTATTTTGAGTCGCTAGTCTTCCCTTGCCCACCTCCGAGTCCGGACGTAGCCACCACCAAACCTAGGCAGGTCATAGTCGGTAGTCCCAACCCGGCCCCACCTACGGGGTCCCAAGGGCCTCCTCTCCTCCTAGTGGATAGCCCTCCCCCACCCCAACTAGGGAGCCCTTCCCCTAGTGCTCCTTTGCCACCCATTTTCGATCCTCACCCGGAGCCATTTCATTTGGAGCCACCTCAGCCCGAGCCACCCGTGTTTCTAACGGGAACGCTTTTCATCGCCGAGCCACTACTTAGCTTGCTCAAGAATGGCTTGGTCCCACCTCCCTTCCCATCTATGGACCCCACACTACCTCTAGTGCCAATCTACTCATTTCACACCACTTTCCGGTCTAGTCACTATGTGAATACATTGGATGACCTTCTTAAAGGATTAGACCGGCAGTTGGCGTTGATGCACTTGTTGGCCCCAGGCTTCGACTGACCCACCGATCATAGCTTTACGTATTCCGCCTTAGGGTCCATTACCTTGGTATACACCGTGGGTCATGTCACCACAGAGGTTCTTCTACTCCTCCTGTTATCGGCTGAGCCCGACTTCATTCCTTTTATCTCGAGGGAGGAGCCATATCTTCGATACACTGTCCCATCTACCACGATGGATGGAGGTGACCATCACCTTCATGAATTTCAAACATGGGACTATGTAATGGAGGAACCAAGGGGTCACACATTCTTTGACCCATTTGACCCCTTCCCTAGTGGGCCTCGTGACCCACCACTTCCTTTATACCTTATCGGGGAAGTCCACTTTCACACCCCTTCCCCACAGGCCGATCCATATACACCCATCAAGCCGGTTCATTGGCAAGGTGATTTTGGGTCTCCTAGCCCTCAGGCATCCAAATCCCATGTGCATGATTGGTGCATCGTAGGATGTCTCGGAGTCCACCATGACGTCAACCTCCGGTTACGTCAAATGCATGCATGGCACACATTCGGGTGTCTTGGTCCACCATTGCATATGTATGGGTCAGACTAACCGTAGGTTTATTTAGGGTCGTGTGTGCATCCATGTGTTTTTTCTTTGTCTAGTTGGTCAGGAGTCTGCATGCATCGATTCGAGTCGGTCTTTGTACGCTCGCGTTGTCAGTCCCTTTCGAGTGCGAGACTTGTCAGACTTTGGGATCGGTTCTACCTCACATATCGGATCTAGTCACATAAAGGGACTCAGCGGTGATTCCTAGTGAGTCTTTGAGCCGCCTCCCTCTTTTGAGAGTGACCCCACCCCGGAGTGTCCACCTCTAGACTCCGTCCCACAGCAGCGTGAACATATCGAATCTATACGGGATGAGCAGGTGTCGATTACTTGGAGTGGAGCGTACTCCGCGCTTCCAGGTTCGGTGACGGATCCGCAGGAGCTATTGGAGCAGCCGCACCCCTTACTCGACGAGGTCGAGTTCTTCCCACCCGGGGAGAATTGATGGGAATGAACACCGACCACTAACTTTTATTTTTACATTTGAGTCCTTTTATTTACATTTTTATCCTTGGGAAAACATGTATGCAATTGTAAGGCTTTATAAGCCAATTTGTCATTCCTTAAGGATGTTTGGGTTTTTGTGTAAAAGTCTAGTAAGACCAGCAAGGGGTCCCCATCTCCTTCCCTATTGGTCCACTTAAGCCTTAGGACCCATGTGGGGCCAGTCAAAGGTCCAAGGTGGACTTCTAGATAGCTTGACCAATCAAAGGGGACAAGGTGGACAAAATGTCAATATTCTACGCCTCTTGGTCAAGGGGGCGCCCCCCTCCACTATCCCATTTTTTTATTTTATTTTATGTGATTCCAAACAACATGGGAGAATAAAATATGATCTCCCCCTTTTACCCCTCCCCAAATTTAGATCTGAGGGTAGTTTAGGTCTTTTTACACCTTCTATAATACCATGTATTTTGAGAATTACTTAGCATTAATGGAAGAAAATATTCATTTGTGCTCAATGGCCTAAGGGCACCCCTCTCTCCTTTCCTAGGGCTGTGAAGGCTCTCCTTCAGATGTGTGACGCATCTCCACCACCACCTCTCTTAGTGCGACGCTCAGCTCCGCCGCCGTTCGTGCCGCCATCGCACCGCCACCGCCATCGCCGAAAGTTCTATCCAAATCAGGATAGAACCACCTTGTCTGATTTTTAGCTCCCAACTCCGTGATCTTCTGGAGTCCAAATTTTGAGGGTCGGTTTCCCACCCAAATACCCTCTCCCAAAAATAATTTCCCATTTTTTATCCTTTTTTTTATATTTTTCCCATTTCGTTATTCCCAACCTTCCAGATCATCCAGTATTCTATTTTGTGTCACAACAACCCTGTGTTTCCTTTGTTCGACCCCCTTACCCATTTTTGATTGAGTCCAAATTTGGATTGGGTGTTCTGCCCATCCAAACACGTCTCCACAAATTTTTGCTCGAATTTAGGAACTCTTTTCTCCACCAAATAAATTAAAACTCAGTAAAATTTTAGTTCTGTCCTGTGCAGTCCAGGTCCGACCTCTGTCCAGTCAAAATTCCTTTTTTCCAACCAAACCTCCTCTAGAAATTCCACAAAAGATATCCTCATCTTCCTCTCTTTCCCCTCTACAACTTTCATCAAGGAGTCGACTTCTAGATCCGAAGTTTTTCCTTCGGTCAACTCTTGTTCTCAGAAAAACTCAGATCTATCCTATCAGATCTGGTTCTGTCAACCAACAACTTTTAAATTCGACAAAGGCCAGATCTGTGATACTCAAAGTTCTTTCTATGGCCATAGATCGATGTACTTCAAGTCAGCTTTCCAATGGTACCACTTTCGCGTCGATCTGACGTCGGGAGTGATCGCAGCATCTGATCTCGCTGGGTCGCGCGCCTTAAAAATAGAACTTTAGATCCGTGGGCAGCATGGTCAACAAGTGAAGACCGGAGCCGACTCGCCTTCCGCAAGGCAAACCAGCATGCCGCCGTCCCAGGGAGCGTCCCTCTAGGAGCCACTGTCACAGTGGTGCCATTCCGGGCCCACTCGGCCCCATCGACCAGCACGTGGGCCCCACGTGAGTGAGTACGCGTGCCGGTGAAGCTACACAAAATGCTGCCCGTCAACCCAAACCCGCTACTCCCGGGTCCCACTGTGTATCCCTTTACCTACCTGCGTGGAGTGGGCAGAATATTCACTTCTGTAATTCTTAATAATTGTTGTTCCGGGAGTACAAGTTCAGCCGAGATCATCTTCCCCACGCCCGGCGCGTGGAGGTATCGTGTTCACTCCTTCACTCGGCATTTGCTTTACGCGTATTGATTTGTATATGTCGCTGCTAGAGAGCATGTGATAGGTTACGTAGCTCGACATATGTATTTTATCACCGCTACGAGAGAGAGAGCGAGACCCATCCCGTGACTCGATCCGAGCACGGAAGAGCCGACTACCCGACTCATTGCCGATTTCTCAACCGCGCACGGTCCCACGCATCCGTCGCTAGGGACACCCGCGAGCTAGAGTCCCAAGTCGCGTGTCCGTCCCACATCACTCTCCAGCACCCGACACGGGCACACAACATCGGGTCTCATTAAGGTCAGTCCCCGATGTGGACTCTCCACCATGGGCTTCTGACCTCCCAGCTCCACAACAGGGTCTATATCCCCATGGTCCAGTAATGCTGACTCTCGGCACAGGCTTTCTACCTCGGGATATGGCAACCTCAACAACCAGCATGGGCCTTCGGCCCCAAATTCTAGCAGTGCCGGCACTCAAGATAGGTTTGCATCCTCGATTTTTCGGCACCCCAACATCTTCTACAACCTCGATTCTCTGTGCAAGAGCGTCATCTCGAGCTCCGGCAACATTTTTATTGTCCCGGGCGACGCCTATATGCGGGTCACTCAGCCGTCGGCTCTCGGTATGGGCGTTATGCCCTGAAGGCCGACCCCAACACTTTTTGCTGACAACTTTACATTGTCGAAACGGTAGACGAGGTCTTCTCTGTCTACCACCTCGGAGCAGGGTCTTCCCCGGCTCCCCAGAAAAAGCACCACAGCGGCCGTAGAGGCAGGCGACCCGCTGTAGCAACCAGCAATTCCAGCAAGACCATTCTTGTCGGTGACTTGAGGATTCGTCTCAATGGAGACGAACCAATTGTACCTCAGGATCGGACCGTGCCTACGATCCCCACTGCCAAGCGCTTTAGCCTCCTACAACAAACGTGAGAAGACAAAGAGGAATTAAGAGAAGTTGGTGCCTCAGCAACTGGCCGGGGGCATGTACACCAGTCCTGCACCCAGACTCCCAAGTCCGGTTGAAAGAATGGCGACAAGGGATGACGACAACTTAGCCTGAGAAGAATCTGTGTTACCCCAAAGGAGGCTCAAGCTATGACGACCCAAGATCCGGATACCAGGAAGAACCTGATACCATTCGAATCCTGGCCCGCCACCCACGAGCCGGAGGGCTCAGAAGGACTAAAAGGAGTGTGGAGGTACAAAGAAATAGGAAATAAAGCAGGACAACTCAGCAATTAACAGAAATAAATAAACAACTACAATAGAGTCCAGTCCAACAAAAGTACAATCAAAGGTAGGAAAGCATACCAACACCAAGTGAACACTTGACCCGACGTGCTGGCAACTAAGAACCTCCGTATAGCACCCTCGAACCTCGAGGAAGAACCTCCGCACCTAAAAAGCAGGGGTGAGCCTCCTATCACTGGCTCAGTAGGGGTCCCGTGGAACCCCAACCGTAAACAATGGCGGCACGAAAAGTAGCAACGATAGTAGGAACAGTAAACCGGTGGCCGGTAAAAAACTCGGCACTATAGCTACTCCTACTATACCAAAAAATACACCCCGACCTCACAGTCTGGGGACCACCAGATTACAAATCACCCTGGTCACGCTGTCGGGGGAAACATCACGACAACCTTATCGTGGACCGAACACTGCCTAGGGAAAAACCCTCGGTGATGCCCTCCGGAACCCTAGACCTCTACCTCAGGAACACACTTGGAAACTACGCGTAAAACCACATCTCGCAGACATGAAATGAAAACTCGATTCACTAGAAACTCACGTCACGTGACAGGAGCACTGCCCACCAGAAGCAAGGCCGGATGCGTCCACTGACGACTTAGTCTGTAGCCTCAAGTGTCTCGCTGCGACGCCCCAGGCGGAGACTGAGACACCGTACAGTAACCAGTACCATGAACAAGGACTAGTTGGGGTCGCACTTGTCAGCGCGGGTCTGACTACCCCCAACTACGTGTGCACACACAGACCATGTGCCCTAGGTCAGATCCTCTAGCTGGTTCTTCCCCCAAAGCCCGGACTCAGACTGCGCGTGGGGGCCCTACGGTAACCAGCCTAAAAATCGTCTCTCTCGGGTAAGTCGCTCCACCACTCCCGGGTGGGTCAGCACACGCGTGCTGTAAGAAGGCTACGACTAGTGGCAGGTCATTCAACGTGAACACGGAAAGTCACACATGCACCCATTGCGAGTAACACGGAGTAACATGTGGCTTGGGGCTGAAGTCCCGCGATCAATGACACCCAAGAGGGGGGGTGAATTGGGTGATTACAAATTTAAAAAAACTTTTTCTCAATTTAAGACACGTATTAAGAGCAAGCAATAAATAAGTATAGATCTAATGGATTACAAAATGAATCTAGCTAAATCAACCCCTACAGCAGTTCTTTGGTACCATGCGGAGTCCGAGAATCTAAAGATTCTCTCACAAAAGGTATTTTCCTCTCGACAAGACTAACCTTGTCGATCAGAAACCACCTTTTGATATACTGGAGATCTCCCGTAAAAAGGTTAATAGAACTAGATATAAACAAGGAAAACAGATGATGCAATATGCAAATATGCTGGAGCAGAATTAGAGGTAGAAGATAAGGAGTGTTGGGTTCTGGGCCCCTCCTTGTCTTTGACAATGGTTTTGATGATTCGAATATATTGTGTGTTTCACGTATGTTTTAAAGTGAAAATAATTTGTGTAAGATTTGTGGAAAATGTCTTGAGGAAACGAGCTCACTGTTGTTATCTTATTTTGCAGGTTGAAATTCAATGGGTTCACATGAAGATATTTTTAATGATGTCTCGTGTATTCTGTTCATGGCTTAGGAGCATTCATCTGAATACTGTGTTTTTCAATGCTTGTCAAATGGTTTGCCAGATGGCCATTTCATTTCCAGATTTATTGTTGCTTGAGAGAGCATATGCTTTATATGATCATTTTTGCTGCAATTGAAGATGGTTTTTCACTTGTTATTAGATTGGGTTTTCTAGCATCATGTTACATTCTGATAATTGGGGTATTCATGTCAGGTATTCATAATGCCTTCTCTATGCATTTTCATATGGTTAGATCAAGGGCTAACTGAAATTCAGCTTGTTTTTTAATGAATGTGGAAAGTCTGGGATAAGAGCTTTGGTTAGTGTAGTAGTACATGTCTTGCTTGAACTATATTGGAACATGGTTACACATGCTGAAATCTGATTAATCTTGAATGTGAAACTGACTTCCATGTTAAGTGTTAGCTTGCATTAGACTGTGCAAGTTCAGTTTTTCCTTGGACTGCATTTGTGATTCATGTGTGTATCAAAAATGGCTTTCCCATGCCTTGAACCTAATCATCATTTTGATATGGACTGTTGTAACTCAACTTTGCGTTAATATCTTCAATGCTTGAAGATAAGAACTTTGGTTACTTTTGTAGTTCATATGTGAGTAGATATCCAAGTGGTCAAGTCTTGCTTGAACCAATTTGGAATTGGGTGTTTCATGTTTAGAAATTATTCATTACTTGATATTTATCAAATGTGAAACTCGCCTGGATGTATGGCTGCATCTTGATATATCAATGTGCAGGTTGCCTGAGATTTCATTGAAGCTTGTTTGAAAGGCCTTGCTTTGGACTGCCTGTTAAATGTCTTGGACTGAATTTGGAGTTGACTGAACTGGGAAGTTTATTTCTGGACTGAACCTAGATTGCTTGCATTGGACTATGTCTATTAGTCCTTGACTGCATGTTAATTAGATATATGATATCTATATGGGTTCAAACCGCTGTGCATTGATTCTGAACTTTTGAACTGAACTTGATTGTCTTGGACAACTCTTGAAAGTCATGTGTGGATATATCATAAATGAACAAAGTATTGATTAATTTGTTTTGGAATTAGTTTTTCCACACATGCAACAAATTCTGATATGTGAGCATATAAAGAATCTATTTGTCATATGTGATTGCCTTGAGCTCATAGCTGGATCCTTGAGTTACTTATCTGCAGGTTCATCTTGAAGAGATAGTTGTGTGTATGTTCAGTTTGGTATGGACTGTATTTTGGAAGTTATGACAGGTTTGAATGGTGCTTTCAATACCCTCAAATGCATGTCATTTTTATTGGGATATCATGCTTTCAAATGGGTTAATGTGTTCATGTGAATCTTGTTGAAATGTGGTTTAAATGGTCTTAATACTTTGTTGAATGCATGGTAATCATATCATGATTTTTGGATATTTTTTTTGATGCTTAAACTTGGCTAAAATTGGAGTTTTCTAGACCTTTACTGCAAGGGTCGGCCCTTGGGGTCGACCCTTAGTGTTTCTGCATCGGACAGAAACCAAATTTTAGATCCAGCCTGCAGGGGTCGACCCACTGCCAAGGGTCAACCCCAAGGGTTGACCCCTGATAGCAAAACCTATTTTTTGGTTCTGTCTGCCTTCTATAAGCTCAAGGGTCGACCCATTCTGGACGGACGTTTCGGGAAGTCTTAAAACCCATTCTAAACATCTTCAAACTTCACCAAGATACCCCCCATTGGTTCCTAGACCTAAATGGATGTTTTTAACATACTTTGGGAGCGGTTTTTGGGTCTTTTAGTCACTCATGTATATATATTATTGTGAGCTCCGAATTTGAAGGTGAGGAACCCTAATGTGCTATCTTTCTATCTTGTAGGGCAAGGAAAGGAGGAGAAGGAAGGGCTACGGCCACAGGGTGGAGAGGAGAGGTTTTTGAGTGTTTATCTTTTGGTTTTCTCTTGTAGGGGCGATCTAAGCTGAGGATGTTTAAAGCTTCATCTATCGTCGGGCGTACAAGCTGCATCGTGGCCGAATCTCCAAGGAGGCTTCGGCGTCATATAGTTCAAGATCGACCTCCCACCAGCAAGAACTTCGAGGAAGATTTGTCTACAGGCTGTCAAACATTCAAGGAGATATTTCTACATCCTCTCTATGTTTATTTCTATGAGTGCTTCATAGTCTATCTTCATCTAAATACTTCGGTGGGTGTTTATTGTATATCTTGTTGTTCATCAAACTTGATATATTATCGTGTATGGGCGGAGTTGCATCTCTGCGTGTGTGGATCTATTGTGGGGTAAGTTTCCCCGAGTTTGGTTGTGTTAGATGGAGCTGCATCTCCGTGTGGTTTTAGTGTTCGGGGTGTGTTCCCCGATGTTGTGTGTGTGTGCTGCAGTGGCAGCGTTTTGGGACTTGTCCCCGTGTGGATATTGCGGCGGAAGCAGCGTGTGTGGTGTTGGGGTTCATCCCCGTGTTGCTACGTTTCGTAGTGTGGAGTGAAGCTTCACCGGGTTCGGTGAGGGGTGGATGTAGGGAGCCCGTCGTGGTCCCGAACCACCTAAAAATCTTTGTGTCTCCTGTGAATGCCTGTGTGATCGTCCATTTCATCTACCTCCCTTCACATGTCCACTTGTAGAGTTTTATTCATGACACCTCCACACATTGCTACCTCCGTTATCTGTGTTTGGTTTTAATTAAATTATTATTTGCATTGTCAAACCGTGTGGGATCGGAAAGATCGAGAGAACTCTTTTAATCTTACATCTATTTAGGGTAATTAACGCTGTTAGTTTTAATTCCACTGTGTTTAGTTAAGAAAGTTTTTAAAATCCGTCATCTCGGCAAGGGGACAATTCAACCCCCCTTCTTGTCCGCCATCTCTCTCGGCCAACAAGGAGCAAACCACACAGAAGACCACGATTTTTAAGTGGTTCGGATGCAACAACTACGACCTACGTCCACCCCTCACCGACTGTGAGGATTCACACACTATCTTGTAGAAGGTTACAAGATCAGAGCACACACACACACACTCGTGTGAGTTTAGAACTCCCACGAAGATGCACAAGCACCGAATCACAAGGAAATGTGAAGAAATAGACACACACACACACACGGATCTGCGTTGATCCACACACACACACAAGTATTCAGATGTTACAAGAACACACACTTGAATCTAAAATAGAATCGAATGGAAAACACAAAGTAGAAACTTTAGATTCAAGCTCCCTCTTAGTTGATGAAGAAGGTTTTTGGATGCAGCTTGATCTCCACTTGGCTTGGGGTTGATCTGCTCCAGATGTGGCTTGAATAACTTGAAGATGGATGAAGAACTTCCTTCCCGCAGCACTGTTCATGGCTACAGTACCAGCACTCTTCTCTCCTCTTGATAGCCTCCTTGAGCTCCCTTTGATGATTAGGGTTCCTTACCCCAAAGAGATGTTTTTATAACTCTTGAATGGTCAAGAGACAAGTCAAGAACCAGATCCACAAATCATGGTAAGTTTCGTGACTTTTGGATTAAACAAACCAAATGAAGAGGGCTTCCCATGTTGTAGAAAATAAAGTCAAAGATGGCTACTTCGAGGCTGGCGGTAGACCGGTAAAGGGGGGGCGATCGACCGGAATTTTACAGGAATGAGGCTTTTCGTTGCTGGGAAAACCGGTCAACTGAAACATGCTGGGCGGTCGACCACCACTGTAAAAAACTATAGTTTTGAGATCCTTGGAAAATTAGGTCGACCGCTCTGTGCCTTTAGGTCGACCGCCAACTGGGAATTATGCAAAATAGTATTGTTCAGTCCATGAAACATAACCGAACATTTGAAGACTTATGTTTGCACAAGGATACATATAAAATGAGCTTATTTGACCCTCAATCAACTCATGCAATTGGGTTTCAATCTCATTTGGAGAAGTTCAAATAATTAACTAGTCCATTGTAATCCAGGGTTTTGTTATCATCAAAATCATCTGGAGACTCAACAATCTCCCCCTTTTTGATGATGACAAAACTCTAAATTACAATTGCCTTGACCTGCCATAAAGCAAGTTTTGGAGCTAAGCAATGGAATAAACCAAATACTCATTCGCTAGGTGAAACATCACAAGCCATTCAAAACATGCAATCATTCAACATTTATTTGCCAAGAGAAAAGAAATAAGATATAGGAGCCAACCATTTAAGATCAAAGACTAGTTGCATTCAATTCATCATTTCATTACAAGGTACATTAATGCGAGAGTGAATGCACGACTCTAGACACAGGTAACTAAGCAAATGCATAAATACAGAACATACTCAATGATCCTCACATGATCATACATGCAAACACACAAACATACCGACATACAGAAATATAGAACCTGCACTACTACTTCTCCCCCTTTGGCATCATTAAAAGGGGGTAGGATAGACGAAGGGGGACCCAAGTGACACAAGACAAAAGTACAGCATCCAAGAGGTAGGAAGCAAGAGAAAAATCCTCATGGTGCGTCTGCAGGAGACTGATCCTCTGGAGGAGGAGGCTGGTAACCAAGGCGACGGTGGATGTCTTCAATAGAATGATCTTGAATCTGAAGACTGTCCCGAATACGGCCAATGGAGAGGTCACGAGCTGCATCACAACGCGACATGCCAAGAAGTGTCATGTTCATGATGTGGAAGGCTTGGCTGGAATCAGCAACACTGTCGGTGAGGCTAGTCATATGAGTGGAGAGTGTAGCCATTTGAGTGGAGAGGGTATCCAGAACAGTGGAGAAGGAATCTATGCGACCTGACATGGTGTCAATCACATTGCCCATAGTGTCGATGCTATCCCCGAGGGTAGAAAGTCGATCCCAAAAAGTGTCCACACGAGTCTCTAGCCTAGTAAACCGCCTATCAAAAGTCTCATAATCTACTCAAGAGTGCTGTGTGGCCTCCTGAGTGGAGGACTCTCCATGATAGAACTGTGGTGGAGGAGGCATCTCAGAATTCATTTGATGAGGTGAGGGTAGAGGAGGCTGCTCCTCGACCTGAACTGGAGGGGGGATATCCCCTTGATCCTGCTATTGTTCCTATTCCTGCTCTTCCTCACTATCAATTTCTTCTCCATAAGTAGGCACATCCTGACGTAGCTCACCATCGGGACCATAGTAATATCCCATATCTGTAAAGATCTTATGCTTATTGTAAATATCATCCTGGCGAACATAAATGAACTGTTCATTTGTGAAATTGATCCCAGCATGACTGAATATGCCGGTCAACTATGAGGCATAAGGAAGTGAACGCCACAAATTGGTTCGGCAAGCTCCTATGAGAGTCGTCATGAGGCAACCAATGTTGACTTGAATCCCATTCATCACATTGTAAAACATGAATTTATGTACCTCTGTCACTTCATTTCTGCTGCCACTCTTTGGGTAAATGAGAGAGGTAAACATATGATGCAATACACGCTGCAGTTGTGGAAAATGATTCGCATTCAATTCAATTAAATTGCTGACACCACGCACGTACTCACAAGTGGTCATAGCAAGAAAGGTTTCCTCAACAGCTCCATGACCAAAAATCATGTCAGCTCCTCTAGCCACAACTCCTAAGCATCTCTCAAATAGATCGGGGTAATATCAATCTCAACCCCTTGAACAATAGAAAATAATTCCTCATTCCTTGCAATCAAATTCCCATAAAACTGCTACACTAGACTGGGGTAATATCGGGTATATCTAGTGACAAAATCAGTCCATCCTGGCTGAATCTAAAAACAACACATATATTGGGCAAAAGCTCGTTAACCTCGTTGAAGTTGACCAGTCGAGGGTCGATAATGGGACGAGGAGGCAACCGAGGTGCACGACGAGGTGCAGGTGCTTGCAGTGGTGGAGGAACCAGTGCCTCTCGTCTCCGGCCACTCGCTTCCCCTTGGGCAGAACACCGAGAGCTTTGTCTAGGCGGCATCCCGAACTAGAAACCCGGTGAAAAACCCTTGAAGAGATGACCTCGTCCCGGGGAATGCAGATAGATTAACGGACACTTCAGGGGCTTGCAAAAGCCTTCTCCATAGCCTAGAACCAAGGAGGGAACTCCACGTATGCACGAACGGCCAAAAATGGCCAAATGGAGTTCGTCCCGAAATCGTGACGAACACGTCGGATCTTGTGTAGGTGGAGGAATGATGATGTTTAGAGGCTTGGGAGGTGGAGTTTTGAGGTTCTAGGGTTAGGGCAAAGTGGTGGAGAGTGAATGGGAGTGATGGAATAAGAAGGAGGGGTTTTAGGACCCCTTATAAGGTGGGTCGGATGAGACCCGGTCGGGCCAGTTAGTAGGCACCGGTCGACCGGTGCGGGACCGACGGTCGACCGCTAGCCCCAAAAACCTCAAATTTTGTATTTTTTGTTTCTTTTTCTTTTCTTTTCTTTTTTTTATTAATTTTTTTATATGGGGGAACTATCATCCGACCTTCAGATTTGAGCCAACGTCTTGAAGTGGAGGGAAGGAAAGAGATGCAGATTTGAGGAAAGTTTCTAACTCCCCCTCAGAAGTGTCCTTAGGTCCGACATCACTGAGTCCACAATTATTTAACCAAGGAATATCTGGCCTTAGAAAAAAATTTAAGGAGGGCTATATATATAAATACATTCAAGCATGCAGAGACGTGTATGTGAACACACAAGGTATTAAAAAAAAAGGCAATATGCATGTTTTCCTACCCTTGATGCATATGAGTTTTTACAAATGCAACTCTTATCCTAAGTGCAAACCTATGCATGTATGCTCTCACCCTTGCACATCCCAAGTTCTCTTCTTATCTTGTTAAATTGATCCTGGTTTAGGGGTTTTGTGAAGATGTCAGCTAGCTGATTGTGTGTGTGAATGAAATTCAATTCAAAGACCCCTTTTCCTACATGATCTCTAGAAAGTGATGACAAATATCAATATGCTTGGTCCTAGAATGTTGAACAGGGTTTTTTGACAAACTGATTGCACTGGTATTATCACACAAGCTTGGCACATATTTCATTTCAATATCTAAATCAAGCAATTGATTTTTGATCCAAAGTACTTGAGCTCCACAACTTCGGCGGCTACATATTCAGCCTCGGCCGTTGAGAGAGCTACTAAATGTTGTTTCTTGAGGCCCATGAGACTAGACACCCACCAAGAAACTGACAGTACCCACTAGTACTTTTACGATCTACAATACATCCGACATAATCCGCATCGGTGTATGCAATCAAATCAAAAGAACTACCGATGGGAAACCACAAGTCAAAATCTATTGTGCCAAGTAAGTATCTAAAAATGCGTTTAACAACCGTTAAATGAGATTCTTTAGGGCATGACTGAAAATGGGCACAAAGACACACTGAATTGAATGTCAGGGTGGCATGCTGTAAGATACAGTAGTGATCCGATCATACCTCAAAATAGTGTAGGATCTACTATTTGACCATTTTCATCATTGTCTAACTTTGAGGTTGTGGCCATTGGAGTTGACAAAGGTTTTGCTTCAGCCATCCCATATTTTTTCAACAGCTCCATTGTGTACTTGGCTTGACTTATGAAAATGCCCTCAGATGTTTGCTTCACTTGCAATCCAAGAAAGAATGTTAATTCACCCATTAAGCTCATCTCAAATTCTCCTTACATAATTTCTACAAATTCATCACACTACACATTATTAGTAGCTCCAAAAATTATGTCATCCACATACACTTGAACTACTAATATGTCTTTACCTGATTTCCTTGTGAAAAGTGTTTGATCAACCTTACCTCTCTTGAAACTATTTTCAATCAGAAATGAGGTGAGCCGTTCATACCATGCCCTTGGTGCTTGCTTCAGTCCATACAAGGCCTTTTGGAGTTTGTACACATGTTGTGGATGTTTGGGGTCTTCAAAACCTGGAGGTTGTTCTACAAAGACATCCTCTTTGATATACCCATTTAGAAATGCAGATTTAACATCCATTTGAAACAATTTGAAGTTAGATGAGCAAGTATAAGATAATAGAATCCGGACTGCTTCTAGACGAGCAACTGGTGCAAATGATTTTTCAAAATCAATACCCATCTCTTGGCTATACCCTTTGGCCACAAGCTGGGCCTTGTTCCTAACAACCAATCCCGTATCATTTAACATATTTTGAAAACCCATCGGGATCCGATTATGGATTGATTCTTAGGTCGCGGCACAAGAGTCCACACTTGGTTTCTTTCGAACTAGTGCAATTCTTCATGCATAGCCTGGATCCAGATTCATTTTGAAGAGCTTCATGGATATCCTTAGGCTCTTCCTGTGAGATTAAGGCTATCAAATCCTCTACTTCTACTAGCCTTAGTGATGATCTCATTCTTACCCCATCTTGAGGATTACCGATGATGTTTTCAGTTGGGTGATATTTCAAGAAGTTTGAGCTGCTTGGCAAGTCGGGGTGCTGCATTTGCTGCTCTTGCAGTGTTTCAATTGAAGGATCTTCATCTTCTTCACTCTTGCTGGGTATTCCTTCCTTTGGTTCATCCTTGGCTTTAGATGTTCCAGCATTAGTTGAATTTTTGGGAGATTCTCTTGCATCCACAATTTGAATAGATTGGTTTGTCAATTTTAGTTCAGATTCATCAGAAATCACATGAGAACTTTCTTCAACAACCAAAGTCCGTTTATTAAATAATTGATAAGCTCTAGAATTGAGTGCATAGCCTAGAAAATTCTTTGTCACTTTCCTCATCAAACTTACCTAGGTTGGACTTACCATTGTTTAGGATGAAACATGACATCCAAAGGGTTTAAGATGGGAAATATTCGGTTTCTTACCCTTGTAGAGCTCATAAGAGGTTTTCTTTAGAATGGGTCTTACCATTGCCCTGTTGATGATGTAACACGCTGTACTTACTGCCTCAGCCCAGAAATATTTTGGTAGCGAATTTTCACTTAACATGGTCCGCGCCATGTCTATCAATGTTCTATTTTTCCTCTCCACTACTCCATTTTGTTGGGGCGTCCTTGGTGATGAGAAATTATGCGTGTACCCCTGCTCTTCACAAAAATTGCTGAACTCATGATTTTCAAATTCACCACCATGATCACTTTGAATGGTAGTGATAAGGTAGCCTCTTTCATTTTGGATTTTCCTGTAAAACACTTCAAACTCCGTCAAGGCATCACTTTTATTGGCTAAAAATAATACCCATGTAAATCTGGAGTAGTCATCAACAATAATAAATCCAAAAGATTTACCTCCTAGGCTAGATGTCCTAGTAGGTACAAATAAATAGAGATGCAGCAATTCAAGATGCCGGGAGGTAGAAACAATGTTCTTATTTTTGAAAGATATGTGTGTTTGCTTGCCTTTTGTGCAAGCCTCACAGATTTTATCACTTTCAAATTTTAATTTGGGCAAACCATTCACCAAGTCATGTTTAGACAACTTGGAGATTACTCCAAAACTAGCATGACCTAGTCTTCGGTGCCATAGCCAAGTATTTTCATGATTGTTTGCTACCAAGCACATGTCATCACCGGAAACATCATCTAGATCAATAGTATAGACATTGTTGCTTCTCTTGCCGATGAATCTGATTTCATTTGAGGTTTTATTTATGATAAGGCAGTGGGTTTCATCAAAAATAATTTTGAAACCCTTGTCACATAGTTGGCTTATGCTAAAGAGATTGTGATTTAAGCCTTCAACTAAAAGCACATTCCCATAAGAATTTCAGAATTCTTACATATATTGTCATTCCAATGATTTTACCTTTGTCCTTGCCTCCAAACGTAACTGAACCTCCATCCTTGTCTTGCAGTGTAGATAACTCCTTCTTGTCCCCTGTCATATGCCTTGAACAGCCGCTATACAAGTACCATTTGCTCCCCCTGGCTTCAAGACATATCTGCAAAAAATAACATTCTCATGCAATTAATTTTGGTACCCAAACTAGTTTGGGTCCGTAGGAGTTAGCCCAATTCTGTGCATATCTTTTCTCGGTCCAAAAGGTATGATTTCTTGGTGAGTTTTGTTTGAACCAGCAATTGGCAACAACATGACCAAATCTACCACAATGATAGTAATTAACAGGTGCAAACTTTCTTTCGAATTATCGTGGTTTGGGTTGGACATGTTTTGGCTTAGAGTTGGAACATGAAGCACAGTTATTTTCTTTTTCATGAACATAGGATGTAGTGATCTTATGCTCAAAGGATTTTTTATTTTATGGAGTATATCCTAATCCTTCCTTCTAGAAATTGACTCTTACTCCCAACAAGTTATCTAGATTTTGTTTGCCGTTGACAAACCTTGACAAGGTGGACTGAAGTTCAGCCACTTCTTTATCCAAACTCACGGTTTTCTTTTCAAGTTCTGAATTTGTGGATTTAGAATTTTTTCTTCAGTTTTCATTTTTTCACACACTTTCTCCATTTCAAACATTTTACAAGATAATTCCTCTTTGATTTTTTCACAATATGAAATTATTTGTAGCAAGGTTTCTTTTTCTTCGGTTAGCTCAAACCATTCTTGTTCCAGTTTCTCAAATTTAAGAAGGATATCTTCATGTGACAAATCATCAATTTTCTTTTTGAGAGTTTTATTTTCAGATCTGATTTTCTTGTATTTTGTATACACTTTTTCATATTCTGACTCCCATTGTTCATTTGAAATAAAATCAGGGTAAGAATTTACCTCCGTCGAATCATCTTCATGTGCCATGAGGCACATGCTCTCCATGAGCTCTCCGAGCTCTTCTTCGGATAACTCTTCCTCTTCGTCGCTCCATGTAACGACCATTACTTTTGGCTTTCTGAATTTCTCCTTTTTGAACTTCTTCTTCAGATTTGGACACTCTCCTCTCATGTGTCTGGGCTTCTTGCATTCATAGCAAATGACATTGTTGGGCTTGCTTGACTCACCCTTGGTTTGAATGGGCTTCCTTTGCCCCTTTTTGAAGTTGCCTTAGAAATTCCTCTTCTTTCTCAAAAATCTCTTACTTGGTGAGTTATCATGGCCAAGTCTTCTTCTTCATTGCTTCCCTCGCTAGATTCTTCTTCTTGAAAGTCTTCATCAGATTGATGAGCTTTCAATCCAACCACTTTCTTCTTCTTCGTATCTTCCTCGGCTATTCTCTTCATATTTATCTCATAGGTCATGAGTGACCCTATGAGCTCGTCCAAAGAGAGTGTGGACAGGTTCTTTGAATCCTCAATCACTGTGGCTTTTGTGTGCCACGCTGATGGAAGTGATCTCAGAACCTTCCTTACAAGATCGGAGTTTGTGTACTCCTTTCCAAGATTTTGAGACCATTTGTGATCTCAGTTAATCTTGCGAACATCTCTAAATTGTTTCTTCAGGCTTCATTTTGAACAGCTCATAATCTCTTACAAGGAGATTTGCGTTGGTCTCCTTGACCTTGGAGGTTCCCTCATAAATGAGCCGCAATTTGTCCCACATTTCCTTTGCTGAACTGAACATGGATACACAAGAGAATTCATTGGGATGTATGCCACATTGCATAATATTCATAGCATTAAAATTGACGGTGCATTTCTTAATTTCCTCGGGTGTCCATTTCTCTTCATCGTCAGAGAGTTTGTAAGGACCCTTGTCCACAACTCTCAGATCTCATACTCCTGGGCTCTCAAAAAAACATACATTCTATTTTTCCAATAGGAGTAATTTGAGCCATCGAAGTATGGAGGACGATGAATGTAGTGACCCTCGGGCATCATACCCTTGTTTGCCATTGATCTGGATCTTACTCTAGATCGTTAGATTTGAAAGAAATAGAGCCTTAGCTCTGATACCAATTGAAGTCCTGCGATTAATGACACCCAAGAGGGGGGGTGAATTAGGTGATTACAGATTTTAAAATAAAATTTCCCGATTTAAGACACGTATTAAGAGCAAGCAACAAACAAGTATAGATATGATGGCTTACAAAATGAATCTTGCTAAATTAACCCCTACAGCAGTTCTTTGGTACCAGGCGGAGTCCGGGAATCCAAAGATTCTCTCACACAAGGTATTTTTCTCTCAACAAGACTAACCTTGTCTATCAGAAACCACCTTTTGATATACTTTAGATCTCTCGTAAAAAGGTTTATAGAACTAGATCTAAACAAGGAAAACAGATGATGCAATATGCAAATATGCTGGAGCAGAATTGGAGGTAGAAGATAAGGAGCAAACCACATAGAAGACCATGATTTTTCGGTGGTTCAGATGCAACAACTGCAGCCTACGTCCACCCCTCACCGACTGTGAGGATTCACACACTATCTTGTAGAAGGTTACAAGATCAGAGCATACACACACACTCGTGTGAGTTTAGAACTCCCACGAAGATGCACAAGCACCAAATCACAAGGAAATGTGAAGAAATAGACACACACACACACACACAGATCTGCGTTGATCCACACACACACAAGTATTCAGATGTTACAAGAACACACACTTGAATCTAAAATAGAAATCGAATGGAAAACATAAAGTAGAAACTTCATATTCAAGCTCCCCCTTAGTTGATGAAGAAGGTTTTTGAATGCAGCTTGATCTCCACTTGGCTTGGGGTTGATCTGCTCTAGATGTGGCTTGAATCACTTGAAGATGGATGAAGAACTTCCTTCCCGGAGCACTATTCATGGCTACAGTACCAGCACTCTTCTCTCCTTTTGATAGCCTCATTGAGCTCCCTTGGATGATTAGGGTTCCTTACCCCCAAAGAGATGTTTTTATAACTCTTGAATGGTCAAGAGACAAGCCAGGAACCAGATCCACAAATCATGGTAAGTTTGGTGACTTTTGGATTAAACAAACCAAATGAAGAGGGCTTCCCACGTTGTAGAAAACAAAGTCAAAGATGGCTGCTTCGAGGCTGGCGGTCGACCGGTAGAGGGGGGGTGGTCGACCAGAATTTTACAGGAATGGGGCATTTCGTTGCTGGGAAAACCAGTCGACCGAAACATGCTGGGTGGTCGACCGCCACTATAAAAAACTATAGTTTTGAGATCCCTAGAAAATTAGGTCGGCCGCTCTGTGCCTTTAGGTCGACCGCCAACTGGGAATTCTGGAAAATAGTATTGTTCAGTCCATGAAACATAACCGAACATTTGAAGACTTATGTTTGCACAAGGATACATATAAAATGAGCATGTTTGACCCTCAATCAACTCATGCAATTGGATTTCAATCTCATTTGGAGAAGTTCAAATAATTAAATAGCCCATTGTAATCCGGGGTTTTGTTATCATTAAAATCGTCTGGAGACTCAACAGGGGCCACCAGACTCTGGATGGTCCACTAGACCTAATAAACCAACGATCCTTGAGCCACAGGACTCGAGGTCAAGACTATTGTACTGGGCAGCCCAAGGCCCTCAATCTAGCCTATACCTAGGTCTGAAACCAAGGTGGCATGAATATCGAGGTAGCTCACAAGCCACCGAGTCAACCCCTCAACCAAGGGTCACACGGGAAACCTCCATCCCCAGGCTGGTTAACTGGACTCACAGTCCAAGGCCACGTACGCATATGGCCCACTCAAAAACCACCTTTCGGAGAAACACACACTGTGCTGGGAAGGCCCACCGCACTCATGCCGACTCACAACGACTCAATCTAGCGAAACCACAGAAACCCGAAACATGCGTGGTCACTCGGATCCCCAAGACTCATGGGCACGCTAATCGAGATAGCACGATACCTCCAGACACCCCAAAATAAGGACACAGAACCCCCGGGGTGTCCGGGACATCCACAAGATCGAAGGTCGACCACTGGGTCACAATCGGGTCGATCGGGGGTCAACACCACGTAAACGAAACACAACTAGCACGGAAAATAGGGTGGCGGTCCTCCCTGGATCGTCACGCACCCGACGGTCTATCCTGGACCGCAAGCCACATCCTAGCGGTCTACCCTTGGACCGCTAGGCCCCAGAAACACCGGACCTCAAGTGGTCATCCCCAGACCACAAGGCCGCCTGGCGGTCCACAATGGACCGCGAAACCTCGCCTAGCAGTCCAACCAGGATCGCAACACCCAAAAACACATGAACAACTAGGCCATGAAAACAGTCATACCCTGACCGCTAAGCCCTACCTAGCGGTCTCCTCGAGACCGCTAAGCACAGTGGCGGTCTATCGCGGGACCGCAAGGCTTGAACCGACATAAAAGGACCCCTAGCAGTCTCCTCATGACTGCCAGGTAGCCTAGCGGTCCCTGGAAGGACCGCTAGGTCGTCCCGAGCGCAAAAAATGTGAATCTCACAAAAAATCTCATTCCACGCCCCGTTCACACCCATGTGAAGGGGAAAATAAGGGGAAACTAGTCCCCAACCTCTCTAGCACCGAGAGGACACATTTAAACCCCATAAAATTCGATTAAAACGCAAGATCCGACTCACACCCCAAAATCATGCATTTATACCTCGGCAGAGAAATAAACCCACTCGGCTCACCTTGGGCTACCAAATCACGGGAAAATGAAGTACTCGAGCTAGGGAACAATCCCCCTACCTCCACCGAACATTCCGCGCGTCGAGGATGCCGATCCGCCAAGAAAATGCTGTTTAAACCCTTGCCGGCTCGCGATCCCATGAACCGCCTCCACCATAGCGATCCTCGTCCCGTGCCCATCGCTCCACACCCCACGAGCATCGCCGCCCCGTCCTCGTCTGTCTCTGTCGGTCGCCCGGAGAAGAGAGGGGGAGAGGAGAGAACGTGAGAGAAGAGAGAGGGTGCGGGAGAGAAATGAGAGATGGGGAAAGAGAAAAAGGAGGTTTTAATATATAGAAAATCCAGAAATTCCAAAAATACCAAAAATACAGAAAAATCATCTCTCTGATCCTCGAAAAATGCACAACGCGCTGGTAACGTCTCAGAGTCGGAGAACGCAACAGTTCACCTTACACGGGGTTCCGAATGTCCGACTGGCAAAAACACGCGTGAACCGTAAAATGCTCTCCGGGACCCACAAAAATGATCAGAAATTCACAGATCCTGATCCGAACAATAATCCGAAAAACCCGGGGCGTTACACAAGCTGTTCGAATGGCACGTACCAAGAGATCCCTTCGAACGCCCGGGCGCAGCATCGCTCGAGACATCGCTGAATGCTCGTCGGCACAGCCCGGTGGCACCCAGCCTCTCAGCGTCTCTAGCCTAAATAGGCCAAAGTAAAGAAGGGCTCGTGCCGGGCCCCACCAGCATCCAGCCTCAAGCTCTTCTCGGGTCAACTTTGATCTCACAATAGAGGATCCACCTCAAAGTACCTCAGTCTTTGATAGACTGGGGGCACCGATCTGCTCCGAGAAGCACTCCCGGAAGAAGCGGACGGTTCGGCTCATCAATGACGCGATTTGGGTGTTCACGTGTTACGTCACCTGCCACCAACCCAACACCCGACACCCAGTCCGATGACCAGAATCAGCCTCTGGCCCAGCTTAGGATGCCTCGCCCTCAAAATAAACCCCCGGTGTCGCCAGGTCATATCGGCACTTCGGCTAGACTACAGGCGTCGGAACACGCTAAAGAGGTTCTAGTCGAGGACTGTGGCACTCTTGCTAATGCGGATCCAGTCAACAATGATCCACCGGCAAATGAGGTTCAAGAGGTGACTCTCGAGACTCTCATGAGGGAAAACCAACACTTGAAGACTGTCACCCCCCGACACGAAAAATCGGAACGTAACAGTTATAAACATTCAAGATAACCAGAGCAATAATGAAAATTTAGAAAGAATGCATAAATGCAAGAAAAAGGAATTATTTTCCAAGTACCAACTGACAACTTACAAAATGACTCCAATTGAAACTAAATAAGAATAAAGATTACAACTCTCCAAAGACCTAATAACAACTGACTCTCTTAAGGACAACTTATAGCTATTACAAAGACACCACTAATGCTAAGATAGTGTCATGCCCTGAGCTTTTAATACAGCGGAAGGAATATCGGAACGTGAACAGCCGTCATGGTAAGCCTCTCGCAAGCAAACAAATCAGAGCGCAAGACAATCACATAAAAGTAATTGCACAAGTAAAATTTTCCAAATTCCCACTTTATTTCATACTAACAACCACAAGTATATTAGATTCATGACTTAACCATTCTTACATCATAGACTCAAGAAAATGGAAAATTACAATAGGACTCGACTAGACACTTGACAACTAGGTCTTCTCTCGATCCATTTGACTTTCAATCACTCTCGGACTCGCTACTTGTATATTCTGAATCCGATTCACCTGTACTTCCTGAAAAATTGAGAAAGTAGGTATGAGCACACTCGCCCAGTAGGTATCTTCGCATCAACATGAAGGCAATATTTAAGTGATTAACGTCTTAGCTCTAGAATTAAGATAAAAATAAGAATGTGATAATCAAGTGATATAAACCAAGATAACCAAGAATCATGAAATAACTGAGCAAGTCGGCGTGAATAAGTATCGATCATGAACAAGCAAGATTAATCATGTAGATGTAAATTTGGCCTTTCATGAATAAGAATGTACGAGCATGTAACTAGAAAATACTTTACACAACCTTGTAAAGGCTAGGCATTAAAAGGCATGTAAATTTCATAACGACCCTCGTGAATTTCACTAATTTATAAGAGAAAGTACTCCCAGCGCAATGCGATGCCAGTATCATCGTACCCCATGGTTTATAGCATGTTTCCGACCATCGGCCGTGGGGGCTAGCATGGAGCACTTGACCACAATCTGTGCCCGGTCTTGCATCTTCAAGTTATAAATCCAGCTACTTTTACGAGATATAATAATAATTTTGGCCAATAATTCAATTCCAAATAATAAGTTTGATGACCAAGTAACCAAAGTATAGAACATAGCAAAATTTGATATGATATATCAAAGAAGACTTAAACGAATATTATACTCCGGCGACATTTCGGTAGCATAACGGTACGTTCATTAAGTTTCATATCTTAATATTGACTTGTTAAACATGTGTTGAGACTCCAGATAATCCGAAGACCACCTAGGAACTCACGAAAACCAACCCTAAAGGTCAAACCTCGGGTTAGACAGGTTCAAAGATAAAGTAGTAAAGCGGTCAGAGTCTAGACCGTTTCATAAATTGAGTCGACTCATGAAAAAAAGAAGTGTCGACGCAGGAAAACTTTCTGGAGCTATGCAGTCTAGTGAATGGCCGCTTGGTGCCTTTTAGCGGTCATCCATTGGGCCGCTAGGGTACATAATACATAAAACACCGGTAAAGTGCTTTCTAGACAATTGGCTTTGATGGTACAACCAGCTCGGCGTCCTAGTAGGAATCCCAGGCTCACGGAGTCTTATAGAGGCCTTGAAACATAATCCCCTAGTTCGACAAAAGAAATATCCGGTGGAGAGGTTCATAAGTCTAAGAGAGTGTGCCTATAAGTGCAAAGTGTAACTAATGACATCATACCGGAATATGTGCCATATACTTAAGAAAATGACTCAAGAGATAGAGTGAAACAGTGAAACATACGGTCAAAATTCCATATGTACTATATGCACAACATATAAACCATTTAATTATAAAATTATAATATTTTGGCATGAAATTAACCTAAGTTTAAAATAAGTCCCAAGTGCAAAAAGAACATGAAATCAACTAAGATGAACAATAAATGTGACCAAGAATATAATATAATACTTAAAACAGGAGTAAAACCTCATTATCTAGGCATACTATATGATAATTAATGCTATTTTGCAATATGTTTTGGGTTAACATCTCTATACAGAACTCAAAAAACCAAACGGTCTCGTGATGACCGTTTCACTGGGATTAGCGGTCTATCGAGGGGCCGCTAAGGAAACACATGCGGTCTGTGGAAGACCGTTTCTTCCTGTCTACTACAAACAGAAATAACATCGAAATATATACTAATCTAGGGCCTTTCCATGCATAATAAAATATGGCAACAGGTAAATATGGCCTAATAATACCATACTAAGACATGGAGATGCATGGATTTGAGGGAAGTAAACTGGAATTACCATTTTCTTGTTTTAAAGGTAAGGTTCATGCATGCTCTGTAATCCTAGATGCATAGTCGAGATAAAACATCAAATACTCCGTGTAGAAAACATGAAATTGACTGCAAGAAGAGGACTTTTATTTCTTAAATCATGTTTAAGCCGTTCATGAGATAACCTACCTCTGTTAGTGCTCCTAGACTTCGAATTTCTGACAGGAAGTAGACCCTAGTTCCTGCACGTCCTATGCTAAGCCAGCAACTTCCCGTCCCTCTATCTCCCGATTCTCTCGACCTGAAGATGTGAAAATTGAAGGGTAGAGAGAGGATACGAAAGAGAACAGAAAGTTCTAAAGACATAACTCCTAAATACCTCGTTTAGGGCTTCTAATTTGCAGATCTTCCTGGGTCTGTTGCACAAGTTCCTGGGTTGCTTGTACCGAACCTGCGACTTTGCAAGCTTCTATCTTCTTGATGGTTTGATCTCCTAAGATGAAACTTGGAGGGTAGTTAGACCTTAGTATGATGAACAAAATATTCTAAAGAACATACCTTTAATTCATCCTCCTTACCTTAGTTCCACATGAGCCAAACGTAAGAGTCGCACATGTGAAATCTTAGGTTTATTTATAGGGTTAGCTAGAGTTTCATGGATTAGAACGAACTTAGAGTCCAAATTAGGAGTAGAGTTAATCCCTAAAGAGTTCTAGAGAGTCATCCATGCCAGGTAGCTTTGATCTAAAGTGATTAGGTCGTCCAAGTTCCAAGTTTTTCACGTTTTCTTCCATTCATGGAACCTGCAGAGCCATGCGGTCTTCAAGCGACCGTTTATTGCCTCAAGCGGTCGCCCGATAGACCCTTTTTGGCTTTGGGCGCCGAATATTGATTTGGTTCAAACTCTTTTGATATTATCTCCCATTATCTATTGATTAGCCTATTTATCCTTTAAAAATTCAAGATTGGTGCTTCTAGAATATGGGCTAAGCTTTATGATCTTGGTTTTATGCCATTTTGGTCTTATTTAAAAGGCCAAGTTAATTAATAAGTATTGGGCCTTTTTATTTGGTTTCAATTTTAGCCCAAATTCTTTTAATAATCCTTTTATCTCTTAGAAAATCTTAGAAATTCTAAATAAATGATAGAAATTTCCAAAATATAATATATAAAATTTTGGGGTATTACAGACAGCTACCAGGTCCATCATCTAAATGGTTCACTCCGGGGTCTTCACTCTTGCCCATCCCCATCCATTTGCAAGTCATCCTTGGAATTACCTGAAAGGGGGAAGAAAGTTAGGTGAGCGAAAGCTCAGTAGGCAATAGCAGGCAAAGTTTAAGCAATTAACCAATTAATGTCTCATGCAAATAAAAGAATGATAAAACAAAACTAACACAGCAATGATAGAAAATCGAATGTGAGCAATAGAAATAAGTAGAACAGAGATATATCATTTCCATGCATTGGCCGATCAAGCATGCAAGTAACAAGTCGTGCAGTGATAGAATTTCATGTAGGAATTGAATATCTTGTAGAAGTGAATATGAATTTCGTAGATAACATGCTAACAAGTACTCGGTGTAATGCCTCAGCATGTCATTACAACTCCCCAAGGCACTAGTACTTTTCGGGCGCTCCTCCGAGGACCAGACCGGGCCCTTATGATGCGTTGGGATTGATTTGGTGGATCCAAGATCCCAAGTAACCATCTTAGACATTCATTGGAATCGGCCAGGAATTCCAAGGTTAAGCTATGTAACTTACCATCTAGGACCAAGTGAAATTTTAATAATTGAAAATGAAGTCATGAGATTATGGCTTGCAAAAGAGGGAATACAATCAGGACTAGGTTGCAGCACAAGCCACCCTTGGCTTGGCCATTGAAGCACATAAGAAATCATGGGAAACAAGTTCTAGACCAATTGCGGTCACACATGGGCCGCAAAAAGGAAGACAACGGTCTATGGTGGACCGCCAAGGTCGATACTGGGCCAGAAGAAACGAAGCACAACGTTGAAAAGTGAAAACGGTCCTTAATGGGCCACATCAGGAGAAAAATGGTTCTCAATGGGCCGTTTCAGAGTAGAAACAGTCCTAGGTGGGCTGCATATAGGTGGGGTCCATAATATTAACGCAGTCGACTTCTCGAGCTCCTAGTCCGTCTGAGACATGATGGAACCGAACTGCCCACACATCTCAAATCGAACCAGAGGCTTTAGGTCGACTGGAAATCAAGAATGGTCAGCCAGCCCAGTCAGGATAGTGTTGCGGTCATAAGAGGGCCGCTAAATTGAAATCGGCGGTCTGAACTTGGCCGCCACCTGAGAGTAGCGGTCACAGTCAGGTCGCAAGGGTGAGAATAGTCCCGAATTGGGCTGTGAAAACACGCGATATGATCGAATCGATAGGTTCAGGATTTGGGGGTACAACTTGCTCGACGTCCTAGTGAGAATCCCAGGCTCGCGGGGTCTTATGGAGGTCTCATAATAGAGGTCCTAGTCTGACGGAAGGAGTATCCAGCGGAGAGTCCAAACTATTACAAGATTAAGGTTATGAGAACAATGGAAAACGAGAGTATAGCGGTCAGCCAGCACCACCGGAGTGGAGTGACTGTCAAACAATCCTAGTAAAACATTGTGGCAATTAAATTGTGCGTAATCATTGGTTTCAAAAGGAACAAGTAATGAGATATAATTGTAGATGAAAAGGGGGTAAGATGTCAGTTTCAATTAAAATTATTCCATATACTCCAGTTATTTTAGTGGGTTTCCATCCTATGCATGTAGCCTAACAAGATGAACATAATTAACAAAAACAACGTTAGTATACACTCTGTACGTGAATGGCGGTCTATCCAGGGCCGCTACCCAGGGGTGGCGGTCCATCGCGAGGCCGCTTTCAGGCACGATGTTCACAAATTCAAACACGGCATAGGCGGTCTGTCGCGCGGCCACTAGGTTCAGAAGGGGTCAGGAGCTGGCCGCAACCCAAGCCCTTACGGTCTGTGGCGAGGCCGCTAACATGTATCGAGTTTCAAAATTTTAAAAGGGTAGAAAACGGTATGTCGCGAGACCGCTAAGGTCAGAGGCGGTTCCTGTTGCCACAGCAACTAGTTCGCTACTTCTGGCCTCCGTCACTCCGACACAGCTTGATTGCGACAGGAAATTCGAGCAGTATAGTAAATCGATTTTGGGCAAAATAGTATCAATAAGATGGGGACATAAAGCACACAATGTGACATGAAAGAATTAAGATTTAAGCCTGCCATAGCCTAGCATTAATCAAGATAAATGGAAACTAACGAGTTCGGTGCCCTAATCGACATGCTTTGACTAAAACACGAAATACAACCTCTATACTCAATATAAATTAGGGCTTCCGGTACCAAATTAAAGAGGACTCAAAGGCGCTTAGAATAGTATAATTCTATTAGGGTTTAGTCGACTAAAACCTACCTAAATCAAAGATCAAAGAGGACGTCGAATGCTAGGAATCGCACCGAACTCCTCACTCCAATCTTGTCGATTCCTCCCTCGAACGAGCTCCCCGCCAGTCGCCTCAGCAAATGAGGGTTCTTGGTCGAGCTAGGGTTCCTTTTATAGAAGGCAATTCGATCTAGGGGTGATGATAAGGCTAAGAAGAGTCCACGAAGTCGTTCGTGCGTGAAACTCGCGCTTTGACCCAGTCGCACCGCCTCTCGCTCGAAATTGAGCTCCTAGGGTTAGGGTTTTCGAGTGGAATGAGAGGGGAAACAGACTTCCTACAAGGGCCGATCGAATGGACCTGATTTGGGCTCGAATGGTTACCAATTGGGCTCAAATTGGGCGATGTAAGGGTCAAGTAACTCAACTCCGATTTAGCCAAAAAACATTAATTCGGCTTGATCAGATTTTATTTTAGGGTCATCCAAGAAGACAAAATGTCTAAGAATTGGGTCCTCTGTATGATTACGATTTTTTCTCATATTTTTATAAATTAGTTGAAATTAACCTAAAGGGGATTATAAATTTAATATTAAGAAATTATTGATTATTACACAGTTATATTATTTAATTGATTTTTTCGGGATGCTACAAAGACCCTCCTACAATACCTTCTTCAGGAGCGGGACCTTCACCCTCAACAACCTGCTAGGCCTCCGGCCGAAGCACCGGCACTACCCGTTAGGCACAATGGTGCCAACGCCTCATCAACAGTAGCTAGAACCCCGACAACAGTAGGGTTCGACACGTCTCTAGCGAAAGCTCATCCACGAGTGATGCGGGACGGACACGGGAACCGATTCTAAGTGATGCGGACCTCGGACCCTAAATGCGGACATGACCAGCAACATACAACAATGGAGATGCTTTGGCCCAACACTAAGAGTTCTTATGGACTATACGTCGCTAACAAAAACGCAAGCTCACTCGTCGTCCCAAGCGAGGGGAAACGCGGATCCGCGCGGTTGAGAAATTGGCAGAGTTAAGGGTAGTCCGACTCACTTCCGTGCTCGGATCGAGCCACGGGACGGGTCACTCTCTCGCTCATAGTGGTGGCATGGACTCACGGGCTAGAATCCTACGCTCTCATAGCGGCATACGACCATATACTAAACTAGCAAATGAATGCCAAGGAGTTAAGACCGTTACCTCCACGCTCCCGGCGTGGGGAAGACAACCCCGGCCAAATCCGGACTCCCGGTTAACAAAGTTTTACCGTGGTACAAAAATTTGACCCACTCCACGCAAGGAGGTAATCGGTCACATGTGGTGCCCGGGAGTCACGGGAATTGGGTTGACAGGCAGCATCTTGATGTCGTCCGTCGGTGCCGAAATCTGCATTTTCGTGCTATCCGGACGGCGCGATCTACGGGTTGGTGGGGGCCCACGGACCGCTCTGTCCTCCAGGTCTGATGGGGTGGGTCCCGCTGTAATGGAGACCCCTGGTGGCGCACCTCCCTGGATGGCGGTCGGGCGGGAACGCTGGTCGGAGGCCGATCGGCTCCGATCTCCAAGCTTTAGAGTTGCTGCCCACGGACTGGTTACTTTTGTTTTGTAGCGCGTGATCCGGCAAGATCGGCTGCTGCGATCAATCCTGACGTCGGATCGATGCACAGAAGGTATTGTTGGAAAGCTATTTTAAAGTATTTCGATCTAAGGCCAGAGAGACAAATTGGATCTGCACGGATCTAGCCTTAGTCGATTTTTGAGTTGCTGTTGGACAGGGTCTGAAATCTCAAGGTAGCAGTGAAGTTTCCTGAGAACTGCCATTGACCGCGAGGTAGACCTCTGATTCAGATCTCAAGCTATTCATGAAAATTGTAGAGGGGAGAGAGAGGAAAACAGCAATAATTTTTGTGACTAATTTGGTGGAGATTTGGATGGGGAAAGCTATTTTATACTGGTGGGTGGTCGGATATGGACAGGGGCAGACAGAACTGAATGGGATCTGCATGTGATTTTTAGAAAATAGTTAAAGGCCTTTTGAAATTCCATAAAAATTCGTGGATGGAATGGGTGTTGGACAGAACCCCCAGTAAAAGTGGGAGCTCCAGGAAAAGTCAAGAAGTGGGTCGAAGATGGGAAGTTCAGGGTTGCTGTTACAGTAGATAGAAACCTGGAAGATCTGGAAGGGAAAGATGGATGAATATGGAAAAATGGAAATCGGAAACTAGAGGCCAAACCAAATTTTCTGAGACATGGGTTGGATCCCTAGAACTCACCCTGAAAATTTGAGGTCAAGATGAGCTCATGGCTGAGAGGTAAAATTCATGGAAGGACCTGCTGTCACCCGATTGACAGAATACCGACGGAGGTGGTGGTGGTGCAACGGCGGCTCGATGGCGGCGGCGGCGGCAACGATGAACTTCACACCTAATAGATGAGGCTTCCCATCTCAGAATACAGCCTTCCCAGCTGAAAGAAGAAGAGAGGAGAGAGGGAGAGGGGCGCACCAAGCTGGAGCTCCAACAAAATTTCTGATTTTCATATGCATTAATTCCAATCAAATGAAAATACAAGGTATTTATGTGAAATGACAAAAGACACTAATTGACCCTAGATCTAGGGTTGGGGAGGGTAAAAGAGGGAGTCCACAAACTATTTCTCCCATGTGATTTGGAATCAAATAAAATAAAAATTCAAATCCTAATATAATATACTAAATGGGGGCGCCCCCTTGACTTTCAAGGTTCCAACCTTGAATTTTATTCCCCTTTGTCCCCCACTTGGCCCACCCTTCTAGAAGCCCACCATTGGAAGGTTGACTGACCCCACATGGGCCCTAGGGATGAGGTGGATCAATGGGGAAGGGATAGGGGGCCCGCGGGACCCGAGTGGTCCCAAATTACACATAAACCCCTGTTACAATCTAAATTATAATCTGAATAAAACTAAACAAACACACATGACACACAAGTAAAGTCCACATAAATGCAATAAATATCGAGACTCAAGGGGGAGTCTCCAGACTGTCTCCGAGCCAGATGGACGCCGAAGTGGCTCGAGTGGTGCTCCGCGTACAGTACCAGTGGCTCGCCGGTTCGTGCTTCTCGCTCGCTCTGGTGTCCGCACCAATTCTCCCCGGGTGGGAGAAACTCGACCCTGTCGAGTAAGGGTTTGCATCACTCTGGTACCGCTCCAATAGGTACGGATCGATCTGCTGCAACTCTCCATGGGTGATCCAAGTATCCTCGGTGGTGGGTCGCCCTCTCCATTGCACTAGGTATCGCGGGTAAGATCCACTCCTGGTAACTGTCACCTGCTCATCCAGTATATGATCGATATGCTCTCGCTGCCGTGGAAAGGGGGCTGAAGGTGGACACTCAGGTGTGAGATCACTCTCAATGGGAGGAGATTGCTCGAAAGGCTCACTAGGGATCACCGTTGGGTCCCTATATGCAACTAGATCCGATACATTAAAAGTAGAGCTTATACCATATTCCTCGGGCAGGTCCACAACATACGCATTGGATCCAACGTGTTTCAACACTCTAAATGGACTGGCTCCGTGAGCTTGCAATTTCTTTACGGTTACAGAGGGAAACCGTTCAGGTCTTACCCTGATCATGACATATTCACCCTCTTGAAACTCTCGGTGGTGTCGATGGGCATCGGCTAGCTCTTTGTAACATGCATTGCTGGCCTCAATGTGACAACAGATGTCGTCATGCAGACTCCTAACATGCCTAGCAAATGACTCGGTAGACTCCGACACTCGTGCATGAATGGGCATGGGAACAAGATCCATTGGCTTCCTAGGCCTACGACCTGTGACAATCTCGAATGGACTCATGCCGGTAGACCTGTTAACCGAATCATTATATGCAAATTCTGCCAATGGTAATATGAGATCCCAATCCCCTAGACGATCCCTGACAAGACACCTCAAAAGGTCACCCAGACTCCTATTGACCACCTCGGTCTGACCATCTATCTGGGGATGATATGTAGTGGAAAACTTGAGGTGAGTACCCAACATATGCCACAGTGTCTTCCAAAAATAACTGGTGAATCTAACATCACGGTCAGACACTATGGTACTAGGCAACCCGAACTTGCACACCACATGAGTAAGGAACAGGCGGGCTACCCTCGAAGCATCCGAAGTCTTCGAGCAGGGAATAAAAAGGGCCATCTTTGAGAATCGGTCAACAACCACATAGACCGAATCATGCTTCCTGGAGGTACGTGGCAATCCCAAGACAAAATCCATGCTAACATCCTGCCACGAGGCATCAGGCACGGGAAGAGGTGTATAAAGGCCCGAGCTTTGCTTCTTCATTTTGGCCGTAGCACATGTACGGCACTGAGCCACAATATGAGCAACATCATGCTTCAAGCTCGGCCAATAAAATCTATGCTCAACAGCCTCGATAGTCTTGTTCCGACTAAAGTGGCCGGCTAGACCTCCCACATGTAGCTCCCAGACTAAGAAGTCTCGAATCGAAGTTCGAGGAACACAAAGCCTGCCTCCTCGAAAGAGGTAACCCTCTTGAAGCACATAATCATCAAGGTCTCTCGAGGGTCTGGCCTGGAGAGTGGTATAAATCTGACCGAAGTCAGGACAGTCAACATAGGCCTCTCTCATCTTCTCTAACCCTATGACCTCAGCACTCAAGGTGGTAAGCAAACACGCTCGCCGACTCAAGGCATCAGCCACCTTGTTCTTCACTCCAGCCTTATGTTTTAGCACAAATGTGAACTGCTGGAGATACTCAACCCAACGGCTGTGACACGCATTAAGCTTCTTTTGGGAATGGAGGTACCTCAAAGCCTCATGATCGGAGTATAAGACAAACTCCTGATGTAATAGATAGTGCCTCCAATGCCTAAGAGCCTGAACAACTGCATAGAATTCTTTATCATAAGTAGAGTATCGCAGTTTCGCGTCATTCAGCTTCTCACTGAAATATGCGACCGGGTGAGCCTCCTGACTCAACACTCCTCCTATCCCAACACCCGACGCATCACAAGAGACCTCAAACACCTTCGAGAAATCTGGCAATCGAAGGATAGGTGTCTGGGTCATGCGCTCCTTGATGTCCTTGAAGGCAACAGCTGCGGCCTTCGTCCATACAAACGTGCCCTTCCGAATATAATCCGTGATCGTAGTAGTGACGGAGGTAAATCTACGGATGAAACGATGATAGAACGTCGCAAGGCCATGGAAGCTACCGACATCATGGACCGTACGGGGTTCCATCCACTCAACAATGGCCCGGACCTTCTCCGGATCGGCGGAGACCCCAGTATTGGACACAATAAAACCCAAGAAGGTAAGCTGCGGTGTCATAAAGGCACACTTCTGTGGGTTCGCAAACAACTGCTCTCGCATCAGGAGTAGACAGACCTACCGAAGGTGGACTAAGTGGTCCCCCGTGGTGCGACTATAGATAAGGATATCATCGAAGTACACTACCACAAAGACTCCAATGAATGGTCGAAGGACCTGAGTCATGAGCCGCATGAAAGTGCTAGGGGCATTGGTCAGCCCAAAGGGTATAACCAACCACTCATAGAGACCATCCTTAGTCTTGAATGCAGTCTTCCACTCATCACCTGGCCTAATCCTCACCTGGTGGTAGCAACTCTTAAGATCGATCTTCGAGAAGATAGTGGCACCGGCCATCATGTCTAGCATATCATCTAGGCGAGGAATAGGGAACCTGTACTTCACAGTGATTTTGTTGATGTCATGACTATCAATGCACATTCTCCACATGCCATCCTTCTTTGGGTCGAGTAATGCGGGAACAGCACACGGACTCATGCTGTCCCGAACAGACCCTCTCTACATCAACTCATCGACCTGCCGTTTTAGCTCGGCATGTTCCGTGGGACTCATGCGATAATGGAGAATATAGGGCAATGAGGGGCCCGGAATCAGGTCGATAGCATGCTGAATATCCAGCATGGGTGGGAGTCCCTCGGGAAGCTCCTCGGGAAAAATATCAGCGAACTCCTACAGAATAGGAATGACATCGGGTGGGAGTTCACCCTCGGACTTTGGCTCCACCTCTCGGATAGTAATACCAAATATAGGGTAGCCCCTACTAGCCTCCCGCTCTATTTCCCAGGAGCTAATCATCATCAATCTCTAGTCGAGGGCTCGCCTGGGCCAGATGTAACGGTCATAGCCCGTGATGGGGATGGGGTACTGGGCCCGGGGATGGAAGGCTCCGGAGTACTTGGGCTAGTAGATCCCTGACAGAAGGCTTCTTGGGCTGAGAGGGTTGGAGGGTAATCCGTTGGCCAGCATGGTCGAAGGTACAGGTGTTCGACCGGCCATGAAGTGTGGCATCCCGATGAAATAACCATGGCCCACCAAGAATAATGCTACCCACCTCCATGGGGAGGACATCAAACCAGATCTCGTCACGGTAGGCACGGAACTGCAGTGGGACCAGACACCGCAGCCTGATCGGAATGGAGGTGGAATCCACCCATGATACTCGATAGGGGCAAGGATGATCCACAGGTGTAAGACCAAGAATGGAGACAGTGCCCGTGGAGATTGCATTGATGCAACTCCCACTATCGATGATCACCTTACAAACTTGCTTACCAAGCCGACAGAATGTATGAAAGATAGTGGTCCGTCGCCAGTCATCACTGGCCTTTGGCTGGGTAAGAATACACCTGACGACCCCCAAGTGGGTATCGTCCGGATGCTGAGCATCCTGGCCATTACCTTCGGCCTGATAGTACTCGTCAGCTAGCTCCGGGTCTGCTTCATAGCTGACTAACTCGAGGTCCGTAGGGGTGGTATCCTCGGCCTGTGTGTCCCCAATGACAAGAGACTGGCGGGTGGGACACTGGTTGGCAAAATGGCCAAACCCATTACAGCGATAACACTGCTACCGTGACCCACTGTTAGGACCGGTGCGATGGATTCAGAGGGGGGCAAATGAATCCTCTATAATAAATTTACCCAAATAAAAACTATAGTTGATCGATGCGCAGAATTAACGCACTCAGATGGCTCAACAAGATCGCTGTTCTAAGAAGGCTCACACTCGAACATTTAATATGGACAATCGGATGAAACACCTAGTCACTCAGTGAATCCAAAAAACTCGAAACGGTTAGATGAGCAAATCTAATCATACATCTATCGTGGACCAACAGGTAATTAGTCTAAAGTGAGTCTCTCAAGACCACTATCGAATGAACGATATGCAATCAAATTCCTTGCTAGATTGAAGATTCAAATTGGCCTATGCATACATCTAGCGAATTGAATAAGGCAATCAAACCACAGTAGACAAGGGGATTTTTAGGTGGTTCAGTCCGCAGACCTACGTCCACCCCACACTCCAACTAGAGTGTGGATTCCGCTGATACACAGCTTAACAGCTGGGCCTCACAGCTTGCCAACATCAGCTGAGCATCACAGCTTGCTTCCGCTGGGTGATACAGCTTAGCCATCCGCTGACTCACAGCTTGACTACTGGGCGTTACAGCTTAGCCGACCAGAGGAATCCTCCTCTGCAACCGCTGGGGCTTACAACTTAACCCGTCCAGAGGAGTCCACCTCGGCTACTACTGGCAAACAGCTTGAAACAAATATAAGAGAAAACAAAGACAAAAGTAACAGTGCCAGAAAGCTGCAAAACTCTTCAAACCAAAGTTTCTCTCGCAGGAGCTAACTGGCCCGGATTTGATCCACGGTCCAGTAGAACCAGATATTCAGTGAAGTCTTCTGTCTTCTTCTCCATGAACTCTCTCTCTCTCTCTCTCTTCTTCTTCTACTGCTGGTCTATGTCTCTCTGCCTCTCTTTTCTTTTCTTCTCACTGTCTCCTCACTCTTTCTTTTTCGAACACTTCTCTCTTCTGCTCTTCTTCTACTCTCTCTCTGATTTTCTCCCCTTTCTTCTTTTACTACTTTCGAGAGGGATGTTCTTCTTGATCTCGCCCGAGAGATATATATATATATATCTTCTGTCTCTGAATCCCTTGCTCACGCCCTGGGCGTGTGGAGGGTGAACTCCCGCCCAAACGGCTTCCAGAAGGCTCTCAGCCACGTGTCACCATCTAAGCGTTGTAGCCTTCTTCGTGGCACTCTTTCGGAGGTCAATCTACCTTGGATCACGTGCCCCTCCTGGTAGAGAAACTCTGTCAGAAAACGCAAGGCACTTAGTCAAGCACTTAGCACTATTTGCACTGAGGTAATGAGAGAGTAAACATAGCATGCACTGAGTTGATAAAACTAGACGTGGGAAATGTAATGACTTACAAATATGCATGACACCATATTGACTTACAATAATGCATGACACCATATGCCCAAATCTTAGTGACCACCTGTGCAGCTGATGTGCACGGACATGAATCCAAGAGGCACAAGAAGAAGACTATGCACCGAGTCAAAGAAAAAAGGAGGACCAAAGATATGCAATGGCTCTAGAAATGTCTATGGCGAACAATGCACTGACTATTAAAAAAAATGCGTAACACAGTAGATGCACCGAGTTGGATTTGCGGTCCAGACACGAGTTGCACCGAGATGATGGAGAAGAGTATACGGACAAAGGAAAAATGCAAGACAGAACTTGCACCGACCCTGACGTTCATGCAGCTAGACTCAAACATGCACTGACGGAGTATATGTCGTAGATGAAAACTTGCACCGACCTTACTTCAATCGAAGCAAGATATGCACAAACATTGGTTAAACATATAACGCGTCTAGCACCGACCTCATATGCAGACAACTGAAAGAAACAAATACATTGGCTCAGACTTAGCGAAACAAGAATGCTAACATAGTACTTATGTGAAACATGATTATTTGACCAAATCATAATCTGATGCAAGAGTTGACTTAGCATTGACCAACAGTTAGCAACATATTATATTCAAGCATATGTAAGCACATATGAACTGTATCAACACAACATGTGAACCCTTAGCAAATTCAGGCAGAAGTGAACCATGAATCATGATCTACACTACACACATGATTCATAGTATGTCATAATCAAAACCAAGGTTCCAACATTCTCCCCCTTTTTAATTATGACAATACTATGAGTCATGTGTGCTTATTCACACATCTCAATTACTCCAAACATTCAGTCAAGAACTGAGACCAATTGTTAACAATTATTTCATATCAAACAAGCATTTCATTTCATCATTTACCCATCTTTCCAGACAAGCATAAACAGAACATATGACTCTAAACAAAACATATGACTCATACCAATTTCTCCCCCTTTGTCATTATCAAAAAGAACCATGGAGAAGGTATGAATGCAGAGATACAGATGCAACAAGAAATGCAAGATATATATGAATGCACCCATAACTGACATCTTATGCAGACCTGTTATGGGAATGGAAGTGTAGGGATCAGACTTGGAGCCAATGCATGACCTGACATCAAATATGCACACTCTCCCTTTCGCACATTCTCCCCTTAGATAAATCAGCAATTCTCCCCTTACGATGAGCAATGACAAGAATGTTTGAAGACTTCTTATAGCCTATGATGTCAATGCACATGGTGAACCTATAGGGATGAACTCTGGTTATCCAATGAATCAATCTGGAATATTCAACCACAATAGTTTAGAAGTTCAGAAAGCTGCAAGTGAACAAGGTAATAATGACAATAGATCCTCACATTTGTATGGTCTGCAGATGAAAGGTCTACAGAACCATCAGGATTTGCTAGCCAAAAGAAATATGGTAGTGGAATCCAGTGAAAGAGACTCAGCCTTATGTGCAGAGTTCAATCAAAGTACATATATTTCAGGAACAATTTTTGATATCTGTTGAAAAGATCAATGAAAGTAACAGAGATTAACAATTGAGCAAAAGCATTATTGAATTTTCAAAGACCCTGAGATACAGAATTTTTTCAGTAAATTACCAACTTCATAAACCAGAATGTAGGTTTTAGAATCTTCCAATATAAAAGCTTATGAATCCTTTGATTGACAGATATGGTTTAAGAATGATGTAAATAGAGTTTTTTTTTTCAAAAAGAACCCATACTCATATCTGAAATAAATTTTTAATAAAAATGAACCAAATGCTCATATAACACTTCTAGTTCAACATTCTTCCATCTTACTCAGTTTACTTTCCATGACTTCTTTAAGAATCACATAAGGTAGTATTGAGAATAAACACTCGTGAAAGCATCTGAATTTTACTGTCCTTCCAGAATTTTTGAATCACCCTTTTTCATATTTTTCTTTTGATCATCAATATAAATTTTAATGAGCAATTTTGGTTGATCAACACCTTTCGACGTGAGGAGACACCTTGGTCAGAGGCCAGAATCTCCAGTTACTCAGTGTGATGATTGTATTACTTCTCTATTTTAGATAACAGAGATAGCATTAGAGGTATCTTTGGCATGAGGAGACACCTTGATTTGAGGTCAGAATCCCCAGTTACTCAATACAACCATGCCATTGCTCTACCATATTTTCACATTATTTTCAATGATTTTAATCAGAGTTAACTATGGTACTTCATGACACAGTCCTTTGGACAGGTTTCTCAGTAACCACAGTCATTGCTCTATCCATAATTTTTTTTGAACAAATTTAGACAGATTAAATGTTTAATAGCAATACTAACACTCAGTTTTTCAATTAAAGAAAATCATGATTTCAACTTTTCAGATTTCAGGAAGTCTTACATGAATTTACATGAGACAAGCAGTTAAGGTTTATTAAAAAGTTGAATCAGATATTTTCAAGTTCTTTGAGCTCAAACTTAAGAGTACATTAGACTTAAACCAATTCCAAATCAACAAATATTCTTAAACCTGTATAATGGAACATTCTACATTAAAGATGTTTTAACATTTATGAAGCAGTATTCAAACTGAAGGTTTACTTCAAATCTCAGTTCAGTTATTGAGTAATCAGCGGCAGCCAACAATGATTATTTGATGATGTGAGTCACTGGAATGATAGATATGGCAGGATAAATCAATTAGGTGGACATGAAGAGTTCAGGATTAAGATCATCAAAAGGTATGCAACATGTGCAATGTACACAATGCTTTCTTGACATAAACTCCCCCTGACATTATGCACTATATGAGTAAAATTTGAGTATAATGCATGCACTGAAATATATGTAGGGAATTTTTCAACATAGGTGATATGCAATGCAGTCACTACATGTATGCAGACACATGTGGCATGAAGACATGCAAGGGCTAGGCAGACTCCCCCTGACTTTATGCAATATTTGCAATGAAGGCTGAACATATGATTTTATCACTCATGCTCATTCAGACTGCCCTATTATGCAATATGACCCATGGTATTAGGCGGAGAACTTGGTCTAAAGGACAATCTCACACATAGTAAGAACCTCCAGACATATTTCATCTACCTTTTAGTAGCTTACCATTTGATATACCATAGTTGTCATCCATGACAATGCAATACCAACAGTCCTAAGTGCATCAGATTTTCAATGACTGTATGTCATGTATGCATATGAGCATTTCATGCATAATACAACATGCATGCTTCAAATTCAGTCAATTCATATTTTCAGAAGTGCAATTTTATTCTCATTCAAATATTTAGACAAACAATTCAGTATGAGCATTGAGAGACATGAATACTTATAGTATGCAAATGATGACAGATATGCATGAACATATCAAACAAGATATGCAGCTATCTAAACTCAATTATTAAGTTTCAAATAACCAAACCTGTGAAGACAAGAATGGGGTTTATTACACTCGAGTGCCTTGACCTATTACCCCTTTATCCATCAGCTTCCAAGACACTCCTACAACACACAGATTATTTTGATGCAACAGATACCCAAGAAACCTTGGGTCCTGGTTTGCCATTAATATCACCAAACAGTGTTTTTGACTTTTTGTGAGCAGCAGATTCTTCAAGATTCATCAACTTGCCTTTGGACATGGAATGTCCAAACTGACCATAATAATGACCAGTAACAGATTTCAGATTCTGTTTATGCACATTATTGTGAGCAAGCATATTGAAGTTTCTGTTTTGAACATGAACATTTTATTCTCTAAAATCTGCCAACCAGCATTGAGATGCTTTGTGGCCAAGTTTTCCACAGTTAAAGCAATCACTTGACTTTCTCATGAAAATATTTTTCTTCTTATCAAACATATTCTGATGAACAGGGAATTTGACCAATTTATACATGGGTTTACTCTCCTGTGCATACCAGCATTGAGCATAGGTGTGTCCTACTTTCCCACAACAATAACAATTGATTTTCTTCCTATGAGCAGCATGATTTCTACTAGGAATTTTCTATACAGTAGTGGCAGCTAGGTCATCAAGTTCAAATAGTTTACACTCATGCATCATATGACCTATCTTATTGCAATAAAAACATTGCACATTCTTTTTCTGATCAACAAAAATTTTCTTGACATGAGGAGTGTTTTCACAACAATTTTTCTTTTTCTTTTGTTCTTTTCCTTTCAAATTCCTCTTATTATCTGGACTGTATCCTAAGCCTTCTTTCTGAAAGTTAACTTTGTTTCCCAGTAGCTTGTCCAGATTTTCCTTACCTTTGACAAAACTAGACATAGATTTATTGAAATCAACAATTTCAGATTTGAGTGAAGAGATCTGCATTTCAAAGTTTGTTAGATCTTCTTCACAAGTGAGAATTTGTTTCTACATGGCATCATTCAGATTTTTCAAATTTTGAATCTCATGCAGAAGTTTTTGTTCTTTTTCATCATTAAGTTTAATTTCATCAATCAAATTATTTTGATCCACAGTTTTCAAATGCTCATTCAATTTCTGTTTAGACATTTCTAGCTCAGAATTTCTATTCTTCAATTCTTCTAATTTTTCTTTCAGAGAATCAATTTGTTGTTCCTGCATTTTCAGTTCGGATTGAAGACTATTATTCAATTTTTTTGCTGAAACACACTCATTGCATGAGTTTTCATTTCTTTTCAGACTATCTTTCAGATTTACATTTTAACATTTCAGTTCTCTTATTTCGTACAACATCTTATTTTTCATTTTTCTCTTTTCAGTCTTAAGAGATTTGTATTCTTCTAACAAGTTTTCATACATTTCAATCAATTCATCAAGAGTTGGTTATTCTAAGTCAGAAGTTACCTGAGATGGGGACTCATCTGTTTGATCACTGATGTGATCTCTTGTCATAAAGCACTAAATTCCTTCTCCACCATAGTCGTCAGTCAGTTTGTCTATCACTTCCTTTGCGCTTCTGCACTCAGATATACATGTAAGCACATTAGATCTTATTGCCCCTTTCACAAGGTCTAGGGCCTTTTGATTTTTAGAGAATTTCAGCTGATCTGAAGTTTTCCATAAGGATTTATCCGTTGGAACTTCATAAGGGTTGTGTGCAATGATTATCCATAGATCTGGATTAACCTGCATCACGTACTCTCTAAATTGATTAAGCCAGCTATAAAAACCTAGACCCTTAAATCTCGCGAGATCAGTCATGAATGCCATGCTCAGACTATATCAGAAATCTAAATGCAAAACAGATTAAACACAATGCCACGAAACAGATCAACTCAGATCGCACCAAAGCCAATTACGGATCGGATCTGCAAGTCGCTCGACCCTCTGTGCAGACACCTGCTCTGATACCAACTATTAGGACCGGTGCGATGGATTCAGAGGGGGGGGGTGAATGAATCCCCTATAAAAAATTCACCCAAATAAAAACTATAGATGATCGATGTGCAGAATTAACTCACTCAGATGGCAAAACAAGATCACTGTTCTATGAAGGCTCACACTCGAACATTTAATATGGACAATCAGATGAAACACTTAGTCACTCAGTGAATCCAGAAAACTCAAAACGGTTAGATGAGCAAATCTAATCATACATCTATCATGGACCAACAGGTAATCAGTCCAAAGTGAGTCTCTCAAGACCACTATCGAATGGCCGATATGCAATCAAATTCCTTGCTAGATTGAAGATTCAAATTGGCCTATGGATACATCTAGCGAATTGAATAAGGCAATCAAACCACAGTAGACAAGGGGGTTTTTAGGTGGTTCAGTCCGCAGACCTACGTCCACCCCACACTCCAACTAGAGTGTGGATTCCGCTGATACACAGCTTAACAGCTGGGCCTCACAGCTTGCCAACATCAACTAAGCATCACAGCTTGCTTCCACTAGGCGATACAGCTTAGCCATCCGCTGACTCACAGCTTGACTGCTGGGCGTTACAACTTAGCCGACCAGAGGAATCCTCCTCTGCAACCACTGGGGCTTACAGCTTAACCCATCCAGAGGAGTCCACCTCTGCTACTGCTGGCAAACAGCTTGAAACAAAGATAAGAGAAAACAAAGACAAAAGTAACAGTGCTAGAAAGCTACAAAACTCTTCAAACCAAAGTTGCTCTCGCAGGAGCTAACTAGCCTGGATTTGATCCATGGTCCAGTAGAACCAGATATTCAGTGAAGTCTTCAGTCTTCTTCTCCAAGAACTCTCTCTCTCTCTCTCTTTTCTTCTTCTACTGCTGGTCTATGTCTCTCTGCCTCTCTTTTCTTTTCTTCTCACTGTCTCCTCACTCTTTATTTTTTTGAACACTTCTCTCTTCTGCTCTTCTTCTACTCTCTCTCTGATTTTCTCCCCTTTCTTCTTTTACTGCTTTCGAGAGGGATGTTCTTCTTGATCTCGCCCGAGAGATATATATATATATCTTCTATCTTTGAATCCCGTGCTCACGCCCTGGGCGTGTGGAGGGTGAACTCCCGCCCAAACGGCTTCCAGAAGGCTCTCAGCCACGTGTGACCATCTAAGCATTGTAACCTTCTTCGTGGCACTCTTTCGGAGGTCGATCTACCTTGGATCATGTGCCCCTCCTCGGAGAGAAACTCTGTCAGAAAACGCAATGCACTTAGTCAAGCACTTAGCACAGTTTGCACTGAGGTAATGAGAGAGTAAACATAGCATGCACTGAGTTGATAAAACCAGACGTGGGAAATGTATTGACTTACAAATATGCATGACACCATATTGACTTACAAATATGCATGACACCATATGCCCAAATCTTAGTGACCACCCGTGCAGCTGATGTGCACGGACATGAATCCAAGAGGCACAAGAAGAAGACTATGCACCGAGTCAAATAAAAAAGAAGGACCAAAGATATGCAATGACTCTAGAGATGTCTAGGGCGAACAATGCACTGACTCTTAAAAAAAATGCATAACACAGTAGATGCACCGAGTTGGATTTACGGTCCAGACACGAGTTGCACCGAGATGATGGAGAAGAGTATACGGACAAAGGAAAAATGCAAGACAGAACTTGCACCGACCCTGACGTTCATGCAGCTAGACTCAAACATGCACCGATGGAGTATATGTCTTAGATGAAAACTTGCACCGACCTTACTTCAATCAAAGCAAGATATGCACAAACGTTGGTTAAACATATAACGCGTCTAGCACCGACCTCATATGCAGACAACTGAAAGAAACAAATGCACTGGCTCAGACATAGCGAAACAAGAATGCTAACATAGTACTTATGTGAAACATGATTATTTGACCAAATCATAATCTGATGCAAGAGTTGACTTAGCACTGACCAACAGTTAGCAACATATTATATTCAAGCATATATAAGCACATATGAACTGTATCAACACAACATGTGAACCCTTAGCAAATTCAGGCACAAGTGAACCATGAATCATGATCTGCACTACACACATGATTCATAGTATGTCATAATCAAAACCAGGGTTGCAACAACTAGGCTCCCCAATCATGGGTCCTTTCCCCTTATCCTCCCAACGGATAGGAGGTGAAGGCAACAAAGGACGGGTAGGAGGTGCGGGTGCCGGTGGATGGGCTGTGGGTGCCGTAAGATGTTGGGGACGAGGAAGGTCCCTCGAGGGTGGAGGGTGAGGCCTAGGAGCGAAAGGCTCGGGACGAGTGGGCTCCTGAGGTCGGGCCATGGGGGCCCTCGGATACGTGCCAGAAGAGCCACGGGGCTCGACACTACGAAGGGGGAAGGAGCGCAACCGATGGGGAGACTCGAACTCGGCCTCGAATTGCTCCAATTCGAGAGCAACCTTATACGCTTGTTCCAAAGTGGTCACATTGCGGCGAAAAAGTTCGTATTGATAGTTTGGCCGTAGACCTCTCCGAAAGCGTGCTATGGTCATGGTGCTCTCTTCCGTAACTCCACACCGCAAATAATACTCATCAAATTCGGTGGTGTACTCGGTCACGGATCGATTCCCTTGGGAGAGACTTTGCCATTTGTCTATGAGACGTTGGCGATATGAGGCAGGAAGGTACTTCTCCCTCAATTTCATTTTCATGTCATCCCAAGTGCCGATCGGGGGTTGACGTCGCTGATTTAGCAGGCTCTCCACATTGGTCCAATAAGTTTGGGCCTGCCCATGCACCTTCATCTTCGCGTATCGAACTCTCCGGTGGTCCGTCATCTCAAACCACTCGAAGTACCGGTCCATGCCGGCCTCCCAATCTAAATAGACCTTCAGGTCCAAGAACCCGCTAAAAAGGGGAGGGTCTGCATGCATGCTCCGAAGAATGCGGTCGTCATCATCGTCATCACGATTCCGTCGTTGGTTACGACGACCATATCCCCCTTGCTCATTATCAGATGCATAGTCAGCCACCTCATGCACCTGTTGCCTCCCAACATGATGCGGGACGGGACCACGGACACGAAAAGCTCGCGATCGTCCCTTAACGAGGGAAGCGTCGGATGTGCGCGGTTGAGAAACCGGCAATGAGCTAGGGTGGTCGGCTCTCTTTTGCGCCCAGATCGGGTCACGGGACGGCTTCGCTCTCTCTCGCAGCAGTGATATTATAAATTGAAGGCGAGCTAGGTATCCCTACACATGCTCTCTAGCAGCGGCATATAAAGCATATAAAGAATTAAGCTAATGCCAAGTGTAAGGGTGAAGGCGATACCTCCACGCTCTCGGCGTGGCGAAGACGGCACCCGGCCGAAGTTCGTACTCCCGGGAACTTAGTACATTATGTTTACAGCAGTACAAATAAGCCCACTCCACGCAGGGAGGTAAAGGGCGACACAAGTGGGCCCGGGAGGACCAAGTTCGGGTTGACGGGCGGTTTCGGGCAATGCTTCGGCTTCACGCGTAGTCGTGCTAGTGGGGGCCCACGTATTGATCGGAGGGGTCGTGTGGGGCCTGAGGACTCCTCTGTTGTGGAGACACCTGGAAAGTGTTCCCCTGGGATGGCGAGTTGCTGGAATGACCGCCGGACGCCGGGCGGCCCTCGGACGACGCTCGCCGGGAACTCGGCCACGAATCTGAAAATTCTGTTTGCAGGCGCGCGGCTTGGAGAAAACTACTGCTGCGATCAGCCCCGTCGTCGGAATGCGACGAGGTTGGCGCCGTTGGAAAGCTGACTCAGAATACCTCGACGTAAGGGTCTTCAAAAAAAATAATCAGATCTGTATTTCTGATCATGCATTTTACAAGCTTGCTGGAATCTGGCCAGAACTGCAGGGGCAGGTTCTGACTTCTCTGAAGATCGACGTTGACCGGGGAGAAGACCTCCGAATCTGGCAATGATTTATTCAGCAAAGTTGAAGGTCTCTGAGAGAGAAATCCGGGACTATTTTTAGTTTTATCATTCGAGACGAAATGGATTTTATGGGATTTCTTTACTAGACCTGGGTCGGATTTGGGAAACTGTGGGCAGACTGTTCTTGGGAACTTGGACGAAATTTGAAAAATACTTGGAGGGTGAACCAAAAATTAAGAAAATTCCTGTTGGTAGAGGGATGTGGACAGAACTCCCAATAAATTTGGGCGACCCAACAGAAATCAAAAGATGGTTCGAATGGGGTAAACTCAGAGCTGATGAACAGTAAACAGAACCAGGACAGATCTGGAACTTGGACTTGGACGAAAATCAAAAAATAGCTAAAGGATGAATTTTGATGTGATTTTTTTTGTGGGGATAAGGGTTCTAGAGGGAAACCAACCCTGAAATTTTGACCTTCAGAAGACGAAGGGAGTGATAGCAGGAATTCGGAGAAGAAGGATCTGTCATGAGTGGACAGAACCACCGAAACCGTTGGCAACGACGCGTCGGCGGCGAGTCGATGGCGGCGGCGATCACCGGAGTTGCTTCAGATGCTGGAGGGGATCAAGGGGGAAGGGATTACACTCTAGAAAGGGGGCTGGAGGTGGAGGAACCAGGGAGAGAGAGGGGAGGGGCTCAAGATCCAATTGGGGGCAAATGCCTTTTTTTTCCTTCATTAATTCATTCAATATGAAAATACAAGTATATATATGCAAGGGGTCTAACCTATTCTAAGCCCTTGGATCAAGGGTTGATTGATGAAGGGTTGGGATGTGGTTTGACAACCACATTAAACCCCATTAAACAACAAGGTTCGCCCGCCCCTTTAAGAAGATAATTAGAATTTGTCTTCTTTAATTAATTCTTGGTCCAAGTCCAAGTTTGGACCATGGACCAGCCACCTTGGACCCAGGAGTCCAGGTGGATCAATAAGGAGGAGGGAGGGGGCCCCTGCAGGGCCTACATGCACATTTGCAAAGAAACCCAATCGCCTTTTAGAAATAAACCCACTAAGACCTACTATTGTGTACCCATATATCACAAGGGCGTACAAACAAATACAAAAGGACGTAGATGCAAACACAAAGTGAGCTGGCTGACGTTGATGTCCCCATCAATTCTCCCCGGGTGGGAGGAACTCGACCCCGTCGAGTAGGGGTATGGCTGCTCCGGTACTCCGGCGGATCCATCACCGTGCTAAGTAGCGCGGGTATGCTCCACGCCAAGTGATTGGCACCTGCTCATTCCATATATACTCGATATGCGCACTGCTATGGCTAAAGGTGGTCACTCCGAAGGGGCACTCTCAAAAGGAAGGAAACAGCTCGAAGACTCACTAGGAATCACCGCTGAGTCCCTATAGGTGACTGATCCGGGTATAGATGTAGAACCGATCCCATACTCATCAAGTGAGTCGACTCGCTTCACACTCATAAGAGAACGACACGAGCTTGCATAAGACACATGCAGACTCACCATGCACTGACACATGAATGAAAATCACACAAACAATCGACTCAAAATCACCACACAAAGAAAACATACCGACTCATCTATGACCCTAGACATACCTAATGTTAGTCAGACCCGTACATGGATGACGGCGGACCAGGACACCCGAATATGTGCCATACATGCATTTGACGTAACTGGAGGTTGACGTCATGGGGAACTCCTAGACATACTACGATGCACCAATCATGGACATTGGGCTTGGATGCGGGAAGTCCGGGAGGTGCGGGTGATTTAGAGGGATCGGGGAAACCAAAGTCTTCCTTACCCCCGAGGGATGGTTCGGACCTATGGCTATGTGGAGTTTGCTTGGCCCGAATGGAAAAGGTGGGATAGTGAACTCCGCGGAAGAAGGGTAACGAGTATGAAAACTCGGGAGGGTCACTAGTGAAGGGGTCAAAAGGGTCGAAGAAGGTGTGACCCCATGAAGTGGGTTCCAACATGACATGGTCCCAATCGTGAAATTCTTGAAGGTGCGGGTGGTCACCTTCCTCCGTCATGGTAGATGGGACCGTGTATAGGAAATATGACTCCTCCCTCGGAAGCAAAGTCATGAAGTCGGGCTCATCCGGTAGCGGGAGAAGTAGAAGAACCTCCGTGGTGACACAACCCACGGTGCACTCGGAGGTAATGGACCCTATGGCCGGATGGGTGAAGCTAAGACTAGCGGGTTGGTCAAAGCCTCGGGCCAAAAGATGCGTCAACTCCCATTGTGAATCTAATCCCATGACAAGATCATCCAACGTATCAACATGGTGACGAGATCGAAATGTGGTATGGAATGAGTTGACCGGCACTAAAGGTAAGGTGGGGTCCATGGACGGGAAGGGATGTGGGACCAAGCCATCCTTGAGCCATCTAAGAAGTGGCTCGGCTATGTAAAGTGTTCCCGTAAGAAACACGGGTGGCTCGGGCTTTGGTAGTTCCCACTTTGATGGTTTCGAATGAAGACCGGAGGTAGATAACAATGGAGCATCCATGGGTGGTGGAGTAGCTTGTGTCCTTTCCCACCAATCCGAAATCATTTTCTTTATTTCCTCTAAGGAGCGGGTTGGAGGAGGGACCTTGGGGTGGACTAGCTCCTTAACTCTCGGCTCGGGTGTGGGCCTAGGCTCGGTTATAAGCGGGACTTCCACTCGGTTGGAGGTGCTTGAGTGGGTTGGGATGGGAGTGCCAAGGGGAGGTTGGTTGGTGGTGCATGGGCGGGCCACTAGATTGGGGTCACTTTGGTGGGCTTGGACGGCGGTGAAGGGGTGGGATTGGGTAGAGGTGTGGCCCACTTGATTGTGGGTGAGTTGGTGGGGTTGGTGAGTGGAATGACCTCCGTGGTTGGAGGTAGGTGGGCGGGGAACGTAGGCCCTCCTAAGCACTCTCTTCATTTCCCACCATGACTCGATGGGCCTTAGATTCCTATCCTCCCTCCAATATTTGATGTCCCTCCAAGTTGCAGCGGCTTCACCAAAAAGTCGCCTTTTGGCAACATCGACTTGCATGGGCCCGTACATGATGTACACCTCGAAGTAATCATCCATAATGGCTTCCCATTCTAGATAGACACTCGGGTCATCGGACCCGTAGAAATCCCGGGTTTCGGGCCTCGTGGGGTGGTTCGGGTGGTCCTTCCATTTGAGATAGTATCGCCACCATCCGGGAGTTTGGGACTCCATGGGACACGGGGAAACTAGTGGACGGCCATGCCGACACTCGGACCAAAACACTAGACACGACACTAAGTAATGCAAAGTTGGAATGCACTAACTAATGCACACTAAGGACCCTAGACGTAAACCAAGACTCGGTACGCGGCGGAGACAATCGACCCGAAGGTCACTCGCACAAGTGTGCGGCCTTCCCGATAGGCGTAACCTAACGGTCGGACAACACCTTTTTTATATACCGAGTAAAGGGATGTATGCGACCCAAAAATGACTCTTTTGTTGTTTTTAAAAATATGATGATCCTAAACACAACTTAGACCGACTAATGACTACATGACACTCTTTTTTTTTTTTAATGCAAACACCCTAGACTCAACTCGCTCTGATACCAAATTGATGCGGGAGGGGACCACGGACACGACAAGCTCGCGATCGTCCCTTAACGAGGGAAGCGTCGGATGTGCGCGGTTGAGAAACCGACAATGAGCTAGGGTGGTCGGCTCTCTTTTGCGCCCGGATCGGGTCACGGGACGGCTTCGCTCTCTCTCGCAGCAGTGATATTATAAATTGAAGGCGAGCTAGGTATCCCTACACATGCTCTCTAGCAGCGGCATATAAAGCATATAAAGAATTAAGCTAATGCCAAGTGTAAGGGTGAAGGCGATACCTCCACGCTCTCGGCGTGGCGAAGACGGCACCCGGCCGAAGTTCGTACTCCCGGGAACTTAGTACATTATGTTTACAGCAGTACAAATAAGCCCACTCCACGCAGGGAGGTAAAGGGCGACACAAGTGGGCCCGGGAGGACCAAGTTCGGGTTGACAGGCGGTTTCGGGCAATGCTTCGGCTTCACGCGTAGTCGTGCTAGTGGGGGCCCACGTATTGACCGGAGGGGTCGTGTGGGGCCTGAGGACTCCTCTATTGTGGAGACACCTGGAAAGTGTTCCCCTGGGATGGCGAGCTGCTGGAATGACCGCCGGACGCCGGGCGGCCCTCGGACGACGCTCGCCGGGAACTCGGCCACAAATCTGAAAATTCTGTTTGCAGGCGCGCGACTTGGAGAAAACTGCTGATGCGGTCAGCCCCATCGTCGGAATGCGACGAGGTTGGCGCCGTTGGAAAGCTGACTCAGAATACCTCGACGTAGGGGTCTTCAAAAAAAATAATCAGATCTGTATTTCTGATCATGCATTTTACAAGCTTGCTGGAATCTGGCCAGAACTGCAGGGGCAGGTCTTGACTTCTCTGAAGATCGACGTTGACCGGGGAGAAGACCTCCGAATCTGGCAATGATTTCTTCAGAAAAGTTGAAGGTCTCTGAGAGAGGAATCCGGGACTATTTTTGGTTTTCTGATTAGAGACGAAATGAATTTTCTGAGATTTCTTTACTAGACCTGGGTCGGATCTGGGAAACTGTGGGCAGACTGTTCTTGGGAACTTGGACGAAATTTGAAAAATACTTGGAGGGTGAACCAAAAATTAATAAAATTCTTGGTGGTAGAGGGATGTGGAAAGAACTCCCAATAAATTTGGGCGACCCAAAAGAAATCAAAAGATGGTTCGAATGGGGTAAACTCAGAGCTGATGAACAGTAAACAGAACCAGGACAGATCTGGAACTTGGACTTGGACGAAAATCAAAAAATAGCTAAAGGATGAATTTTGACGTGATTTTTTTTGTGGGGATAAGGGTTCTAGAGGGAAACCAACCCTGAAATTTTGAGCTTCAGAAGACGAAGGGAGTGATAGCAGGAATTCAGAGAAGAAGGATCTATCCTGAGTGGACAGAACCACCGAAACCGTTGGCAACGACGCGTCGGCGGCGAGTCGATGGCGGCGGCGATCACCGGAGTTGCTTCAGATGCTGGAGGGGATCAAGGGGGAAGGGATTACACTCTAGAAAGGGGGCTGGAGGTGGAGGAACCAGGGAGAGAGAGGGGAGGGGCTCAAGATCCAATTGGGGGCAAATGCCTTTTTTTTCCTTCATTAATTCATTCAATATGAAAATACAAGTATATATATGCAAGGGGTCTAACCTATTCTAAGCCCTTGGATCAAGGGTTGATTGATGAAGGGTTGGGATGTGGTTTGACAACCACATTAAACCCCATTAAACAACAAGGTTCGCCCCCCCCTTTAAGAAGACAATTGGAATTTGTCTTCTTTAATTAATTCTTGGTCCAAGTCCAAGTTTGGACCATGGACCAGCCACCTTGGACCCAGGAGTCCAGGTGGACCAATAAGGAGGAGGGAGGGGGCCCCTGCAGGGCCTACATGCACATTTGCAAAGAAACCCAATCGCCTTTTGCAAATAAACCCACTAAGACCTACTATTGTGTACCCATATATCACAAGGGCGTACAAACAAATACAAAAGGATGTAGATGCAAACACAAAGTGAGCTGGCTGACGTTGATGTCCCCATCACAACATCTACCGCCTGAGCTCTTGGCGCAGCAGGTTGCTGGGCCGGCTCTTGTTGACCATTGGTCGACGCGGGTTGCGCCGTCGCTGGGGCCCTCTCGAGGACGGCAATCCTCCCTACAAGACCCTGGATGGACTGGTCCGAAGTTTTGGCCCGATCCTCGAGGGCTTTCATCCTCCCTTCTAGACGCGTTCCTACGCCATCTAGACGCGTACTAAGGCCATCCATACGCGTATCGAGATGATCCATGAGGGCTCAGAACATCTCGGCCGTTGAGGGCTCATCAAAGCTACGGGCTCGAAAATCCGCCATAGGTGGTGGTGGCGAGTATTGGGTGCCTCGACGGGTGGGCATGCAAAGACACACGAACTAGGAGACACAAACTGATGCAAACACCGACTAATGCACATAGACCTAAACCAATATCCGACACGTGGCGGAGTTAATCGATCTGAAGATCACTCCCGCAAGTGTGCGGCCTTCCCTATAGACGTAGCCTAGCGTTCAGACAACACCTTTTAATATACAGAATTATCGGGATGAAATGCAATTTTAAAACACTTTTTTTGTTTTGAAAATAATGATGATCCTAGACTCGACTTAGACCATGCAAGACTCATGCAACGACTACCGTAGACTCAACTTCTTTGATACCAAACTGATGCGAGATGGACACGGGAACCGATTCTAAGTGATGCGGACCTCGGACCCTAAATGCGGACATGACCAGCAACATACAACAATGGAGACCCTTTGGCCCGAAACTAAGAGTTCCTATGGGCTATACGTCGCTAACAGAAATGCAAGCTCACTCGTCGTCCCAAGCGAGGGGAAACGCGGATCCGCGCGGTTGAGAAACCAGCAGAGTTAAGAGTAGTCCGACTCACTTCCGTGCTCGGATCGAGCCACGGGACGGGTCACTCTCTCGCTCACAACGGTGACATGGACTCACGGGCTAGAATCCTATGCTCTCATAGTGGCATACGACCATATACTAAACTAGCAAATGAACGCCAAGGAGTTAAGACCGTTTCCTTCACGCTCCCGGCGTAGGGAAGACAACCCCGGCCAAATTCGGACTCCCTGTTAACAAAGTTTTACCGTGGTACAAAAATTTGACCCACTCCATGCAAGGAGGTACTAGGTCACATGTGGGGCCCGAGAGTCACGGGAATTGGGTTGATGGGCAGCATCTTGATGTCGTCCGTCGGTGCCGAAATCTATGTTTTCGTGCTGTCCGGACGGCGCGATCTACGGGTTCGTGGGGGCCACGGACAGCTCTATCTTCCGGGTCTGATGGGGTGGGTCCCGCTATAATGGAGACTCCTGGTGGCGCGCCTCCCTGGATGGCGATCGGGCGGGAACGCCGGTCGGAGGCCGATCGGCTCCGATCTCCAAGCTTTGGAGTTGCTGCCCACAGACTGGTTGCTTCTATTTTACAGCACGTGATCTGGCGAGATCGGCTGCTGCGATCAATCCTGACGTCGGATCAACGCACAGAAGGTATCGTTGGAAAGCTCTTTCGAAGTATTTCGATCTAGGGCTAGAGAGGCAAATTGTATCTACACGGATCTGGCCTTAGTCGATTTTTGAAGTTGCTATTGGACAGGGTCCGAAATCTCAGGGCAGCTGTGAAGTTTCCAGAGAACTACCGTTGACTGCGGGATAGACCTCTAATTCAGATCTCGAGATATTCATAAAAATTGTAGAGAGGAGAAAGAGGAAAATGGTAATAATTATTATGACTGATTTGGTGAAGATTTGGATGGGGAAAGCTATTTTATACTGGTAGGTGGTCGGATCTGCACAGGGGCAGACAGAACTGAATGGGATCTGCAGGTGATTTTTAGAAAATAGGTAAAGGCCTTTTGAAATTTAATGAAAATTCTTGGATGGAAGAGGTGTTGGATAGAACCCCAGTAAAATTGGGAGCTCTAGGAAAAATCAAGAAGTGGGTCGAAGATGGGAAGTTCAGGGTTGTTGTCACAGTAGATAGAAACCTGGCAGATCTGGAAGGGAAAGATGGACGAATATGGAAAAATGGAAATTAGAGGCCAAACCAAATTTTCTGGGACGTGGGTTGGATCCCTAGAACTCACCCTGAAAATTTGAGATCCAGATGAGCTCATGGATGAGAGCTAAAATTCGTGGAAGGACCTGCTGTCACCCGATTGACAGAATATCGACGGAGGTGGTGGTGGTACAACGACGGCTCGATGGCGGCGGCGGCGGCAACGATGAACTTCACACCTGATAGATGTGGCTTTCCACCGCAGAATACAGCCTTCCCAGCTGAAAGAAGAGGAGAGGAGAGAGGGAGAGGGGCGCACCAAGCTGGAGCTCCAACAAAATTTCTGATTTTCATATGCATTAATTCCAATCAAATGAAAATACAAGGTATTTATGTGAAATGACAAAAGACACTAATTGACCCTAGATCTAGGGTTGGGGAGGGTAAAAGAGGGAGTCCACAAACTATTTCTCCCATGTGATTTGGAATCAAATAAAATAAAAATTCAAATCATAATATAATATACTAAATGGGGGGCGCCCCCTTGACTTTCAAGATTCCAACCTTGAATTTTATTCCCCTTTGTCCCCCACTTGGCCCACCCTTCTAGAAGCCCACCATTGGAAGGTTGACTGACCCACATGGGCCCTAGGGATGAGGTGGATCAATGGGGAAGGGATAGGGGGGCCCGCGGGACCCGGGTGGTCCCAAATTTCACATAAACCCCAGTTACAATCTAAATTGTAATCTGAATAAAACTAAACAAACACATATGACACACAAGTAAAGTCCACATAAATGCAATAAATATCGAGACTCAAGGGGGAGTCTCCAGACTGTCTCCGAGCCAGATGGACGCCGAAGTGGCTCGAGTGGTGCTCCGCGTACGGTACCGGTGGCTCGCCGGTTCATGCTTCTCGCTCGTTCTGGTGTCCGCACCAACGAGCATCCAATACGCCTGTGCCGAAAAACCTCATCGCACTACGGCAGATGATTGAGCGGATCATTGAGACAAAGCTCACCCAGTATGGGGAAGGGGTCACCACTATAGACCTCTATAGTGTGCCATACCCACTTCATCACCAGTTGAAAAAGCTTCCTCCGGAGTATGCCAAGCCCCTAAAGTAGCAGAAATTTTACGGACAAGGATCCCCACATGAACACTTGGCCTACTACATCATGGCAATGGGCGAGCTAGCATTGGACTAGTCATACCTCCTCCACTATTTTGCCACCTCGCTCACGAGAACCGCCTTCCAATGGTATTCCCGCTTGAAGCCCAACTCTGTGGTCGATTAGGCAGATCTCCAGAAGAAATTCCTTGATCGCTTCCAGATGGTCGAGCGTAAGATCTCCCTGGCAGAGGTTTACTCTTTCAGGCAGAAGAAGGGCGAGAGTGCCCTAGACTTCCTCAAAAGATGGTGAGACCACAGCATGAGGTGCATCAACCCGCCAGTCTAGGAGAACGCCATTACTATATGCCGCAAAGGCTTGGCAGCCGAGGTCAACGAAAAGCTTCTTGGCACCAATATTAAAGGCTTCGACCAGCTCAATTCGGCAGTTGTCGAAATAGAGATGTTCTTCGCTGATAACCCGAGCTATACTTCAACAAAGGGGAAACAGGCGCGAGAATGCCAACCTGATAGAGAGGTGAACACCATTGAGTTCACCCCCATCGCCAAAGCCAGCAAAGAGGGCCCGTCAAGTGGCTCCGACAAGAAGCCAGCAGACAAACCAGTCGCTCCTTCCTTTTCAGAGCGTATGAAGACGCCCTTCCCCTTCAAGAAGGAACACACGAAGATGCTCTTCGACCTCTGCATGGCCCAGAAGATTATCGAGCTGCCTGAAGCCCTCAATCCAGATGATACCCAGAAAGCTGATGACCCTAGCAATTGCCTGTATCATCGCATGTTAGGTCATCCACTTGAAAATTACTACGTCTTCAAGACTCAGGCACAAAAGCTGATTAGAGATGGCCTCATCAAAATGAAGAGTGGTCTCGTCGATCCCCCATAGCCACACACGTGGTCCAGACCCGGTAAGACAGTGATGCAGGATGAAATGCGAATCGAGACCAATTTGATGCAAATCTGGGACTCTAGGCGACGACGCGACTAAATTGACGATGCGACCAACGACGACGCGAGAAACTCGACACCAAAGAGCTCCAGAGAGGTGAATAAGTCCTCAATAAGAAGTGCACGCTCACGATTCGTCCCAAGCGAGGGAAACACGTGGATCTGCGTGATAGAGAAACCGGTAGTGAGTCAGGGGTGGTCAGCTCACACTCATGCTTAGATAGAGTCACGGGACGGGTCACGCTCTCTCGCTCGCAGCGGTGATTGAATTTGATCGAGCTAGATCTCCTATCTCACACAAGTAGCGGCATTCAAACATATACGGAATAAGCAAATGTTATAAAAGAGGAGCGAAAACATTCCTCCACGCTCGGGGCATAGGGAAGACTTCCCGACAAAGATGCGTAACTCCCGGTACAGTAAATATAAATAATTACAACATTGAATATACGGCGCACTCCAAGCATGGAGGTAAAGGGCTACAACAGCAATCCAGGAGCGCCGATCTTGGGTTGATGGGAAGCAAGTCGGAGGGGCTTCTGGGGCAAAGACGGGCCGCTGGTCCAGATTTGTACTGTTCTGATCTGCTAGACAGCAAGCATGTGCGGCACTTGGGACGGCGGCTTCCGGTAATCTTCTCGGAGCGGCGGTTGGCTGGGACGTTGGTGGGAGGTCGCTCTTCGATCCCTGAAGTCGGCGGTGGCTAGATCACAGCCGAAGGACCAATGTGATTTTTGAACTAAAGATCTGTCAAGCAGTCCTGAGACTGGGTAGATCTATGTGACATGACGAAAATGCTTTATGTGCTCAGATCCGGAGCCAAATCAGAGCGAAACCAATGCTGTTACAAAGTAGACTTACAGAAATACAACATATGTGAAATTGACAACCATCCAACGGTCATATTTACCATGAGAAACTGTGCAACAGGGGATCTCGAGCGGGCAGGGGTGCAGGGCAGACTATAAGAAGTCTGAAGATAGGGTTTGACCGATGGGAAACTGATGAATTTGGGTGAAGGGATTAATATGGGTGAAAGAGGGGCAAGTGGGGATCATGCAAAAGAATTTTGGTGGTCATCTGAGATGGTACATGGGGTGGGAAATTTGATTGATCAGGTTGCTATCTCGCAGTACTGTAGGCAGGCAGACTGCAAGGGGTTGAAAGACACTGGTGGGAGGGGGGCAAATAATGGTGGATCGACGTGAAATTATAACTGGGAGGAGAGGAGGACGTGGAGAAGAGGCTATCCAAATTTCAGGACTATCTGATGGTGGGATTTTGAGAACCAACCTTTCCTTTCACCCTCTATCCTGAATCCCGGAGTTCTGGACAGCAGGCCAAAGAGTGGCTTGTGGAGGCTCGATGGCTGCACGGATGGCGGCGGCGGCGGTGGCAGCGGTGGCTGAGAGTCACACCCAGCAGAAATATGGCGTCACACCCTAGATCTGCAGCCGTCGCAACTGCAAGGAGGAAGAAGGAGAGAGGGAGAGGGCACCCCTTACTCTTTGCACAATTTTCTGAATTTTGTTGTATTTCATCTATCAAATAAATTTGTTACAAGACTTTTATATCAAACCCTAGACTTAGACAAAAGACTGAAAATACCCTTAGGTCAATGGGGAAGGGGAGGGTAAAATGGGGAGATAAATGGGTCAAGCCCACATGGGGCAATGGGAGGGTGCGCCCCTCTCCCCTTGGCTTGGTCAAGGATGGCAGCCCCCTCATGGACAATTGACCCTTATATAAAATTGACCACATGTTATATGTGGGGGCAGCCAAGGTGATGTGGCAATGGACCAAGTTTGGTCAACAAAATGGGGCTTGAAGGGGGGGGCGCCCTTGGGCTAGTTTACATGGGCCTTGGAATGGGCCAAGTGGGCTTGGAAGGTCCAATGGGTTAAGAAGGTTCAAGTGGGCTTTGGGTGACCAATGGTGAAGTGGTGGCCCAATTGGGCTTCTAGTGGGTTTGAGGCCCAATCCCCTATCAAGACTCAATAAATAAAGGAAACTCATTAATTTCTAATGACTAGCCCATTGGCTTATAATTAGCCTTACAAGAGAACCCAATGACTCATTGACAATATGCAAACTCAAAATTGTAGTTGCCTTGCTCCGATGTCCCATCAATTCTCAACAGGTGGGAAGAATTTGGCCCCGTCGAGTAAGGGGTGTTTGTTGCCTTGGTATCGCTCCAGCAGATCTAGATCTATCTCTTTGTAGCTCTGCCTGGGTGATCCATGTGTCATCGGACACGGTCCATCCTCTCCATCGCACCAGATAGCGCGGGTAAGCTCCACTCCTGATAATGGTCACCTGCTCATCCAATATATGTTCTATTTGCTCACGCTACCGTTGGAATGAGGCTGTTGGTGGACACTCAAGGGTGGGGTCACTCTCAAGGGGAGGAGACGGCTCAAAAGGCTCACTAGGAATCACCACTGGGTCCCTATAGGTAACTAGATCTGACACATTGAAGGTAGAGATGATCACATATTCCTCAGGCAAGTCTATAACGTACGTATTAGACCCGACTCACCTCACACTCGAAAGGGACCGGTACTACGAGTTTGTAATTTTCTTCACGGTTCCAGAGGGAAACCGTTTAGGTCTGATCATGACATAATCATCCTCTTGGAACTCACGGTGGTGCCTATGAGCATCAAGCAACTCTTTACATCGTGCATTGCTGGCCTCTAAAGGATGACGGATGCAACTCCTAACATACTATACAAATAAAGGAAAAGTAGACTCACATATGACCCCGGACAAACCTAATGCTATGCAGACCCATACATATGCAATGGTGGTCCAGGACATCCGAATATGGATTTAGGGTGCATAGGACCTCTATCAACTTAGGAGGACTCTGGACATCCTAAAGTGAACCAGTCATGCACGGGCTCTTGGACACTATCGGTATACAACGGAGGACCCAAACACAAATGCAAAAATGCATGCAACACGTTCCGTATGACATGTCTATTCCAAATCAAGACCCAATGTGTAGGTGCATGGAAGGTTGGGGTTTGGTCAGACACCGCAGACCAGATGTGGGGCGGAGGAAGATGCCAGGCTTCGTGGAGGGCTAGGAGGGAGACTTGTGAGGCTAGGGGTTCCCATGAGAAAGGATCAAAAGGATCAAGAAATGTTAGGGATCCGGTGATGTAGCTCCCTTTCGGCCCCGGGCATCTCCCCTTATTCGGGGTCTGCCCAAGGAGAATAGGGAGTCACCAACCAAGAGGGGGTGGTCCCGAAATCAAAAGGGATTAAATCCCCAAAGAACGTCCTGACGGGCGAAGAAAATGAGACGGCCGAGAGAGGAGAAGAAGCTCCCGCCGATGAAAGAAAGCCGAAGAAGAAGAAAGGAAATGAGACGGCCGAGAGGAAAAGATCGCTCGGGCCGAAGAAGAAGAAAGGAAATGAAGAAAGAGAAAGAAGAAGCAAGAATGAGGAAAAAAAGGCTTTCGGCGCCTTAATATAGGGCCCGAAGCAGATGGGTTCTCGGCGCGGCCTAATGCGCGCCGAGAACCGCCCAGGCCGAGAGCCCCCGTCAGCCAGAAGGCGCGCCGAGAACTGCCCAGGCCGAGAGCCCCCGTCGGCCAGAAGGCGCGCCGAGAACCCCCAGGCCGAGAGCCCCCAGGCCGAGAAGCCCTGGCCGAGGCCCCCTTCCGCCAGGGCGCGTCGAGAAGCCCCAGGTCGAGAGCCCCCTTCGTCCGCGCCGAGAAGCTCCGCGCCGAGAGGTCCCTCGCGCCGAGAAGCTTCGCGCCGAGAGGCTCACGCCGAGAAGTCAGTGCCCTGTGCTGAGAAGCTCCGAAATGCTGAAAATAAAGAAAATGCGAAGATAAAAAAATATGAAAATGAAAGATCCGTGTGCAGAATATTGTTGCAACGAGATGATCAGGTCTGAGAACTCGATTAAAGACAAATTGAGGAAGATACCCTCGAATGATGAAAGACACCTGCAAGCCCCGTGCCGCTTATTATGCGCTTACGCCGCCCGCAGGTGGGGGGCATTTGTTGACACCAGGAAAATGAACAAGGGTGAAAACATAATTGAAAAGAGGGTCGCACCAACAGTGAAAGACCATTGATGAAGCTCGTCAACCATTCACCCGGCTAAAGCCCCTGTCGGCCAAGCTGATGCCCGGTGCCGATGTCACTCAGGCGGCAGCACTGGTACAGCAGCAGTCACTCGACTAATGAGACCTCCTGGCACACTTTAATGAAAGCCGCACTACTGTTTCATCCAAGAATCCACAGATGATATGTCAGGGTAAGTCAGATGTCGGCTTAGTGACAGATGTAATATGAGATGAAGATGAAGCCGGTACCGGCAGATGAAGATTGCAAAGGCTTTTGCAAAGTCAGAACATAAGAAGAATGGTCTCCACAGATTATATACCCGGCTGAGGTCTTCCCAGACTAAAGCTGATGTACGAGCTCGTCACCATTCAAGTGACGGTGTCGATAAGATGATACCCGGTTTTGTCACCATTCAGATGGCAATACCGATGAAACCCCTGTCTACGGACTGATGAAACCCCTGTCTACGGACTGATGAAACCCCTATCTACGGACTGATGAAAACTGTAATGATGATCTCGATACAAGATATGTCATCAATGAAAGGCCCTTTCGGGTGATGATGCACTTAAAAAGTCCCAAGTGGGCCTGTGTGAAGGTCACACCCAGAGCCTGTGGTCGAAGCCCAAAGCTGCGCCGAGAGGTGGGATTCGAGCGCGCCGGGAAGCCCGTTTCAAGCGCGCCATGATAGCATCTACCGAGAAGGAAAAGGAGGATGGATATAAAAACCCTCTTCCTTCGAACGAAGAGGGGGCGGACAAAAAAAAAAGAGGAGAATAGAAAAAAGAGAACAGGATAGAAGAATAGAAAAAGAATAGAGAGGGAGTCTTGCCAGGAGAGAGAGAGACCCCCCCCTCGGCTGAGAGAAGAGAAGAAGCAGAAGAAAAGAAGAAGAAAAGGCTCCAGGTGGGCTGCTAGGGGGAGGGAGAGGAGTCAATGCTCTGCCCTCCCCCCCCCATGTTCGCTGTTCCTTTTTCATTGTTCTCCGTATGTAGTAGTCCAAGTTTTAGTGCTTCGATTATTCATATGATTCTCCCCCTGTTCCTCCCCTTTATGTTTCTCGGCTTCAGTCCTACAGCCGATGTAAATAATGGTAGTGGGATGAAATAAATGCAGTTGCCGTGATGGATATTAGGCAATATGAGCTTCCCCTGTCTCTATACGCATGCGTATTGTTTGTCTGAATGCCCCATGGGCGGAACGATTCAAGCTTCAGAGTTGAGTCTGTTCTTAGAGCAGGGATGAAGATAGAACTCCCACCCCTGTTTAGTGGGTCGTTGGTTTCTATTCTCTCCTCCCATCCTATCTCAATGGTATGCCCTCCGTATACGTTCAAGTTTTTCCCCTCGAGCCTCTTGTGCTGTTCGGGAACCAGAGACATCAATCTCTTGGTTTCCCGGACTGTCGGCTATAAAATATGTATTTGAACCCGCAGATGAACGCAACCCAGGGTCTTCACTCTAACCGTTGAGTGATTAAGACATGGAGTCCCGACGCCGGGGGTTCTTTCATCGCCGTTTTGCTTCTTCGATGCCACTATGCTAGTCTGGGGGATCAGAGACAGCCATCTCTTGACCCCCCCAGACGTCTGGCAGCAGATAGATGAAAGCTACTCAGGGCCCTAACGATGGCCTCTCCTCCTCCTGATGATTTGGTCTCTCAGCTTCCCTGGCATCCCTCTAGCAGAGGCATCCATGAAACCTCCTCCTGCACCCCCGATTCGGTCTCACTCTGAGCCACAAAACCCAGAAACTCCCGGACAGAGTACCGCAATCAAACCCTGAAATCCTTCCGCAAAACCACCTTCTCGGCGTGCAAAATTCCCCGCCAAGAGCTGTCCCGCCGAGATGCCCTCTCCCCCAGCTAAACGACAAACACTGCCATTTAAACCTTTTTCACGTGAGCCTCCATGCAAGCCTCTCGGCGCCAGGCTCCCGGCGCAGCCAGGAGCGCGCCGGGAAGCTCCACGCCGAGACCCCCTCCCCTATAGGCCTATTCAAACCCCTCCATGCAAGCCTCTTGGCGCCACCTTCTCGGCGCGGCCAGGAGCGCGCCGGGAAGCCGCCGCCGAGACCCCCCTTTTTGAACCAATAAACCCCCGTCGAGAGGCCCTTTGGCCAGCCAAGAAACCACCGCCGAGACCCCCCTTTGGCCAACCAATAAACCTCTGCCGAGACCCTCCTCTGGCCGATAGAAAGCCATGCCGAGACCCACCTTCTTGGCCAATTGAAGTCCAGTCAGAGGCTCTTCTCTGCACTGCCATCTGTCAACCTTCTGATTTCGTCAGACATATGCTCCGGGGATGTTCAGAGATCGTTATGGATGCCTTGAGAAGACACAGTAATGGGAAAGACCTCCCCTACAGTCCTCATTCCCGATCCGGATTTCACCCTTATGAACCCAAAGGGCCATGTCATTACATGAGTTCCGAGGGATTTCAAGGGGATATTAAACGATGGCATAAATGCAAGCGATGTCCCGGGGCCCGGTGCCCATCCTCGTTCGGTCGTCATCCCGGCATTCCGTGGATGATGACCTATTCTCTCTTGGCATAATCCAAGTTGAGCGGACATGCTGCCGAAATTTATGCATATCCTATTGGGTGACTGTGATGTTCTCCCTCTCAACCCCGTCGGCCCACGGAGTTATGCCTTTGCATGCCCTCCGATGGTCCCTCCAAGGGGGATATAGATGTGCCATCGCACCCACATGGAGCGTGCCATGTCACGCCGGTCCCCATTCGGACTCTGGGTCAATTATGCCCGATCTTTTCCGGATCCTACTCTGCCACCGCATGGGTAGTTTCCTATTCCCCACTTGGCATAGTTCAAGCTGGTGGGAATATGCCGTCGGAGCTATCCCCTAAGATAACGAACCCCTGCTTCGTCTAATCCATTTAGCGTCTTGCAAACGAATGAATTCCGTTTCTTTTGAGCATGTGGCTTTACCGATGTCCTCCTCCTATCTTAGCGTTTAATCAAGGGTTGTCCTCCTTAGGGAGGACGTAATTAACGTCATAGCGTTCAGGGTATGACGGATTTCTGGTCCCAACTCGGACTTCACAATCGACTGACCATGTCAGATCGAGCGCACAATAAAATTGTCACCCCGGTGACTGGCACACCAATAAACCAACAAACGAATAAATCAATAAATAATAAACAGATAAGATTTAAGTAAGAGAAAAAAAAATCCGCGTCCACAACTACCCTTCACTATTTTATAGGAACCTCGACTCTTACCTTAGGAGAAGCAGGCCCGGTTACGTAGATCAAGGTTCTATTTTTCCGTTTGATGTGAACCACAACACTTGTTAGGTGAAGTAGGCTCGGTTACTAAGACTAAGGGTATTTTTCATGGTATTTTTTTTCTTTTTTTTATTGTGCTTTTGCACTTATTCGATAAATAACTAGGCAGAAAGCTTATAAAAGATCTCTTAAGAAGTGCAGAGTGTCAGACAACATACCCAAAATAAACGAAGGCTTGTCCCGCTTGTTTCATTAGTGTGTAATGTGAATTTTTTTTTCTAAAGTGCACATGAACTTTAAAGAGATTCTTACATCAGTTTTTCATGGCTAAATGGAAGAAATTTTTCATCATCCTTCTCCCTAGTCTTTTCTACTGTAGAATTACTTTCAATTCAAGCAAGAATCAATAAAACTTAATTAGGGATTTCATCTTTTCATTTTTATGCAATAATGCAGTGCAGGACATTATCATGCAAAAACTCTTATCAAGTTATACTATATGCATCATGAAAATTTTCTCTCTCCCCCAACATGAATGACATTATCCTCAATGGCATAAGCAATAAAAGTAATAGAACAATGTAACAATAAAGATCGTTGAGTAGGAAAGAGACAACCTGATATGCGGGGTGAAACTCCATCATTGATATGGACGGTGACAACTTCATCTCCTTGGCTCTTACCTTAATACCTGAAAATAACATACTAGAAACCAAATCATTAAATAAAATCATTGGGTTGCCTCCCAACAAGCGCTAAGTTTACCATCGTCAGCCAGACGCAATAAAGCTCCATAATCAACACATGGATTTGAGAATGAGCCACCATATTATCTTATCTACTTTTAATTTCCAGCATTTGTGCCACGCGAAGACAAGATTTTGCATGTACATGCATGGGCTAAAAGTAATTTGGTTCCACTCATTCTTGATTGAAACATTAGGAGCATAATTAAACCAATTATGTTCCTTGTGGGGCATATACAAATCAATGGCCATTAACCTTGTAATATATGGTTGGAACTTTTGCCCAGTATCTACCCATCGGTCCCCTTTATTGAATACTCCCTCCATGTCAGCTTGCTCAGGAACCGGTGGCTTATGAATAAGATTGACATTATTAGCCACACTCCCCTCACTGATAGCCTCATGTGCATTAAGAATACTAATCAATTGTTCCTCCTAATGGGGAGTCAAATCAAAGGTAAAAATAGCTGGCATATCTCCCTCAGGTCCAAGAATCTCATAATGAAGAGGCTTAACTTTCCGGGGAATCAAATTGGAAGGAAGCATGAGCCCAGAATCTAATTCATCGAACGATTCAAACTTTATGGGACAAGGCTCATGGGTTAGATCAAATGTGAAATTCTCTAATATGGCCCCTTCATCGAACTCATCAATCGACTTAAGATTATCAATCGAATTATTGAATAATGGGGTGGATAGATTAAATGTAAACTTTTCCAACAAGACCCCTTCATCATGTTCTTCAAAAGGAAGAGGATATTTAGAATTCGTCTACATTAAATCGTCACAATTATTAACCACAAAGTAATCCTCCTCTTCTTGTATATCTTTAAATGAGTTATTTGGACCACTATTCTTCACAATGATACTCTCAGACTCAAAACATTCATAGGATGGGGTTATGATATCAATATGATCATCATTAACCTTCAATCCACCCCTCAATTCCTTCCCTTCCATTATCATGGTGTTGCTAGTGCACTCCCCCTCACTCTCACTATTGACATGTTGAGCCAAAATGATAGGTATGAGATCGTCATCATCATCATTCACACGTTGAGGAGGTTGGTGTAATATTGAAGGGGGGCCATGGTAAGTAAATCGAGAATACACGATTTGAGGTTTAGAGTAGTGGCCTGGTGAATCCCCCATAGTATCGATGTTGCTGTTGAAGTTAGGGTGAGATGAGTTTGGCCAAAGTTGATTACACATGGGCTGCTCATGGACTTCTTGGGGTGAAAGTTTAGACAAATGGGCTTGGATTGTTTGATCCATCCAAGAAAAATTTGGGTGCTTACTCCAGCCTAAATTATAATTATCTAAAAAGGTATCACACTCAAGCTCAGAGAACCCTAGGGCATATTGGACTTGAGCTTAGATGGCTGATGGGTGTCGGGCTATAGTAGGACACTCACTCATATGGTAAGTGTGCTGGCACAGAAATCACTGGCTTTCTTCGAAGTTTGGATTGGGCTTTCATATGGACTTGATGAGGATTGGACAATGGCATTAATGTCTATCTTAGAGTCATGCCCTACCCAATTTTCTATCTCACAACGCCCAACCTGTCTGAAAGGTCTTATAGATTTTTTATGAGATGAGATTGCAGTAAGATTCATCAAATTTTCACTCAAAATTTCAAACAGATCATAAGCCTCATCTTCACTCTTATTCATGAAGGCCCCTCTACAATATATGTCCACCATTTGTCTATCATAATCAACTAACCCCTAATAAAATGCATTCATAACTTGCCATTTGGGCAACCCATGATGTGGATATTGACATAACAAATCTTTCATCCTTTCCTAAGATTCATGAATCTACTCTCTCGGAAGCTAAGTAAAGCCAACAATCGCCCTTCTTATAATGTTGGTTTGGACTATGAGGTAAAATCTTTTCAAAAATTCTAATTTCACAACTTCCCAAGTCCTAATGATCTTTTCAAAACTCCTTAACCAATATTTTACTTTATCTTTCAATGAGAACGAAAATAAGATCAACCTAAGGGCATCATCACTAAAGTTCTGGATTTTGACCAGGGAGTAAATTTCTAAAAAGTCATCAAGATTCCTATAGGGATTTTCATCGGGATTCCCATAAAAGGATGGGATCATCTAGATGATATTATGGTCAATCTCATAATGATCCACATAAATATCAGGTAGTTCAATGCAAGTTGAGGATTTATAAGTAGAAGGAATAAATTGTTCCTTCATAGGCGTGAGTTTCCCTCTTTGGTGGATGGCCATTGATGTTGATCGAAATAAATAAGACCCAAAGAATTTTTTTTCAAGCTTCTCTTTTTTTTTGAATTTGCTTTGTGTTATATATTTTTTCTTTTGATTTATTTTTTTGAGGTTTTTTTCAAAGCAATGTAATAAATGAATCAACAACTCTATGAATAATGCATGCAACATGATGGTTTTTTTTTCAAACTTCTAAGGGCAAGTTAACTTCAAAGTGCTTCTTGGTACAACTGGCCCTACGTCCGTGAGGAAATCCACGGGTGGGGGGACTTATGGAGATCTTGAAAAGGAGATTCCCGTCCAAAGAGATGGAGTGCTCAATGGAGGGTCCTTCCAATTCTAAGAAGGGTGTGCCTAAATTACCCTTAAGAAGGGAGAAAGAGAAGAAGAGAATAATGATTTTTTCCCTTTTCAAATGGTGCAAGAACAAAGAATCAACTATATGCAACAATACTTGTGAGAGATGCAACTAGCATGAAAGTATGATGACATAACCAGTTAATTTTTTTTTCTGTTTTATTTTTCTGATTTTTTTCTTTTTTCAAAAAGAGAGATTGATAAAAGATAAATAATAATTAAAAACACTAAAAAAACACATCCTACTGAATAATAAGGCTTAAAATCAAGCTTTCTGAGTTTTCTAGTTTTCTGGTTTTTCTAGATTTTTCAAGAATTTTTCTAATTTTTTTTGAGATTTTTCAAGAATTTTCAAAACAGAGCATGTCCCTACGCTTATTGATCTTTAGTGACGCTTGATTTTTTAGGATTTTTTAATTTTTTTATTTTCTACTCCCTTTGGTAACAGTTTCCAGCTCTTCGGCGACGCTTTCTGATTTTCTGCAACAGTTGATTTTCTGTAGTTTTTAGGTCCGAATTTTCACATTTTTTTGATTTTTCCTACAAAATAAAAATAGAAAAATTAATATACAAATATACACATCAAACATAAGAATTTTTAACTATAAAAAATCATTTCCTCCCCGGCAACGGCGCCAAAAATTGATGTGCATTACACTCATCGTTAAAAGCCGTGTCATTATTTAAAAAATAACCACACTCACTCACTAAAAAGATATTAAATCTAAGTACAGTGGTAAGAATGGGTCGATCCCACGGAGAGGAATATTTTTAATTAAGCAAGATGGAAAAAATCCTTATATTTGAGAAATCTGAATTTTGAGTGAGTTTTATGTTAAAGGAAAATAAAATTGTATGGAAATAAACCTATCTAAAGAATATGAGAGGATTGAGAATAGAAATTTGGAAGGAGATAGAGAGAGAAAGAAGAACACAATTGAAAAAGATTGAATTTTTATTGCTTGGGATGAAGGATTATAACTAAAAAAAAAATTACAACTTGAAATAAAAATAAAAGAACAATGGAAGAAATAGAGCCAAGATAGTGAAGAATAGCGCCACTCACGCCGTGTCGAGCCTTTGATTGGATCATCCCGTCTTGGAGAGGTATGCCTCCTTTAGGGCACCGAAGAAGAATCTCCACCAAAGGATGTTTAGATGAAAATAGAGGAAGGGAAAATAGAAGAATAGTGAAAAATAAAATAAAAATAGAGCTAAAAGAGAATTGAAATAACTTTCAAATGGAGAAGAATTAGGAGACGAGGAAGAAGAGAAAGTTAAAGATCTCGAGAAGAGGAAGAAGTTTCATGAAGAGTGTAGAGGGAGAAGATGTGAGGAAGAAGGTGAAAACTGAGGGAAAACTGAGAAACATGCTACTTTACTGGTGTACAAGATAGAACAGTGAAAAAGTGTAAATAACTTACAAACGGTGCAGAACTAGAGGACAAGTAAGAATAAGAAATTGAAGAACACTAAAAATGAAGAATTTTTTTGAAGAAAGTAGGAGAGGAAGAGGAGCAGAAGGGGGAGAACAGAGAGATGCACAGATGAACAGTAAAACGGAAAAGATGGAGCTTTGAAAAATTTGAAATAACTTGAAAACGAGAGAGAAGAGGAAGAAGAAGAAATTAATGAGAACTTCAACATGAGGAACTTTACTGAAGACAGTAAATTGAAAGGAAGAAAAGAAAGCAAGGAAAAAGGGCTAAGATCTCCGGTTAGTTACCTTAGGGCGGGTTTTATAACGATCAGGGGACTTCAATCCTACAAATCCTTGGAGATAAAGCTCAAATCCATGTTCGCAGCATCAAGATCTTGCTCAAAGTAGGTCTCTTGCCATAGATGGAGTCCTCTTTGCATCAAATAAGGAAAGATTGCTTCATTCAGATCCATCCGGTTCCGTTTTTGATTCCAACTAAAATAACGACTGGTGCATGGTCGTTCAATTCATAAAATAGCGCCTTTCTTCTGGTCGCATTTTCTAATTGGCGTCCATCCTTCAACCGCATAATCTTTCTTTCCTTATTTTATCATTTTTATTTCTATTCGTGCAAAGGATCTTGCGGCTTCTCGAACAACCGCCCATTCATTTTTACATATTTTCTCAATTTTCTTTCTATTTTCGTACAAGGAATGGGCGGCTTCTCAAAGTGTCACTATTTTTTGAATGTGTGCCCTCTCAAAAGGGCGTTTATTAATTGGCGCTTGGAGCTTGGTCGCTCATTCCTGTAATAATAAAAATCCACTATAAATGCCAAAAATATATTATGTAATTTATCCCTTATACAAGTTCATGTCTCACATAGTCATTATGGCTTCTAAACTATGATAATTTCATGCTAACTCAAATTAATTGTGAGAATGATGTTAGTTATCCAAGTGCATAACTTTATTCTTTTAATGCCCAAAGATGATGTATGTGATGCAAATTATGATATGAAATATGGTACTCGTCGCTATGGTGGATTCGCGCACAATCACCTGGCCTAGTCTTGGACCTAGGCTCAGCTACGTACGGGACCCTTCGTCTCCGACTATGACCTTCTTGGTTGGAGGTGACAGGGTGGGGTAGGTAGATCTTTCTAAGCTCATCCTTAATTTCACATCATGACTCGATGGGCCATTGTCTCCTAATATCTCTCATGCATTCAACGCATCTCCACTTCTTGTTGTTGTTAGTCACTCGGGACTTTGGAGCCATAAAAGTTTGAGGCTTCGGGCCTACTGAAGTAGAGGGGTTGGTTTCCAAGCCCATGGGTGCTATGGCACCATTCACATTGCCTGGGCGACAGGGAATCCATGGGGAACTGGGGGGAACTACAGGATGGACATGAGATGAAGCTACATGCAGATTGAATGAGACACCTAATGCGAAATGAAGAACCTCGACTTAACCAGTATCCAGTATGTGGCGGAGATATGATCCGAAGATCGAACTCACGCAAGGATGCTACCTTCCTAATAGGCGTAACCTATCTTTCCAGTAACACCTTTTAATATACAGGATATAGGGATGAAATGCACACCTAGGATAAAACTACCCTTGACTCAAACCATGCTCTGATACTAATTTGATGCGGGACGAAATTCAAATTGAGACCAATTTGATGCAAATCTGGGACTCTAGGCGACGACGCGACTCAATTGATGATGCGACCAGCGATGACGTAAGAAACTCGACACCAAAGAGCTCTAGAGAGGTGTATAAGTCCTCAACAAGAAGTGCATGCTCACGATTCGTCCCAAGCGAGGGAAATGCATGGATCTACGCGGTTGAGAAATCGACAGCGAGTCAAGGGTGGTCAGCTTACACTCGTGCTCGAATCGAGTCACGGGACGGGTCACGCTCTCTCGCTCGCAGCGGTGATTGAATTTGATCGAGCTAGATCTCCTATCTCACGCAAGCAGCGGCATTCAAAGAAATATGGAATGAGCAAATGCGATAAAGGAGGAGCGAAAACGTATCTCCACGCTCAGGGCGTGGGGAAGACTTCTCCACCAAGATGCGTAACTCCCGATACAGTAAATATAAATAATTACAACATTGAATTTACGGCCCACTCCACGCAGGGAGGTAAAAGGCTACAACAATAATCCAAGAGTGCCGATCTTGGGTTGACGGGCAGCAAGCCGGAGGAGCTTCTGGGGAGGAGACGGGTTGCTGGTCCGGATTTGTACTGTTCCGATTTACTATACAGCAAGCACATGCGGCACTTGGGACGGTGGCTTCCGGTGGTCTTCTGGCAGTGGCGGTTAGCTGGGACGTTGGTGGGACATCCCTTTTCGATCCCTGAGGTCGGCAGCAGCTGGATCGCAGCCAAAGGACCGATGGGATTTTTGAACATCAGATCTGTCCCACAGTCCTGAGACTGGGCAGATCTACGCGACCCAGAAAAAAATGCTTGCTGTGCTCATATCTGGAGGCAGATCGGAGTGAAACCAATGCCGTTGCAAAGTAGACTTGAAGAGATACAACATATGTGAAATTGACAACCATCCAATGGTCGGATTTACCATGAGAAACTCTGCAATAAGGGATCACGAGTTGGAAGGGGTGCAGGGTAGACTGTAACAAGTCTGAAGATGGGGTTTGACCGATGGGAAACTGATGGATCTGGGTGAAGGGATTAATATGGGTGAAAGAGGGGGAAGTGTGGATCATGCACAAGAATTTTGGTGGTCATCTGAGATGGTTCGGGGGGTGGGAAAATTGATTGATCAGGTTGCTGTCTCGCAGGTCTGCAGGTAGGCAGACTGCAAGGGCTGGAAAGACGCAGGTGGGAGGAGGGGCAAACGATAGTGGATCGATGTGAAATTTTAACTGGGAGGAGGGGAGGAAGTGAAGAAGAGGCTATCCAAATTTCAGGACTATCTGATGGTGGGATGTTGAGAACCAACCTTTCCTTTCACCCTCTATACTGAATCCTGGAGTTCTGGACAGCAGGCCTGATGTAACACCACCTTGGGGGTGATAGTCACAAGAGCGATGCACCTTGGACCTTAGCAAGCAAGCATAATTCGCAATAGAAATGGACCGATATCGGCGGCCACTCACCTGACACTCACCCAAAACCCGGGGTAACTCGGCGATGCTGAGTGGAGGTTGTGAGGGCTGGGCCCTTGCTGGTAGAGGGCCAGCAAGGCAAAGGTTTTCCCAAAGGTATGGAGGTCCAATTCAATGGGGCCAACATTGTGCCGAGGGCACGGGTCACACACTCTCCCACGGCGATCACTCGAAGCAATGGAGCTTGCGGACTGAGCACTCACTCTCACGGGCCAGCGGAGCTATGAACTAATATTCAAAGAACAAGCACTAGGGGAAGCAAGGGCTAGAACACATACTTGACCGGTTTGAAGAAACCGATCCCGTTCGGAGACGTGGGCGAGCGGGGAAGCGTGGGTTCCCCACACGTTGCACCGGTGTAGCTGGAACATGTTTAGGAATTTACACCACTACTCCCCATGCGAGGGGGTTGAACAAGGGGAGGGGAAGTCAAATTTACAGTCAAACACTACCTCTCACTGGGAGGGGCTGTAAGCCGGCCAGGCGGGAAGGGGAAAATCGATCTAGGAACTAATTGATAGAAAGTCGTCAGTTCTGTCCGTCCTCTGGAGCAGGGGATAGGCAGTCGAAGTCGGAGTCGCTGCGGCCTCTCCTGAATTTCATTGTTGACGAAACTAGTAGTAAAACCTTCGTAGTTGGCCTGAGAAAATGACCAAATTTTTTGGAAATTTTTGAATGACGGCGCTGGTCGTTGTAGAGGCGCGAACATGGTCTCTGTTTGCTGGTTCTGGTAGCTTCTGCACCTCCGCAGCAAAAAGATGAGGCCGCCACGGACGCTCCCGAGCTCTGACTTAGGCATGGCTGAAGTCGATGAAATCGTGGTTGAGTCCTCTTCGAACAGAGACCTGCGGGGGTGCTGGAGGAGGCCGGAGTAGGCGGCGAGGACCCGAACAATGGTCGGGTGTCAGATCAGCTCCAGAGGGAACAGACCAGCACACCCGGGAGATAAAAATGAGAACTCACAGGTCCGGATGCCGAACGGGGTGCCGTTTCTTGTTGCTAGAAGTAGACTCGTCGTGGAAGCTCTCAGACAAGGCCTGCCTTCAAGACTTCAGGAGGTTGTCCATAGGATCCTCTGCAACTCAGTTCTGGTTGACTGTCAGGAAGAAGTTGCGCAGTCCGGCGATGACGGCTCCTCCGGGCAGCTCTGAACTCAGACGGGGATGAGACCACCACCGTTGTGAAGAGGGCTGGGAGCCAACGATTCCTATTGAGCTTCTAGGACCTTCGAGATGAGGTCGTGGTCGGCTCTGCAAGATGCTGGATCTCTGCGGGTTCCTTAGCTGCGAACAGGCCCTTCGGTGGAGCTCCAAGTGACCATGAAATGGGGAGACGGGTTGTTGATTGGTGAAGGGGAATGGATGAGTGTTAGGAGGGGGATGAGGGGGAGGTATGGAAGGTGGCTAGGGTGTGGTGGAGATGTAGGGAGAGGGGAGGACGTAGGGGGCTGGCTGCGGGTATCTGCACTAGGGTTAGAGGGAGTGGTGGTGGAGAAGCTTGATGGAGGATGGAGGATGAGGAATGGGGTGGCGAGCACCAAGGATCCTCTTTGGGGTGACCTAGGGCATGGGGGGGGGAAGGGGAGAGTGGAGGCAATAATTCAAATTTGGTCTAGGGAGGGGTGGGTTCAGCCTTGGGAAGGTGGATGCTTGCTTGGGAAGGGGAAGTGGGTAGTTGGGAGTTGGATGGTGGAGCTAGGATTGGGTGGGGATCTCTTGGGGTTGGGGTGGAGTAAAGAGAGGGGTGTGGGGAGTTGGAGTAGCTTTAATGGAGGGGGAAGGAGAGAGAAAGTAGGTGGGAGGGTGAGGAGGGAGAGGGGGGTGACCCCCTTAGAGAGAGAGAGAGAGAGAGAGAGAGAGAGAGAGAGAGAGTATGGGAGGGCTTCTCACCTAGGGTTTCACACCCTATCTAATGAATTCTCTCCACTAAAGAAACTTGAATTTTGGAACTCAAAATATGGCAATTTCATTAGCTTCCTTAAATGGGGTTGGAGTCCTATTTATAGGGACCCAACCTTTTACATGACCAAACTACCCCTGGCTTTACATGCAATGACAAAAGCAATCCAACAAGCCAACCAGGTGGATAATGACTCAAACATAGGGAAATAACCTTAGGACCTAGGGATATGACTCTATAAATGGAAAATTACAATGACATAACTCAAATAAAAATTACATAGGACTCAAAAATAAATAACTAGACCATGCTGGATGCAACCGGGGCGAGGAGACGAGCCATGAGTGTGGGCACGGGAGGTGATGTCCCCATCAAGGCCAAAGAGTGTCTTGTAGAGGCTTGATGGCGGCACAGATGGCGGTGGCGGCGGTGGTGGCTGAGAGTCGCACCCAGTAGAGGTGATAGAGGTGGGAATCACTCCCATGAATAGGGCGTCGCACCTTAGATTTGCAGCCGTCACAGCTGCAGGGAGGAAGAAGGAGAGAGGGAGAGGGCGCCCCTTGCTCTTTGCACATTTTTTTGAATTTTGTTGTATTTCATCAATCAAATAAATTGTTTACAAGACTTTTATATCAAACCCTAGACTTAGACAAAAGATTGAAAATACCCTTAGGTCAATGGGGAAGGGGAGGGTAAAATGGGGAGATAAATGGGTCAAGCCCACATGGGGCAATGGGAGGGTGCGCCCCTCTCCCCTTAGCTTGGTCAAGGATGGCAGCCCCCTCATGGACAATTGACCCTTATATAAAATTGACCACATGTTATGTGTGGGGGCAGCCAAGGTGATGTAGCAATGGATGAAGTTTGGTCAACAAAATGGGGCTTGAACGGGGGGGTGCCCTTGGGCTAGTTTACATGGGCCTTGGAATGGGCCAAGTGGGCTTGGAAGGTCCAATGGGTAAAGAAGGTTCAAGTGGGCTTTGGGTGACCAATGGTGAAGTGGTGGTCCAATGGGGTTCTAGTGGGTTTGAGGCCCAATCCCCTATCTAGACTTAATAAATAAAGGAAACTCATTAATTCCTAATGACTAGCCCATTGGCTTATAATTAGCTTTACAAGAGAACCCAATGACTCAATGACAATATGCAAACTCAAAATTGTAGTTGCCTTGCTCCGATGTCCCATCAGACAACACATGTGATTCACTACTCAGTTAATGTGATTCACGTAATGGCTGCGTTCTCTCTCTTTGACACTGAAGTAGAGGATCCCGGCACCAGCCAAGGTGAATGCTCACTGTGGTATCCGAGGTGGAGACCCTGGCATCACCGCACATCTCTTTCCTTTGCAAGAGAAAGGACCAGGCGGCTCTTTGACGTCCTCGTCTAGAGAGGGCTGATCATGACACGTGAGCTACCAGCAGACTACACTCAATGGGACTTCAGTCACCCCCAGTATTGCCCCTTCCATGCCAAAATCTGCCACGCAATCGAATCCTGCAAGGAAGTTAAGTACTTAATCCAGGAGCAGATCTAGTGGGAGCAGATTGATGCTGAGGAGAATTCTATGGTGACTCTGAGGCTTCAAGAAGCCGTTGCGGAAACCCTGGGCATTACCATAAATGCACCAGATCAACAAGATCCTCCTCGAGCAAATGGGAACGGGTTGCCTTATCGACATATCCCGAAGTGGCTCGAGTTTCAAGCTGACAATCGAGAAGCTCTTGAGCGACTGCAAACCCGTAGGAGGTAGGATAACGACCAGGAGACTGAGCCGAGTAATTTCTCAGTCAACGTCATCCATCCTCCTGCCACCTTAGCTCCTCCAGATACCCAGCCACCAAGTACCAGTCAGTCAGCTCCTACTACTTCGACCTCGCATTGGCGGCCTTGGCATGAGTTGGAGTATCTTCCCTTCTCCAAGGAGGATACTGCCAGGCTACTCCAAGTTCTTCTTGGCCGAGAGGACGTCCTGATAAGAGAGATGACAATGGGCGTCCCAAGCTCCTCTCGCTACTCCCCTGCTCCGACTCCACGTCTATACCAAGAGATAGGAAGGGGAAGCAAAAATAGGACGGAGCCTTGGCACGACCATGCCGTGTCTCTCCATCCAGCATGCTTTCGGGTCCCCTTCATATACCCTACAGCCCAGTTCAGATCGTGAAGAAGACATCTTCGGAGTCTTCAGCAACTCTGGCAAGCCAGTTGGGCCCTTCACAACCAGGCCTGATAAGTACGCAAGGTCAGGGTAACTACTAGGAACGGTGATGCCCCACTGCGGCTCTAGTTATCACAGGATGCTGCTCCAAGCTGGATAGCAAAGGCAAAGCTAAGGAGCAAGACTCCAAGTGAGTCCCCCAGTCCATATCCCAACAAAGAACTTCGCTAGTGCGGATAAGGCATCAAATCGCGCATACGTCTTCGGATGCCAGCCCCAGCATCCGAGCATACCCGGAGCTACCACCTGAGGTCATCGAACATGCAATCAATGCTACCTTCCTAATACAACAAGCAGAAGGTGCCTGGATTGAAGTCCGGGCAAAGAAAAGTCATCAACCTCCCTCTGCCAAGACACCAGCTCGGAGGTATCCTCATGGGGATTTGTCAACTCCGGCTCCAGCACCTCTCTCTCCTACTCCCCTGGAGGCGGCCATAGCCAAAAGGAAGGAGAGAAATAGGAGGAAGAACCTCAAAAGACAGCTCAAGAAGCAAGCTGAGCAAGCAACCGCACTACAATCGCCAGTTGAGCTAACGCCTTTCCAATGGTGACAGCGGCTCATTAACGACCTAGAAGAATACATCCCTCCTTGCCCCACTGGCGCTCTCCCACTCGATAGCTACATCCCGTGGGAAGAGATGCAAAAGCCGAGCACGCCTTAGAAGCTGGGTTCAGGAGATGATCTAGAAGATCAGGAATGGCGAAAGGCTCCTCATCCCAGAAGAACTCTTCTTGTTCTACAAAGATGAGGAGATCACCACAGAGCAGCTAGAAGAAATGCTCTGAGGCTACACTTGCAACATGGTGGCCATCCCACCTCCTGACAACATCAACACCTCTCGACGAGGCGAGTCGGTAACCTCTCGAATGAGACAAAGAACCACCACCCCGCTAGGGCTACAACCAACTCTGAAAAATAGCGGCCATAGTTGAGGTCGTGGTCACGGACGTGGCAGAGGTCGTGGGGGGATCTCCGAGCTACCTCTCCACTCACCCACCTTCGATCCAGAGTGCATCATCCTCTTTCGAAGGGAGAAACCTGCCCCCATTCTGGAGATAGAAATTCGAAAGGGGCCCAGCATCTTTGATCCCTCCGGCACGGAGGAGGTCACCACCAGTACTCCAGTCCCAGCTCCAGCGCCAGTCATTTCATAAGATCGAGTAGGTACATCTAGCATGGGCGATCCTACTCGCCAGTCGCCTCCAGAAGAGCCATCCTTGGCACCTCTATTCTGAGAACCCATAGGTGATCAGGGCCAGTCCGATCCCAGTGGCAAAGGCAAGGCGGTGCAACTCCCCGATGAGGAGCAACACGATAGCTCGTACAAGACCCAGCTAGACATATTGCCCTCATTGGAGGATGCTCGTGCTCGAGCTGATCAAAAAGTCCTCCACCAGATGAAGCAGTTTCCTGCCAACATCACAATTTAGGAAGCCATTGCTTGGAGTAAGGAGCCGAGAGAAGCTCTTATCAAAATACTCCAAGAACTGGATACTTATGAAGCACATGCGGCGGAGATGAAGACAACAACATATGAAGTTTTTGCAGCCACCGTCACATTCACGGAAAAGGACATGTTACTATCCTATCCGTGTCACAACCGCCCTATCTATATGCGAGGGAAAATCAACAGGCATGAGACAAACCGAATACTTGTTGACGCCAGTGCGGCCGTTAACAACATGCCGTTGAAAGCTTTCAAGACCCTATATCTGACTTCGTACCTTCAGAAGGTTCAAGCGATCAAGATATCTGGATTCAACCAGGATATCGAGGACGTCCTCGGCCGAGTAGATGTTGACCTGGTACTCGATGATTTCGCCTCCAAGGTGACGTTCTACATCATCGATGCCAACACGTCCTACAAAGTACTACTGGGCAGACCCTGGTTGCACAAAAATTGGGTCGTCCCATCAACCCTCCACTAGTGCATCAAATATGCCAAAGACGGAGAACAACATTTGATATTTGCGGACCTATCACTGTTCACCCTAGTAGAATGCAATCTTGCCGATGTTGTGCTTTACTTCGGGGCACCCAGTGCATACCCTGTAATCAAAAGTAAAAGTAATGGCTGGCTCTCAGAGGAAGATGAGGATGATCTCTTCTCTTTTGATGAGGAAAAGGCTAAGCTTCATCGGCTACGCCTCAGCTCCAAGTCAACTCCAGATCACCCTGAGAGGCGTAAAAATAACTTTGAGGATAATCTTATTAGCCGAGCCATCCACAAGAGCATATGCCTACCACCAGACTGCATACAGCTCTACTGTGCATCAAAGCAGCACAAGGTTGATCCACTTATAACATTTATCGTTACCTAAAAGTGACGACTCAGAAATAAGAAGAAGGCTAACAAGGATAAGCCCATTGTCTTCTACAAGGGAGACATGACCCCTCAAGCCCCACCAAAAGATGACTTCAGTTGGCCCAAGCAAGCTGATGATACCCTAAAGCAGTCCAAATAATGGACGACCAGCCACAACGCATTTGGGAGATGTGCCTAAACCAACACATTCCCCAATGGCAAGATTCCACACGGCATGGGTACTTTTGCCGATTGTGGACTCCTTCCCAAGTTCAGGGGCAACCCCCGTTCTCCCACAAAGATACCAGGGGACTCGGCTATGACCAAGACCCAGATTTTTGCGTCTACTACGCGGTCAACATCGTAGGCCCACAGCTAGTCGACGACCAGGTTAATGTCAATACCAAATTTGACAGCTCCGGGGATGAGGAAGAGGATATTCCAATCTCGCTCCCTGCCAAGGACAGCACCCTAGTTCAAGCAGTCGAGGAGTCTTTGTTGCTTTCCTGTGAAGATATCAGGGCTGAAGAAGCTCCCCCTGCCTCCCAGCTTGTCAAAGAATCTAGCTCGGCAAACTCCCCCGGTGAGGAAGGTGCCCAGAATACTGGCCATGAAGTGTTATCAACTTTGGTAGGCAACCCTGGGGAGGCTTCGCTAGCACTAGCCGACAACTGCTAGCCAGGCGCTAGCAACTCAGAATAGTCCCTGCCAGAGCCCAGTAACAACAACTCTCCAGCTCCATCGACATCAACTAGTGGCTTCAAAAAGTAAGAAGTACACGAAGCTGACACTAATGAAGATGATTTCATCGAATTCCAACCGCCTCCTCCCGAGCTGGAGGATGGTGGCCAAGCAACCATTGACCAACTTGTTGATATCAACTTGGGCGAAGCTGAAGCCCACCGGCCAACATTTGTCAATGCTCTCCTCACCGAAGTAGAAAAGCAGAATTAAAAACAACTCCTGCTCAAATACAAGGCCTGCTTCACCGGGTCGTACAAGTAGATGCTAGGGCTAGATCCCTCCGTAGCGGAGCACGAGCTAGACATTTCTCCCTCAGCAACCCCAGTTAAACAACCGCAGTGGCGTATGCGTCATGAGCTGGAACTCCAAGTTGTTGTGACCCTTCTATGTTGATGATGTTGACACTTGCTCTATTATTTGCCAACACCATTGTTTTGATTGATTGGCAACTGAGTTTGATTTGATGAAATTACTCCATCAGATTGACTATGTGTTCTTTGCTTTTAATACACTGCTGTCTGTAATTCTTACTGTCATAAGTCCACACACTGCATCTCAATTAAATTGATTAAGTGTGCACAGCGTCAACGCATCATGTTACAGCGTCAACGCATAAGTCCACACACTGCATCTCAATTAAATTGATTATGTGTGCACAGCGTCAACGCATCATGTTACAGCGTCAACGCATAAGTCCACACACTGCATCTCAATTAAATTGATTATGTGTGCACAGCGTCAACGCATCATGTTACAGCGTCAAGGGTGCATCATGTTACAGCGTCAACGCATAAGTCCACACACTGCATCTCAATTAAATTGATTATGTGTGCACAGCGTCAACGCATCATGTTACAGCGTCAACGCACCCTTGGCTTTGAACCTCAGAGTCTGTACATCCGAATTGCCCTTGATCTGGTGAAATGTATACACTCATTCACTGTTGCCTTCACACATTAAAGTCCATACATTCATCAATTACTTTTCACTCAAGGCAAAGTCTATACACTGGGGTCTTTTCTCTACGTGTCTTAGGCGAAGTCTGAACATTCGATTCTGAAGCCTGAAGTCTATACAGTCCAGCCTAGTCCTACGATCAAGGCTTTAGCTACACTCAACTCTATACATTGGCTTCGCTTCATGAAGTCTGTACATTGCTTCATGTCCCCAAAGTTTGCACATCAACAGTGATCTTTGAAGTCTGTACATCACAGTGTTACTCAAAGTCTAAACATTAATCTTCTAATCCAAAGTCTATACAATGGTCTTCACACTTGAAGTCCATACATTCGATGTGCAGAGTTGATGTCTATACTGTGTCCTTGCTGATCAAGTCTACACTATGGTCGGTGACAAGTCTGTACACTGGCCTCAGCCTTTCAAGTCTACACACTGACGGCGGAACTAAGAACTCTATACATCGTCTGTCTGCACTAGAGTCTCATGGAGTCTATACATTGCACTCGTCTTCTAAAGTCTATACACTGAAGTTTTCACATTCGCTTGCATAACATGAAGTCCATAAGTGGGCAAAGTCTGTACACTGTCCATGCTTCATGCAGCGTCAACTCATCCTTCATGCAGCGTCAACTCCTCAAACATATACAATGCTTTCCTTCGCATGAAGCCTTTAAGTGCATTATGTCTATACAATGCCACTAGATTTAAAGTCTATACAGCCGTTGCCTCCCTTGTTGAAGTCAACACTTTGGGCAAGTCTGTACGTTGCATTCTGCCTTTACAAGTCTATACAATGCAATGTACATACTTAAATCTTATATCTTTATTCTTGTTGCTGAAGGGACAGGGTCGACGCCTGGAGCTTAAAGCGTCCACGCATCAGTAGACGAAGCTTTCACGATGTCTTCTATTGCGTCAACGCCACATGAAAGCAGCGTCGACGCAGCAGTTGAAGAAGCATTCGTCTTCACAGGCCATTCCACTGCGTCAACGCCACAAGCAAGCAGCGTCGACGCAGCAGCTAAAGAAATGAGGCTAATGGCTACTTGAATGCCTCACTGCGTTAACGCCATTGAATGAAAGCGTCGACGCAGCAAGTCAGATTGATGACTTTGAGCACGTGAACGGAGAACTCTATACAGTGGACTGAAGAAGCTACTGAGGGGCACGTGATCCCAGGTACTTGGCTCGTGATCAGAAAAGGACAAGGTATGCAGATGAGGACACATGTACTGACACTCCATTGCATGCTGCCACGTGGTCCAAATTGCTGGGCGGGAAATGTGGAGAGCACACGTCTGCTGCTGTTGCTTCTATATATACAAGCCTTCTTCCACAGAAGAAAGCTGATCGAAGCAGAAGAAGAAAAAGTCTATACACTCAGCAGCAGTGAGCCTTCGATCCACAGAGAGAAAAGAGAGAAGAAGAAGATACAGAGAAGAAGAAGAAGAAATAGAGAAGAAGGAGAAAAGAGAGAGAGTGAGGTGAGAGAGAGCTGATCGAGAGTGAGAGTGAGAGTGTTGGTATCTCAGTCTCGTGGTTCAAAACCAGAGCTGAGCTTTGCTCTTTAAGAGCTACATTGCTTTTGGGTTTTTATTTTTCGTTTTGATTCTGTCTTTCATTTCTGAATGCTGTTTCTTCAAGCTGTGTGTCAGTGGTCTTACAGTGGTGGTCTCCACTGGACGGGTTAAGCTGTATTTCCCCAGCGGTTGCAGAGGATCAGATCCTCTGGTCGGCAAGCTGTAGTGCCCAGCGAAGCTGTGTATCAGCGGGTTGTTTGGCCAAGCTGTAAAGCCCAGCGGACGCAAGCTGTGCTCCGCAGCAGGAAGCCATACTCGGTTGAGTGTGGGGTGGACGTAGGTCATTGACCGAACCACCTAAAAATTGTGTGTGCAGTGTGTTTGTGTTTTTGTGTGATCTGTGTGCGATGGGAATATCTTGCTTAGCTTGTTTGACTGCATCACTCATGCTCATGTCTAGCTTTCTACCTTTTGCTTAGCACTTTTCATTTAGCTCTATTGATGCTTGCCTAAATTCTGCTCTAGAACTTACAATAGTTTTAAATTAGGCAAGTTGATCTATTCACCCTCCTCTAGATCCACACTTAGTGGAGATAGACTGCATCCATCTAACCTAACACTTGGTATCAGAGCCTAACTCTTCTGCAGGGACTCATCGCCCGAAGAGAATAGGCAGAGATGGATGCTCGAGGGATGACTGCCGAAGGTCACTCAACAACGAAGCTCCCATTCTTTGATGGATCAAACTACGCATACTGGAAGAATCATATGCAAGTGTTCCTCAGGGCTAAGGATTACGAGATTTGGAAGATTGTCAGCAAGGGACCTTATGACCTGTCCCCGAATGAAGATGTATGGACCAAGGAGGAGATCAGAAGGTCCACGCTGAATTGGAGTGCTATTAATGCTATCCAGTGCGCTCTACATCCTACAGAATTCTCCCGTGTGTCTGCTTGCAAATCAGCTAAGGAAATGTGGGATGCGCTGGAAGTAATTCATGAAGGTACATCTCAAGTAAGAGAGCAGAAGGCCAATCTTCTTGTATCTGAGTATGAAGCCTTCAAGATGAAGCAGAACGAGTCCATTAGCGAAATGTACGCTCGGCTGACTGTAATAACCAATGGCCTCAGAGGTTTTGGGAAACCTCAGGCAGAGTATGATGTAGTGAGGAAAATTCTGCGCTCCCTGACTCCCAATTGGCACACCAAAGCAACAGTGATGGAGGAGTCAAGGGACTTGCGTAATACTAAAGCTGATGAGCTGATTGGCTCACTAATGGCATATGAGATAAACATGCCAAGGACAGATGAAGCTGAGAGGAAGAAGAAGCCGATAGCGCTGAAGGCTAGTTCCAGCAAATCAACAAGATCCAGCTCCAGCAGCTCTTCATCATCAGAAGAGAACCTAAATGAAGAGGAAGATGTGACTCGATCTGAGATAGCCATGATGACTAGAGAGTTCAGGCGATTTCTCAGAAAGGGAGCAGGACGGTTCGGTCAGAAGAAATACAGTGGTGACCGAAAGGATAAAAGGTATAAATCTAAACCTGCAAAGAAAAATGAAGCTAATGTTTGTTATCAATGCAGGAAACCAGGGCATCTGAAAATTGACTGTCCAGACAATCAGAAACATAAGGACAGGTCAAAGAAGAAAACCAAGAAGGGAAGAGCTATGATCACCACATGGAGTGATGAAGATGAAGGCTCTTTCAGCAACAGCTCAGATAGTGAAGCCGAATCTGAACAGCCCATTTGCCTTATGGCAACAAGCTCCGAAGATAGAGAGGAGGATACAGATGAGGTAATCACTAGATTTGAAAACTTCACAATTGCTGATTGGGTAGATGCTTATCATGACATAGCTGATAGAGCTGATGATATTAGAAAAGAGAATAGGCATCTTAGAAGAAAAATCAATTCCATGCAAAATGATAAAACACTAACTGATAAAATTGCATGTTTGGAATCTGAGATTGATGAATTGAAACTCACATGCTCTGAAGAAGATGAAATCAAAAAAGAGTTAAAAGCTTCTAAGGAAGAGAATCTAAGGCTTGAAAATGAAATTGATGAATGGAAGCTGAAGATTCAGAAATGTGAAAGTGAAGTCAAAATTATCTCTGAAAAATATGAAGCTGTCCTCAATGTCAACAATGAGCTGAAAAAGGCTATTGATGAACTTCAGAAAGACAATGAAGATAAAATGAAAACCATTGAGAAAATGACCCAAGGAACAGATAACTTAAATGCTTTGTTAGGGTCAAAGGTTAATTTCAGAAAAGAGGGCCTAGGTTTTAATTCTAGTGCAACAAAAACATTCAGAATGAAAACAATTTCATTTGTTGCTCAAAAGGAAAAGGGACCTCTAATTAGCATGAACTCAACAAATTTGATGAACAAAACTGCTAATTTGAAAAAGCCCAGTGCTGAGGAGAAGGGCAAACGAAAGGTTAATGAGCCTAGTAGAGCTAGCACATCTAAGCAGAATCCTAGGGCTCAGACTCAGGTTAGGGGTCAACCTACACAGTCTGGTAAACCCCAGGTCAAGGCAACTAAGTCTCCACCAACACCTCCACCTCTGAAGAAGACCCAATACAAACCTGTGTATAGGTCAGCAGGGTCCAAAGTACAGGGGAGACAAAGTGCTGCTAGGAATCAACCCAATTATTTTTATCAACCCAGAGCTCAGACCCACTACAATGCACAGCCAACCTACTTCAATATGTCAAATTGGTCTAGAACTCAGGATAGGTTTACAGGTCTTGCACACCAGGGTGCTAAATATCAAAGACCTCACAATAGAAATTGGGTCAATGGGTATGGTTACTGGACATCTAGAAATCAATATTTTCATAGCCAGCCCAGGAACTACTATGGCCAAAATTTTGTGAACACACCCTGGCCAAGCCACTGGCACAGAAATAACAACACTGTCAATAATCATGCTGCTGCCAATAAGAAAAAGAACAATAAGAAGAAAAGGAACAACAACAGAAGAAAATCTGTAGGATCCACTGAACAAAACACATTTAAACAAATGTGGATTCCGAAACACTTGCTTTCCTGTTTTGCTTCTAGTTCATTTACATTGGAGCCCAATCAGTCTTGGGTTCCAAACTTCTCTACCTAATTGTGTATGCAGGTATGCCTGGCAGCCAAGAACAACTTGTAGTACATGGATAGCGGCTGCTCCAGGCATATGACAGGAGATAAGGCCAAATTTTGCATACTGACTGAGAAAGTAGAAGGCCTTGTCACCTTTGGAAGCAACACAAAGGGTAGGATTATCGGATCAGGTAAGGTAGGTAAGTGTTCTACCTGCTGCATTGATGATGTTATGCTGGTTGATGGGTTAGCCTATAATCTACTTAGCATCAGCCAGTTATGTGATAAAGGTTACAATGTTCTATTTAATTCTCAATGCTGCAAGGTTTTTGAACCTGATTCTGATATTGTCAAATTTTCTGGAAAAAGAATAAATAATACTTACATGATAAATTTAGATCAAATTCAACACACTAACCTTTGCCTTACTGCCAGTAGAGAAGACATAGCATTTTTATGGCATCGTAGGTTAGGTCATGCTAGCTACACTGTTTTGCACAAATTAAATAAGCATGGCATGGTTAGAGGACTTCCTAAAGTCTCATTCAAGAAAGAAAACAAAATCTGTGATGCATGCACTCAATCAAAGATAACTAGAAAGTCATTTAAGTCTAGAACTGAAAATCTGTCTTCCAAACCCTATGAGCTGATACATATGGACCTTTTTGCGCCAACTAGATCTGTCAGCCTATCAGGGAGCAGGTATGGGTTTGTCATGGTAGATGACTTTTCTAGGTATACTTAGATTTATTTCTTATCTAATAAGAGTGATGCTTTCTCAGAATTTCAGGAGTTCTATGTTAAAACAAATCAGAAAATTGAAAACATTTTGTCTGATCATGGAGGTGAGTTTGAAAACTCACAATTTGATGAATTCTGCAGGTCAAATGGAATTAACCACAGGTACTCCTCACCAAGGACACCTGAGCAGAATGGAGTTGTGGAAAGAAGGAACAGAACCCTAGTGGAAATGGGTCGTACACTCCTTATCGAAGGTGGTCTACCAAGGAAATTTTGGGCTGAAGTAGTGAACACTGCCTGTTATGTAATTAACAGAGCCATGGTAAGACCTTCTACCCAGCAAACACCATATGAGATATTAAAAGGTAAGAAACCTTCTATTGCTCACTTCAAGGTTTTTGGTTGTAAATGTTTCATTCACATAAATGATAAAAAGGACCTTGATAAATTTGAACCTAAAGGAGAACCAGGAATTTTTCTTGGTTATTCTGAAAACACCCGAGCATACCGAGTGTACAATCTGAACTCTAAAACTGTTGAAGAATCTTCACACATAATTTTTGATGAATCTTTGGCAAATTCTAATGCTGGCAAATGCAGGAATGAAACCAATGGTGAAATCCTGAAGGAAGGAGATCCTGCAGACAAATCCGAGGATGAAGAAGAACATAAAGAGCTTAATGAAGAGGAGCCTACAGTTCAGGGGGAGGTAAATCAAGTTCATGATACTCCAATTGCAAATATTAGATATCTCAAGGATCATCCTGTAGATAATGTTATTGGAAATCTGCATGACCCCCCTAGGACTAGAGGCCACTTAAGAATTCAACATGAACTGAATGCGTATGCTTTTGTATCAAACATAGAACCCAAGTCCATTGACTGTGCTCTCCAAGATGTGCATTGGATTAATGCCATGCATGAGGAGCTCAATCAGTTTGACAGGAATAAGGTGTGGCATTTGGTTCCACCTCCTGATCATGAAACAGTCATAGGGACTAAATGGGTATTTAGAAACAAAACTGATAAAGTGGGGAAAGTTATTAAAAATAAAGCCAGACTTGTAGCTCAGGGGTACAATCAGGAATTTGGAATAGACTTTGAAGAGTCTTTTGCCCCTGTAGCTAGGTTAGAAGCAATAAGAATTTTATTGGCTTATGCATGTTCCCTAGGAATAAACCTTCAGCAGATGGATGTAAAATCTACTTTTCTAAATGGGGAAATTAATGAGGATGTCTATGTGAGATAGCCTCCTGGGTTTGAATGTTTAGATTTCCCTAATCATGTTTACAAGCTCAATAAAGCTTTCTATGGGTTAAAGCAAGCTCCTAGAGCTTGGTATGACAGGTTGAGCAAATTTCTCACCGACAAGAACTTCACAAGAGGTATAGTGGATCAAACATTGTTTACCAAGGTAAGCCATCCAGATATTCTTATCATTCAGATTTATGTGGATGACATTGTGTTTGGGTCAACTAACCCCAAATTGTGTGAGGAATTCTCTCAAATAATGACTGATGAATTTGAAATGAGCTCAATGGGTGAGCTCAAACTATTTCTTGGACTACAGGTTACACAAACAGAAGATGGCATCTTCATCTCTCAGTCCAAGTATGTAAAGAACTTATTGAAGAAGTACAAAATAGACAACCTCAAGGAAATAGCTACTCCAATGGGTACATCAACCAGTTTGGATGAAGACTCTAAAGGTAAACCTGTGGACCAAAGGCTATACAGAGGTATGATCGGATCTCTTCTCTATCTTACAGCATCTAGGCCTGATATACAATTTGCTGTGTGTTTATGCTCTAGATTTCAGGCCAGTACTAAATAAAATCACTTTAAGTGGTGAGGACACGCGCCGCTTCACTCGACGGAGCACACGGAGCACGCCGGCATCCCTTTGGCTCGGCGATCATTTAGCAGACTAGCAGAATTATCCCCATTTATTTCATGCTTTAGGCCATGTTGGGCCTTGGATTAGTCCCTGCGTGGACACTTCTATCTAGTTGTAGGCCTTTGTAGGCCAATTGGGGCCAATTAGACCTCTATTGGGTGTGCTAGGCTCATTGGTTGGGCGATAGGGCTATTGGGCCACTTCTTTGGTTCAATCACCGGCCCATTTGGACTGGCCGCCCACTCCCATGCTTAGCCCACCTAGGGTTAGGGTTTTGGGCGCCCCCACCTCTTTCCCTCCTCTTGGAAGGTGGCAGCCGCCCCCCCCTCTCCTAGATTATAGGAAGAGGGGTGGGCCTCCCTTTCCCTTCCCCATCCGACCACCCCCCTCCCCCCTTTGGCCGCCCCCTTCCCCCAATCCACTCCTACATTCAAGGAATGGTGTGCACCCCCCTTTCCCCCCTTGCCTTGATGCGCACCCCCCCTCTCCCCCTTGCCATGTGCGCACCCCCCTCCCCTCCCTCTTGGCTAGGGTTTCAACCCTAGCACCTCCCCTCCCCATATATAAGCCTTGTATTTTTTCTTTGGAAATTAATGAATGAAAAATGAAATATTTTGATTGAGCAGCCATTTGCGCAGCCACCCCTTGGAGAGGGTGACCCTCTCTTCCTCCTCTGCTCCTGCGATGGGAGCAACCCCGGGGTGCGACTCCCCATCCCCTCGGTGCGACGCCGAGGTTCTTCCTCCCTTCTACTTCGTCTCCGGTTCGAGTTCGCGTGTTCCAGATTCGGCCCCAAGTTGCAGCGGCGTCCCCATCCGGTGCGGATCGAATCCAAGCCCCTCCTTTTTTTGGTGGATACTTCTACGAGTCGGCAGCGCGTGGGCTTTGGTTTCGCCTCGATCCGAGGTCGGCACCACCCGTGGCGAGTTTTCTCGTGAGCTAGCGCAGGAGCCTCCCTCTCTGCGCGCCCAGATCCACCCTCCTTCTTGCAAAAATCCCACAGGACGGAAAACTCCGAGTTTGGAGCTGATTTCTTCAGGGTTTGTACCTCTCGTCGTCCTCTTTCCAACGCCGCCAACCTCGTCTCGTTCCGACGTCCGAGCTGTTCGTGGCGTCCGTTCCCGTGAGGTTGCGCGGGTCTGCCCAGTCCACCCGGTGCCAGGACAACTGGCGATTTCCAAAGTTCACAGCGTCCAACCACGACCAGATCTGATCGAGCTCTTTGGTCCGGACCTGCTGCTCTGCGTCCCCGATGTCCTCCCACAAGCGGGGCCTCGTTCGCCTACGGAGCAGCGAGTTACCATTTTCCCCGCTCGACAGCGCAGTTCTGGGAGCAGATTCCTTGTCCCCACTTGCAGGTGCGGCCACGGCTTCCACGGACGGAATCTGAGCACGCCTTTTGGCCGAGGCTTCCTCCTGCGACCTAACTACGCGCCCTCACTAACGGCACCCCAATCGAACTCCGGATCCATTCGTGGGAACGTTTACCACCGAGTCGCGCGTTGCTGCGATTCTGCCGATCGTCATCCGGACCCTCCTCGCGGCCAACCCTTCACCGAGTGCCGCCCGTCAGCCCGTGTATCGGCCGCCCCGAATGGAATTGTTGTAGCCTGTTATCTCCCTGCGAGGAGTGGGCACCATTGCTGGCTTGTACCTATTCTTTCATTGTGTGTATCGGGGTTGTCGGTCTCGGCCGGGGTTCCTTCCCCACGCCTAGGCGTGGAGGTACGTGCGACGCTCCCCCTCTTGGCATTTTGCTTTACTAGTATGTGATCTTGTATGCTGCGTGAGAGTGTAGGGATCCTAGCTAGCATTCAACACCGCGAGATCGTGAGTGAGAGTATCCCATTCCGTGGCCCTAGTCGAGCACCGAGCTCGGACTAGACTCCTATAGTTGCGCGTCGGCTCCTTTGCCGCTTTGATCCACTCGCTTCCCTCATAGGGACGACCGTGGACTTGGGTTTCTTGTTGAGAGACGCCTCTCTTCGGAGGAATAGTACGGAGGTCGATCTTTCGGCTTGCCTTGTCACGTGTGAGTGCTGGCCGCACTTGGTCTTCATCATAGGTTTAGTCCATTTGTCAGTTCCGTCCCGCATCATTAAGGCTGTGAAAAGAATTTTTAGGTATTTACTAGGCACCCAAGAACTAGGTCTCTGGTATCCTGCTAAGTGTGAGTTAGAGCTTCTAGCCTACACTGATGCGGACTATGCTGGGTGTCGAGTAGATAGAAAAAGCACCAGTGGCTACTGTCAATTCCTTGGTGGCTGTCTAGTGTCTTGGGCATCTAAGAAGCAACACACTGTAGCATTATCCACAGCTGAAGCTGAGTATGTTGCAGCATGCAATTGTGCAGCCCAAGTACTTTGGATTAAGCACCAACTGGCTGATTATCAGATAAATCTGGGATGCATTCCACTTTTATGTGATAATACTAGTGCTATTTGCCTTGCTAAAAATCCTGTTCACCATTCTAGGACTAAGCATATAGAGATAAAACATCATTTTCTTAGAGATGCTGTAAATAAAAAGGAGATTGAAATGAACTTCATAGAAACTGAAAAACAAATTGCTGACATTTTTACTAAGCCTCTTGGGAATGAAAATTTTAAGTTTCTTAGAAGAGAACTTGGCTTATGTAAATTTCAGCATGATGAATGATTGTTTAATTGCTGTGAATAAAATCTCTGATGTGGACTTGTTTTTGATTGCTTGGATAAATCATGTGGATGTGAATGTGGATGTAGAACTGTCCTATATTGCGTATATTCAGGGGGAGCTTGTTGTGTCTTTGCATGTCTTTGCATATCATTCATTCATGACCTATGCATAAGCTCTCTCTCAATTAATTCTTGCCATGCTGCATGCATATAGACAGGGGGAGTATTGCTAAGAAAATCAGAGTGGTTTCAACTTTCTTGAAGTCATTCAACCTTTAACTCTGAATACTTGTCTCTGACATTATGGCAATCTGTTGGTCAGTTCTGATTTCTGAGCAGTAGAAAATGGACTTCTTCATTTATAAGAATTTAAATTGTTCAAAGACTGATGTAATGGTTTAAATCTTATAATGGTTGGAGTTTAAAGATTGCAATCAGTATATAAGTAAGTTGAAAATTGATAAAACTCTCAACCTCTTTCTTATTTCATGTCAGACAAAGCTATTCATATCTGAAATCTGAAAACTCATCTGAAATCATGTCGGAGAGATTAAGTATGTGTATTGTTCTTAAACAAGTCATTCTGAAACATAAAAAGGACAGCTAAGAAAGATACTAAAAAATATTAAGAATCATTGAAAATATATATATATTGGCAGAGCAATGACTGGTAATCACTGAGAAACTGAGTGATCCATCAAAGAAGTGGACAACACTCATGTCATGAAGTGTATCAGCTATCTTTGTTTAAAATATTCAAAACAGCAGGCTGGTTTCACTGAGTACCTGGGGGTAACTGGCGTCTAATAAACGTGTACCCTCACACAAAAAGGTGTAACTTAGTTCTGTTGAATTTGATCATAGGCAGAATGGTCCATCTTGTTGAGTATCTAGGGGTATTGGCGTCTTATAAACGTATACCCTTACGCAGAAAGACTTATGGTACCTGAATGCTCAAAATGTTCTAATACTGATAATGGTGCTCCTTTAAAAGAAAAGTTCATGAGTGTCAATCTGTTTAGTTTCAATGCATGACTTCATTTCTCTAAATATTTTTATGAGACTATGAAAGTAAGATATTACGAAACTGAATCTTTCATGCAAATATGATTCTGGTTTTTGTTTTATCATGCACAGTGAGCTTATCTATTGTTTGTAGTGCATGAACTCCAAATTTTATCATCTTTAAACCAGAACTCTTTCTGACAGCAGTTTCTAATTTCATATGACTGAAGACTCTATGCTTTAGAATGCTTATTCATGAACTACCTGTTCAGAATGCCAGTCAGTTCCTCTCTTGATTCCTTCATTGTATTTAATTTTTCCCTCCTCTTTGTTGATGGCAAAGGGGGAGAATATTGTGTAGGGGATGTCTAGGGGGAGAATACATAACTGTCTGAATTCTGAAGTCAATTCTGAATTCATTCCAAGGGAGAGTTTGAGGCAATGTGTTGCATGCATTCATAGCATCTGCATGTCAATCTGCATAACACATCATGTCTTTCATCAAACATATATATCTATGAAAGGTTGTTGCTACTCTACTTCATATGGGGTTGCCATCATCAAAAAGGGGGAGATTATTGTGACCCCTCTATGTTGATGATGTTGACACTTACTCTATTCTTTGGCAACACCATTGTTTTGATTGATTGGCAACTGAGTTTGATTTTATGAAATTACTCCATCAGATTGACTATGTGTTCTTTACTTTTAATACACTACTGTCTGCAATTCTTACTGACATAAGTCCACACACTGCATCTCAATTAAATTGATTAAGTGTGCACAGCGTCAACGCATCATGTTACAGCATCAACGCATAAGTCCACACACTGCATCTCAATTAAATTGATTATGTGTGCACAGCGTCAGCGCATCATGTTACAGCGTCAACGCATAAGTCCACACACAACATCTCAATTAAATTGATTATGTGTGCACAGCGTCAACGCATCATGTTACAGCGTCAACGCACCGTTGGCTTTGAACCTCAGAGTCTGTACATCCGAATTGCCCTTGATCTGGTGAAATGTATACACTCATTCACTGTTGCCTTCACACATTAAAGTCCATACATTCATCAATTACTTTTCACTCAAGGCAAAGTCTATACACTGGGGTCTTTTCTCTACGTGTCTTAGGCGAAGTCTGAACATTCGATTCTGAAGCCTGAAGTCTATACAGTCCAGCCTAGTCCTACGATCAAGGCTTTAGCTACCCTCAACTCTGTACATTGGCTTTGCTTCATGAAGTCTGTACATTACTTCATGTCCCCAAAGTTTGCACATCAACAGTGATCTTTGAAGTCTGTACATCCACAGTGTTACTCAAAGTCTAAACATTAATCTTCTAATCCAAAGTCTATACAATGGTCTTCACACTTGAAGTCCATACATTTGATGTGCAGAGTTGATGTCTATACTGTGTCCTTGCTGATCAAGTCTACACTATGGTCGGTGACAAGTCTGTACACTGGCCTCAGCCTTTCAAGTCTACACACTGATGGCTGAACTAAGAACTCTATACATCGTCTGTCTGCACTAGAGTCTCATGGAGTCTATACATTGCACTCGTCTTCTAAAGTCTATACACTGAAGTCTTCACATTCGCTTGCATAACATGAAGTCCATAAGTGGGCAAAGTCTGTACACTGTCCATGCTTCATGCAGCGTCAACTCATCCTTCATGCAGCGTCAACTCCTCAAGCATATACAATGCTTTCCTTCGCATGAAGCCTTTAAGTGCATTATGTCTATACAATGCCACTAAGATTTTAAGTCTATACAGCCGTTGCCTCCCTTGTTGAAGTCAACACTTTGGGTAAGTCTGTACGTTGCATTCTGCCTTTACAAGTCTATACAATGCAATGTACATACTTAAATCTTATATCTTTATTCTTATTGCTGAAGGGACAGGGTCGACGCCTGGAGCTTAAAGCGTCCACGCATCAGTAGATGAAGCTTTCACGATGTCTTCTATTGCGTCAACGCCACATGAAAGCAGCGTCGACGCAACAGTTGAAGAAGCATTCGTCTTCACAGGCCATTCCACTGCGTCAACGCCACAAGCAAGCAGCGTCGACATAGTAGCTAAAGAAATGAGGCTAATGGCTACTGGAATGCCTCACTGCGTTAACGCCATTGAATGAAAGCGTCGACGTAGCAAGTCAGATTGATGACTTTGAGCACGTGAACGGAGAACTCTATACAGCGGACTGAAGAAGCTAATGAGGGGCACGTGATCCTAGGTACCTGGCTCGTGATCCGAAAAGGACAAGGTATCCATATGAGGACACGTGTATTGACACTCCATTGCATGCTGCCACGTTGTCCAAATTGCTAGGCGGGAAACGTGGAGAGCACACGCCTGCTGCTGTTGCTTCTATATATACAAGCCTTCTTCCACATAAGAAAGCTGATCGAAGCAGAAGAAGAAAAAGTCTATACACTCAGTAGCAGTGAGCCTTCGATCCACAGAGAGAAAAGAGAGAAGAAGAAGATACAGAGAAGAAGAAGAAGAAATAGAGAAGAAGGAGAAAAGAGAGAGAGTGAGGTGAGAGAGAGCTGATCGAGAGTGAGAGTGAGAGTGTTGGTATCTCAGTCTCGTGGTTCAAAACCAGAGCTGAGCTTTGCTCTTTAAGAGCTACATTGCTTTTGGGTTTTTATTTTTCGTTTTGATTCTGTCATTCATTTCCGAATGCTGTTTCTTCAAGCTGTGTGTCAGCGGTCTTACAGTGGTGGTCTCCACTAGACGGGTTAAGCTATATTTCCCCAGCGGTTGCAGAGGATCAGATCCTCTGGTCGGCAAGCTGTAGTGCCCAGCAAAGCTGTGTATCAGCGGGTTGTTTGGCCAAGCTGTAAAGCCCAGCGGACGCAAGTTGTGGTGCGCAGCAGGAAGCCATACTCGGTTGAGTGTAGGGTGGACGTAGGTCGTTGACCGAACCACCTAAAAATTGTGTGTGCAGTGTGTTTGTGTTTTTGTGTGATCTGTGTGTGATGGGAATATCTTGGTTAGCTTGTTTGACTGCATCACTTATGCTCATGTCTAGCTTTCGACCTTTTGCTTAGCACTTTTCATTTAGCTCTATTGATGCTTGCCTAAATTCCGCTCTAGAACTTACAATAGTTTTAAATTAGTCAAGTTGATCTATTCACCCCCCTCTAGATCCACACTTAGTGGAGATAGACTGTGTCCATCTAACCCAACACAAGTTTCGGTCGAAGTCAATAAAATGGCGGAGGATGTTTCTACCCAATCTGGCTCACCAACATCGTCCCAATAAAGAAGAAGAGTGGTCAAGTCTGCATTTACGTCAACTTCCGGGACCTTAACAAAGCATGTCCGAAGGATGACTTCCTAGTACCAATCACAGGTACCATGGTCGCGATATGACCACCGGACATGAAGCGTTGTCTTTCATGGACGGATCGTCCAGTTATAACCAAATCCAGATGTCCCTCAAAGATAAGAATCACACAACCTTCCGGTCCCCTAAAGGCATTTTCAACTATAAGCGCATGCCCTTTGGTTTAAAGAATGCTGATGCTACTTACCAGAGGGCCATGACCAAAATATTTGACGCGATGCCACACAACATCATCGAATGCTATGTCGATGACCTCATCGTTAAAACCAGAAGGAGGGAAGACCATTTATATGATCTGTGCCAAGTCTTCAACCGACTCTGGCAATATGGGCTCAAGATGAACCCTATGAAATGCGTCTTTGGCATATCCAGTGGAAAGTTTCTCGGTTTCATTGTCAGATATCGAGGAATTGAGGTGGACCCCAGCAAGATCAAAGCAATCCGGGAGCTTCCACCACCTAAGAACCTCACCGAGCTCAGGTCCTTCCAAGGGAGACTGGCTTACATACGAAGGTTCATCTCTAACCTCTCCGGTCGATGCGTGCCCTTCAGCAAGCTCATGAAAAAAGGTGCCCCATTTGTATAGGATCTAGAATGCCAGGCTGCTTTCAAGCAAATTAAGGAGTACCTCCTCACTCCCCCAGTCCTGGGGGCACCAGTCAAGGGCAAACCCATTATACTCTACATCGCTGCCATGGATGCTTCATTGGGAGGTTTATTGGCGCAAATCAATGAAGAGGGCAAGGAGCAGCCGCTCTACTACCTCAGCCAGAAACTGATCGGCGCTGACTATCGCTACTCCCCCATGGAGAAGGTATGGTTAGCTCTGGTGTTCACCGTTAAAAAGCTACGGCACTACCTCCTATATCACCGGGTGGAGTTTATATCTAAGCACGATCCACTCAAGTACATCCTCAAACAGCCAGTCCTCTCAGGCCTGTTGTGCTCCTGTGGTCATTTGAGTCATTCGACATCATCCTGTGGTCATTTGTGTTATTTGATATTCTTTGTTTTGATAATGGCTGAACACTATAAGTCATTGATGTTTACCAAATCTCATATGACTGACATACGTGATGTTTGTTCATGACAGATATGCCAATGAATGGACAAGAAATTGAGTGACGATGGCAAGAATGAAAGCTCATTGATCGCGCCCAAGCAAGGCTGCAAATCTCTTCTACAAGCAAACGTTGACACTTCACATTCGGCACTGCACATAGCCAAGAGAACCCAAGGTCAAAGATTCAGTTGACACCTTCAAGACTGTCAAGGTTGATGCCACAGATGAGAATGGCTGCTAAAGAAGTTAAGCGATTGAGCTAACGGGTTAACAGACCGAACTAAGAAACCCGGGGGTCTGCCCAACTGGCGGTCGACTACCAGCCCAGGGGCGGTCGACCGCCCCTGCTAGCAGCTCACAGCCTGCAGCTCTCTCAGTGGAGGTCGACCGCCAACTTAGTAGCGGTCGACTAGAATTTACAGGGATGAAATATCTACAGGTTTTCTCAGTAGTGGTCGACTGGCAGAAGGTTCCGGTCGACCACTAGCCCTGAGCCAACAAATGTTGACTTTATTTTCCACTTCGAGAAGAGCATGTTTCCTTGTATTTGTTTAACCCCAAAGTCACCCAATCCCCCATGAATTGTGGATCTGGTCTGGAGGATGTCCAAGGACCATTCAAATGGTATAAAATAAACACTTGAGGGGTTAGAAACTCTAATGCTTCAATTGGAACAAGAGAGATTAAGGGAGGCTAGAGGAGGTGATTCACGGGTACTGTAGCACCTCCGTGAATAGTGTTTTGGGCTGGAGTTCTTCATCCATCCAAGGTTATTCAAGCTTGTTTTTGAAGCCATCAACCTACAAGAAGGTGTAGAAGCAATCAAGGTTCAAGGCTGCATCCATTATCTCCCACATCAACTTAAAGGAGATTCAAAGAAGGAGATTCAAGGAAGATCGATTTGCAAAGAAGAAGGAACCCTTGTTGGTGAATCAAGAGGAGTCTTTGCAAGAGAGAAGAAGCCCTTGTTGCTGATCAACATCGAATCTCAGACAAGATCTTTTCTCCTTGAGCATATTCTATATCTTGTTTGAGTGTGTTCATGTTTGTTCTCTTTCCATTTCATTCAAACATTTGAAACTGAAGATCGTCCCTACTGGTGGTTAGTAGGAAGGCAATCGAAAGTTGTCTGATCTGCGGTGTTGACGTCCCTACCTGTGGTTAGTAGGAAGATAATCGGAGGTCTTTCTGATTTATGGCTCAGTGCGTGGCACTAGTGGAGCCTCACCGGATTTGGTGAGGGGTGGACGTATGACTGGGGATTCAGTCCGAACCACCTTAAAATCTCGTGTGTTGTGATTTGTTTGTGTGATTGTTTCATTCTAGATGCATGCTTAGGTTTGAATCGATATATTAGTAATCATCTTGCTAAGCAAATCGTTGTGTCCTTCGTTAAACTAGTTATATTCCCCTGCTATTATCTTTATGTAGCTTTAAAGAGGGTTGCATTACGAAAAGAGGGGCAGATCTATTCATCCCTTCCCTCTAGATCTGCTATCCACTACTCAACAAGGTCGATTGGGAAAATGGGCTCTCCTGCTGATGGAGTATGGCATCACCTATGTCCCCAGGAGAGCTATCAAAGGGCAAGGCATGGCCGAATTCTTCGCCGCCCATCCAGTACCAGATAACTCACCTCTCAGCACAGAACTCTCTAACGAGGAGTCCCTTGCTTCTCAGTCACCAGAGCCAGTCAAACAGACCGGAGATGTCTTGCATTACCAGCAGTAAGATGCCGTCACAGCCAATGTACCCCTCCGTGAGCTCTATGACGAGGGACGAAATGTAGACTGACCAAGGTGCGGGCCGGGGACTCTAACTAACGACTTGACTAAGGTAGACAATTGCAGCCAGCAAGAACACGCACAATGAAGCTACCTCGGCTCGACACCAAGAGCTCCTAAGAAGGAGTATGTCCCTAACAAGAATCACAAAGTCGCAATCGTCCCAAGTGTGGGGAGGCGTGTGGATCAGTGTGATTGAGAAACCGGTAGAGTCAATGGTGATCAATTCATTCTTGTGCTCGGATCAAGTCACAGGACAATCACACTCTCTAACTCGCAGTAGTGAAATATCGTAATGGGCTAGGGTCCTATTCGCACAAACAGCGGAAACAAGAGCACATATGGAACCAGCAAGCGCGTTATAAGGGGGATGGGATGTGTACCTCCACGCTCGGGGCGTGGGGAAGAATCCTATCCAAGGCACACAACTCCCGGTACAACGAAAACTAAATGAGTACAGACCCAAATCAATGACCCACTCCTCGTAGGGAGGTAAAAGGCTGCAAGATGAATATAGGAGGGATGTGCTTGGGTTGACGGGTGGCAAGTCGATGGCACGACGGTGGCACGGCACACTATTGGTAGTCACGGGCTGGATGGTGTCTTCTGAATAATCTGCGATTAGCACTGTGGAAGGAGCATCACAGTGTGCCGAGATCGGAGAAAGGGGTCTCTGATGATGATCGATAGTGGATGATGAGTGCCCCGCGTGAAGATGGTGACCAGGAGGGCTGGCTAGTCACTCCGGCGTCACGACGGTCCGGCAGGCTGAAACAGGCGGGCCTGCACAGGGACAGGCCACCAGTAATATGGGAAGCCTCGAATGATGGCTTCTAGTCGTCCTATGAGCGTGAAATTCGGCGTGGACGTGTTCATGGATGACCTCAAATAACTTAGCGATGATAGAGCGCTTGAACCAAGCGTGGAAGCTGGGGTGGCCTGATAAGTGAGTGACTATCTGATCTGGTCTGTCTACAGGCAACCAACTAGATAGCAAGAGATGGGTGAGGGAACGGAGTACTCGGGCGGAGTCCCGGGCGGGGATTTTGTGGAAAGATAGTGTGGGGACGTGGGAAGATCGTAGAGGGTTCCCAAGGCTGTGCGTAGAAGAGGTTTTGGGCATGGAGCGAGGTAGAAGATGGGGATGCCTATATGCAGTCCTGTGGAGATAGGCTGCACGCAACAGATGATGGTGATGGTAGGAGGGGTAAACAGGATCACAAGGGCGAAGGGTGGCATTGGCCAATGGCTGGGGATGTGGGGAAGGTGGTTGCCAAGTTTCGTGGTGAGTGGTGAATGTTTTAGGGGCGGAGCTATGTGGGGTCCAAAACCCTATCTCTACATATCTGCACAGAGGTACACTACACAGATCGAGAAAGAGGGGCTGGTGGGGAGGGCAATCGGTGGCCTAGTGACGTGGGGCGGGTACTGGAGACAAGGGGTTGTGTCAGGAAGGCGCATGGGTGAGATGGGGGTGAGCAAGTGAGGGGAAGGGATGATTCCAACCTGTTCTTCAGGGTTCTATCTTAGTAGGAATAGATCCTTAACTGCTGATTAACAGCTTGACCCGATCTCTAAACAGAGTATCGAAAGTACCCATGAGGAATGGTGAAACAAAACTAAAAGAACAATTGAAAGAATAAAACAAGTGTTGCTCCGAAGGAGCAAGATGGCTTGGATTTGATCAAGAGGCCAATAGACAGCAGATCTTCAGTATACTCCGGCTGCACCCAACTCTCACGAGCTCTCTCTTTCTTTTAGCCTTCTTTTTCTCACAGTCTTTCTCTCAAATCTTCTTCGAAGTAGACTGCTCACTCTTCTCTCTTTTTCTATTCTAGTCTTCTCTTTGCAGCTCTTCAATGGCGGCTCTCTTCATCTTTCAGAGTCCTCTCCTTCGGAGGAAGAAGGCCTCAATTTATATAGCAGGGGCTCCGAAATTCTTTTGGATAGAAGAAATTCATTTTTCATTCTCCCATTTGTCCACGTGGTAGGGGAGAGAATAATCTTCGTTCAGGGTAACCTCGGGTCATGTGCCAATACATTTGCCTTTGAGCTTGGGCGAGTGGCAGACACAATTCTTCTACAATTTAGCCCCTTAATCTATTTGTCAGCCTTACAAGGCATTTTACACCCTTATCGCATATTTGTCAGCCCTATAGACCTATTTGTCACCCTTAAGTTCAATATCCATCGTTGTTGCTCTGTTCTCTTTTGCCTTGGCCATCACCTTTATCAATTTGTCACCCTTGACTTCTATTTTATACCTCAAAGAAGCTATTTGTCACAGCTGCTTCTCATTTGTTACCTTTATGTTCCATTTGACACCGCTATGAGCTTGAGTCTCTTGAGCATGCCTGGAGCTAAGTTTGACTATTGTGATCTTGACTGGAACACTGTAGGTGGCAAAGGGCTTTACTCGAGTTGACTTTGACTGGTGTCGACTTTGACTTGGGTCAACCTGCCTTGAGTCAACTTGAAGATGAACTTGGCTGGAGTCTCTTTGACTGATGTTAACTTTGACTAAAATCAACTTTGACTGAAGTTGCTTTGACTGCAGTCAACTACCTTTACAAATAGAGTCGACATTCTTATTCTTCTTTGTGCTCTTCAGCCTTTCCATTCATTTGTCAGCCATAAAATCTATTTTTCACCCTTACTGTGGCATTTGTCTCCTTTGATTTCCTCATTTGTCACTTGTCTTCATCACTTGACAGCTTGTTTGTAGTTTTCCATTGGGCTGCGTCGACTCTAGTTGAGCATTGCGTCGACTCATCTTCTTCTTCTTTGACGCTTTCAGCCTTGTTGCCTATTATTCAATCTTGATGAGCTATTTGTTACCTCTATTGCCTATTTGTCTGTCTTAACCAGTAATTTGTCACCCTTATTCCACAACCGCCGTCGCCTTTGTTCCATTCTTTCATTCTTGCGATTTCAATGCAGCTGGCGTCGACTCCAAAGTCCTATGGAGTCGACTCTCCTTCTTCGCATTTCAAGACTTTTAGCCTTACCACTCGATTTTCACCCTTACTAGGATATTTTTCACCCTTATAGCCTATTTGTCACCGTTGACCACCTATTTGTCACCACTAATCGGCACAAGCCGTCACCTTTAGCCTGTTCTTTTCTGCCTTGCGGGCTGAAGCCGAGTCAGCTCCAAAGCCAACCAAAGTTGACTCTTCTTATACGAATTCCTTCTTTCATCTATCAGCTTTGTTTGTTCTATTTTTCATTGTTCTTCATCCATTTCTCAACCTTAGAACATATTTGCTACCTGAAAGCTTTTCTTTGTCACCCTTGTGTTAGAACATCTGCAAATCACTTCTGTTGACCAATCAAAGGCCTGAAGACTCATGAATGAGTCATAGTTTGTCATTATCAAAACAGAAGGACACAATATGGTCCTGGGCTGGGATTTTGTGGAGAGGTAGTGTGGGGACGTGGGAAGATGGCAGAGGGGGCCGTGCGTAGAGGAGGTTTTGGGCTTGGGGTGAGGTAGAAGATCGGGATGCTTGTCTGCAGTCCTGTGGAGATAGACTGCATGCAACCGAGGATGACGATGGCAGGTGGGGTAAACAGGCTCAGAAGGGTGAAGGGTGGCGTTGGGAGATGGCTGGGGATGTGGGGAAGGCGGTGGCCAAGTTTCGTGGTGCATGGTGAAGGTTTTAGGGGCGGAGCTATGTGGGGTGCAAAACCTTGTCTCTACAGATCTGCACAGAGGCAGACTGTACAGATTGGGAAAGAGGGGCTAGTGGGGAGGGCAATCGGTGGCCTGGTGGCATGGGGCGGCTACTGGAGACAAGGGGAGGTGTCAGGAAGGCGTAGGGGTGAGAGGGGGATGAGCAAGTGAGGGGAAGGGATGATTCGAACCAGTTCTTCAGGGTTCTATCTCAGTAGATAGACAAGGTGGGCGACCCGACCAGCTAGGCTATTGCACGCTTCTGGGTAGCATGCGGCCTTGGCTGAGGACTCCACGGGCGAGGAAGAGCGTCGAAGATGAGAGATGTTCAGCAGCACAACGCAGAAGGAAATGAGGAGAAGCCTGGGCATCGCACCTAGGGGAAGAGGAAGGGGTCGCACCCTAGGGGAAGGGGGGAAGAACGGGGAGGCTGAATTCTCCAACCAAAAAGATTGTATTCCTTCCACTAGGGTACAAGAGTGTATTTAAGGGGGGGGAGGGGGATCCACTATGGTACAAGAGAGTAATGGGGAGGGGGATCCACTAGTAATGGGGAGGGGATCCACTATGGTACAAGAGAGTAATGGGGAGGGGATCCAACTGGGCCCAAAGGGAATTATAAGAGAGAGAGGGAGGGCGGCCCAAAGCTGGGCCCAGACTATGGCAGCCAACCCAGCTCTCCTCTTAGGCCTTATGCAACTAATGAGGCCCACTTCCCACTCTAAAGCCCTCTAAGCACATTTATGACCCAATTAAGTTCAAATGGCCTCGAAATGGCCTACAAAGACTCCAAAATGTAAATAATAATAAAATCCTACCTCAGGAATAGGACTCCAAGCTATCTCCTAGCCACAATGATTCCTGTATAGCCTGAGTCGCTCTACGCGTCCTGTACTGTCGACCTGTGGAGTCTCGCTGATCCCTAGCTTGAGTGTCCTCTCTAATTCTCCCCGGGTGGGAAGAACTCGACCCCGTCGAGTAGGGGTCTCTATCGCTTAGCTCTTGCTCTAACAGATCTGGATCTATCCTCTCTAGCTCCGTCCGGGTGATCCACGTGTCGTCAGATGCGAGCCGTCCCCTCCATCGCACAAGGTAGCGCTGGTATGCTGCACTCCTAGTAGTCGTCACTTGCTCATCCAGTATGTGCTCTACCTGCTCACGTTGCTGAGGTAACGAGGCTAGAGGTGGGCACTCAGGGGTGGGATCACTCGCAAGGGGTGGAGATGGCACAAATGGCTCACTGGAAATCACTGTCGGGTCCCTATAAGCGACTAGATCCTAGACATTGAAAGTGGAGCTAATCCCATAATCCAACGGCAAGTCTACAACGTACACATTTGACCCGACTCGCGTCAATACTTAGAAGGGACCGGCACCGTGAGCTTGCAATTTGTTCACGGTTCCAGAGGGAAACCATTCAGGCCTGACACTGATCATGACATACTCTCCCTCTTGGAGCTCATGGTGCCTATGAGCGTCGGCTAACTCCTTGTATCATGCATTGTTGGCCTCTATATGACGGTGATGCAGACTCCTAACAAGCTGTGCAGACCCATACATATGTGAATGCAGTGGTGATCCAGGACACCCATATGTGGAACTAGCATACACACGGCGCCACCCAACTTTGGCAGAATTGGGGAGTCTTAAACATCTAAATATGAACCTATCATGCATTGGCTTCCTATCAGATTTGAGAGACTTAGGAGGACCAAGAGAGCCAAAGTCACCTACCTCATCACTCCTATATGATGGTAATACATGTAACTCTTTCTGATGAATGGGCTTCTTACTAACCAAGCTCCTAAGTGTGGGTGTGTGTAGAGAAGGGTGTTGACTGACCCGTTTGGAAGGGGTGTGATAGTGGACCTCCTTGACAAAATGGAGTGGAGATTGTGGGTCAAAAGGCTCACTAGGGAGGGGATCAAAAGAATCAAAGAAGGTGTGACTCCTTGTGACAGGTTCCTTCACTACACATGCCCATGTTCGACATTCTTCAATGTGCAGATGGTCACCTTCAATCATTATGGTAGATGGGGCAGTGGGCTCATTTGGAAGATAAGGTTCCTCCCTCGGGATAATAATGTCATAAAGGGGAATGGAGTTAGGCTCATCAAGTGTGAGGAGGAACAAAAGAACCTCAGTGGTGACATGACCCACGGTGCATACAGAGGTAATGGAACCCAATGTCTGGTGCGTGAAGCTACGACTACTTGGTCGGTCGGACCCTAGGGCCAACATACACACCAACTTCAACTGCCAATCTAATCCCTTAATAAGGTCTTCCAAGGTCTCAATAAGGTCGAAAGACTGGAATGTGGTGTGGAACAAATTGACGGGCACTATTTGTAGTGCGGGGTCCATGGATGGGTAGCAAGGGATCAAAACATCAGGAATTAAGCCCTTCCCTAACCGGCTAACTAGTGGCTCTTCAATGATTAGCTTACCCTCGGGAAGCAAGTATGGCTCCAGATGAAGATCGAAGGGCGAAGGTTGTTGCAAGGCATCTCCCTCGGATGGGGAAAGGGTGTCCTCTATGATGGGGAGAGGTGTAAGACCCCGAGTTTCTGTGCAATTATTTAATTTCGTGAATAGTAAAAAAAAAAAAAAAAAAAAATTTTGAATAGTAACTATGGTAAATAGTAAATCGTAATTTTTTGACTATCATATGAAAATACTTAAAAATGGTAGTTAATTAGTAAACACTATGGTAAACACTTTAGTCTTCTATACTTGACCCTAATAAAATCAGTTACATGGCTTAATCGATGATTTAAGCTTGACTTAAAAACGCGGAAAACACTATTCACCCGAAAATACAACTACCGTAGAAAAATCTACAAAAATCACATCTGATAGAGAGTATTTTTCTTAGCAACTTTGTCTTCTGGAGTTTCATCGGTAAAAATCAGAAACTCTCTCTATCGATTGAACCGTTGAACATTTGAGTTAAATTATTATGTTAATCTTAAGATTAGGAGATTAACCTTAAACCTCGTGATAAAATTCTATAAAAATCATAATCTGAAAGGGCATGTATTGATTAGCAATTTTGTCTTCTGGGTCAATTTCATTAAAAATCGTTTGGTAACATTTAAAGGAGGTTTTAGTTAACTATTCCTTAATCCATAGGATTAGGCTTAGCTTAAGACTAACCTACCTTGTGGAACACGTGAAAACGTGTTTTAGGTCGGCAAGAACACGGCTTGGACGCAGGGATGGGTTTTGCGGCTCTGACCAGTCTTGTGTGAAGTGTGTGAAGATTTCACACGTTCCTTCAAATGAAAACTATAAATAGAAGCCCCCTTAAGCCTTCCTTAGCAATCCTTAAGCCTAAACAAAGGAGACTCTGCTGCTACGTGCTGTGAAGGCTTCTGCAAATATCACTATTCATCTTCTTCCTCAAGACATCTCTTATTTTCCTTCCTTGGTTAAGGTAGGTAACCATGGCACAAACCTCAAATTTGATAAATGGAATGAAAGGGCATGCTGTTAACTTCTAGAAATCATGTTTTATTATCCATTTGCATGCTTAAACTCATGAATTGAAGCCCTATTACCGGATTATACTTCTGTTTTCAATATCCCCGTGTTACAGAGAAAGACGGCTCCACACGGACCGTTTATTTACTTTAACGGCCCCGTAACGACCGCCATAGAGTACGTCTTAACGGCTTTTCATGAACCGTTTTGTCCCCTGGCATTCCACGGTTCACCCCAAACCGTTGTACATGCATAACGGTCAACCCGAGACCGCTTTAGAATAAATTTAGTAATATTATCATTTAAGTGTATTTTTTTTATTACGGCTAGAAAACGACCGTTTTACATGATAAATGGCCCTACCATGACCGTTGTACCCTTAATACGGATTCTCTAGAACCGTATTTCTTGAAAAATACGACCCAAATGGTTCGTATATTCTCGTTCTTCGGAACTTACTTCTCTTTCTCGAACGGCTTACTGTCACCCGTTCATTCTTGGCCCCGTGACTCGTTACTCATAAGAGTACGGCCCAGTGATTGCCGTACGAATACCTTGTTTTGGGTTTTTCGTTGTGTTTAAACTCTTGAATCAAAGGAGACAAGTGTCGTCCTTTACATCTTGTACCCGACAGAAATTCATCTGATTATATTGGCCATAATTGACTATGTCTAGACGGGGGATCGGTGATCCAATTGAAATGAAATGCCATCGCATCATAAGGGCCCAGTCTGGTCCTGGGGAGAGCGCCCGAAAAGATATTGAGCCCATTGGGATGTTTATGACAAGGGTGAGGCATTACACCCGAATACTTGACTTGACTTGTTACGTCTACGACAAATTCTGGATACTCGACTCGTGTGTATTTACCTGGTTACATGTGTAACATACTTGCTGGCCAAATTTTCTTACTGTTACTTTACTTGTTCATTACTTGATAAATTGCTATATTTCTTGACTTTGCAAGTTATTTCTATCGTCATTCTTTATTTACTGCATTTCATATAAATTGGAAATCAATGGTTAATTACTTAAACCTGTTTGTGGTTATCTACTGAGCGCGTTTAGCTCACTCCTACTTTTCCCCTCTTTCCAGGTGATGACCATGTCGGGGATGGACTAGAGTGATACGAGTGTTAGTTATAGCTTTTCAGTCAGTTTGTATTCCTTATGTAATAGTGAGAAGTTGTTCTAGTTTGGATTACTATTCGAATGTAGTTGTCTACCCAAATGTACTCAGCATTTTATTATCAATAAAACTCTGATATTTACCTTTTCCAACCTTTTGTGCAATGGTTTGCAATGGTTCGGAATATTAAATTCTTGCTCGCGTGCCCCTAACTGTACGTCCCGAGATTCCGCATCGGGGCGTGACAGTTTAGTTGGTATCAGAGCATAGGTCGCATTGACCTAGAAATTTAGGTTAAAATTGTCCTAGGTTTCCTTCTCTCCTATAAGTTTAGGAAAAACTAGACCTTGTGAGATTTGGGTAGAAATCGGGTTAAGCTATTAATCGTAATCGTGTCTCACTCCTCTAGTTCTTTCTCTCTCATCTCATCTGAGAATTCTTTCCTCATAATAATCGACTCATAATAATCGACTCATGAACAACGGATTACCTTATAGGTACTTGAAATGGCAGCCAATCGTGCTGAGATGAGGAATTTGCAACGTACGGTTCAAGGACTTACGCAAGCCTTGAATGCATTGGCTCAGGCAGGAGCTGGAGCCGGAGCGGCACCTCATGGCGCAGCTCATGGTACTGGTGAATTGTATCGGAATTTCCGAGGGATGAACCCGCCTAGGTTTGCTGGTTCAACCGATCCTGATGAAGCCGAGAACTGGCTCGACGAGATGGCAAGGATTTTTGAGGTCATGCAATGCACTGACCAGGAGCGTGTTCTCTTGTCCATTTTCCAACTGGAACGTGATGCGCGTACTTGGTGGGAGTCTATTAAACCGACTCTCGGTGACCAACAAGTCTCGTGGGAGGAATTCGAGGAATTCTTCAATGATAAATATTTTTCTGATCGCGTGCAAGAAAAGAAGGCCGCGGAATTCGCAGCTCTGAAGCAGCGAAGCTTATCGGTATCAGAATATGAAGCCCAGTTTGCAAGACTCTCTCGTTATGCGAGACATCTCATTTCAACTGAGAAAATGAAGGCGAAGCGTTTCCTTAACGGTCTTCGACTTCATTATATTAATCAACTGGCACCACTGGAAATTTCTACATATTCTGAGATGGTAAGAAAGGCACAAGTATTAGAAGATACATTGGAAATGACGGAAAGGATTCGTGGTCAAGGTAGTAAGAAGAATCAACCGAAGGCACTCAAGAATGATAAGACTGATTCTGGCACTGGTCCTAACAAGAAAAGACCTTTCACTAGTACTGGTTCTAGTTCTGGTTCTGGTTCGTGGAAGGGCAAGGCGCCAAGACAAGAAGACAAGAAACCTGATTCTGTGGTTCCATTCAAAGGCGTATGCCGATATTGTGATCGTCCCGGTCACAAAATGGAGGATTGTTGGCGCAAGCAAGGTGCATGTTTGCGATGTGGAAGCAAGGAGCACCGCATTCCCAACTGCCCCTTATTATCGGAACAAGCTATTCCGGCAAAACCTCTAAACGTCAAGAAGCCTCAAGGCAGGCTCCAGGCTCTTCATACAAAGGAAAAGGGTATCTCCGAGGATGGTGGACTCGTCGAAGGTACTCTCATTATATCCGACTTTCCGGCTTTTGTTCTATTTGATACTGGTGCAACACATTCTTTTATATCCCGGAGATTTGCTAAGTTATTAGCTATAGAACCTGTTTTGATGGACTCTCCGTTAGAGATATCAACCCCTATTGGGACCAGTTCAGCTATTCAGCATTATTATCCTTCTAGTAAAGTTATGGTGAATGATCGGAATTTTCCAGCCGACTTGATTTGCATAGACATGAAGGATTACGATGTAATCCTAGGAGCCGACTGGTTGGCCCAGTATGAGGTCAATGTTCACTGCAATTCTTGTTCGGTGTCTTTTTCTAAGCACCCCGGATTATTCTTCAAAGGAGTGAAACATCCTAGTCCGGTGTCTCTTATCTCGACTCTTCGTGCTGACAAGTTATTGAGGCGTGGATGCGAAGCTTTTCTGGCTTTTGTTCATGCGTCCCCTGAACAGCAGATCGAGATTAAGGATATTGCTATTGTTCGGGAATTTCCGGACGTATTTCCAGAGGAGTTACCAGGACTTCCGCCTCAGCGTGAAGTTACATTCTCTATTGATCTTATTCCTGGATCATCTCCTGTTTCCAGAGCCCCTTATCGTATGTCTCCTGCGGAATTGCGGGAATTGAAGCAACAATTGTTAGAATTACTCGAGAAGGGTTTTATTCGCCCGAGTGTTTCCCCTTGGGGAGCTCCTGTATTGTTTGTTCGGAAGAAAGATGGTTCGATGAGGTTGTGCATCGACTATCGGCAACTCAACCAGATAACTATCAAGAATAAATATCCACTGCCGAGGATTGATGAGTTATTTGACCAGATTGCTGGAGCTTCGTATTTTTCTAAGATCGATCTTCGATCTGGGTATCATCAATTGAGAATTAAGGAAGATGATATTTACAAGTCAGCTTTTCGAAGCCGATATGGTCACTTTGAGTTTGTCGTTATGCCCTTTGGGTTAACGAATGCACCGGCAGCTTTCATGCAACTTATGAACAATGTGTTCCGACCTTATCTTGATCAATGGGTCGTGGTATTTATTGATGACATTTTGATCTACTCAAAGAGTGAAGAAGATCATGCCGAGCATCTAAGAACGGCTCTTCAATTATTGAGAGATCACCAATTATATGCCAAATTCAGCAAGTGTGAATTTTGGCTGAGTGAAGTGTCCTTTCTAGGACATATTATTACTAAGGATGGAATTTCTGTGGATCCATCTAAAGTGGAAGCAGTCAAGAATTGGGAACAGCCTACTAATGCTACTGAAGTAAGGAGTTTTCTTGGCCTGGCTGGTTATTATCGAAGGTTCATTCAAGATTTCTCTAAAATTGCGGTACCTTTGACCAAATTAACCCGCAAAGAAATCAAGTTTGAGTGGTCAGCTGAATGCCAACGGAGTTTTCAAACTCTGAAGGATTGTTTGACTACTGCCCCTATTTTGACCTTACCTTCGGGTGAAGGCGGTTTTGTGGTCTACACAGATGCTTCTGGTATTGGCTTAGGCTGTGTGCTTATGCAGCATGGCAAGGTGATTGCCTATTCTTCCAGGCAGTTAAGGAAGCATGAAGTTAATTATCCCGTGCATGATCTGGAATTGGCAGCCGTAGTATTCGCATTAAAGATTTGGAGGCACTATTTATATGGAGAATCATTCACGGTATTTTCGGATCACAAAAGTCTGAAATACTTATTTTCTCAAAAGGAATTAAACATGAGGCAAAGAAGGTGGTTGGAATATATAAAGGATTTCGACTTCTCTATCAAGTATCACCCTGGCAAAGGCAATGTCGTGGCTGATGCATTAAGTCGGAAGCCTGTGGCTAAGTTATCCAGTCTTATGTTACAAGAATGGAAGTTACTAGAGCTGATGGCTAGTCTGGATCTCAATATTGATAATGATCGGATTTTGATTTCCCAGATGCAACTCAAGCCCGAACTGTTAGTGGAAATCAAGCTATTACAAGATATTGATCCCGAGCTAGTCGAGATTAAGGAAAACTTAAGTGGCAGACCTGACTTCTCGATAGCCAATGATGGAAGACTGGTGTTTCAAGGTAGAACTTGTGTACCGGATGAGGCTAATATAAAGAATCGGATCCTTGAAGAAGCACATAGATCCCGATACACTATCCATCCGGGAGGCACTAAGATGTTCAAAGACTTGAAGAGGACATTTTGGTGGCCAAACATGAAAAGGGAAATTGCAGATTTTGTAAGCAGATGTCTTGTTTGTCAACAAGTAAAGGCCGAGCATTTTAGACCGGCAGGTAAATTGAAACCACTTGATATTCCCCAATGGAAGTGGGAGAGTATTGGTATGGACTTTATTATGGGTCTTCCTAAGACTCGAGGTGGCTATGATGCAATATGGGTCATCGTGGATCGATTGACTAAGTCAGCCCATTTTCTAGCTATTAAGTCCAAGTGGACGGTTGATGTACTAGCAGCATTATATCTGAAGGAAGTGGTTAGACTTCATGGTATTCCAGTCAGCATTGTGTCTGACCGAGACCCGAGATTTACATCTCATTTCTGGAAGGGTTTGCAAGAATCTCTTGGTACCCGTCTGAATTTCAGTACTGCATTTCATCCGCAGACAGATGGACAGACCGAGAGAACAAATCAGATTGTGGAAGATATGTTGAGAGCTTGTATGATTGACTTCGATGGCAGCTGGAGTGATCATTTGGCATTGATAGAATTCGCCTATAACAATAGTTATCAATCCAGCATACAAATGGCACCTTTCGAGGCTTTGTATGGAAGGAGTTGTCGTTCTCCATTATGTTGGGATGAGATTGGCGAGAAGCAATGGCTTGGACCGGATCTTGTCTCAGAATCATCACAGAATATTCGAATTATTCGAGACCGGTTACTTGTAGCTCAATCAAGGCAGAAAAGTTATGCTGATAATAGAAGAAGAGATTTGAAATTCCAGATTGGCGAGCATGTATTTTTGAAGGTCTCTCCGTCGAGAGGTATTCGCCGATTCGGTATTCATGGCAAGTTAAGCCCAAGGTATATTGGTCCATTTGAGATCCTTGATCGAGTGGGTGAAGTCGCCTATAGATTGGCCTTACCTCCTCAACTAGCTGGAGTACACAACGTGTTCCATGTTTCTATGCTTCGGAAATACGTGTACGACCCTAGTCACGTCATTCAACATGCGGACCTCGAAGTGAAGAAGGACTTGTCTTATGAAGAAAGACCAGTGAAGATTCTGGATCGGAAAGAGCAACAACTTCGGAATCGTTCCATACCGATGGTTAAAATACAATGGAGTCGGCGTGGAATAGAAGAAGCTACATGGGAATCCGAGGACGCTATACGGAAGCGTTATCCCGATCTACTCTAGGTAAGCGATATTTTTACCGTATTTTGGTCCAGTGAATTTGGAGGACCAAATTCTTTAAGTAGGGGAGGGTGTAAGACCCCGAGTTTCTGTGCAATTATTTAATTTCGTGAATAGTAAAAAAAAAAAAAAAAAAAAATTTGAATAGTAACTATGGTAAATAGTAAATCGTAATTTTTTGACTATCATATGAAAATACTTAAAAATGGTAGTTAATTAGTAAACACTATGGTAAACACTTTAGTCTTCTATACTTGACCCTAATAAAATCAGTTACATGGCTTAATCGATGATTTAAGCTTGACTTAAAAACGCGGAAAACACTATTCACCCGAAAATACAACTACCGTAGAAAAATCTACAAAAATCACATCTGATAGAGAGTATTTTTCTTAGCAACTTTGTCTTCTGGAGTTTCATCGGTAAAAATCAGAAACTCTCTCTATCGATTGAACCGTTGAACATTTGAGTTAAATTATTATGTTAATCTTAAGATTAGGAGATTAACCTTAAACCTCGTGATAAAATTCTATAAAAATCATAATCTGAAAGGGCATGTATTGATTAGCAATTTTGTCTTCTGGGTCAATTTCATTAAAAATCGTTTGGTAACATTTAAAGGAGGTTTTAGTTAACTATTCCTTAATCCATAGGATTAGGCTTAGCTTAAGACTAACCTACCTTGTGGAACACGTGAAAACGTATTTTAGGTCGGCAAGAACACGGCTTGGACGCAGGGATGGGTTTTGCGGCTCTGACCAGTCTTGTGTGAAGTGTGTGAAGATTTCACACGTTCCTTCAAATGAAAACTATAAATAGAAGCCCCCTTAAGCCTTCCTTAGCAATCCTTAAGCCTAAACAAAGGAGACTCTGCTGCTACGTGCTGTGAAGGCTTCTGCAAATATCACTATTCATCTTCTTCCTCAAGACATCTCTTATTTTCCTTCCTTGGTTAAGGTAGGTAACCATGGCACAAACCTCAAATTTGATAAATGGAATGAAAGGGCATGCTGTTAACTTCTAGAAATCATGTTTTATTATCCATTTGCATGCTTAAACTCATGAATTGAAGCCCTATTACCGGATTATACTTCTGTTTTCAATATCCCCGTGTTACAGAGAAAGACGGCTCCACACGGACCGTTTATTTACTTTAACGGCCCCGTAACGACCGCCATAGAGTACGTCTTAACGGCTTTTCATGAACCGTTTTGTCCCCTGGCATTCCACGGTTCACCCCAAACCGTTGTACATGCATAACGGTCAACCCGAGACCGCTTTAGAATAAATTTAGTAATATTATCATTTAAGTGTATTTTTTTTATTACGGCTAGAAAACGACCGTTTTACATGATAAATGGCCCTACCATGACCGTTGTACCCTTTACCCTAGAAACGGCCCCTGACCGACGTGTGTTAGCAGACAGTCGGAGGTAAATTCCTCAGACTAGAACGGCTGTTAGGGAACCGTTGTTTATCCATTTAACGGTCATTCCCAGACCGCTGTTCTCCTGAAAACGGCCGTACTTAGACCGCTTAACAGAAACCTATTTCTGGTCCAATTTTCACCCAATAGGTTTAACGGCCCATTTTCAACTGTTTAACTTCCAGAAAACCTGATTTTTGCTATTCTGACCCATTTAACAAATGTTAAATAGTAAAAACTGATAATCCACATAAATAACAAATAATGAGATGAGTAAATTTCTATTAATTGCAGTATCTATTTTGTTAAAGTGAAAATTATTGTAATTCACTTGTAACTTTGGATAAATTGGCTAATTACCATAAGCTAAAAATTTACCGTTGGTAATTTCTGTAAATTACTGTAAATCAGAAAATTATTGGCCAACTTATGGCAAGTCTTTGGCCAATTAACCGGACACTCTATCCGGTAAACTTCACATTTTTACCGTGAGACAATTTACCGTGGTAAAATTACGGTTACATCATGACTATCGTTTTAACTTGATAAATTGACCGATTACCCTTGGATAATCTTCGGTCATACTTGAGCCCGGAATTGACCAATGGACATTAAACTGAAATTGGTTGGTTTAATTGTTATTGGCAACCCGGTAAATATTTCACATAAATTATCTTATATTTAGATCATTATACTTAATACGGATTCTCTAGAACCGTATTTCTTGAAAAATACGACCCAAATGGTTCGTATATTCTCGTTCTTCGGAACTTACTTCTCTTTCTCGAACGGCTTACTGTCACCCGTTCATTCTTGGCCCCGTGACTCGTTACTCATAAGAGTACGGCCCAGTGATTGCCGTACGAATACCTTGTTTTGGGTTTTTCGTTGTGTTTAAACTCTTGAATCAAAGGAGACAAGTGTCGTCCTTTACATCTTGTACCCGACAGAAATTCATCTGATTATATTGGCCATAATTGACTATGTCTAGACGGGGGATCGGTGATCCAATTGAAATGAAATGCCATCGCATCATAAGGGCCCAGTCTGGTCCTGGGGAGAGCGCCCGAAAAGATATTGAGCCCATTGGGATGTTTATGACAAGGGTGAGGCATTACACCCGAATACTTGACTTGACTTGTTACGTCTACGACAAATTCTGGATACTCGACTCGTGTGTATTTACCTGGTTACATGTGTAACATACTTGCTGGCCAAATTTTCTTACTGTTACTTTACTTGTTCATTACTTGATAAATTGCTATATTTCTTGACTTTGCAAGTTATTTCTATCGTCATTCTTTATTTACTGCATTTCATATAAATTGGAAATCAATGGTTAATTACTTAAACCTGTTTGTGGTTATCTACTGAGCGCGTTTAGCTCACTCCTACTTTTCCCCTCTTTCCAGGTGATGACCATGTCGGGGATGGACTAGAGTGATACGAGTGTTAGTTATAGCTTTTCAGTCAGTTTGTATTCCTTATGTAATAGTGAGAAGTTGTTCTAGTTTGGATTACTATTCGAATGTAGTTGTCTACCCAAATGTACTCAGCATTTTATTATCAATAAAACTCTGATATTTACCTTTTCCAACCTTTTGTGCAATGGTTTGCAATGGTTCGGAATATTAAATTCTTGCTCGCGTGCCCCTAACTGTACGTCCCGAGATTCCGCATCGGGGCGTGACAAGAGGACCTTGGGTCTTCGTAGATGGCACCGGGTTAAGTATGCCAGCCTCGACCTCCATAGGTTCTGGCATGACTTCTTCCTGTCTCGGAGGTGGGATAGGGGGAATCGGTGGCCCAATTTGAGAGCACTTCATGTCTATCCCATCGGTAAAGATTTACAGCAATTTGGCAAGGGTGGGATTTTTAGGGACATGGGCTTCATGGTGGATTCACCCATAATCATCAGGCCTAGTCTTGGACCTAGGCTTATCTACATGTGGGACCTTTCGCCTCCGACTATGGCCATCTCGGTTGGAGGTGATAGGGTGGGGTAGGTAGATCCTCCTAAGCTCGTCCTTCATTTCGTACCATGTCTCAATGGACCATTGCCTCCTATTGTCTCTCATGCATTCAACGCATCTCCACTTATCCATAGCTTCGTGCAAAAGCCTCTCTGTCACGCCCCGACGCGGAATATTGGAACGCGGCAGTAGAAAGTTAAAAATATGTTGATTTCCAGACATGCTGTGCGTTGCGTTAGTGATTTAAATAACTTCAACACCACACTATAGCAGAGAGAATAAACACTTTCCAAAATAACCATTTAATTCCAACTAATTAAACATATTGAGTGTCAAATATCCACCAATACTCTAAAGTACTAAAGAAATTCTCACATATCCATCAACTTAACACAATTACATAACGACAGACTTAATCAAGTTACAACTCTTGGACTATAGTACAACTCTCAGACTCAAACTATCAAATGACATCTCTGAAAGGCTATCTAGTTGGCTCGCTCCAAGGACTTCACTCTTGCCCGACCCCATCAATTTGAGAGTCATCACCACAGCTACCTGAAAAGGGGAAAAAACTGGGTGAGCGAACGCTTAGTAGGCAATAGCAGGCAAGGTTTAAGTAATTAGCCAATTATTTAACTGTCATGCATGCGACCTAAGAACGATAAAACAAGTTATCATAAGAAGTAAAGGAATGAACTAATAGAATGAACTGAATATAGATATATCAATTTCCAAGATTTGGCCGGTCAAGCATGTAACAAGCATATCATATCAAGATGAATTCCATGTAGGAATCTAATAACGGAATGAATGTCATAGACACACGCTAGTCATGCACTCGGTGCAATGCCTCACCATGTCATTACAACTCCCCGGGACACTAGTACTTTTTGGGCACTCTTCCCAGGACCAGACCGGGCCCTTATGATGCATTGGCATTGATTTGGTGGATCCAAGATCCCAAGTAATATCTAGACATTCATTGGAGTCGGCCAAGAATTTCAAGGTCAAGCCATGTATCTTAATTTCTAAGATCAAAGAGATATTTCAATAATTGAGTAGGAACCACAATGTTCATGGTTGGAAGAACAAGAGTAGAAACTTAAGCCCAACTGCGCTCAGCTCACCGAAACATACAAGAAACACGTGAAACAAGCTTTAGGCTGACAATCAAGTAACGGTCTGACATGGGCTGCTACAAGTAATACTGGGCTTGGAGGAACAAGACCCAAAGGTAGAGACGTAAACGGTCCTAGATGGGCCGTTCCATCAATAAAATGGTCAAAAGGAAGGCCACTCAGGACGAGAGGGTTCCTGGGCCATAAACAAGGGTAAAACGGTCCTAATTGGGCCGCCCAATATAGAACGGTCCAATAACAACCGTTTACAAACTGAGGTCGACTCACCCAGTAGGTCGACGCACGATTGAGGTCGACTCACAAGCCAGCTGGACACGGTCTCCAAAGGGACCATTCAGAAACTCAGGCGGTCAGGCCTGGGCCACGCACTGACAGAGCGGTCCCAGAAGGGCCGCTACGAATCACAAGCGGTCGAGACTGGACTGCTCACTGATAGAATGGTACCAGAAAGGCCGCTAATGAACAGGACAGCCTCGAATCTGGGCTTGGGCAAAATCACGCGATTCGATCTACTCCAAGGTTCAGGTTTTTGGGGGTACAACCTGTCCGGCATCCTAGTGGGAATCCCAAGCTCGCGGGGGCTTACGGAGGTCTCATAATGGAGGTCCTAGTCTGACGGAAGGAGTATCAGACGGAGAGTCTCAACCATTACAAGAATTGAGGGCTAGTGAAACATCGAAAAATAATATATAGCGGTCAGTCAGTCCCACCGGAGTGGAGTGACTGTCAGAACACTCCTAGTATCATTATTCTTATTAACAACCATGATGTAGGTTCATGCTTCAACAATTTGATAAGAACGAAGGAGATATGATTGGAAGAAGAATAAAAGTAACCCAAATCAAGATTTGAGATTAATTAGCTTCCATATGTTCCAATTTATTGTGGGTTTCTACCCTATCATAGCATCATTTAACTAGAACTAATCATGCTTACAAAACAATGTTTAAAACAATTATGCGACCTAGACGGTCTTCCAAAAATCGTTGGACGGGACTTAGCGGTCTGTCGCTAGGCCGTTTAGATCATGCAGGCCTGAAATCCATATAGGCCCTGTGCGGTCTATCGAGCGGCCGCAGGGGTCTCCGCGCGGTTTGGAGATGAACCGCCTGCCCAACTCCACGGTCTGTCATTGGGCCATCTTCATTCATGAAGGTTTTAGAAAGCAATAACCAATTAAATGGTCAAACAATAACCGCCGCCCTAGACCTTACGGTCTATCGAGGGGCTGTTCAATGTAGAGCGGTTCATGTTAAGACCGCGTTCAAACCAGCATGGCTGAACACCGGCGAGCTCGGCTAGGATCGACTTAAATGACTAATACACACAATAGGGAGCATGCAAATTGGGCAAAGAGCTATCAATAGAATGAGAACAACAAGATGCATATCCTAGCATGATCAATTAAATCTTAACGCCTGCTAATCCCTACATTAATCGTGGACAAACACAAAAAACCCTACTTTTGACATGCTCCGATTAAAATGGTTAATACTCTCATGATACTAAATAACTTTTAGGGCTTTTTATATCATTAGAAAGAGAACTTAACGCAGAATCTAGCAGTATATGATTCTTAGGGTTTGGTCCACTAGAACCTCCCTTAAGAGGAGGAAGAAGAAGATGATGATGTCGGCCGGTCTCGCGAAGAACACCTAAGAACATGCCTAAATTCTCCCACGATCGAGCGTCTCATCGGCCACCGCAGCATCCAAGCATTTCTAGGTTAGTCTAGAGTTTGTTTTATAGGATCAATTGGTCTCTAGAGGGATCGATCGCGAGGATAGAGCCCACGAACTTTGGTTGCGCGCGATTCACGCATTGACCCGGTCACGCAGTCGCCTTGCCTCTAAATTTGAATTTTGGAGTTAGGGTTTAGGTGAGAAAATAGAGGGGAAACGACCTACACACCGTGGCCGTTTGATTGGGTCTAATGTGGGCTCAATTGATCTAGAATTGGGTCTGAATTGGGTGATATAAGGTTCGATGAGGTTAAACGTGGATTTGTCCCTAATTCTCTTCATTTGGCTGGCTTACAATTTTATTTAGGGTTTCCTTCAGAAGACAAATTATCTAAATTTTTAGTCCTCTACATGATTATATTTTTTTTAGATTTTTATAAATTGGTTGAAATTTTGCTTACCATAAATTCCCTGGAATTTCTTGTGAATTTCTCGTTATTTTACCGGAGTGCTTCACCCTCCCCCGCTTTAAGGAATTTGGTCATCCAAATTCACTGCACTTATCGAAAATGGGGAGCAAGGTTACTAACATTAGAATAAATCAGGGTATTGCTTTCGAATGACATCTTCGGACTCCCAAGTAGCTTCTTCAGTTCCACGTCGGCTCCACTGAACCTTGACCATAGGTATAGAACGATTCCTGAGTTGCTGTTCTTTCTGGTCCAAAATCTTGACGGGTCTTTCTTCATAAGTCAAATCTTCCTTCAATTCTAGGTCTGCATGTTGAATGATGTGAGTGGGGTCATAAACATATTTCTGCAACATCGATACGTGGAAAACATTGTGTACTCCAGATAGCTGAGGGGGTAAAGTCAATATGTAAGCAACCTCTCCCACTCTTTCCAAAATCTCGAAAGGGCCAATGTATCTCGGACTTAGCTTGCCACGGATGTCGAACCTTCGAATTCCTCTCATTGGCTAAACCTTCAAGAATACATGCTCTCCTACCTAAAACTCCAGGGCTCTTCTTCTGCTATCAGCATAACTTTTCTGTCTTGATTGTGCCACTTGTAGATGATCTCGGATAATGCGGATGTTCTTGGATGATTCTGAAATGAGATCCGGTCCCAACCATTACTTCTCGCCTACCTCATCCCAACACAATGGTGATCGACAACTTCTCCCATAAAGAGCTTCAAACGGAGCCATCTGGATACTGGACTGGTAACTATTATTGTAGGCGAACTCAATCACAGCCAAGTGCTCATGCCAACTACCTCCAAAATCAATCATGCAAGCTCTTAACATATCCTCCACAATCTGATTGGTTCTTTCTGTCTACCCGTCTATTTGAGGATGAAAGGCGGTGCAGAAATTCAAACGGGTTCCCAAGGACTCTTGCAGTCCTCTCAAAAAATGAGAAGTAAACCTGGGGTCTCTATCTGACACAATGCTTGTTGGTACTCCATGCAGTGTTACCACTTCCTTCACATACAGGGCAACCAAAACATCCACTGTCCATTTAGACTTAATGGATAAGAAATGTGCCGACTTAGTCAGTCTATCAATAATGACCCATATTGCATCAAATCCACCACAAGTTCTCGGCAGACCCGTGATAAAGTCCATGCCGACACTTTCCCACTTCCATTGTGGTATATCGAGCGGTTTTAACTTCCCTACGGGTTTGAAGTGTTCAGCCTTGACTTGTTGACATACTAAGCATGTATTCACAAATTCTGCTACTTCCTTTTTCATACTCGACCACCAAAAGGTCATCTTCAAATCTCGGTATATCTTAATACCTCCAGGGTGAATAGTATATTTGGACCTATGGGCTTCTTCTAAGATCTTTCTTTTTACTTCAGCTACATCAGGAACGCATGTTCTCCCTCGAAACAATAACCTGCCATCATTGGCTACCATAAAATCTAATCATTTTCTTGTAGGGACTTGATTTCCATCAGTAATTCTGGACGAAGCTGAAACTGAGCGATCATAACCCGATCCTTGCTTACATTGAGGTCTAAACTAGCCAATTGTTCTAGTAGCCACCATTCCTGTAACATGAGACTTGACAATCTTGCAATCGGCTTACGGCTCAAAGCATCTTCCAGCACATTACCTTTCCCAGGATAGTACTTGATAGAGAAATCAAAATCCTTCAAATACTCTAGCCACCTTCTCTGCCTCATGTTAAGTTCCTTTTGAGAAAACAAGTATTTAAGGCTCTTATGATCAGAGAACACTGTAAAGGCTTCTCCATATAAATAGTGCCTCTAAATTTTTAGGGCAAACATTACTGCAGCAAGTTCCAAGTCATGGACGGGATAATTCTCTTCATGCTTCCTTAACTGCCTAGAGAAGTAAGCTATCACCTTCCCATGCTGCATAAGCACACAGCCTAGGCCAATACCTGAAGCGTTGGTGTAAACTACAAAACCTCCTTCTCCAGAAGGTAAGGCCAAAACAAGGGCAGTGGTTAAACACTCCTTCAAAGTCTGAAAACTCTGTTCACAGTCTTCTGACCACCCAAACCGATTCTCCTTGTGGGTTAATCTAGTCAAGGGTACCGTAATCTTGGAGAAATCTTTGATAAATCTCTGATAGTAACCTGCTAAGCCTAGAAAACTTCTTACTTCTGTAACATTCGCAGGCCTATCCCAATCTCTTAATGCCTCTACCTTCGAGGGGTCAACAGAGATTCCTTCTTTAGTGATAATGTGTTCTATAAAAGACACCTCTTGCATCCAGAAGTCACATTTACTAAACTTCGCATATAATTGATGATCTCTTAACAACCTTAATGACATCTTCAAGTGCTCAGCATGCTCCTCTTCGCTCTTAGAGTATATCATAATATCATCTATAAACACCACGACCCACTGATCTAGATAGGGCCGGAACACACTATTCATCAACTACATGAAACCTGCAGGAGCATTCATTAGTCCAAAAGGCATTACCACAAATTCAAAATGCTCATACCTACTATGGAAAGTAGTTTTAAAGATATCATCATCCTTGATCCATAGCTGATGGTATCCTGATCGAAGATCAATTTTAGAAAAATATGATGCTCCCGCTATCTGATCGAATAGTTCATCTATTCTCGGCAATGGATACTTGTTCTTGATAGTAAGCTGGTTCAATTGCTGGTAATCAATGCATAGTCTCAATGAACCATCCTTCTTTCGTACAAACAACACGGGGGCTCCCTACGGGGATGTACTTAGACAAATAAACCCCTTCTCGAGCAACTCCATTAATTGCCTCTTTAATTCCCATAACTCCGCCGGAGACATATGATACAGAGCCTTAGAAACAGGGGACGCGCCAGGAATTAAATCAATAGAAAAGACTACCTCTCTCTCAGGTGGAAGTCCTGGCAAATCCTCAGGAAAGACATCTAGAAATTTGCGAACAACAGGAATGTCCTTAATCTCAATCTCTTCCATAGGGGTTAAAAAAACCAAGGCTAGAAAAGCCTGACATCCTTTCTTCAATAACTTCTCAGCTCGGAGGGCCGAGATAAGCGGCACAGATTTAGAGCATCTAACCCCAACAAAAGAAAGCTCAGGGTGTCCAGAAAAAGACATAGAGCTAGTGCTGCAATGGACATTGGCATCATATCTGGCCAACCAATCTGCTCCTAGGATTACATCATAATGCTTCATTTCCATACAAACCGAATAAGCTGGCATATTCTGCCCATTAATCAGAACCTTACTAGAAGGGTAATGATGTTCGATTGCTGAACCCGAACCAATATGAGTTGAAATTTCTAATGGAGAACTCATTAATAGCGGTTTCATAGATAAAGACTTAGTAAAGTTCTGAGAAATAAAAGAATGCGTTGCTCCGGTATCAAACAGAACATAAGCTGGCTTATCCGAGATAATAAGTGTACCTTCAACCAATCCACCCTCCTTAGTGGGCTCAGTCTCGATTTCTTGTAGAGCTTGGAGCTTACCCTGCCACTTTTGGCCTCCTTGCAGCTTATTCGGAGTAGCTTGGTCTGATAAGAGGGGACACTCAGGTATACGATGGTCCCGACTTCTGCAACGTAAACAGGCGCTTAGCTTGCACCAACATTCTTCCATCTTATGACCTGGGCGGTTACAATACTTGCAAAGAGCCTTAGATGGTACACCCGGGCTAAACTTCTTATCGTCATTTTTTGGCACCTTACCTTTCCACGAACTAGACTAACTGTTGGATCTCTTCTTGTCATTACCGGGCTTGAAATTCCCAGAACTAGTGGTCTGTTCTTTCTTAGGGTTCTTTCCTCGAATCCTCTCAGTCATCTCTAATGTATCTTCAAGAACTTGAGCCTTTCTCACCATCTCTGCATATGTTTGAATTTCCAAAGGTGCTAACTGGTTAATATAATGGAGCTTCAACCCGTTCATAAAATGCTTGGCCTTCATCTTCTCAGTGGATACCAAGTGCGTTGCATATTGGGATATTCTGGAAAACTGAGCTTCATACTCTGCAACTGACAGGTTCCTCTGTTTCAGAGTAGTGAATTCTGCCGCCTTCTTCTCATGAACATGATCTGAAAAATACTTGTTATTAAAATGTTCCTTGAATTCATCCCATGACCCACGCCGATTTCTGAGTGTTGCTTCAACAGCCTCCCACCAAGCGCGTGTATCTCGTTATAACTAGAAAGTTGCCAAAAGAACTCGATCTCGGTCATTACACTGCATCACTCAAAAAACCCGCCTTATCTCCTCCAGCCAATTTTCGGCTTCATCGGGATCCGCCGATCCACCAAAACGTGGAAGATTTAGGCCTCAAAAATTCCGGTGGAGGTCACCGGCTCCATGATGTGCTGCTCCTACCTCGGCCACCTATTGGAGGGCCTGAGTCAAGCCTTGTACCGTATGCTGCATATCTCTCCATTGCGCACGTTCGGCCGCCATCAAAAAACTCCAACATATACCAAAAAATTAATTAAAGGAATAGTCTAGCGAGAATCTTTTAGAGTTTGTCTGCTACTCAACTCAAAGTCTCTACCCAATCTCACTAGGTTAGATCCTTAGACCTTAACAAGGTTACTGGTTCTATGATGTCACTTATAAACCTAGGAACTTAAAACTTAGGCTCTGATACCACTAAACTATCACGCCCCGACGCGGAATATCGAAACGCGGTAGTAGAAAAATGTTGATTTCTAGAAATGCTGTGCCTTGCGTTAGTGATTTAAATAACTTCGACACCACACTATAGCAGAGAGAATAAACACTTTGCAAAATAACCATTTAATTCCAACTAATTAAACATAATGAGTGTGAAATCTCAACCAATGCTCTAAAGTACTAAAGAAATTCACACATATCCATCAATTTAACACAATTACATAACGACCGACTTAATCAAGTTACAACTCTTGGACTATAGTACAACTCTCAGACTCGAACTATCAAATGACATCTCTGAAAGGCTATCTAGTTGGCTCACTCCAAGGACTTCACTCCTGCCCGTCCCTATCAGTTTGATGTTAGGGTGCTAGACCTGGATACAGAGGGGGGTGAATGTATCCCTCTAGAGAATATGGCCCAATTTTTAAAAACTAAGGCTCAGATATGCGAAATTAAAACTAATGAGCTTTCCAAGATGAAATGATAAGGCAATCAAATGAACAAACAGTCGGCCTGCAACACTGCAGCCACCTGATCAACCAGAACCGAATGCAGAGTAAAACAACCCAAACACATTTAATAGAATATAATGCTTAAAAATAACTCCTTAGATAATGCAACAGGCCAAACACGCACAACCTGTGAATGGGAGGTAGAAGATATGGAGCTAATGCAAGGCAAACCACTGCACAGATAATTTTTAGGTGGTTCAGTCCTCCAGACCTACATCCACCCCTCACTCCCAACCGGAGTGAGGCTTCCACTAGTAACACTAGCACAACAGACTCAGTCTACAACAAATGCTGTCAAACAGCTTGACCAGGGGAACACCCTCCCCTCTTCCTCCAACCGGAGGGAACCCACAAGCAGCACCCAGCTACTTGCAACCGGAGATCAAATCTCCCTTCTCCTGACCCACCAGGAGGAATCCACAAGTAGCATCCAGCTACTACCAACCGGAGATCAAATCTCCCTTCTCCTGACTCACCAGGAGGAATCCAACCCCAACAGGGTAATCGAAAGAATCACAAAGAAATGTAAACGAAACTAAGAAAAGGAAAAATATAGTAATCAGAAAACTGTAGCTATGGCAGCACAACAGTGGCTCTCAACTAGAGCTAACTGAGATGGATATGATCCACGAAACAGCAGGAACAAATATTCAAGTAGCTTTGCTTCTCTTCTCACTCTACTCGAGCTCTCTATCTCTTTCTTTCTCTCTTCTTTCTCTTATGCTCCTTCTCTTCTCTCTCTTTTCTTTTCCTTTCTTTTTCTGGATCGTGGAATCTCTCACTCTTCCTCTGCTTTTGTCGATCACGATCAGTCCCCTTCAGATAGAGGAGTCTTCCATATATATCAGTAGCGATTAGGGCAACATGCGCTCTCCACGATTCCCGCCAAGAGACCTCAGTCCACGTGTCACCATCCTGGTACCTTGTCCATCCTGGGATCACGACCCAGTCACCTCGGATCACGTGCCCTTCATTAGCACGTTCAGCAGCTACTGTCTGGTGGCGTCAACTCACTTGCTCCTATAGGTTGACGCAGCCTTCAAGGGCATTCTACCAGCAAGACTTAAGTCTGCTGCGTTGACTCTATCAGCCTGCTGCGTTGATGCATTGATACATTCCAGCGAGTAACCAGCTTAGCCTTTTAACTGCTGCGTCGACGCTTCCAACCCGTGGCGTTGACGCATTGATGATTCAGTGATCAAGTCTTCAGCAGATGGGCGTGCTGCGTCGATGCTCTCATCATGCTGCGTTGACGCATTGCTGTTCCAGGAGCTGAAACTTCAGTGGCTTCAGCCTTCTTGCGTCAAGGAGTGCGTTGACGCATTGTGCAGCTACGTCCACCCTCTGGTCACCTTGTCATTCCATCAAGCTGCTGCATCGACCCAACGAGCTACAGCGTCGACGCTTCCAAGGTACTCCAGAGGTTGCAAGGAGATATTTGAACTGCTGCGTCCACACTGCCAGTTGGTGGCGTTGACGCACGAACATGTATTTCAAGCCTGTCTTGCCTTATATATTGGCGTCTCTTAAGCCGCTACGTCGACGCTGCTTCATTGTGGCGTTGACGCATCGAGCACCCTGCATCCTTTTGTTCCTGTTAAACATTCATTAAAAAGTTAAGTGTCTATAACACTTATCTTATCGTTGTCATCATCAAAACCAGGAGTACAACAATCTCCCCCTTTTTGATGATGGCAACTCTGGACTGTTTTAAGGATGAGACATCAACCAAACGCATGGACAGGTATCTAAGATTCAAGTATCTAAGATTCAAGAAGCTTCATTACATTGTATCACAGTTGTATCACAGGTAAATTATATGCTATCATTTATGAATGCATTTGTCATTACAAAAGGAACTCTTTTCTCCCCCTTTGACATCATCATGAAGGGGGCAATATGTGATCTGGCACAAGGCCTCAATTGAAATATCTGGCATGACTGGAAGAAGATCCGCGAGCCCTTGATGGTTGACGTGGAGTGGTAGATTGATCTTTTCCCAGCAACGTGCGAATGTCTTGAGATATAGCAGCTAAGTCATGTTGCAGTGTGGTCTTCACATGTGCAATTGCAGAGGACATATCATCAGATTTCTTCAGTTGAGGTTCAAGATATTTGAGTGTGTTAGTCACAGTGTCAATCTTACTTAAAAGAACCTTGATGCATTGAGGAAGTGCATTGACAGGACTCTTGAGGGTTTCAACACCTATCCTCAAATCATAACATATATCAATAACCTTTGCAAAGGATTGACAAAATGAAGATTGGGTGCTGTGCACGTCGCTCACTAGAGTTGAGAGTTTGTCAAGAAGAGCTGATATGTTTTTCAAGACAGACCTTGTGGCTTGATCAGATAGCATCTTGGAGAGTAGGAATTTTTACCACTCGGATAAGATAGAGACTTCAAATTGTATAACCCGAGCAGTCAGTTTGTTGAGATGAAAATTTGTGAACTCCATTAGCTTGTCCATCTTTGCATCCTGACGTTGCAGCATCATAGACATGTGAGCAAACATCTCTTCAACAGTGGCTGGTGGTGGAGTTGCATCAGAAGTTGGAGAGGTTCTTCTATAAACTTTAATGGCTCCAGACGTAGATGGTTCTACTGTAGGTACAGAGCCACTCGGTTCCTCAGAAGCCTCAAAAAATTGCTCTCCTCTCATGGAGTTGTCCTCTGGCATGTCTTCACTCACCACAGGTGGAATCGGTATTTCTGCTCTGTGCACTTGACCATCATCCATAGTGGTTGTTCTTGATGCCTGACCGATCTCTGATGGAGCTGATTTCTGACTAGGAAGGATTTTGACAGCCTTACCATCAATGACCTCAAAACCCATAAACTTTTGAATATAAGAAAGTGTGTACAGATTCCCTCGAGGGATGATAATTTTCTTCTCAGGGCCAAAGTCTACACCAACTTTCCAAAAAATAGCAGTTAATGGGGCAGCATAAGGAAGGGTTCTGGACTGAGATAGACATGACCCCATAGTTTGAATAGTTACATCCGACAGGGAAATCTGTATTCTCTTCAGCATACAGTAGAGAAGAAATCTTTACATCTCTGTCACCCTTTCTCTTCCACTGCTCTGTGGTGTGATCATGGAGGTGCAAATGTGGTGGAGCAGTCTATTTAACGAAGGGAAATGATTGGCAATGAGACTGCCTAGGTAGGTTTCCCTGACATCGGAGTGATTACTGGATTTCTCAGTCAAGAGCTCATACGCTTCGTGCGCATCATATTCAAAATCATGCAGCTGAACTCCTACCTTAGGAACCTTCCATGCTCTGACAAGCAGCTTATCTGTGATTTCGCAACGGACACCTCTAACACTGGATGTGAGTTTTGGAACAGTAGGTTCATACTTTAGGTTCTGGTAGAACTCTCTGACCAAGGTGGGGTAGTAAGTCTTGTGTGTTGAGACAAACGACCACCAGCCCTGATGGTCCAGTGTAGGAAACAACTGAGGAAAAACTTCGAGCATATTATGATCAGTAGCATCAACGTACCGAGAAATAAGAACCTTCAGAGGTTCTTCCACGGTGACTGTACGTGAGCTACCTGCATCTTTTTGACCGGTTGGAGAACCTGAAGATAAACCCTTCCGCTTCTCTTTTCTGACTGCTGATGCCTTTAACCTTTTGGTTGGCGGACTTGGATCGCGTGGACCTGTCTCCTTCCTTCTTCCCTTTTCGCGAGCTACTTGAGAGTGGGACTCCATTGTGCCTCTTGCTGCTTCTGAGCCTCCTGGTTGTTCCTCTGCCCTCTGCTTCCCTTTTTGAGTGGATGCTGGAGAATCCATGGCACGGAGATCAATCGAACAGGAGAGAGAGCTGTGAGGATTTTTGGGGGACACGAGAGGTCGAACGACAAAAGGGTTTTGGAAAAAGTGAAGAAGAGCAGCGGTCACATTTCGCTTTTAAAGAGACTTCGAGGACCCTTTTAGTGAACGGTTCAGCCAGTTCAAGTGGGTGAACCGGGTAAAAAAAAAATTGAATAAGAGGCAATGCGTGGACGCAAAGGGGGCATTGCGTTTACGCAGTGAGGCATATGTGAACATAAAACACAGGATTAGTAGCCAGAGAGGCATAATGCGTTGACGCCAATGTGACATTGCGTCTACGCAGTGATACAGATAGGAATGAGATTCTCCCCCTTAAGCAGCATGATGCATCTAATAATGAAACTCCCCCTCACTAAATGGAGCCTATGAAAAGAATGAGAAGGGAATCACAGTGACAATCAAAGAAAAATTCTGTTCAGAGAAGTCAAGAACAGTGAGCATAGGTATTTCAGATCGGCTTCACATGGAAGAAATTTAATTGGATTCTCAAGGGGATATTAATCTCATAAATCCAAAACATGTCTTCAAAGTATTCCATTATAAGAGCTTATGAATGAACTTTATTAACAGCGTGGTTTAATTATGATGTATGTAGAGTTCATCAATAAAAATCTGTATTAATATCTAAACCCATGGTTTAATAAAAGTGAACCAAGCCCTCATACTTATCTTGCTTAAACACCCTTTCTCTTACACAATCAAATTTATTGACTTCTTTTGGAATTACATGCACCAGTATTGAAATCAAGCAGATATGAAGTCATATGAACTTGTCTAGGGTTGTAGTAATTTGATTTTATCATCAATATTCAAATAATTCAATTTGTTCAATAACTCTTCATGCTACTAATTTTACGAACATTCTAGTTCAGTGCACACCTTGTGGCTGAGGGATATACCTTGATCAGAGGCCAATATCCTTAAGCACTTAGTGTGACTAACTGTCATGCTGATATGAACAGAGATAGCGTTTACACATCATGACACAGTCCAAGTCATTTCTAGATGTATGAGTTGTATTTCTCAGTGTGCATGTCATTGCTCTGCCTGATTTAGCAATCAATTTTTATTTTGCAGAGTTAACTAGGTACCTCATGACACAGTCCTTTGGACATGTGTTTCTCAGTGACCAAAGTCATTGCTCTGACAGAAATTACCCTTTAGACACTTCAGAAGGATTCATTTGCTTCAGATCAATAATAATTCCATGTACTTAACCAATTAAAGTCATGTATTCAATAGTGCAGATTTCAGAAGATTTTACAAGACAATGCATGAGACAGATGGTTAAGGTTTATTTGACATGATTCAGATATGTTAAGAGATTTTAAAGTCAAACTCCTTGAATACATTAAAGCTTAAACCACATGAGTTATTTCAGACATTCATAACAACATATAATAGAAGATTTCCAGTTCAAGATTTTTCAGATTTATGATCAGGATAACCCATTGAAATCTACAAGAAATACTGATGGAATTCAGAAACCAGATGATACCAATTAGAGACTTAAGGCTTTCAAGAATGTGTTCGAGATCTGTCAGCAAAGTCAATGAGGAAGGATATGCAATGAAATGGCTGCATGTATGCAAGTAGAAGTTTTCAACAGAGGAAGATATAACTCAACGTTCCACTAAGGGACAGCTGCATCAACTTAGTCACATTACAGCGTCAACTCATCCAACTATCCCGGTTAAACAGAATAGTGCTGTTTCCAAAAGCAGATGCCCACTGCGTTAACTCCGTCCCGTAGCTACGTTAACTCATCCAACCAGCCAGAGACACTTTTACACAAAGGGTTTTTCAATGAAGCAGCCTCAAGCATCGACCCCATCCTCATACAACGTTAACTCATTCATTCAGCCAGCAGCTTCATCTCAGTCCGTTAAAACATCATTTAGCCAGAGAACTCCAACCCAAGCTAACTTCCCTTTTGATTATGCATGAACGGAAATATGAATGCCAATAAGATAAATATCATGCTGAATTCTCGTTCAATATGAATTGATTGACAGAAGGATAATCATAACAAGCAAGGAAAGCAATACTCCCCCTCAGAGCAAGCAATGTTTGCCATAGAACACTGAACATTATTTTGATTCTCAGAAGCAAGTTAATTCTAATGTCTAAGCAGACAATTCAGTATGAGCATTGAGAGATATGAATACTCATAGAGTGCACGAATTGACAATCATGCATGAATCACAATAAACAAGATATGCAATAAATTTGAGAATAGGAAATGCAGGGAATTTACCTGAGAGATTTAATATGGGGTTTTTCTTCTTGAGTGCCTTGGTTTATTAACCCCTTTTATTCCATCCAAGGCACACCTGCTAGACACCTTCCTATTTTCCACTAGCAAGAGCCCAAGTGGTTTTGGGTCTTGCATAGTAATTGGCCCCTTTTGGGACTGCCTGCATCTTTTTCTGTGCCAAATAGTCATCAGAGTTCATGATAGAACAGTTATGCATTGAGTGCCCAATTTGTCCACAGTAATGACATGAGTTAGCAGATTTCAAATTCTTCTTATGTAAATTACTGTTGTTATGAAATTTATTGGCAGAGAGAGAGTTCTGCTTACTAAGATGACAGCCAGATGTACCAGATTTCAATTTTGATTTGTGCACATTTTTATTTACATGAATTCTATGTGCATATGCATGAAAGTTTCTGTTGACAGGATAAAAACTCTGTTTGCCAGGTACAGTTTTGGAACTGGATTTTCTACTCTGTGCATGCCAGCATTCAATGGCCTTGTGCCCAAACTTGTTACAGTTAAAACATTTGACATGCTGGTTCAGAGAAGCAGCTTTGTTTATATTAAGAACATGTTGGTTAGCATAAGATTTAGCTTGATGTGAGAATGGTTTTCTCTTACCATTTGCAACCCAACATTGAGCAAAGGTGTGGCCTACTCTACCACAATGAGAGCATTCAATTTTCTTTGAATGAACAGCAAGATATTTCCTAGCATTCATCATTTCTGCATTCAAATCATCCAGTTCTTTTAGTCTACATTCATGCATCAAATGTCCAATTCTATGGCAGTAATAACATGGTATTTTCTTTTTCTTAACTTCATGATTTCTGACATGAGTTTTCCTGTTAGCATGAGATTTAAAAATAGGATGCATGTAAGTAGCAGAAGCCATTTTGTTCTTTCCTTTTTGTTTTTCAGTTGGCTTCAGAATTCTTTGAGCAGCAAATTGAAACACTGAAGGATTGGCTGAACTAGCAGAGGCAACATTTGGAACAGCTGAAGTTTGAATCTTATTTTCAAAACTCTTTTTCTTTGTTGGGTTATAGCCCAACCCTTCTTTTTGAAAATTGACTTTAACACCTAGCAGTTTATCTAGATTTTCTTGACCATGAACAAATTGGGACAAGGAATTTTTTAAGTCATGAATTTCATTTTCCAAGGAGGTGATTTGTAACTCATAGCTGGCGATTTCTTGCTCACTGCAATTCACACATTCAGTTAACACCTTGTTAGCAGTTTTATATTTTTCAATTTCTTATTCCAGATTGCTCAATTTTTCAGGAGTTTCAATACAGACCGTTTTTCCTTTTTCTAAGGTTAGAAGTCTCTCAGATATTGCACTGTTTAACAGCTTCAACTTTTCAATTTCTTCCTTGAGCTTATCATTTTGAACCAATTCATTTATTAGAAGCAGGTCTTCTGAGTTGACTTCATACTTTCTTCCATTTTCAGTTTGTTTCATTTCTCTTTGTTGTGTTTCACACTCTTTCTGTAATTCTATGTTTACAGACTTTATGGCATTCATTTTTTCAATCAGCAAATCATTCTCTTGTTTGAGTTTCTTAATTTCTTTATCATATCCTTTAGCAGATTATTTTAGAGAATCATTTTCAGATTTCAGCTTGCTTAGTTCTGAGTTAACAGAATCCTGATTCTTTTTCTTTAGAAATTTAACTTGACTCTCAAGCTCACGAATTTCAGATATAGAATCATCATTTGTTTGTTTCAATTTTAAGCAATTTTGACATGAAGAGGAATTTACACTGTTTAACCTAATATGATGGGACATCTCCGACCGTTCCACATTTTTTGAGGTTCCTGATGATCACCAGCAGTACTACATCTTGTTCGCCACTTTATTTCGAGTCATATGATGTATTTTTCACTTTCTTATTTGAGTCTTATCATGTAATTTTCCTTTTAATTGAGTCAAGTACCTAGGTTAATAGGTCATTAGAGTGGTTAATGTGTCATTTGGGCCCAATTAGATGGGCTAGGCCCAGGGAAGCCCCCACCCCCTTGGTTTCTTGTTAGTAGTCCAAAATTTAGGGACTTATGTTAAATTGTAGGAATCCTATAAATAGGACCTCACTCCCACCATTTGGAGCTAATGAATTATTGAGAAAAGAATTATCCACAAGAATTGTGCCTCCTTCTCTCTCTAGCTCTCTCTCTCTATTTCTCTCTCTCTCTCTAAAGGGGGCGAACCCCATTCTCTCTCATCCCCACCCTAAAATTCGAAATTCACTCTCTCTCCGCCCTATTCACCTCTAATTAAGACCCCTCCCCCTTCCCCATACCTCCCATTTAAGTCCCCTCCAACCCCTAGGTGGAATCCCCTTCTCCTAGGCACCTCTCCCTCCTCCCAAGGAACCTTTCCCCTTCCCCATACAACCTTTCATTTTCCCAAGGGAGAATCCCTTCTCCCAAACACCCCTTCCCCTCCCCAAGGCAACCCTTCCCATCCCCTAGGCCCCCATTAACCCACCATTCAAAACAAAGGAGACATCTCTCCTCACTCTCTCCTTCCCAACCCAAATTCGCATCTCCCCCTCCCTCCACTTGCTAGACCACCTCCCAGCCCCCTTTCTGCCCTTCCCACACCTTGAATCACCCCCTAATAGACCCCCACATAGTTAGGTGTCACCCCCACACCCATCCACCCCATTTCCCACCCTATCTACTCCATCTCCCATCACCTTTCATCACCCTATCCATCTCAATTCGCAGGCAGCAGTTGGATCCCGACTTTCAGAGACTGCCCCGGTGCTGTCTGACTTCATCTGGAGGTGTACCATACATCGACGGAAAGGTCTTCCAGTCTTCTTCGCAGGCGAGGTAGAATCGTCTCGTTCCGACTTCACTACAGATCGTGGTGCCACTTCTCCCCCGACTGCGCTGGGCTCTCTCTGCAGAGTACCTGAGCCCAGTTAGAAGCTGCACCACGACAAACGACGGAAGATTCAAGCTATGAGCCCTTCTACAAAGTTCTTCCTCCCCCAGTCCTATATCAAAATCAAGAAGCAGAACCACGTTCGGCATCCGGAGGCCAAACTTCTCATTTTTCTCCCTTGGCTGCGCGGGTCTGCCTCCCATAGTCTGCAACAACCTGCTTCCGCTCTTCTGAGCCCCCAGTCCTCTCCGACATCAGACGGCTTCCCCGTCCATGTTGCTGCAAATAGGGCTCGTCCACGGTTCTAGAAACTCTGGCAGTTTGTGATTCGGAGTCCAGGAGCGGTCGGGGCACTCTCTGCAACCTGCTGCATGAGATCAGAAGCTACCTGTCCCAGTTTCTGCCCCCCTGTTCAAACCTCCACCAAGGCCACATCCTTCAACTTCTGGGGGCGCCACTTGGTCCAGAGCTGCAACCACGAGTCATCCACCACTACCAAAAGGTGGCGTCCCTTTCGGCATCAGGAAGTGCCCTTTCCAGTTTTTTTTCCCCGGGCGCGTAGACAGTCCATTTAGGTCCTGCCCCGACAGCCCCTCACTCAACGGACTCCTCCTCACTGCCCCGACATTCTCTGGTGCTGTTCTTGGTTGCTGCTCAAAGAAGACTCATCCACGGACGTCCTCGACTTGGTCTCGCCTCAGTCGGACTTTGGGAGCCGCCATGGTGACTTCGGCCATCCGCTGCTGCCCCTGGGAACAGTATGCTTCTGCACGCATGGGACCTGTTCCAGAGCCCGTTCCCGCCAGCGACGACTTCGGGACCACTCACAAAAAATCACAGTCGTACCTGGGTACGTCAGCGACATTTTGGCGCAAGTCTCATCAAGTTCTGAGTCCGGGAGAGCTCACAGCGGTGACTACATCGACCCCCTGTCTTGCTGTCCCCGACCCGGGCAGATTCGGCCGGGTGCTCCGTCGGCGCGATCGAGCTTATCTCCCCTCCCCGCCTGGCCGGCTTAGCGCCCCTCCCTGTGCGGAGGTAGTGTTTGACTTGTAATACAAAAATTCCCACCCCAAGTCCACCCTCCTGTGTGAGGTGTAGTGATTGTAATTATTAAACAGGGATCAAGCTTCATCGGCGCAGTGTGCGGGGAATCCACACTTCCCCGCTCGCCCTCGTCTCCGACTGGGATCGGTGTCTTCACACCGATCAGGTGAGCCTCGGGTTGCCCTACTCTACTGGAATTGCTTGGTTTGTTTAGTATTGCTGCTTAGTGCCGTCGGTCGGTGAGTGAGCGCCCGATCTCAAAATATCATCAATTTGAGTGCCACCGCGGAGCGAGTTGAGAGAGAGTCACTACATCCCACGCCCTTGGCGTGCTGGCCGCCCACGGAATTGGGGTATCCCAGACCCTTAGGGGTACAGCCCAAGCTAGTCAAACCTTCGGAAAGGCGAGGTCCATCCTCGGACCCTCACCACTATCGCCGGTCCACCTACGGACTCGGGTGTGCGCGACGCAAGTGAGTTCACTTGAGTGTGTCTGCCGTTCGGTTCGATTGCTTGCAAATTTTCAGGTCCAAGGGGTCGTGTCACATCAATTTGGTATCAGAGTAAGTTCTAGACTTGTCTCTACTAAGTCTTGTCCTAGGGCCTTTGCATTCATCACCCGTTCATCATGACCACTTCCTACTTAGCCTATTCGCCATCCTTAGACCCATTAGCGGCTTTTGTGTTTGATGGATCCCGCCCAAGCATATATCAAGAATGGGAGAAGTCCATAGACAGACACTTTGGGAGGTTCACCCTGTCAGGGCCTATCCAAGTCAACTTTGCCAAGAGTTTGCTCTAGCGCCAAGCTAGGAAAGAATGGGAGTACATTGTAGGTTTGAGAGAAGCCAAAGGGGAAGCACCCATTGAATCTTGGGTTGAAATGAGGGATGATCTTAGAAAGATCTACGCACCCCAATCCGGACCTCCTCAACAAACCACTTTTCCACCCCCACCCCCAACTCCAACCCAAGTACTTCCCCTATCAAGCCTAACCCAAGACCGTCCATGTTCACCACCCCGAGAGTACCATAAGCCGGCTATCTCCACTCCTCCATCAAAAGACCCATTCCTCCCCTTGGAAGAGGAGCCCATGATCCAAACACCTGATCCCTTGGAAGTAAAGACCGACCTAGACCCCCTCCCGACCCTCGAGGGAACCCAAGCCCACACCATTGAGGAGGAGGAGCCACAAAACTCACCCACCCCTCCTAGTCCGAGTCCTCATGAGCCACACATCCTCACCATAGACGAGTCTATACTCCAATGGCTCAAGCAAAGTCCCACCTTCCTGAGCTCACCACCATTGGGATATCAATCCCAAATTGTTCCCACCCAGTCTCCCCATGTCACTTTACAAACCTTCTACTTCACGGGAGACTTGGGAGACCTAGTGGATTGCCTATATTGGCAAGCCCACTTGACCGGCTTGCTTGCCATGGGACCTTCGGAGCCTAGCACCATTAACTTTGCCCACCCCACCATTGGCTCCATCACTTCCGTTTGCACGAGTGGGCATTGCACTATTGAGATTCTTCTATTTCTCCCCTTGGAGGAAGAACCCACTCCTATCTACTCCCCACCCATTGAGACCCCAAATGCCTTAAACGGTCAACTCACTAGAGGTCTTGGACCAATTACTTTGGAGGAGGATGACTCACCATCTTGTGAAGACCTTGGGGACATGGAGTTCCTCTCTCTAGGTAGCCCTTACCATGATCCCTTTGACCCATTTCAATGGGAGTACAGATACCCATGTGGCCCAACCACCTTACCCACCACCCACCTTTCCCTACCCCAACCAACCATAATGGATCAAATCCACCCCTTCCTAGACTCAGGTTACACCATGGGAGCCATGACTTTGGGTAATGTTCACATAAGGATTAAGGAAGTGTCTCACTCTGTGCTACCAACCTTCTTAGATCCCTTTGATCCTTTCAAATGGAAGTTCAAAGGTCATCCCACAACCTCTCACATAGAAATCATCTTTGGAGTAGGAATGCCTATGTCTTGGCATCTCCCACCACTTGACATGATTAGTAAGTCGGGTCCTTTCATTCATAACACCCACATGTCAAGTTGGAAACATAAGTGGTCCATATTCGGTTGTAATGGTCCACCTTCATTCATCATGGGTCTTAAGCATAGTAGGAGCATTCATGGATGTCCAGGACCCCCGACATTTGATATACCCATGCGCAATAGATTCCCCTATGGATGCCCCGGCCCTCCGACCATTGTTATGAAGTCCATGCATGATAGGGCCACTTATGGCTGCCCTGGTCCACCTAAGTTCATCAAGGTCCACATGGCATCAAAGCATGATAGGTCAATTTATGGTTGCCCCGGTCCACCTTTGCACACTATCCACTTTCACACCCACTCACCGCATCATAATGCATGGTATGAGCATACACACAAGCAATTCTCGACGAGCGGTGAGGTTCACAAAGAGCGGACAAGAGCTCGCGAGCGCCACTTGGAATTCCATGTAGGTGATCTGGTGATGATGACATTGGAGTGGCTCTACCCTAGGGTCACCTCCAATTCGAGGGCACGAGGACTTGGACCTTCCCAAGTTCCGAGTGGCTTTGGCAACCAGGCTAACGGGTTGGACTAACTAATGGATTTTGGGATTCACCCCATTTCCCATGTGGCGGATCCGGCACCCTATATGGGCACCGTGGTGGATCCTAGTGAGTGCCTCGAACCTATATCTTCCTTTGAGAGGGACACCCTCGGAGAGCCACCAAAAATCAGCCTGAGAGTCCGACGTGTGCACACAGAGGTAATACTAGGCAAGCAGGGTTACAACGCCAGCAAGAGGGTGCGCCCGAGCCACCTCGAGAGGATGAAGGACCGTCCCCTGGTTACGGACACAGGGTTGAGTTTGGAGATCATGGCTCGCCCAGAGCTGCCTTGGAAGACCGCCTCCTCGGTGGACCCATACTAGACGGAGTCGAGTTCTCCGCACCCCAGGGGTATGATGGGACATCTCCGACCGTTCCACATTTTTTGAGGTTCCTGATGATCACCAGCAGTACTACATCTTGTTCGCCACTTTATTTCGAGTCATATGATGTATTTTTCACTTTCTTATTTGAGTCTTATCATGTAATTTTCCTTTTAATTGAGTCAAGTACCTAGGTTAATAGGTCATTAGAGTGGTTAATGTGTCATTTGGGCCCAATTAGATGGGCTAGGCCCAGGGAAGCCCCCACCCCCTTGGTTTCTTGTTAGTAGTCCAAAATTCCGGGACTTATGTTAAATTGTAGGAATCCTATACATAGGACCTCACTCCCACCATTTGGAGCTAATGAATTATTGAGAAAAGAATTATCCACAAGAATTGTGCCTCCTTCTCTCTCTAGCTCTCTCTCTATATTTCTCTCTCTCTCTAAAGGGGGCGAACCCCATTCTCTCTCATCCCCACCCCAAAATTCGAAATTCACTCTCTCTCCTCCCTATTCACCTCTAATTAAGACCCCTCCCCCTTCCCCATACCTCCCATTTAAGTCCCATCCAACCCCTAGGTGGAATCCCCTTCTCCTAGGCACCTCTCCCTCCTCCCAAGCAACCTTTCCCCTTCCCCATACAACCTTTCATTTTCCCAAGGGAGAATCCCTTCTCCCAAACACCCCTTCCCCTCCCCAAGGCAACCCTTCCCATCCCCTAGGCCCCCATTAACCCCTCCATTAACCCACCATTCAAAACAAATGAGACATCTCTCCTCCCTCTCTCCTTCCCAACCCAAATTCGCATCTCCCCCTCCCTCCACTTGCTAGACCACCTCCCAGCCCCCTTTCTGCCCTTCCCACACCTTGAATCACCCCCTAATAGACCCCCACATAGTTAGGTGTCACCCCCACACCCATCCACCCCATTTCCCACCCTATCTACTCCATCTCCCATCACCTTTCATCACTCTATCCATCTCAATTCGCAGGCAGCAGTTGGAGCCCGACTTGCAGAGACTGCCCCAGTGCTGTCCGACATCATCTGGAGGTGCACCATACATCGACGGAAAGGTCTTCCAGTCTTCTTCACAGGCGAGGTGCAATTGTCTCGTTCCGACTTCACTACAGATCGTGGTGCCAATTTTCCCCCGACTGCGCTGGGCTCCCTCTGCAGAGTACCTGATCCCAATTAGAAGCTGCACCACGACAAACGGTGGAAGATTCAGGCTACGAGCCCTTCTACAAAGTTCTTTCTCCCCCAGTCCTCTATCAGAATCAAGAAGCAGAACCATGTTCAGCATCCGGAGGCCAAAGTTATCATTTTTCTCCCTCGGCTGCGTGGGTCTGCCTCCCACAGTCTGCAATGACCTGCTTCCGGTCTTCTGAGTCCCCCAGTCCTCTCCGACATCAGACGGCTTCCCCGTCCATTTTTATGCAAATAGGGCTCATCCACGGTTCCAGAAACTCTGGCAGTTTGTGATTCGGAGTCCAGGAGCGGTCGGGGCACTCTCTGCAACCTGCTGCATGAGATCAGAAGCTGCCTGTCCCAGTTTCTGCCCCCCTGTTCGAACCTCCACCACGGCTACATCCTTCAACTTCTGGAGGCACCACTTGGCCAAGAGATGAAACCACAAGTCGTCCACCACTACCAAAAAGCGGCGTCCTTTTTGGCATCAGGAAGTGCCTTTTCCATTTTTTTTCCCGGGCGCGCAGACAGTCCGTTTAGGTCCTTCCCCGACAGCCCCTCACTCAACGGACTCCTCCTCACCGCCCCGACATTCTATGGTGCTGTTCTTGGTTTCTGCTCAAAGAAGACTCATCCACGGACGTCCTCGACTTGGTCTCGCCTCATTCGGACTTTGGGAGCCGCCGTGGTGACTTCGGCTATCCGCTGCTGCCCCTAGGAACAGTCTGCTTCTGCACGCAGGGGACCTGTTCCAGAGCCCATTCCCGCCAGCGACGACTTCGGGACCGCCCACAAAAAATCACAGTCGTACCTGGGTACGTCAGCGACATTTTGGTGCAAGTCTCATCAAGTTATGAGTCCGGGAGAGCTCACAGAGGCGACTACATCGACCCCCTGTCTTGCTGTCCCCGACCCGGGCAGATTCGGCCGGGTGCTCCGTCGGCGCGATCGAGCTTATCTCCCCTTCCCGCCTGGCCGGCTTAGCGCCCCTCCCTGTACGGAGGTAGTGTTTGACTTGTAATACAAAAATCCCCACCCCAAGTCCACCCTCCTGTGTGAGGTGTAGTGATTGTAATTATTAAACAGGGATCAAGCTTCATCGGCGCAGTGTGCGGGGAATCCACACTTCCCCGCTCGCCCTCGTCTCCGACCGGGATCGGTGTCTTCACACCGATCAGGTGAGCCTCGGGTTGCCCTACTGTACTAGAATTGCTTGGATTGTTTAGTATTGCTGCTTAGTGCCGTCGGTCGGTGAGTGAGCGCCCGATCTCAAAATATCATCAATTTGAGTGCCACCGCGGAGCGAGTTGAGAGAGAGTCACTACATCCCACGCCCTTGACGTGCTGGCCGCCCACGGAATTGGGGTATCCCAGACCCTTAGGGGTATAGCCCAAGCTAGTCAAACCTCCGGAAAGGTGAGGTCCATCCTCGGACCCTCACCACTATCGCCGGTCCACATACGGACTCGGGTGTGCGCGACGCGAGTGAGTTCACTTGAGTGGGTCCGCCGTTCGGTTCGATTGCTTGCAAATTTTCAGGTCCAAGGGGTCGTGTCACATCATAATACCCTTTTTCAGTTTCTTATGTTCCCTTTTTAATTTTTCATATAGCCCCAACAAGTCAGCATAAGTATTTTCCCAATCATCTGAAGTATAGTTTTGAAAGGGATTTACCTCATTATCATCATCTTCATCTTGACTGCTGCCTTGATTTTGTTTGTCTGCCATCATGCAGCTGTCCTCATTTGCCCTGTGAATTTTCTTCAGCATATCCAAGATATCTTTAGCGGACCTACAATCATAAAAACAAGACCATAGAGCTCTGTCAGTAGCTGCTTTCATCAGATTAAAGGCTTCCTGATTTTCTCCGTCCTTTGATCTGTGTCGGTCGGTCCATTTGGACACTTTTGTAGGTAAGGTGTGAGGACCTTGTGAAATTAATTTCCACAGATCAGGATTAACAGCATTAACATAAACATGGAGAGCGGCGTGCCACTGATTAAAATCAGAACCACTAAAGACGGGTGGAGGAGCCATTGAAACAAATAGGAAGTAGATTCAATGCAACATGAATAATGATTCACTAAAACAAATTAGCACCTAAGACAGCAAGATCGGATCTGCAGGTCGCTGGACCTTCTAAGCAGACACCGCTCTGATACCAATTGTTAGGGTGCTAGACCTGGATACAGAGGGGGGTGAATGTATCCCTCTAGAGAATATGGCCCAATTTTTAAAAACTAAGGCTCAGATATGCGGAATTAAAACTAATGAGCTTTCCAAGATGAAATGATAAGGCAATCAAATGAACAAACAGTTGGCCTGCAACACTGCAGCCACCTGATCAACCAGAACCGAATGCAGAGTAAAACAACCCAAACACATTTAACAGAATATAATGCTTAAAAATAACTCTCTAGATAATGCAACAGGCCAAACATGCACAACCTGTGAATGGGAGGTAGAAGATATGGAGCTAATGCAAGGCAAACCACTGCACAAATAATTTTTAGGTGGTTCAGTCCTCCAGACCTACATCCACCCCTCACTCCCAACCGGAGTGAGGCTTCCACTAGTAACACTAGACATAGCAAACTCAGTCTGCAACAAATGCTGTCAAACAGCTTGACCAGGGGAACAGCCTCCCCTCTTCCTCCAACCGGATGGAACCCACAAGCAGCACCCAGCTACTTGCAACCGGAGATCAAATCTCCCTTCTCCTGACCCACCAGGAGGAATCGACAAGTAGCATCCAGCTACTACCAACCGGAGATCAAATCTCCCTTCTCCTGACTCACCAGGAGGAATCCAACCCCAACAGGGCAATCGAAGAATCACAAAGAAATGTAAACGAAACTAGAAAAGGAAAAATACAGTAATCAGAAAACTGTAGCTATGGTAGCACAACAGTGGCTCTCAACTAGAGCTAACTGAGATGGATATGATTCACGAAACAGCAGGAACAAATATTCAAGTAGCTTTGCTTCTCTTCTCACTCTACTTGAGCTCTCTATCTCTTTCTTTCTCTCTTCTTTCTCTTATGCTCCTTCTCTTCTCTCTCTTTTCTTTTCCTTTCTTTTTCTGGATCGTGGAATCTCTCACTCTTCCTCTACTTTTGTCGATCACGATCAGTCCCCTTCAGACAGAGGAGTCTTCCATATATATCAGCAACGATTAGGGCGACATGCGCTCTCCACGATTCCCGCCAAGAGACCTCAGTCCACGTGTCAGCATCCTGGTACCTCGTCCATCCTGGGATCACGACCCAGTCACCTCGGATCACGTGCCCTTCATTAGCACGTTCAGCAACTACTGTCTGGTGGCGTAAACTCACTTTCTCCTAAAGGTTGACGCAGCCTTAAGGGCATTCTACCAGCAAGACTTAAGTCTGCTGCGTTGACTCTATCAGCCTGCTACGTTGATGCATTGATACATTCCAGCGAGTAACCAGCTTAGCCTTTTAACTGCTGCGTCGACGCTTCCAACCCGTGGCGTTGATGCATTGATGATTCAATTATCAAGTCTTCAACAGATGGGCGTGCTGCGTCGACGCTCTCATCATGCTGCGTTGACGCATTGCTGTTCCAGCAGCTGAAACTTGAGTGGCTTCAGCCTTCTTACATCAAGGAGTGCGTTGACGCATTGTGCAGCTGCGTCCACCCTCTGGTCATCTTGTCGTTCCATCAAGCTGCTGCGTCGACCCAACGAGCTGCAGCGTCGACGCTTCCAAGGTACTCCAGAGGTTGCAAGGAGATATTTGAACTGCTGCGTCCACGCTACCAGTTGGTGGCGTTGACGCACGAACATGTATTTCAAGCCTGTCTTGCCTTATATATTGGCGTCTCTTAAGCCGCTGCATCGACGCTGCTTCATTGTCGCGTTGACGCATCGAGCACCCTGCATCCTTTTCTTCCTGTTAAACATTCATTAAAAAGTTAAGTGTCTATAACACTTATCTTATCGTTGTCAACATCAAAACCAGGAGTACAACATTTGAGAGTCATCACCAGAGCTACCTGAAAAGGGGGAAAAATTGGGTAAGCGAACGCTCAGTAGGCAATAGCATGCAAGGTTTAAGTAATTATCCAATTATTTAACTATCATGCATGCGAACTAAGAACGATAAAACAAGTTATCATAAGAAGTAAAGGAATGAACTAATAGAATGAACTGAATATAGATATATCAATTTCTAGGAATTGGCCGGTCAAGCATGTAACAAGCATATCATATCAAGATGAATTCCATGTAGGAATCTAATAACAGAATGAATGTCATAGACACATGCTAGTCATGCACTCGGTGCAATGCCTCACCATGTCATTACAACTCCCTGGGGCACTAGTACTTTTTGGGCGCTCTTCCCAGGATCAGACTGGGCCCTTATGATGCGTTGGCATTGATTTGGTGGATCCAAGATCCCAAGTAATATCTAGACATTCATTAGAGTTGGCCAAGAATTTCAAGGTCAAGCCATGTATCTTAATTTCTAAGATCAAAGAGATATTTCAATAATTGAGTAGGAACCACAAGGTTCATGGTTGGAAGAACAAGAGTAGAAACTTAAGCCCAACTGGGCTAAGCTCACCAAAACATACAAGAAACACGTGAAACAAGCTTTAAGCTGACAATCAAGTAACGTTCTGACATGGGCCGCTACAAGTAATACTTGGCTTGGAGGAACAAGACCTAGAGTTAGAGACGTATACGGTCCTAGATGGGCCGTTCCATCAATAAAACGGTCAAAAGGAAGGCCGCTAAGGACGAGAGGGTTCCTGGGCCATAAACAATGGTAAAACGGTCCTAATTGGGCCGCCCAATATAGAACGGTCCAATAACATCCATTTACAAACTGAGGTCGACACACCCAGCGGGTCGACACACGACTAAGGTCGACTCACAAGCCAGCTGGACACGGTCTCCAAAAGGACCGTTCAGAATCTCAGGCGGTCAGGCCGGGGCCGTGCATAGACAGAGCGATCCCAGAAGGGTCGCTACGAATCACAAGCTATCAAGACTAGACCGCTCACTGATAGAATGGTACCAGAAAGGCCGCTAATCAACAGGATAGCCCCGAATCTGGGCTTGGGAAAAATCTCACGATTCGATCGAGTCCAAGGTTCATGTTTTTGGGGGTACAACTCGCCCGACGTCCTAGTGGGAATCCCAGGCTCGCGGGGGCTTACGGAGGTCTCATAATGGAGGTCCTAGTCCGACGGAAGGAGTATCCAGCGGAGAGTCCCAACCATTACAAGAATTGAGGGCTAGTAAAACATCGGAAAACAATATATAGCAGTTAGTTAGTCCCACCGGAGTGGATTGACTGTCAAAACACTCCTAGTATCATTATTCTTATTAACAACCATGATGTAGGTTCATACTTTAACAATTTCATAAGAACGAAGGAGATATGATTGGAAGAAGAATAAAAGTAACCCAAATCAAGATTTCACATTAATTAGCTTCCATATGTTCCAATTTATTGTGGGTTTCTACCCTATCATAGCATCATTTAACTAGAACTAATCATGCTTACAAAATAATGGTTAAAATAATTCTGTGACCTAGACGGTCTTCCCAGAACCGCTGGACGAGACTTAGCGGTCTGTCGCTAGGCCGTTTAGATCATGCAGGCCCGAAAGCCATATAGGCCCTGCGCGGTCTATCGAGGGGCCGATGGGGTGTCCGCGCGGTCTGGAGATGAACCGCCTGCCCAACTCCACGGTCTGTCGTTGGGCCGTCTTCGTTCATGAAGGTTTTAGAAAGCAATAACCAATTAAATAGTCAAACAATAACCGCCGCCCTAGACCTCACAGTCTATCGAGGGGCCGTTCAATGTAGAGCGATTCCTGTTAGGATCGCGTTCAAACCAGCATGGCCGAACTCTGGCAAGCTAGACTAGGATCGACTTAAACGACTAATACACACAATCGGGAGCATGCAAATTGGGCAAAGAGCTATCAATAGAACGAGAACAACAAGATGCATATCCTAGCATGATCAATTAAATCTTAACGCCTGCTAATCCCTACATTAACCGTGGACAAACACGAAAAACCCTAGTTTTGACATGCTCCGACTAAAATGGTTAATACTCTCATGATACTAAATAACTTTTAGGGCTTTTATATCATTGGAAAGAGAACTTAACGATGAATCTAGCAGTATATGATTCCTAGGGTTTGGTCCACTAGAACCTACCTTAAGAGGAGGAAGAAGATGATGATGATGCCGACCGGTCTCGCGAAGAACACCCAAGAACATGCTTAAATTCTCCCACGATCGAGCATCTCGTCGGCCACTGCAGCATCCAAGCATTTCTAGGTCGGTCTAGAGTTTGTTTTATAGGATCAATTGGTCTCTAGAGGGATCGATCGTGAGGATAGAGCCCACGAACTTCGATTGTACACGATTCGCGCATTGACCCGGTCACGCCACCGCCTCGCCTCTAAATTTGAATTTTGGAGTTAGGGTTTCAGTAAGGAAATAGAGGGGAAATGACCTACACATCGTGGCCGTTCGATTGGGTCCGATCTGGGGTCAATTGATCGAGAATTGGGGCCGAATTGGGTGATATAAGGTTCGATGAGGTTAAACGTGTATTTCACCGTAATTCTCTTAATTTGGCTGGCTTACAATTTTATTTAGGTTTTCCTGCAGAAGATAAATTATCCAAAATTTTAGGCCTCTACATGATTATAATTTTTTTTATATTTTTATAAATTGGTTGAAATTTTGCTTACCGTATTTTCCATGGAATTTCTCGTTATTTTACCGGAGTGCTACTCTCTTTGGCAAAATAGACTTTCATGGCATTAGACATAGGGCAACACTCAAAATTTTTATCCATGGTGGCTTCCCAATTTAGGTAGTCGCTCGGGACTTTGGAGCCTTCAAAGGTAGGTGCTTCGGGCCTAATGAACAAGAGGGGGTGGTTTCCAAGCCCTTGAGTGTCTCTTTCCTCCATTCTATGCAAATGGTCATATCGCTCGGGCGACTTGAAATCCATGGGAAACTGGGGGAAAACTTTGGGATGCACATGTGATGGCTAATGCACAAGACTACCCTAGACTCAACCGTGATTTGATACCAATTTGATGCGGGAAGAAATGCAGACCGATCGGGGTGAGGGTCGAGGACTCTAACTAACGACTCAACTAAGGTAGACAATTGCAGCTAGCGAGAACAAGCAGAATGAAGCTACCTCTGCTGGACACCAAGAGCTCCTAAGAGGGAGTATGTCCCCAACAAGAATCATAAACTCACAGTCGTCCCAAGCGTGGGGAGGCCTGTGGATCAGCGCGGTTGAGAAATCGAGAGAGTCAAGGGTGATCAATTCACTCCCGTGCTCGGATCGAGTCACGGGACGGTCACACTATCTCACTCGCAGCAGTGAAATATCGTATCAGGCTAGGGTTCTATTCCCACAAACAGTGGTAGCAAGAGCACATATGGAACCAGCCAGCATGGTATAGGGGGGGTGGAATGCGTACCTCCACACTTGGGGCGTGGGGGAGACTCCCGGCCAAGGCACACGACTCCCGGTACAATGAAAACTAAATGAGTATAGACCCAAATCAATGGCCCACTCCTCGTAGGGAGGTAAAAGGCTACAATATGAATCTGGGAGGGATGTGCTTGGGTTGACGGGCGGCAAGTCGATGGCACGATGGTGGCACGGCACACTACTGGTCATCATGGGCTAGATGGTGTCTTTTGAACAACCTGCGATTAGCAGCGTAGAAGGAGCATCACGGGGTGCCGAGACCAGAGCAAGAGGTCTCTGATGATGATCGATAGTGGATGAGGAGTTCCCCGCGTGAAGATGGTGACCAGGAGGGCTGGCTCGTCGCTCCGGTGTCACGACGGTCCGGCAGGCTGAAACAGGCCAACCTACACAGGGATAGGCGACCAGCAAGATGGGAAGCCTGGAACAGTGGCTTTTGGTCATCCTCTGAGCGTGAAATTCGGCGTGCACGTTGGCATGGATGACCTCAAAGAACTCAGTGAAGATGGAGCGCTCGAACCAAGCGTGGAAGCCGGGGAGGCCAGATAAGTGAGTGACTATCTGATCTGGTCTGTCTATAGGCAACCGGACAGATAGCAAGAGATGGGTGTGGGAACAGAGTGCTCTGGCGGAGTCCTGGGCTGGGATTTTATGGAGAGATAGTGTGGGGACCTGGGAAGATGGCAGAGTGTTCCTGGGGCTGAGCGTAGAAGAGGTTTTGGGGGTGGGGTGAGGTAGAAGATGGGGATGCCTATCTGTAGTCCTGTGGAGACAAACTGTACGAAGTAGAGGATCGCGATGGTAGGAGGGGTAAACGGGCTCAGAAGGGCAAAGGGTGGCGTTGGTCGATGGCTGGGGATGTGGGGAAGGTTGTTGCCAAGTTTCGTGGTGAGTGGTGAAGGTTTTAGGAGCGGAGCTATGTGGGGTGGAGAACCCTGTCTCTGCAGATCTGCATAGAGGTAGACTGTACAGATCGGGAAAGAGGGGCTGGTGGGGGGGGCAATCGGCAGCCTGGTGACGTGGGGAAGCTACTAAAGATAGGGGTAGGTGTCAGGAAGATGCAGGGGTGAGATGGGGGTGAGCAAGTGAGGGGAAGGGATGATTCCAACATGTTCTTTAGGGTTATGTCTCAGCAGACAGACAGGGAGGGCGACCAAACCAGCCAGGCTCTTCCACGCTTCCGGGTAGCAAGCGGCCTTGGATGAGGACTCCACGGGCGAGGAAGAGCGTCGAGGATGAGAGATCTTTAGCAGCACAACATAGAAGGAGGGGAGGAGAAGCCTGGGCGTTGTACCCATGGGAAGAGAAAGGGGAAGGAGGGTGTTGCACCCTAGGGGAAGGGGAGAGGAAGGGGGGGCTGAATTCTCCAACCAAAAAGATTTCTTACGTCTTGTATTCCTTCCGCTAGGGTACAAGAGTGTATTTAGGGGGGGAGGGGGATCTACTAGGGTACAAGAGAGTAATGGGGAGGGGGATCCACTAGTAATGGGTAGGGGGATCGACTAGGGTACAAGAGAGTAATGGGGAGGGGGATCCACTAGTAATGAGGAGGGGATCCACTAAGGTACAAGAGAGTAATGGGGAGGGGGATCCAACTGGGCCCAAAGGGAATTAGGAGAGAGAGAGGGAGGGCGGCCCAAAGTTGGGCCCAAACCATGGCAGCCAACCCCGCCCTCCTCTTGGGCCTTATGTAACTAATGAGCCCCACTTCCCACTGTAAAGCCCTCTAAGCACATATATGACCCAATTTCGTTCAAATGGCCTCGGAACGGCCTACAAAGACTCCAAAATAAAAATAATAATAAAATCTTGCCTCAAGAGTAGGACACAAAGCTATCTCCTAGCCACAACGATGCCTGTACAACCCGAGTCACACTGCACGTCATGTACTATCGTCTTGTCGAGTCGCGCTGATCCTTAGCTCGTGTGTCCTCACCACTCTACTTCGATGGCGCTTCCCGGAGGATTACCTGAAATAGTCAAAGCCTAGCCGTCATAGAAGGTGCCGACATCATCTTCCTGACCCCTCAGGGAGGAGTTTTGTACAACTCATGCGCCCACATGAAATCTAGGACCAATAATTAAGCTGAGTATGAAGCTCTGATCATCGGGCTTCAGATGGCTCTCGACATGGGCATCATGTGCCTCAAAGCCTATGGGGACTCCCGGTTAATAGTTCAACAAGTCCTCGGCATCTACGACGTGTGGATGCAGAAATTGGTTCCATACCATGCCGCTATCACCAGACTCATCCAGAGGTTCTATTTCTTCGAAATAGATCATGTTCCCCGAAGCAGCAACGCTCAGGCAGATGCCTTGGTGAAATTGGTTGTAGCCATCAAGCTTCCGCCTGAGGGTGAAGTCAACATCACTATCAAGCACAGAAGATTGGTGCCGAGTACACTCGAGAATGTGTCCAACCTCACTGTCTACAAGGTCCATAACCTTGACCAGAACACTCCTCCAGAAGAAGAAGATTGGGGTGAGCCTATCATCAAAGTCAAGAAAGGGTGGTTGCCTCCTGACTGAGCTCAAAGAGTCCAGCTGCTCCCTCGGGCAACATCATACGAGTTGATCGGTGACTCCCTATATATGCTTATTTAGAATAAGGACAAGTCGGTTCTTCTAATATGCATCTCCCCAGCCAAGGCTCGAGCCATCATGAACGAGGTCCATTCAGGATTGTGCGGCACTCACCAGGCCAGAGATAGAATAAAGAACAACATCAAGCTCAAAGGATTCTATTGGCCGACCATGTACGCATTGCACCCAGTATGCCCATACGTGCCACCAATGTCAAGCCTTTGGCCCGGTGCCCAAAAGACCTCCCAATCTGTTGCATCCAACGGCCCCCACATGGCCGTTCGTCGAATGGGGTATGGACATAGAGGGACCCTTCCCACTGTCCTCCAGAGGTCACAAATATATTCTTGCCGCTACTGATTACTTCTCTCGATTGGCTAAGGCCATCCCGTTGCGAGAGGTCAATGGAGAAGTGGTAGCCAGATTTGTTCGGAACAACATTATCTACCGATTTGGTACTCCCAGTCGTATAGTGTTAGATAATGGCACACAATTCAAGAATAGGGCCGTATATCAACTGGTGGCTAAATTCCACATTGACTGGAGAACCTCTTCAGTCTACAACCCTCAAGATATTGGCTTGGCGAAGGCCTTCAATAAAACCCTCTGCAAGCTTCTAGCTAAAATCGTTAGCCACTGAAAACGCGCTTGGGGTGAAAAGGTGTTTAAGGCATTATGGGCCAACCGGACCATTTACAAGACCCCTACGGGGTGCTCACCATTCTCCCTTGTTCATGGGGCAGAAGCCGTCATCCCCATCGAGATCTAGCTAGCATCTTACCACGTAGGAGTCCACACCCGCTTTGCTGGTCCAGACGAAGACGAATACCAGAGAAGGCTAGATGAGCTCAGTGGTCTAGAAGGTAAACGGCTCGAGGCCTATAGAAATTTACAAGTGTACCAGGCCCGCATGGCTCGAGCCTACGATAAGCTCGTCAAACAGCGAGCCTTCAAGCAAGGCAATCTCATCATGATTAAGAAAAGGGAAGTCATGGCAGGGCGCTCCAGTGGCAAATTACAACCTAACTGGCGAGGTCCATATGTCATTCATGATGTTTACGAGGGTGGGGCTTACACGGTCATGGACCACAAGGGTAACCAGCCATTCCCACCTCGCAACGGTAAGCACATGAAGCTGTACCACGCCCTAGAGCATGAGTTCGGGCGCCACCCAGACTAAAGTGCGTTCTTCGTTCACCACCATCAATCCAGTAGCCACCCCCTTTAAGGGGTGGAACCAGTCGTTCCCTCTAGCCTTGCTAGCCAATGGCGTACCATAGCCAGTTAACCTATTCTAGTACCAGTGCCATACATACATGACAACTAGCCTCCCAGCATTGTCCTCATAATTACGGGCTGGGCACATCCAGTACCAGCCGCAATGCCGCCTTCAGGATCTCAGAAAAATGAAAGAAACAAAATAGAAAAGAAAAGGGGTTAAAAATAGAGATACCCCGGCAGACTCGGTCACCCTCTTTACTCGGAGGTGACTGAGGGCAAAAAGACCAGTAACCCAGCTGAGGTGAAAACCCGCAAGGGCACCTCAGGCAAAATTGGGTAACCCCTCGGTGTAAAAACCCACATGGGCACACTGAAAAAAGTAAAAGGGGGCAAGCTTTGGTGAAAACCCGTAAGGATGGTAGAACTGGTAAAGAGAATGAAAAAAAAACTCTCTCTTCCTCTCCACTCCTCATCAACAAAATCCGTCGACTGCGACGTCCCATCGACGGTGAGCTCAACATCACTCCACAACAATGCTGGCCACTACACCCCCGAGGGTCGGTCATCGCCAATTCCAGTCCCAGTCTTCTGGCTACAACACCTTAAATGGTCAGCCAGTCAGCTCTAGTTCCAGTTTCAACACTAGTTCCAGTCCTAGTTCCATCCCCAGCCTCCGGTTACAACACCTTAAATGGTTACCCGGCCAGCTCCAGTTCCAATTTCAACACCAATTCCAGTCCCAATTCCAGCCCCACCCTCTGGCTACAACACCTTAAATGGTCAGTCGGCTAGCTCTAGTTCCAGTTTCAACACCAGTTCCAGTCCCAGTTCCAGCCCCAGCTACACCACCTTAAATGGTCAGCCGGCCAGCTCCAGTTCCAGTTTCAACTCCAGTTCCAATCCTAGTTCCAGCCCCAGCCTCCGGCTAAAACACCTTTAAGGGTAAGCCAGCCAACTCCAGTTCCACTTCTAGCACCAATTTCTGGCTTCCAGTCCCCCAAACTAACAGACCCGTCCGGGTAACCTCCCAGTCCCCTGGTTCCCAGTCAGCTCGGTCGGTAAACCCCACTTGGGTAGACCCCATGTGCCTAGTACCCAGCCCCCAATACCATATATTCAGCTTCCAATACCCAGTACTCATCCCCCAGTACCATGGGCTCAGCTTCCAACACTTAGAGCCCAGCCTCCAGTACCCTATACCCAGACCCTAGTACCCTATGCTCAGCTTCCAGTACCCTATATCTAGCCCCTTTTGATGCAGGACGGACACACGAACCTGGGACTCTAGCTCGCGGGTGTCCCTAGCGAGGGATGTGTGGGACCGTGCGCGGTTGAGAAACCGGCAATGAGTCGGGTAGTCGGCTCTTCCGTACTCAGATCGAGTCACGGGATGAGTCTCGCTCTCTCTCTCACAGCGGTGATAAAATAGATATCGAGCTAAATTAACCAATCACATGCTATCTAGCAACGGCATAAGAAAATATACGAGTAAAGCAAAATGCCGAGTAGGGAGCGATTACGATACCTCCACGCTCCGGGCGTGGGGAAGACGACCCGGCCAAGTACGGTAACTCTCAGTATAGTAAATATTTAAATTACAGTAGTGAATTTTGATGCCCACTCCACGTAGGGAGGTAACGGGCTACAAGTGGGCCCGGGAGGACCGATCTTGGGTTGACGGGTAGCACTTGGATCCGCTCGTCGGTGCCGTCCAGAAGATGCTTGCTGGGGGTTGTGGGGCCCACGTTCGGCTCAGCCCTCCGAGTCTGGCGGGGTGGGTCCCGTTGTGAATGGGACACCTGGAGGAGTTATCTTTGGAAGGCGGTCAACCTGGAACACCGGGAGGAGGCCGGGCGGTCTGAGCCGGAGGCCCGAGGATGTGCTATCCACGGATCTGAAGCTTCTGTTTTACAGCGTGCGACCCGGCAAGATCAGCTGCTGCGATCACTCCCGACGTCAGATTGACGCGAAAGTGGTACCATTGGAAATCTGATTCAAAATACTTCAGCCAGAGAAATAATTTTGAATTTCTCGGAGCTGGCCTTTTTTGAATTTACCAGTTGCTGGTTGACAGAACCACATCTGACTGGACATATCTAAGTTTTCATGAGAAAAAGAGTTGACCGAAGCAAAAACTTTGGATCTAGAAGTTGACTCATTGATGAAAGTTGTAGAGAAAGAAACAAGGAAGACATGGATAATTTTTGTGGATTTTTTAGAGGACATTTGACAGAGAAAAATGATTTTATACTGGACAAGGGTCGGATCTGAACTGCACATGATGGAACAGTTTTGGGAAAAGACAGTGATTTGTAAAAATAGTAAAAGGACTCCAGAAATTCCAAGAAAATCCTTGGATGATGGGTGTAGTGGACAGAACTTCCAATAAAATTGGTGACTCAAAAAAATAAAGGAAAAGGGGTCGAACTGAGGAAACACAGGGTTGTTGTGACACAAAACTGAGTACAGACAGAACTGGAAGGCTGAAGAACACGAAAATAGAAAAATAAAAAATGAAGGCTAAAAAATAGGATAATTTTTTTGGAGAGGGTATTGGCGTGGTGAATCTACCCTCAAAATTTGGACTCCAGAAGATTAGTAGATCTAGAGCTAAAATTCGAACTTGGAACCTCTGTCCTGATTTGGATAGAACTCCGACGATGGTGGCGGCAGCGCGTTGGCGGCATGACGGTGGCGGCGGCGGCAGCAGAAGCAGAACTCAGAGGGGCTGAGGAGAAGATAGAAGGGCTTCACACCCTAGAGAAGGTAGAAATCCATCTGCAAAGGGGGGGGGGAGAGAGAGGAGAGGGGGGCACACTGTAGCAACCCTGATAAAATATTAATAACAATAAAGATTTTAAAATAAATCAAATAATTAGATAAATAAAACAATATAAAATAACGCCTTGGATAAAGGCGCTATTTAAATTATAAACGCCTCTAGTTAAGGCGTGACTCAAGAAGTGACGCCCTCACCAAACGGCGTCAAATTCCAACGTCAAAAAGGGTAAGGCCAAAAAACGCCCCTAGCTTGGGCGTGTTTTAAAACAAAGAACGCCTTCATATCAGGCGCTTCTTAAGAAACGACCTGAACCAGGTCGTTAATTCAAGAATCGACGCCCTGACCAAAGTCGTTAATTCCATTCGAGTTCCGTTCGACACGGGAGCTTATCCAGGGAAGGATTATGTTAATCTAGTAAGTGTTTACTAGGGCAAGGACTCTATTAGGGATATATTACTCCCAATAAAACTCTAGCCCTAATAGGACCCCCTAAATCCCTATAAATAATCTACTGCTCGAACCCTTCAACGCTATTTGGCGTTCGGAATCTGCAAGGTACGTGAAGAACATCAAGTTCTTCTTCTTCTGTTTCTTTTTCTTATGAACGTAGTTCATGAAGAACTAATAGGTCCTTCCTCTTCTTTCCTCTAATACAGGCGAAGGGATCCAGTGCGTACGTAAAGAACAAGGTGATGTTCTTCATCGTTTTCCTAACTTCGGTTATATCTGTGAAGATTATTAGTATCTTCATCTTCCTTCCTTTCTTTCCCTCTACAGGTTGACGGTAGAGGAAAGATATCTGAAGAACGATTGTTCTTCTTCTTGCTGTTGCTGCTACTGTTCTTGAGTTGCAGTTGAAGCTTCGGAGTTTTAGGCTTCTCCTCGATCAAACTATCAAGGTAGGTTTTCTCAAGTTATAGTAGCCCAAACAAAAATAATGCAAGATATACATATATATAAGCATGACATGCATTTGGTTTATTATAGTTTTAATACGTTTCTGTAATATTTTGAAAGAGACGCCCCTGTCAAGGGCGCTAATTTACAAGACACGACCCTGCCCAGGTCATCAATTTCATATTTGACGTCCTGTACACAGGCGTTAATTTCATGTAAATGTTAATCACCTATCTTAAGAACTGATTATCCATGAAATTACATGAAATCAATAATTGTTAACGGTTAAAAGTCAATAAACATGAAACATCAAATCTAATATACTGCATCTGAATTCCTGCCAATTTTCCTGTCATGACTATATGATTGTTATCCTTGATTATCGTGCAAATTTTGCTGATCCTGTAAATTCCTGGTATTTCTTGAATTCACGACCTAGACTAGGTCGTTTTCCATGTGTTAACGCCCCATCACAGGGCGTGAATTGAAAAGTAACGCCCCTTCATAGGGCGCGTTTCTGTTAAAAGCCCGAACAATATATTCTGTAAAGATAACAATTTAATGATTAACGCCCCTGCCAAGGGCGCGTTTTTGATAATTTCTGAAAATAAATATGTTCTGTAAAATATTGTAAATAAAAAGACGCCTGCTGCTGTAGTCGTCTCATTGAAAAGAAACGCCCCTGTCCAGGGCGCGTTTTAGATAAATTAATGAAATATTGAAATTCTGCAAAATGGAAACATGTGTAAACGCCCTTCTGTTAGGCGTTAATTACTTGATAAACGACTCTGCTTAAGTCGTTACTTTACTGTAAAAATGATTTTCCACTGTTTCTGTTAACCGATAGTTTCATATGTTATATAATATATATATCGGCACTATTCTCTACTCCGTGAGTATAGTCCTACGTTTCACGATTGTTTTATCGATCACACTCAATTCTCATTGACATACAAGCTCTCCATTGGACATTCCGTTCCTTTGGACTAGCGAGTTAGTCATAGAGACCTCCGTAAGACTCCTCGTAGCCTTGGATTCCCTCAAGGCCGACTGAGCTGGTTGTACCCTAAAAACCCATTACACCATTGATGCCATGTCACTCTAAAAGAAACATGGGATACCGGCCCTTATGTTATACAAAGAGTATATCATAAGAAATTCTTAATGGGATGATGATATCATGTCATATCATGTCATTCTTGTAAACCTCAATTCTATGATAAGAATGAGGGTATCTTATCTTTGATATACTGTTCATGTGGACCTCAATTCTATATAAAGAATGTCCATATTGATTTGTCATGGTACCCAAGTTAAGGGAACCATATTCTACCTAGTTTTATCGATATCGTGATTATACTGTTATTATCGCCATTCTATGTCCTTTGTCATATTTTTGGACTCCATTCTGTCAAAGTTGTCATACATGTCTACAAGCTTGATTATTGAAATTCAAAAGTTGGCTATATATAAGAGTGGATGTCAAAACACATGATAAATGCATGCGCATATAGGGCCCGATCTGGTCCTGGGAGGAGCACCCGAAAGTACTTGTGCCCATGGGAGTTAAAATGATAAGGTATCTGGCATTATACCGAGTACTTTACTTTCTAGATTGGACATTCCACACATATCTTGTACTTGAATCGTACTTGACTTGACATGAAATGCGTGGCCCGAAAAAGGGTAATTTACTTGCTTGATACATGATAGCCAAAACTCTTGACATGACTTATTAAATGTACTTGCTTGAATATCTTGAGTATCTTGTTGAAAGTTCATGATTAGTTCATCTTATTCCTTGATATTACATTCTCTCTATCTTGTCGTTTTATGCGAGCATGCATAGCTTTATTGCATTCATGAAAGATGTAATTACTTAAACCCCTTGCTAGTACTTGAGATATAATTTCCTACTGAGCGTTCGCTCATTCCGTTTGTCGCTTACTTTTCAGGTAAGTCCGACGACGATGGAAGTCAATCGGATGGGAATGGTCAAGAGTGAAAGTGATAGAGCTGCTCAAGTGTCGTCTAGTTGTTTCCATAGTTTTCTTGAGTCGACTATGTACTTTTCTTTTTATTAAACAGAGTATTGGATTTGTAATAGCCTATTAATAATAAAGGATTGGGTTATCTTGCTATTTTACGCATCTCTGTCTTTGTGTCGAATACACGACCACTCTGATTGACATGATTGATATAAACTCGTCACGCGTCTCCGGGTATCTTCCGCGCTCGGGGCGTGACAGTTTTTGTGGTATCAGAGCCTAAGGTATTCAATTCCTATGAAAAACCCAAGTCCAAGGATAAGTTGAACGTTTAACCAAGTGAGATTGGGTAGAACCAAGGGTTAAGAGTCATTGAGTCTTTTAATAAGACCATAGTGATATAATACTAACGTAGCTATTGTAAATTGTAGGATAATGGCTGCCGAACGTGCTCAATGGCGCAACATGCAGCGTACCCTCCAAGGGATGACTCAAGTGCTACAACAGGTAGCACATGGTGATGCTCCACGAGCTGGAAGCTTACACCAAGCCTTTAAGAGCACGAATCCCCCGAAGTTTATGGGATCGACCGATCCGGACGATGCCGAGCATTGGGTTCGGGAGACTGAACGTATATTCCGTGTTATGCAATGCACGGATCAGGACAAAGTCTTACTAGCTACTTTCCAGTTAGAAAAGGATGCTAGATGCTGGTGGGAGTCTATTGAAGCAACCATCGATCCTACTCAAGTAACATGGGAAGAATTCGTAGAGTACTTCAATGCTAAATATTTCTCGGACCGAGTCCAAGAAAAGAAGGCTGCAGAATTCGCTGCATTAAAGCAACGATCTTTATCATTAGCAGATTATGAATGTAATACCCCGGTTTTTAAAATATGTAATAAATGAAGTTTTAGTTTAGATAATAATATTCATAAATTAATATTTAATTCTTTAGTGAATAGTGGTTAGTGAATAGTACCTTCGTGAATAGTACCTTCCGTAAATAGTATTATTAGTGTAATTTCGATATTTTCATAAAACTCTAGAAAAATACAAAATTGGTAGATCTTGATTTATAGAACAACTTTATCTTCTTGAGTTTTATTAGTAAAAATTTGTATTTAGATCTATTTACCATTTAATTGAGTATAATTAATTAATATTTTATTCATGTGAATAGTACCATCGAAAATATTTCTACTTGATAAAAAATTCACAAAAATGGTAATTTGATTTCTGGAAGTGTATGTAACAAACTTGTCTTCTATTATTAACCCTGTGAAAATCCGTGGTAAGATCTATTTAGAGGTTTAAGTAGAAAATTCAAACTTTTCAACCTTTACCTAACCCCATTTTAAAACTCAAAATTCGAGCTCATTTCTCAACCATTTGATCTGAAATTGGTGTCAAATTAAAGGTCTTGATTTAATCTTCAAAAGCCCTCTCATAATCGGTCGAAACCCTAACCCTAATTGAGGCGGCTAGACAAATTAGACTTGGTCTCTCTTTTCGGCGCCGTTTCCAAGATGCCACTTCAAGCGCCGAGATCTCCCTCTCTCGACCACCTCAGAAGGCCCATGAGCTATTAAAAGAAAGCTCTCTGGGTCTATTTTCTTTTGATTCCCACCATTGGTGCTGAAGTTTTCGGAGCTGGGCGATATCCTGCGAGGAGTGCAGGGGTGTCCAAGTTCCTTGTTCTTCATCTATCTTTTGTTCTTCATCAAAGTGAGGTAGGTTCTCTCGGGCTCTGTAGCGACCCGGATTCCGGATACCCGGTGCACCCGGTATAAATACCGAATACACGTGATACCACATGGGACCCGCGAGGCCTCCCAAGCGCGGGGAAGCGCCGAAGGGAAAAAGGAGTGTGTGGAATACATTGAAGCCAGCAGATATAACAGTAAGCAATTAAATTTCATTACAATGGATTGCTAAAGTAGCAGAAATAAAATTACCTTTTCATTAATATTCAAGTTTTCAATTATACACCAGAGTCTAGCCCAAGGAAAGACAACAAGTCTAGCACAGTACAGTCGAACAGAAAGAAACGTACACAGAAGTCGGAGGAACCCGACGCAGGTACGGCTGGCGGCTACAACAGCAAACGCGCACTCCACCAAGGACAGCAGAGGCAGACGGCGAAACCCACCTGAAAAGCAGCAGGGGTGAGTCTCAACAGAAACTCAGTAGGGGTCACGCGGATCCCCACTGGAAAACCGCACAAAGCGAAGGCAACGGAAGCAGCAACAAACGTAGCAAAGCAGGAAAGCTACACTACAAAGCTGTAAAGGAACAGACGGGAAGTAGGAGTAGGGAACACGCAGGAGAGGGTGAGAACCCGCACCAAACAAGCGGCTACCGAACTAACCTCGGTATCCCAAACTACTCCAAACAAAGGCAACAGATGGATGACCCTAAACTCACACAGAAGGGTACACCAGTCTGTCAACCAGCCCCAAACAAAGGCGAAGGCGAACGCCGACACCGGGAAACAGACAAAACACAACAGGGAACGTCGTGCACAAAGCCCCGCGCACGATCGGAACATCGCGCGGACGACAAACCGCTGACCCCGAGTGCAGCCACGAACGGGCAACTCGCAAAGGTCACAGCGTACAGGAAAACGCCGAAAGCTACGCGTCACGTGACGGAAGCACCCCCTTAAAAGCCAGCTGCGTCCACTGACGTCTGACGCCGCACCTCAAGTGTCTCACCTACAGTACTGCTGTAACAACAGCAGAGATGTAGACACCAGCTGAACCAAACAGTAACAGCAAAACAAGTAACTAGTCAGGGTCACGCCCGTCGACGTAAGTCCTAACCCCTGACCACGTGTGCACACACTGGCTATAGCCTAAGCCAGGTCCTCTAGCTAGTATTCTCCCTCGGCAGGACGCTACCGTTGGCTAGGAGCCCGCGGAACTAACTAAAAACCGCTCACTGGGAAAAACCCTCCGCCATCCGCTAGCGGGTCGGCACCTCTCGGCCTTAGGTCACACAAGTGGAGGCTTCACACGACACAGAAGCTCAAAACACAAGCGCCGAAGTACTAACGGGCAACCACACCCCTCAACACGTACTTCGAGGCACCAAATGGCAGCATCGCCACTGCCGACAACTCAGGACAAGCAACTAGACCTCCTATGTAACGATCCTGAGCCAAACGACTCAAAGGTAAGATCGTCACAACAGCGGAACAAGCCGCCAATCGGTCTAATCCTAAGCCAAAGAAACCACGCTCCGCAGAAAACGACACACGGAGACCTGAGGGAGACATCAAGAACCCTCAGCACACCTGGACACGCAAACCGAGGTAGAACAATACCTCGAAGCATCCAGAAGCAGTGTCTTAGGCAGGACAGAACCGCTAAGACACGCGCAAACAAGGTCACAAGTCAACCACTGGGTCAGACCAGGTTGACCGAAACCCAAACAAGCACATGCAAAGGTAGGATAAGGAACCCTACCACAAGCAAGAAGACTCCTGGCTACCTTACAACGTAGTCTTAACCCTCATAGGACGTCAAGAGACATCCACGGGACAACGGGCAGACCACAAGGCCAAGCCAAGACACACAGAATCATCGGGCGGAAAACCAAGGCACAAGGAAAGTAACACACCAGCTCTAGACCGCTACAAGCAAGCGACGGTCTAGGTTAGGGCCGTTATTTCCCAAACGACGGACGGACGCAAGGCCGTCACACACACCACCCTAACAACCTACAAAACACAAAAAAGCCAAGTAACGCACGGGACTAGGGGCGTTACAAGCAAACGACGCACAGGGCACCCACCGTCACATTCAACGGTGCAGCAAACCCAAACCAAAGCGAAGTAACGCACGACGCTAGGCGCGTTACAACCAAACGACGCGGCAGGAGAGGGCCGTCAAATTCTAAATGACGCGCAGGGGCCCATCCGTTACTCACAGACGGCATGGCCACCCTCAACCCAACACCACAGCAAACAACGGTCGGAGGCATGCGCGTTACTCACAAACGACGCACGGGGTCCCCACCGTCACACCCAACGGTGCAGTCAACCCAACCTCGACCAAAAGAGAATGTAACGGCCAGGGGCGGGCACGTCACACTCAAACAACGCATAGGGGCACGACCGCTAGAGGCACCGCCTCAACAAGTCAACGTCAGTCAACTGGCAAGTAACGGCCTGGGCAAGGCGCGCCACTTCCATCTAACGCACTGGGTCAAGCGCGTTAGACTAACCGACTCAACCCCAACATAAAACGACGAAGGCGAAGTAACGCACTAACCTAGGCGCGTTACAAGGAAGCGACGCGCCACTCTAGGGCCGTCACTCACCTAGAAGCCAAAGCGCTAAAACGATGCAGACCAAACGACGGTCAGTCGTAGGGCCGCTAAAGACAAGTAACGGTCGCTGGCATGACCGCTACTTCGGTTACGGCGGGAAAACATAGGAATGGCCGGATCGGCCCGTTCCACGCCCCATTCACGCCGAAACGCAGGGGAAACACACCGCAACACCGAATAACAACATTCAAGAGCCAAAATGCCCACATGCAACACCAAAAACGCTCGATCCGGGCGATTTAGACAAATCCACCCTAAGTGGGTCACCGAGGTTCCCGGGCTTCTACCGGCCTCGAATGAACACCGAATCGCACGAAATCAACGTGGATGGGATTCTAACATCCCTGCGGTCATTTAGAAACTAACTGAACCGCAAACGGTCACCGTTTACCGGCCGACCCTAAAAACCACGAAAATCACGGTTTAGGCAAAACAAGCCCAAACACACTCGTTTCCTAGCCGAACGCCGTGCAATGGCAGGGAAAACGAAGGCGAAGAAGCAAGGATCCGTCACCCTACCTCCACCGAAGAAACCGTGCCCCGAAGGGACTAAACCACGCCGAAAACCACTCGCGAACCAATTTCACCGGCTTTGAATCCACCGTTCGGGATCGCGCCAGAATCGATCCGATCCTCGCCTCATCGCGCACCAATCCAGCTCCACGTCCTCGCCAACTCACCCACGGTCGCTCCGTCTGCAGCCGGGGCCAAAGAGGGGGAGAAACGAGAGAGAACGGGAGAGAGAAACGGTCGCGGCCGAATGAGGGAAGAAAGAGAAAAAGAAAAGAAAAAGGAAAAGAAATTAGGAAATTTTCCTAATTTCCGAAAATTCCAAAAATGCGCCAAAAATGCACAAATTCAGAAAAATACGCAAAAATAGTCGAAACGACCGGCTCGACGAGTACATCGTCGCTGTAGCATTCACGAGTTCGAGAATTGACAAATAAACTCACCGTAGGGTTCCGTAACTAGTACGTGAGAAAAACCCACACGGCTCGTCAAACTCAATTCGGAAGCCACAAAAGCGAACCGAAACTCAACGAAACCAGTCCGAAGCAGATCCGAAAGATCCATTAAAGATCCTACGAGATCCAGGGCATTACATCCTCCCCCCCTTCAAAGAATTTCGCCCCCGAAATTCAGGACTAGCAAAGGAGAAGCAGGGAAGAACAACCCAACAGCACAAAACTCGGAAAACACAGCTCAGAGGAACACCGTCAGATCACAATTACAGGTACACACTCAGCTTCCAAGACAGCAAGTCTACAGCACGAGTATGGCACCAAAGTGAATACATCTGACACCTCCAAAGCAAGGGCAACGTCGTTTACGTCTCACAGGGCAAGAGACACGACAGCCACAACAATCGAAAACCAACACCGCAAAAAACACAATAACAACACGGCAAGCAGCAGCTCACACAAGGAGACACAGTCCTCACAGCTGACAGCTCGCAACATCATCGGCTCTAGTGCCAAAGGCAACAGGGGACACCTGGCACAGAGGACACCAACGACAACAACACCACTGGACCACAAACACCATCACGTCAGCACTCACTCAGATATCACATCTGATCAAGTCGCAAGCTAACTCCACTAAGGAAAAGGGAGCACAGCAAAGCTAACTGACAAGACAATGGTCCAAGACAGAAACGCAAAATCATAAAGAAACAGCGCCAAAACAACACAACGGCAACACCTGCAGAATTCCGGCTCTACTTAACACGCAGAACCACGGAACACAACTGCAAGCAGGGTCACAACAAGGCACAAAAACAGCTGAACACACGACCACAAGAGACAGGTCACGCATCAGACTGCTCACCAAGAGAAAGACCCACAACAACGAAAAACAACAACAATGATCTCGGGGAATGCAACTCAAGGACTAGCAACACGCCTCAAGAGCACAACACCCAAGAAGAAAATACAGAGTAGAGGGTACTCAATCCGCAAAGATGCCGACAAATTCCCCAACACTCGCACAATGCCGATGCCAACACAAGAAAACCACGAACAACGGCACGGCAACAACCAAAGTCAAGGCACAAGAAGCCAAGACAAAGCCACATCGAGAAAGGAACAAGACCTCTCGACAAATGGGTAGCCAACCCACACACTCCAGCTGTACTCTCAACAACGTGCACAGGCAACAGAACAACATCGATAATCGCATCTCAGCACACACCAGCGTCATCGCAATCAACAAAGATCGCAATTAACACGCCACGAGCACTGATCAGGCGAACAACCGATCACAAAGAGCCTAAGTGCAACAAGAGAAGAGCACCAGCTTCAGCGCAAAGCACAAGGAAAGCATCAATCTCAGCTCACCATCACGTCCTGACACGATAAATGAGCCTTCACAACACATCGGCCGTTAGACACAGCACGACAACTACGGTACACAACAGCTCTTAACACCATCATGGAGTCCAAAGCTAAGCAACCGTACAACAAGGAGCAGATCAGGCTCAAAACAAAGCTGTCTATACTTAAGCAGACACAGGACAAAGGCACAACCAAGACAGCAATTCCAAGGCAAACCTCGGAAAGCTTCACCAAAGAGGGATGAGAAGCAACAAGCTCAACAACAACAGCTCACCAGGAAGGGAAAATCCAAGGCTCGCTCGAGCAACTTCTCAATCGAGGCAACACGACAATCGAAGCAACCAAAACAACGAAGCATCAGGAGCTACACAAACTCAAGCTGGGACAACCCAAGCAACGTAAGAACGTGCGTGGCCATCACACCAACGCTAGAAGTCATAAGCCACCTGAGCAAAATACAGAAAATAGCTCGAACAAGGCACTGCAGGTTCATGCCAACCGACAAACACTGCAAAGTGCACCACGATCGAGACCAACTTCAAAACCGAACGAAGCACATCGTCTCATCTAGACGAGAGCAAAACCATCTCGCACAGTGCCAACCAAGCACGTACAAGACCACACGCAAAAAGCACCGCGATAAACCATCGCAACACCTACGCCAGCAAGAGACTGTACTGGGCCTAAAGACTCTGGTAACTGTATATCTGGATTTCCATGTATCTCACACGACAATGATCTGATAGCTCAGAAAAGAACTCCGAACATCTCAGAACACTGCTCTGATACCACCTGTAGCGACCCGGATTCCGGATACCCGGTGCACCCGGTATAAATACCGAATACACGTGATACCACATGGGACCCGCGAGGCCTCCCAAGCGCGGGGAAGCGCCGAAGGGAAAAAGGAGTGTGTGGAATACATTGAAGCCAGCAGATATAACAGTAAGCAATTAAATTTCATTACAATGGATTGCTAAAGTAGCAGAAATAAAATTACCTTTTCATTAATATTCAAGTTTTCAATTATACACCAGAGTCTAGCCCAAGGAAAGACAACAAGTCTAGCACAGTACAGTCGAACAGAAAGAAACGTACACAGAAGTCGGAGGAACCCGACGCAGGTACGGCTGGCGGCTACAACAGCAAACGCGCACTCCACCAAGGACAGCAGAGGCAGACGGCGAAACCCACCTGAAAAGCAGCAGGGGTGAGTCTCAACAGAAACTCAGTAGGGGTCACGCGGATCCCCACTGGAAAACCGCACAAAGCGAAGGCAACGGAAGCAGCAACAAACGTAGCAAAGCAGGAAAGCTACACTACAAAGCTGTAAAGGAACAGACGGGAAGTAGGAGTAGGGAACACGCAGGAGAGGGTGAGAACCCGCACCAAACAAGCGGCTACCGAACTAACCTCGGTATCCCAAACTACTCCAAACAAAGGCAACAGATGGATGACCCTAAACTCACACAGAAGGGTACACCAGTCTGTCAACCAGCCCCAAACAAAGGCGAAGGCGAACGCCGACACCGGGAAACAGACAAAACACAACAGGGAACGTCGTGCACAAAGCCCCGCGCACGATCGGAACATCGCGCGGACGACAAACCGCTGACCCCGAGTGCAGCCACGAACGGGCAACTCGCAAAGGTCACAGCGTACAGGAAAACGCCGAAAGCTACGCGTCACGTGACGGAAGCACCCCCTTAAAAGCCAGCTGCGTCCACTGACGTCTGACGCCGCACCTCAAGTGTCTCACCTACAGTACTGCTGTAACAACAGCAGAGATGTAGACACCAGCTGAACCAAACAGTAACAGCAAAACAAGTAACTAGTCAGGGTCACGCCCGTCGACGTAAGTCCTAACCCCTGACCACGTGTGCACACACTGGCTATAGCCTAAGCCAGGTCCTCTAGCTAGTATTCTCCCTCGGCAGGACGCTACCGTTGGCTAGGAGCCCGCGGAACTAACTAAAAACCGCTCACTGGGAAAAACCCTCCGCCATCCGCTAGCGGGTCGGCACCTCTCGGCCTTAGGTCACACAAGTGGAGGCTTCACACGACACAGAAGCTCAAAACACAAGCGCCGAAGTACTAACGGGCAACCACACCCCTCAACACGTACTTCGAGGCACCAAATGGCAGCATCGCCACTGCCGACAACTCAGGACAAGCAACTAGACCTCCTATGTAACGATCCTGAGCCAAACGACTCAAAGGTAAGATCGTCACAACAGCGGAACAAGCCGCCAATCGGTCTAATCCTAAGCCAAAGAAACCACGCTCCGCAGAAAACGACACACGGAGACCTGAGGGAGACATCAAGAACCCTCAGCACACCTGGACACGCAAACCGAGGTAGAACAATACCTCGAAGCATCCAGAAGCAGTGTCTTAGGCAGGACAGAACCGCTAAGACACGCGCAAACAAGGTCACAAGTCAACCACTGGGTCAGACCAGGTTGACCGAAACCCAAACAAGCACATGCAAAGGTAGGATAAGGAACCCTACCACAAGCAAGAAGACTCCTGGCTACCTTACAACGTAGTCTTAACCCTCATAGGACGTCAAGAGACATCCACGGGACAACGGGCAGACCACAAGGCCAAGCCAAGACACACAGAATCATCGGGCGGAAAACCAAGGCACAAGGAAAGTAACACACCAGCTCTAGACCGCTACAAGCAAGCGACGGTCTAGGTTAGGGCCGTTATTTCCCAAACGACGGACGGACGCAAGGCCGTCACACACACCACCCTAACAACCTACAAAACACAAAAAAGCCAAGTAACGCACGGGACTAGGGGCGTTACAAGCAAACGACGCACAGGGCACCCACCGTCACATTCAACGGTGCAGCAAACCCAAACCAAAGCGAAGTAACGCACGACGCTAGGCGCGTTACAACCAAACGACGCGGCAGGAGAGGGCCGTCAAATTCTAAATGACGCGCAGGGGCCCATCCGTTACTCACAGACGGCATGGCCACCCTCAACCCAACACCACAGCAAACAACGGTCGGAGGCATGCGCGTTACTCACAAACGACGCACGGGGTCCCCACCGTCACACCCAACGGTGCAGTCAACCCAACCTCGACCAAAAGAGAATGTAACGGCCAGGGGCGGGCACGTCACACTCAAACAACGCATAGGGGCACGACCGCTAGAGGCACCGCCTCAACAAGTCAACGTCAGTCAACTGGCAAGTAACGGCCTGGGCAAGGCGCGCCACTTCCATCTAACGCACTGGGTCAAGCGCGTTAGACTAACCGACTCAACCCCAACATAAAACGACGAAGGCGAAGTAACGCACTAACCTAGGCGCGTTACAAGGAAGCGACGCGCCACTCTAGGGCCGTCACTCACCTAGAAGCCAAAGCGCTAAAACGATGCAGACCAAACGACGGTCAGTCGTAGGGCCGCTAAAGACAAGTAACGGTCGCTGGCATGACCGCTACTTCGGTTACGGCGGGAAAACATAGGAATGGCCGGATCGGCCCGTTCCACGCCCCATTCACGCCGAAACGCAGGGGAAACACACCGCAACACCGAATAACAACATTCAAGAGCCAAAATGCCCACATGCAACACCAAAAACGCTCGATCCGGGCGATTTAGACAAATCCACCCTAAGTGGGTCACCGAGGTTCCCGGGCTTCTACCGGCCTCGAATGAACACCGAATCGCACGAAATCAACGTGGATGGGATTCTAACATCCCTGCGGTCATTTAGAAACTAACTGAACCGCAAACGGTCACCGTTTACCGGCCGACCCTAAAAACCACGAAAATCACGGTTTAGGCAAAACAAGCCCAAACACACTCGTTTCCTAGCCGAACGCCGTGCAATGGCAGGGAAAACGAAGGCGAAGAAGCAAGGATCCGTCACCCTACCTCCACCGAAGAAACCGTGCCCCGAAGGGACTAAACCACGCCGAAAACCACTCGCGAACCAATTTCACCGGCTTTGAATCCACCGTTCGGGATCGCGCCAGAATCGATCCGATCCTCGCCTCATCGCGCACCAATCCAGCTCCACGTCCTCGCCAACTCACCCACGGTCGCTCCGTCTGCAGCCGGGGCCAAAGAGGGGGAGAAACGAGAGAGAACGGGAGAGAGAAACGGTCGCGGCCGAATGAGGGAAGAAAGAGAAAAAGAAAAGAAAAAGGAAAAGAAATTAGGAAATTTTCCTAATTTCCGAAAATTCCAAAAATGCGCCAAAAATGCACAAATTCAGAAAAATACGCAAAAATAGTCGAAACGACCGGCTCGACGAGTACATCGTCGCTGTAGCATTCACGAGTTCGAGAATTGACAAATAAACTCACCGTAGGGTTCCGTAACTAGTACGTGAGAAAAACCCACACGGCTCGTCAAACTCAATTCGGAAGCCACAAAAGCGAACCGAAACTCAACGAAACCAGTCCGAAGCAGATCCGAAAGATCCATTAAAGATCCTACGAGATCCAGGGCATTACAGGCTCAAACCCTATATAATATATCAAGCTCTTCAGCATGAATCCCTCTTTCTTTTGATACCAAAAGCCCCATCATTCATTTAGTATTTCATGAGATTTTAATTGTTTAAGTTAGACATGTTAAGTTAAGGCTAAACTAGGGTTTTAGTTGTTCTTTCTTAAATTACGTGATCAATTCATGTTGTAAATCAACTTTTAAGCTATGCATCTTATGTAGAATTTCATGCTCGTCATTTTGGTAGCAAAAGCCCCAAATTCCATTCTGTATGTAGAGAGAATTTAACGTTTTAGTCACAACATGTCAGAATTAGGGTTTCATGTGTTCCTGACTTAATAAATCTCGATTCCAGCAATTGATCATGCAATTGACCTTGTAGATAGGTAGAGTTTTGTATTAGCTTTCCATTGATACTAAAATCTCCTTATTTGGAGTCCAATTGCATTAGTTATGATCATTTTAGTGTAACCCTATCCAAACCCTAGTTCTCGGCGTTCACCGGACGCGGCAGGGATGACCAGAGATGACCCAGAGATGGGCGGTCTTACGATAGACCATCCAACTCCAGCCCACACCCGGCCCTGGCTTAGACAGGAGTTAAACGGTTCCTAATCAACCACTTACCCGAGTTAAACGGTCAGAAACTGACCACATATCCATCCCAGCAGGATAAACGGTCCGAAACGGACCACATAACTTGTGCGGCCACTTACTGGGCCGCACAACTGGATGGGCGGCCCTTCCCCTGGACGCACATCCCTGGGATGGGCGGCCCATCCCAGACCGCCCAAGCAGATGGGCGGCCCTCAGGGAACCGCCCAAGTACATGGGCGGCCCTCAGGGAGCCGCCCAACCTCCTGGCATGCCCAATGGCCCCCGTTCAGCCCCTGTTAAGTCCAGAAGTTATACGGTCCACCCAGAACCGTTTATCTACCCAGTAAATGACTTAGTATTGATTCTAATGCATCCTTTTTCATGTCATTAGGTTTGGACGGTTGCCCCCTAACCGCCCAACACCCTGGAGCCCTAAAACGGCCCTTGTGCGACCGTTTAACCTCCAGAGCCGGTTTTCGCGCCCGGTTTCACCGTTTGACGCCCCAATCGACTTAGTAAATGCATGATTTGATAATATATCTATATTTCTGTCTCAGAAATCTATTTATCATATAAAATGATTTAAAAGTGCTTTTTAATTATTATTTAGCATCTTACTTGTTAATTAGTTCTTAAAGTGATAATTAGTATATTTAAGCGCTAAATTAGTATCTTAATTTCATACTTAGCCAGTAAATTTATCTTTCTGTCTCAGAAACATGTTTTCACAGAAAATGATCTTATTAATTACAAATTAGTATTTTTGATTATTAATTAGTATCTTAATCGCATTTTAATTGCTAATTGGTACTTAAATTGCAAATTAGTATTTTCAAGTGCTAAAATTAATATCTTAATTACTGTCAAAACAATAGATTTATATTTATGTTCCAGAAATATATTTTTCACAGGAAATAACTTCATGTATAGATAATTAGTGTTTTTAAGTGTAAATTAGTATCTTAGTTACTAATTAGTATCTTAACTTGATAATTAGTGTGTTTAATAGATAAATTAGTATCTTGATGCTGTTAAGACAATAGATTTATATTTCTGTTCCAGAAATATACTTTTCATAGAAAGTGATTTAATGTGTAGTTAATTACGTGTTTTTAATGTTACTTAGTGATTTAAATTGCTATTTAGTATCTTAAGTTGATAACTAGTGTTTTTGATGGTTAGATTAGCATCAAAATTTGCTGTTAGAAAGTAGATTTTATATTTCTGAAATCAGCAACATATGTGTTTATGGAAAATGATTTAATGTAATTCTAGATTGTTAATTGGTATCTTAATGGTTAGTTAGCATGTTAAATGGAGTTAATAAGCATCTTAAACTGTTAATTGGTAAGAAACGCACATGATAAGTGGTAAATATACAAGTAAATTTCTTTAAATGCATGCTATCCTTTGAGCTTGATTCCTTGTCTATCTTGATCCATCTTCATCCTGTGAATGAAAAACCTTATACCTAATTAAGCATGTAAAATTAGGCGTGTAAAGGCTTTGTTGGTTTTTCTTAATTCTGTCAGTCAGTTCGTACTTAGAGCTAGCGGCATACTGTCAGTCGCTATTGTTGGCCTCGTGACTCGTGGTTCGTGACTCTTGGGAGTACGGCCGGTGTGGCCGTATAACCCTCGGTATGTGAGTTTTATCGTGTTTTGAACTCTTGAATCCAAGGACAAGTTAGTCCTTTAATCTTGAGCTTATGACAGTAATTTCTCCCGATTATTTGGCCATTTACTTGACTATCTAGACATTTGGATCTTGGATCCATTTTTATGCCAACGCACCATAAGGGCCCGGTCTGGTCCTGGGGAGAGCGCCCGAAAGTTAGTGAGCCCATGGGATGTTAATGACAGGGTGAGGCATACACCCGAAGTGCAGGACATGCTTGTTATGTCTAGAATAAACTCTTGTTACTTATTACCAGTTACTTGGGTACTTGAATTACAATGACGTCGCCCCCAAGGTTTTGATAAGTAACGTACTTGAATCCCGCTGAGCGTATAAGAGACGCTTGCCCTACTTGCTTGCTTGGCCAACTCTTGCTATTTCCTGTTGGAAACCATTGTATTTGCAATCATACATGACATGTTTGACCAAAGAGGTTAATATACTAGTGATCGATCTTCATGCTTATACTTGAGTTCTATCTTGTGGTAATTTTTGACTTGAAAACTCCTGTAACAAATTCTTGTAGACTCTTGTTCAATCTTGTATTTGATATCTTATTCGTTCTTACTTGATTTTCTTGACCTTGCAAGATCTGTTTATTACATTATATCGTCATTACTTCTTTTACTAGCATGCTACCGTCTTTTACATATTTAGCATGGCATGAAAAACGTAATTACTTGTTAATCACTTTAACCACTGCCTGATGATAGAGTATAATTCCTACTGAGCTTCTTGCTCACCCCTACTTCCAACCCTTTTCAGGTGCGCGAGTATTGGTACGTGCATGGGAATCGGATCGGTGTGATCGAGTGGTACCTGGACCCTAGAGTTGGAGTCTGTGTCCTTTCTATTTTCTTGAGTCTTGTTAGTTTAGTTCCTTCTTTTTGTTATCTATTTCGAAGCTTTTATTGTAAGTGGTGTCAAATATATCTTTTTAAATTAATAAGAGTTCGTATTTTCTCAAATGTGTGTCTGGCCTCTTTGTATTTTATTGTGATTATTTATCTTCCGCTCTTGTTATCGTGACTTGTCTCCTGCCACGTTCCGAGCATCGCTTCCCGCTGCTATCGGTTCGGGGCGTGACAGTTTTGGTATCAGAGCCTCCTTCTTATCTGAGTCGCTTGGATTTTGTCCAAGTTTCGCCTTCTTCTCTGAGTCCTTCTTATTTGAGTCCCTTGGATTTTTGTCCGAGTGTATAGGTTACCCTAAGTCTTAAGACCCGTGTCGACCCTTGTACCCTGGTGAGATTGGGTAGTATAGTGGGTTAAGTAATAAAAGATATACAAGATTGCGTTGCGGTAGGCGTAAGGACAATAAAAAGGTTAACCATCTATTATCTTCCAGGTTTAAGCCGTTCTTAAAAATGAAACCGAGTGGTTCCGATAAGGCGAGTTTCGTTTCTGCTGAAGGCCGGTGAGTTCGTCGTAAGGAAACCCGACGTAATAAGAAGAAGAAGAGTAACATCGCGCAAAGGGAATGTATGTATTGTCACAAGCTTGGTCATCTCGCGAATGAATGCTGGCGGAGGAGCAAAGCATGTCTGCGTTGCGGCAATCAAGATCATAAGATGGCTAATTGCCCTAAGCAGAAGGGTAATATTGAGAGTAATATTGCGCAAAAGGAATGCAAGAAGGAATGCAAGTACTGTCGCAGGCTTGGTCATCTCGCGAAGGGGTGCTGGCGGAGGAGAGGATCGTGTCTACGTTGCGGTAATCCGGATCATAAAATGGATAATTGCCCTAAGTTACTTCCACAAGTAAAACTTCCAGAAGAATCGGAACCAACTTCCGCCGAATGACGAACTATATACGGTATCATTCTCTTTTACCCCGAGCATTCGTCATTAATCGTATAGTTACCATATTATTTTGATAAATCTTAGTTAGTTAATTTCCTTCATCCTTAACATGTTATTTTCATAAATGTGATCTTCTGAGTTTAAACTTTTACCTAATTGAAAATAATCGGTGAATTTGGGGACCAAATTCCTTTAAGTGGGGGAGGGTGTAATACCCCGGTTTTTAAAATATGTAATAAATGAAGTTTTAGTTTAGATAATAATATTCATAAATTAATATTTAATTCTTTAGTGAATAGTGGTTAGTGAATAGTACCTTCGTGAATAGTACCTTCCGTAAATAGTATTATTAGTGTAATTTCGATATTTTCATAAAAATCTAGAAAAATACAAAATTGGTAGATCATGATTTATAGAACAACTTTATCTTCTTGAGTTTTATTAGTAAAAATCTGTATTTAGATCTATTTACCATTTAATTGAGTATAATTAATTAATATTTTATTCATGTGAATAGTACCATCGAAAATATTTCTACTTGATAAAAATTCACAAAAATGGTAATTTGATTTCTGGAAGTGTATGTAACAAACTTGTCTTCTATTATTAACCCTGTGAAAATCCGTGGTAAGATCTATTTAGAGATTTAAGTAGAAAATTCAAACTTTTCAACCTTTACCTAACCCCATTTTAAAACTCAAAATTCGAGCTCATTTCTCAACCATTTGATCTGAAATTGGTGTCAAATTAAAGGTCTTGATTTAATCTTCAAAAGCCCTCTCATAATCGGTCGAAACCCTAACCCTAATTGAGGCGGCTAGACAAATTAGACTTGGTCTCTCTTTTCGGCGCCGTTTCCAAGATGCCACTTCAAGCGCCGAGATCTCCCTCTCTCGACCACCTCAGAAGGCCCATGAGCTATTAAAAGAAAGCTCTCTGGGTCTATTTTCTTTTGATACCCACCATTGGTGCTGAAGTTTTCGGAGCTGGGCGATATCCTGCGAGGAGTGCAGGGGTGTCCAAGTTCCTTGTTCTTCATCTATCTTTTGTTCTTCATCAAAGTGAGGTAGGTTCTCTCGGGCTCAAACCCTAAATAATATATCAAGCTCTTCAGCATGAATCCCTCTTTCTTTTGATACCAAAAGCCCCATCATTCATTTAGTATTTCATGAGATTTTAATTGTTTAAGTTAGACATGTTAAGTTAAGGCTAAACTAGGGTTTTAGTTGTTCTTTCTTAAATTACGTGATCAATTCATGTTGTAAATCAACTTTTAAGCTATGCATCTTATGTAGAATTTCATGCTCGTCATTTTGGTAGCAAAAGCCCCAAATTCCATTCTGTATGTAGAGAGAATTTAACGTTTTAGTCACAGCATGTCAGAATTAGGGTTTCATGTGTTCCTGACTTAATAAATCTCGATTCCAGCAATTGATCATGCAATTGACCTTGTAGATAGGTAGAGTTTTGTATTAGCTTTCCATTGATACCAAAATCTCCTTATTTGGAGTCCAATTGCATTAGTTATGATCATTTTAGTGTAACCCTATCCAAACCCTAGTTCTCGGCGTTCACCGGACGCGGCAGGGATGACCGGAGACGACCCAGAGATAGGCGGTCTTACGATAGACCGTCCAACTCCAGCCCACACCCGGCCTTGGCTTAGACAGGAGTTAAATGGTTCCTAATCAACCACTTATCCTAGTTAAACGGTCAGAAACTGACCACATATCCATCCCAGCAGGATAAACGGTCCGAAACGGACCACATAACTTGTGCGGCCACTTACTGGGCCGCACAACTGGATGGGCGGCCCTGCCCCTGGCCGCACATCCCTGGGATGGGCGGCCCATCCCAGACCGCCCAAGCAGATGGGCGGCCCTCAGGGAACCGCCCAAGTACATGGGCGGCCCTCAGGGAGCCGCCCAACCTCCTGGCATGCCCAATGGCCCCCGTTCAGCCCCTGTTAAGTCCAGAAGTTATACGGTCCACCCAGAACCGTTTATCTACCCAGTAAATGACTTAGTATTGATTCTAATGCATCCTTTTTCATGTCATTAGGTTTGGACGGTTGCCCCCTAACCGCCCAACACCCTGGAGCCCTAAAACGGCCCTTGTGCGACCGTTTAACCTCCAGAGCCGGTTTTCGCGCCCGGTTTCACCGTTTGACGCCCCAATCGACTTAGTAAATGCATGATTTGATAATATATCTATATTTCTGTCTCAGAAATCTATTTATCATATAAAATGATTTAAAAGTGCTTTTTAATTATTATTTAGCATCTTACTTGTTAATTAGTTCTTAAAGTGATAATTAGTATATTTAAGCGCTAAATTAGTATCTTAATTTCATACTTAGCCAGTAAATTTATCTTTCTGTCTCAGAAACATGTTTTCACAGAAAATGATCTTATTAATTACAAATTAGTATTTTTGATTATTAATTAGTATCTTAATCGCATTTTAATTGCTAATTGGTACTTAAATTACAAATTAGTATTTTCAAGTGCTAAAATTAATATCTTAATTACTGTCAAAACAATAGATTTATATTTATGTTCCAGAAATATATTTTTCACAGGAAATAACTTCATGTATAGATAATTAGTGTTTTTAAGTGTAAATTAGTATCTTAGTTACTAATTAGTATCTTAACTTGATAATTAGTGTGTTTAATAGATAAATTAGTATCTTGATGCTGTTAAGACAATAGATTTATATTTCTGTTCCAGAAATATACTTTTCATAGAAAGTGATTTAATGTGTAGTTAATTACGTGTTTTTAATGTTACTTAGTGATTTAAATTGCTATTTAGTATCTTAAGTTGATAACTAGTGTTTTTGATGGTTAGATTAGCATCAAAATTTGCTGTTAGAAAGTAGATTTTATATTTCTGAAATCAGCAACATATGTGTTTATGGAAAATGATTTAATGTAATTCTAGATTGTTAATTGGTATCTTAATGGTTAGTTAGCATGTTAAATGGAGTTAATAAGCATCTTAAACTGTTAATTGGTAAGAAACGCACATGATAAGTGGTAAATATACAAGTAAATTTCTTTAAATGCATGCTATCCTTTGAGCTTGATTCTTGTCTATCTTGATCCATCTTCATCCTGTGAATGAAAAACCTTATACCTAATTAAGCATGTAAAATTAGGCGTGTAAAGGCTTTGTTGGTTTTTCTTAATTCTGTCAGTCAGTTCGTACTTAGAGCTAGCGGCATACTGTCAGTCGCTATTGTTGGCCTCGTGACTCGTGGTTCGTGACTCTTGGGAGTACGGCCGGTGTGGCCGTATAACCCTCGGTATGTGAGTTTTATCGTGTTTTGAACTCTTGAATCCAAGGACAAGTTAGTCCTTTAATCTTGAGCTTATGACAGTAATTTCTCCCGATTATTTGGCCATTTACTTGACTATCTAGACATTTGGATCTTGGATCCATTTTTATGCCAACGCACCATAAGGGCCCGGTCTGGTCCTGGGGAGAGCGCCCGAAAGTTAGTGAGCCCATGGGATGTTAATGACAGGGTGAGGCATACACCCGAAGTGCAGGACATGCTTGTTATGTCTAGAATAAACTCTTGTTACTTATTACCAGTTACTTGGGTACTTGAATTACAATGACGTCGCCCCCAAGGTTTTGATAAGTAACGTACTTGAATCCCGCTGAGCGTATAAGAGACGCTTGCCCTACTTGCTTGCTTGGCCAACTCTTGCTATTTCCTGTTGGAAACCATTGTATTTGCAATCATACATGACATGTTTGACCAAAGAGGTTAATATACTAGTGATCGATCTTCATGCTTATACTTGAGTTCTATCTTGTGGTAATTTTTGACTTGAAAACTCCTGTAACAAATTCTTGTAGACTCTTGTTCAATCTTGTATTTGATATCTTATTCGTTCTTACTTGATTTTCTTGACCTTGCAAGATCTGTTTATTACATTATATCGTCATTACTTCTTTTACTAGCATGCTACCGTCTTTTACATATTTAGCATGGCATGAAAAACGAAATTACTTGTTAATCACTTTAACCACTGCCTGATGATAGAGTATAATTCCTACTGAGCTTCTTGCTCACCCCTACTTCCAACCCTTTTCAGGTGCGCGAGTATTGGTACGTGCATGGGAATCGGATCGGTGTGATCGAGTGGTACCTGGACCCTAGAGTTGGAGTCTGTGTCCTTTCTATTTTCTTGAGTCTTGTTAGTTTAGTTCCTTCTTTTTGTTATCTATTTCGAAGCTTTTATTGTAAGTGGTGTCAAATATATCTTTTTAAATTAATAAGAGTTCGTATTTTCTCAAAAGTGTGTCTGGCCTCTTTGTATTTTATTGTGATTATTTATCTTCCGCTCTTGTTATCGTGACTTGTCTCCTGCCACGTTCCGAGCATCGCTTCCCGCTGCTATCGGTTCGGGGCGTGACAGTTTTGGTATCAGAGCCTCCTTCTTATCTGAGTCGCTTGGATTTTGTCCAAGTTTCGCCTTCTTCTCTGAGTCCTTCTTATTTGAGTCCCTTGGATTTTTGTCCGAGTGTATAGGTTACCCTAAGTCTTAAGACCCGTGTCGACCCTTGTTCCCTGGTGAGATTGGGTAGTATAGTGGGTTAAGTAATAAAAGATATACAAGATTGCGTTGCGGTAGGCGTAAGGACAATAAAAAGGTTAACCATCTATTATCTTTCAGGTTTAAGCCATTCTTAAAAATGAAACCGAGTGGTTCCGGTAAGGCGAGTTTCGTTTCTGCTGAAGGCCGGCGAGTTCGTCGTAAGGAAACCCGACGTAATAAGAAGAAGAAGAGTAACATCGCGCAAAGGGAATGTCTGTATTGTCACAAGCTTGGTCATCTCGCGAATGAATGCTGGCGGAGGAGCAAAGCATGTCTGCGTTGCGGCAATCAAGATCATAAGATGGCTAATTGCCCTAAGCAGAAGGGTAATATTGAGAGTAATATTGCGCAAAAGGAATGCAAGAAGGAATGCAAGTACTGTCGCAGGCTTGGTCATCTCGCGAAGGAGTGCTGGCGGAGGAGAGGATCGTGTCTACGTTGCGGTAATCCGGATCATAAAATGGATAATTGCCCTAAGTTACTTCCACAAGTAAAACTTCCAGAAGAATCGGAACCAACTTCCGCCGAATGACGAACTATATACGGTATCATTCTCTTTTACCCCGAGCATTCGTCATTAATCGTATAGTTACCATATTATTTTGATAAATCTTAGTTAGTTAATTTCCTTCATCCTTAACATGTTATTTTCATAAATGTGATCTTCTGAGTTTAAACTTTTACCTAATTGAAAATAATCGGTGAATTTGGGGACCAAATTCCTTTAAGTGGGGGAGGGTGTAATACCCCGGTTTTTAAAATATGTAATAAATGAAGTTTTAGTTTAGATAATAATATTCATAAATTAATATTTAATTCTTTAGTGAATAGTGGTTAGTGAATAGTACCTTCGTGAATAGTACCTTCCGTAAATAGTATTATTAGTGTAATTTCGATATTTTCATAAAAATCTAGAAAAATACAAAATTGGTAGATCATGATTTATAGAACAACTTTATCTTCTTGAGTTTTATTAGTAAAAATCTGTATTTAGATCTATTTACCATTTAATTGAGTATAATTAATTAATATTTTATTCATGTGAATAGTACCATCGAAAATATTTCTACTTGATAAAAATTCACAAAAATGGTAATTTGATTTCTGGAAGTGTATGTAACAAACTTGTCTTCTATTATTAACCCTGTGAAAATCCGTGGTAAGATCTATTTAGAGATTTAAGTAGAAAATTCAAACTTTTCAACCTTTACCTAACCCCATTTTAAAACTCAAAATTCGAGCTCATTTCTCAACCATTTGATCTGAAATTGGTGTCAAATTAAAGGTCTTGATTTAATCTTCAAAAGCCCTCTCATAATCGGTCGAAACCCTAACCCTAATTGAGGCGGCTAGACAAATTAGACTTGGTCTCTCTTTTCGGCGCCGTTTCCAAGATGCCACTTCAAGCGCCGAGATCTCCCTCTCTCGACCACCTCAGAAGGCCCATGAGCTATTAAAAGAAAGCTCTCTGGGTCTATTTTCTTTTGATACCCACCATTGGTGCTGAAGTTTTCGGAGCTGGGCGATATCCTGCGAGGAGTGCAGGGGTGTCCAAGTTCCTTGTTCTTCATCTATCTTTTGTTCTTCATCAAAGTGAGGTAGGTTCTCTCGGGCTCAAACCCTAAATAATATATCAAGCTCTTCAGCATGAATCCCTCTTTCTTTTGATACCAAAAGCCCCATCATTCATTTAGTATTTCATGAGATTTTAATTGTTTAAGTTAGACATGTTAAGTTAAGGCTAAACTAGGGTTTTAGTTGTTCTTTCTTAAATTACGTGATCAATTCATGTTGTAAATCAACTTTTAAGCTATGCATCTTATGTAGAATTTCATGCTCGTCATTTTGGTAGCAAAAGCCCCAAATTCCATTCTGTATGTAGAGAGAATTTAACGTTTTAGTCACAGCATGTCAGAATTAGGGTTTCATGTGTTCCTGACTTAATAAATCTCGATTCCAGCAATTGATCATGCAATTGACCTTGTAGATAGGTAGAGTTTTGTATTAGCTTTCCATTGATACCAAAATCTCCTTATTTGGAGTCCAATTGCATTAGTTATGATCATTTTAGTGTAACCCTATCCAAACCCTAGTTCTCGGCGTTCACCGGACGCGGCAGGGATGACCGGAGACGACCCAGAGATGGGCGGTCTTACGATAGACCGTCCAACTCCAGCCCACACCCGGCCCTGGCTTAGACAGAGTTAAACGGTTCCTAATCAACCACTTATCCTAGTTAAACGGTCAGAAACTGACCACATATCCATCCCAGCAGGATAAACGGTCCGAAACGGACCACATAACTTGTGCGGCCACTTACTGGGCCGCACAACTGGATGGGCGGCCCTGCCCCTGGCCGCACATCCCTGGGATGGGCGGCCCATCCCAGACCGCCCAAGCAGATGGGCGGCCCTCAGGGAACCGCCCAAGTACATGGGCGGCCCTCAGGGAGCCGCCCAACCTCCTGGCATGCCCAATGGCCCCTGTTCAGCCCCTGTTAAGTCCAGAAGTTATACGGTCCACCCAGAATTGTTTATCTACCCAGTAAATGACTTAGTATTGATTCTAATGCATCCTTTTTCATGTCATTAGGTTTGGACGGTTGCCCCCTAACCGCCCAACACCCTGGAGCCCTAAAACGGCCCTTGTGCGACCGTTTAACCTCCAGAGCCGGTTTTCGCGCCCGGTTTCACCGTTTGACGCCCCAATCGACTTAGTAAATGCATGATTTGATAATATATCTATATTTCTGTCTCAGAAATCTATTTATCATATAAAATGATTTAAAAGTGATTTTTAATTATTATTTAGCATCTTACTTGTTAATTAGTTCTTAAAGTGATAATTAGTATATTTAAGCGCTAAATTAGTATCTTAATTTCATACTTAGCCAGTAAATTTATCTTTCTGTCTCAGAAACATGTTTTCACAGAAAATGATCTTATTAATTACAAATTAGTATTTTTGATTATTAATTAGTATCTTAATCGCATTTTAATTGCTAATTGGTACTTAAATTGCAAATTAGTATTTTCAAGTGCTAAAATTAATATCTTAATTACTGTCAAAACAATAGATTTATATTTATGTTCCAGAAATATATTTTTCACAGGAAATAACTTCATGTATAGATAATTAGTGTTTTTAAGTGTAAATTAGTATCTTAGTTACTAATTAGTATCTTAACTTGATAATTAGTGTGTTTAATAGATAAATTAGTATCTTGATGCTGTTAAGACAATAGATTTATATTTCTGTTCCAGAAATATACTTTTCATAGAAAGTGATTTAATGTGTAGTTAATTACGTGTTTTTAATGTTACTTAGTGATTTAAATTGCTATTTAGTATCTTAAGTTGATAACTAGTGTTTTTGATGGTTAGATTAGCATCAAAATTTGCTGTTAGAAAGTAGATTTTATATTTCTGAAATCAGCAACATATGTGTTTATGGAAAATGATTTAATGTAATTCTAGATTGTTAATTGGTATCTTAATGGTTAGTTAGCATGTTAAATGGAGTTAATAAGCATCTTAAACTGTTAATTGGTAAGAAACGCACATGATAAGTGGTAAATATACAAGTAAATTTCTTTAAATGCATGCTATCCTTTGAGCTTGATTCCTTGTCTATCTTGATCCATCTTCATCCTGTGAATGAAAAACCTTATACCTAATTAAGCATGTAAAATTAGGCGTGTAAAGGCTTTGTTGGTTTTTCTTAATTCTGTCAGTCAGTTCGTACTTAGAGCTAGCGGCATACTGTCAGTCGCTATTGTTGGCCTCGTGACTCGTGGTTCGTGACTCTTGGGAGTACGGCCGGTGTGGCCGTATAACCCTCGGTATGTGAGTTTTATCGTGTTTTGAACTCTTGAATCCAAGGACAAGTTAGTCCTTTAATCTTGAGCTTATGACAGTAATTTCTCCCGATTATTTGGCCATTTACTTGACTATCTAGACATTTGGATCTTGGATCCATTTTTATGCCAACGCACCATAAGGGCCCGGTCTGGTCCTGGGGAGAGCGCCCGAAAGTTAGTGAGCCCATGGGATGTTAATGACAGGGTGAGGCATACACCCGAAGTGCAGGACATGCTTGTTATGTCTAGAATAAACTCTTGTTACTTATTACCAGTTACTTGGGTACTTGAATTACAATGACGTCGCCCCCAAGGTTTTGATAAGTAACGTACTTGAATCCCGCTGAGCGTATAAGAGACGCTTGCCCTACTTGCTTGCTTGGCCAACTCTTGCTATTTCCTGTTGGAAACCATTGTATTTGCAATCATACATGACATGTTTGACCAAAGAGGTTAATATACTAGTGATCGATCTTCATGCTTATACTTGAGTTCTATCTTGTGGTAATTTTTGACTTGAAAACTCCTGTAACAAATTCTTGTAGACTCTTGTTCAATCTTGTATTTGATATCTTATTCGTTCTTACTTGATTTTCTTGACCTTGCAAGATCTGTTTATTACATTATATCGTCATTACTTCTTTTACTAGCATGCTACCGTCTTTTACATATTTAGCATGGCATGAAAACGAAATTACTTATTAATCACTTTAACCACTGCCTGATGATAGAGTATAATTCCTACTGAGCTTCTTGCTCACCCCTACTTCCAACCCTTTTCAGGTGCGCGAGTATTGGTACGTGCATGGGAATCGGATCGGTGTGATCGAGTGGTACTTGGACCCTAGAGTTGGAGTCTGTGTCCTTTCTATTTTCTTGAGTCTTGTTAGTTTAGTTCCTTCTTTTTGTTATCTATTTCGAAGCTTTTATTGTAAGTGGTGTCAAATATATCTTTTTAAATTAATAAGAGTTCGTATTTTCTCAAAAGTGTGTCTGGCCTCTTTGTATTTTATTGTGATTATTTATCTTCCGCTCATGTTATCGTGACTTGTCTCCTGCCACGTTCCGAGCATCGCTTCCCGCTGCTATCGGTTCGGGGCGTGACAGTTTTGGTATCAGAGCCTCCTTCTTATCTGAGTCGCTTGGATTTTGTCCAAGTTTCGCCTTCTTCTCTGAGTCCTTCTTATTTGAGTCCCTTGGATTTTTGTCCGAGTGTATAGGTTACCCTAAGTCTTAAGACCCGTGTCGACCCTTGTACCCTGGTGAGATTGGGTAGTATAGTTGGTTAAGTAATAAAAGATATACAAGATTGCGTTGCGGTAGGCGTAAGGACAATAAAAAGGTTAACCATCTATTATCTTCCAGGTTTAAGCCGTTCTTAAAAATGAAACCGAGTGGTTCCGGTAAGGCGAGTTTCGTTTCTGCTGAAGGCCGGCGAGTTCGTCGTAAGGAAACCCGACGTAATAAGAAGAAGAAGAGTAACATCGTGCAAAGGGAATGTCTGTATTGTCACAAGCTTGGTCATCTCGCGAATGAATGCTGGCGGAGGAGCAAAGCATGTCTGCGTTGCGGCAATCAAGATCATAAGATGGCTAATTGCCCTAAGCAGAAGGGTAATATTGAGAGTAATATTGCGCAAAAGGAATGCAAGAAGGAATGCAAGTACTGTCGCAGGCTTGGTCATCTCGCGAAGGAGTGCTGGCGGAGGAGAGGATCGTGTCTACGTTGCGGTAATCCGGATCATAAAATGGATAATTGCCCTAAGTTACTTCCACAAGTAAAACTTCCAGAAGAATCGGAACCAACTTCCGCCGAATGACGAACTATATACGGTATCATTCTCTTTTACCCGAGCATTCGTCATTAATCGTATAGTTACCATATTATTTTGATAAATCTTAGTTAGTTAATTTCTTCATCCTTAACATGTTATTTTCATAAATGTGATCTTCTGAGTTTAAACTTTTACCTAATTGAAAATAATCGGTGAATTTGGGGACCAAATTCCTTTAAGTGGGGGAGGGTGTAATACCCCGGTTTTTAAAATATGTAATAAATGAAGTTTTAGTTTAGATAATAATATTCATAAATTAATATTTAATTCTTTAGTGAATAGTGGTTAGTGAATAGTACCTTCGTGAATAGTACCTTCCGTAAATAGTATTATTAGTGTAATTTCGATATTTTCATAAAAATCTAGAAAAATACAAAATTGGTAGATCATGATTTATAGAACAACTTTATCTTCTTGAGTTTTATTAGTAAAAATCTGTATTTAGATCTATTTACCATTTAATTGAGTATAATTAATTAATATTTTATTCATGTGAATAGTACCATCGAAAATATTTCTACTTGATAAAAATTCACAAAAATGGTAATTTGATTTCTGGAAGTGTATGTAACAAACTTGTCTTCTATTATTAACCCTGTGAAAATCCGTGGTAAGATCTATTTAGAGATTTAAGTAGAAAATTCAAACTTTTCAACCTTTACCTAACCCCATTTTAAAACTCAAAATTCGAGCTCATTTCTCAACCATTTGATCTGAAATTGGTGTCAAATTAAAGGTCTTGATTTAATCTTCAAAAGCCCTCTCATAATCGGTCGAAACCCTAACCCTAATTGAGGCGGCTAGACAAATTAGACTTGGTCTCTCTTTTCGGCGCCGTTTCCAAGATGCCACTTCAAGCGCCGAGATCTCCCTCTCTCGACCACCTCAGAAGGCCCATGAGCTATTAAAAGAAAGCTCTCTGGGTCTATTTTCTTTTGATACCCACCATTGGTGCTGAAGTTTTCGGAGCTGGGCGATATCCTGCGAGGAGTGCAGGGGTGTCCAAGTTCCTTGTTCTTCATCTATCTTTTGTTCTTCATCAAAGTGAGGTAGGTTCTCTCGGGCTCAAACCCTAAATAATATATCAAGCTCTTCAGCATGAATCCCTCTTTCTTTTGATACCAAAAGCCCCATCATTCATTTAGTATTTCATGAGATTTTAATTGTTTAAGTTAGACATGTTAAGTTAAGGCTAAACTAGGGTTTTAGTTGTTCTTTCTTAAATTACGTGATCAATTCATGTTGTAAATCAACTTTTAAGCTATGCATCTTATGTAGAATTTCATGCTCGTCATTTTGGTAGCAAAAGCCCCAAATTCCATTCTGTATGTAGAGAGAATTTAACGTTTTAGTCACAACATGTCAGAATTAGGGTTTCATGTGTTCCTGACTTAATAAATCTCGATTCCAGCAATTGATCATGCAATTGACCTTGTAGATAGGTAGAGTTTTGTATTAGCTTTCCATTGATACCAAAATCTCCTTAATTGGAGTCCAATTGCGTTAGTTATGATCATTTTAGTGTAACCCTATCCAAACCCTAGTTCTCGGCGTTCACCGGACGCGGCAGGGATGACCGGAGACGACCCAGAGATGGGCGGTCTTACGATAGACCGTCCAACTCCAGCCCACACCCGGCCCTGGCTTAGACAGGAGTTAAACGGTTCCTAATCAACCACTTATCCTAGTTAAACGGTCAGAAACTGACCACATATCCATCCCAGCAGGATAAACGGTCCGAAACGGACCACATAACTTGTGCGGCCACTTACTGGGCCGCACAACTGGATGGGCGGCCCTTCCCCTGGCCGCACATCCCTGGGATGGGCGGCCCATCCCAGACTGCCCAAGCAGATGGGCGGCCCTCAGGGAACCGCCCAAGTACATGGGCGGCCCTCAGGGAGCCGCCCAACCTCCTGGCATGCCCAATGGCCCCCGTTTAGCCCCTGTTAAGTCCAGAAGTTATACGGTCCACCCAGAACCATTTATCTACCCAGTAAATGACTTAGTATTGATTCTAATGCATCCTTTTTCATGTCATTAGGTTTGGACGGTTGCCTTCTAACCGCCCAACACCCTGGAGCCCTAAAACGGCCCTTGTGCGACCGTTTAACCTCCAGAGCCGGTTTTCGCGCCCGGTTTCACCGTTTGACGCCCCAATCGACTTAGTAAATGCATGATTTGATAATATATCTATATTTCTGTCTCAAAAATCTATTTATCATATAAAATGATTTAAAAGTACTTTTTAATTATTATTTAGCATCTTACTTGTTAATTAGTTCTTAAAGTGATAATTAGTATATTTAAGCGCTAAATTAGTATCTTAATTTCATACTTAGCCAGTAAATTTATCTTTCTGTCTCAGAAACATGTTTTCACAGAAAATGATCTTATTAATTACAAATTAGTATTTTTGATTATTAATTAGTATCTTAATCGCATTTTAATTGCTAATTGGTACTTAAATTGCAAATTAGTATTTTCAAGTGCTAAAATTAATATCTTAATTACTGTCAAAACAATAGATTTATATTTATGTTCCAGAAATATATTTTTCACAGGAAATAACTTCATGTATAGATAATTAGTGTTTTTAAGTGTAAATTAGTATCTTAGTTACTAATTAGTATCTTAACTTGATAATTAGTGTGTTTAATAGATAAATTAGTATCTTGATGCTGTTAAGACAATAGATTTATATTTCTGTTCCAGAAATATACTTTTCATAGAAAGTGATTTAATGTGTAGTTAATTACGTGTTTTTAATGTTACTTAGTGATTTAAATTGCTATTTAGTATCTTAAGTTGATAACTAGTGTTTTTGATGGTTAGATTAGCATCAAAATTTGCTGTTAGAAAGTAGATTTTATATTTCTGAAATCAGCAACATATGTGTTTATGGAAAATGATTTAATGTAATTCTAGATTGTTAATTGGTATCTTAATGGTTAGTTAGCATGTTAAATGGAGTTAATAAGCATCTTAAACTGTTAATTGGTAAGAAACGCACATGATAAGTGGTAAATATACAAGTAAATTTCTTTAAATGCATGCTATCCTTTGAGCTTGATTCATTGTCTATCTTGATCCATATTCATCCTGTGAATGAAAAACCTTATACCTAATTAAGCATGTAAAATTAGGCGTGTAAAGGCTTTGTTGGTTTTTCTTAATTCTGTCAGTCAGTTCGTACTTAGAGCTAGCGGCATACTGTCAGTCGCTATTGTTGGCCTCGTGACTCGTGGTTCGTGACTCTTGGGAGTACGGCCGGTGTGGCCGTATAACCCTCGGTATGTGAGTTTTATCGTGTTTTGAACTCTTGAATCCAAGGACAAGTTAGTCCTTTAATCTTGAGCTTATGACAGTAATTTCTCCCGATTATTTGGCCATTTACTTGACTATCTAGACATTTGGATCTTGGATCCATTTTTATGCCAACGCACCATAAGGGCCCGGTCTGGTCCTGGGGAGAGCGCCCGAAAGTTAGTGAGCCCATGGGATGTTAATGACAGGGTGAGGCATACACCCGAAGTGCAGGACATGCTTGTTATGTCTAGAATAAACTCTTGTTACTTATTACCAGTTACTTGGGTACTTGAATTACAATGACGTCGCCCCCAAGGTTTTGATAAGTAACGTACTTGAATCCCGCTGAGCGTATAAGAGACGCTTGCCCTACTTGCTTGCTTGGCCAACTCTTGCTATTTCCTGTTGGAAACCATTGTATTTGCAATCATACATGACATGTTTGACCAAAGAGGTTAATATACTAGTGATCGATCTTCATGCTTATACTTGAGTTCTATCTTGTGGTAATTTTTGACTTGAAAACTCCTGTAACAAATTCTTGTAGACTCTTGTTCAATCTTGTATTTGATATCTTATTCGTTCTTACTTGATTTTCTTGACCTTGCAAGATCTGTTTATTACATTATATCGTCATTACTTCTTTTACTAGCATGCTACCGTCTTTTACATATTTAGCATGGTATGAAAACGAAATTACTTATTAATCACTTTAACCACTGCCTGATGATAGAGTATAATTCCTACTGAGCTTCTTGCTCACCCCTACTTCCAACCCTTTTCAGGTGCGCGAGTATTGGTACGTTGCATGGGAATCGGATCGGTGTGATCGAGTGGTACTTGGACCCTAGAGTTGGAGTATGTGTCCTTTCTATTTTCTTGAGTCTTGTTAGTTTAGTTCCTTCTTTTTGTTATCTATTTCGAAGCTTTTATTGTAAGTGGTGTCAAATATATCTTTTTAAATTAATAAGAGTTCGTATTTTCTCAAAAGTGTGTCTGGCCTCTTTGTATTTTATTGTGATTATTTATCTTCCGCTCTTGTTATCGTGACTTGTCTCCTGCCACGTTCCGAGCATCGCTTCCCGCTGCTATCGGTTCGGGGCGTGACAATGAAGCTCAGTTCTCCAGGTTGTCTAGATATGCTAAGCATCTTATTAGCACGGAGAAGATGAAAGCCCGTAGATTTCTTAATGGGCTTAGGCCCCACTATGTTACTCAACTGGCGCCTATGGACATCCAAGTTTATTCTGAAATAGTGCGCCGAGCTCAATTACTTGAAGATGCCACGGAACTATCTGATAGGATCCGTGGAAAAGACAAGAAGGAGCAAGTCACCGGTTCGGGTTCTTTCAAACCTAACTTTAAGAAGAGGCCCAATAATGGAGGTTCATCCTCTCAAGATTCCAAGTTCAAGAAATCCATGCCCTTCTCTATCGCCACTACACCTTCAAGCGTAGTATGCAAGCATTGTGACAAGGCTGGTCACAAGACAGAAGAATGCTGGAGGAAGTTAGGAGCATGTCTCCGTTGTGGAAGCCGTGAGCATCGGATTCCCGAGTGTCCATTAATGAATGACCAAGCCGGTGATGGTAAACGCCCGGTGACAAAGAACGCTCGACTTCATGCAATAAAGGAGACCGAGCAAGAAGAGGGTGGACTGGTAGAAGGTACATTAACAGTTTGTTCCAAAAGTGCTTATGTCTTATTTGATACGGGTGCATCGCATTCCATTATTTCTAAGAAGTTTGCCGACCCGTTACCGTTAGAACCAGAATGGATAAAAATAGTTCTAACTACTCCTCTTGGAAGTGAAAATGATATTACTCATCACTACCAAAACTGTGAGGTAATGGTTCAAGGTAGGAATTTACCTATAGATCTCATATGCCTCGATCTAAAGGAGTATGATGTTATACTAGGAGCGGACTGGTTATCCAAATACCAGGCAACGGTTGATTGCCGCAATAGCCAAATTACTTTCAAAGATATTCCAGAATTAGTCTTTACTCGCCCCAAGAGTCGGAGCAATTGCCCTCTTATTTCGGCTCTCCGAGCTAGCAAGCTCGTCAGGAAAGGATGTGTATCCTTCCTTGCATTTGTCACAGTTAAGGAAACAAATGACACTAAGATAGAAGACATTCAGGTAGTGCAAGAATTTTCAGACGTATTTTCGGAAGATTTGTCGGGATTACCCCCTCAAAGAGAAGTGGCCTTCACCATTGACTTAGTCCCTGGTGCTGGTCCAGTTTCAAAGGCACCCTATAGAATGTCCCCTGCGGAACTCAAAGAGTTGAAGGAGCAGTTGATGAAACTAATTCAAAAAGGGTTTATTAGACCAAGTACTTCCCCGTGGGGAGCACCAGTCTTATTTGTGAAGAAGAAGGACGGATCCATGAGATTGTGCATCGACAATCGACAGTTGAATCATCTCACTATCAAGAACAAGTATCCACTGCCGAGAATCGATGAGTTATTTGATCAGATTTCATGATCCAAATATTTTTCCAAGATTGATCTCAGGTCGGGATATCATCAGTTAAGAATCAAGGATGATGACATTCATAAGACTGCATTCAGAAGCAGGTATGGCCATTACGAATTTGTTGTTATGCCTTTTGGACTAACAAATGCCCCTGCTGCCTTTATGCAGTTAATGAATAGTATATACAGGCCTTACTTGGATCAATTCATAGTAGTCTTCATTGATGATATATTGATATATTCCAAGACTAAGGAAGAACATGAAAAGCATTTGAGGATGGCATTGCAAGTCTTGAGGACAAATCAATTATATGCAAAACTCAGTAAGTGTGAGTTCTGGCGTGAAGAAGTGGCTTTTCTCGGACATGTGATATCCAAGGATGGTTTATCTGTTGATCCATCAAAGGTCGAAGCTGTTAGAAACTGGGAAAAACCAACCAATACTAGCGAGATCAGAAGTTTCTTAGGCCTTGCAGGCTATTATCGGTGATTCATCAAAGATTTCTCTAAGATCGCCATACCAATTACAAGATTAACTCGTAAGGAGATCCGTTATGAATGGAGTGAGGAATGTGAAAGAAGTTCCAAACTCTCAAGGATCATCTCACTACAGCTCCGGTGTTAGCTCTATCAATAGAAGGAGAGAAATTCGAGGTCTACACCGATGCTTCTGGCATTGGCCTCGGGTGTGTCTTAATGCAACAAGGGAAGGTCATAGCATACTCTTCTCGTCAACTAAAGAAGCATGAGGAGAATTACCCCGTCCATGACTTAGAACTGGCCGCGGTGGTATTTGCCCTAAAGATATGGAGACACTACTTATATGGAGTGCAGTTTACTGTATACTCCGATCACAAAAGTCTCAAATATCTATTTTCACAAAAGGAGCTAAACATGAGACAAAGACGCTGGCTAGAATACCTCAAGGACTTCGACTTCAATATACAATATCATCCTGGAAAGGGTAATTATGTTGCTAATGCCCTTAGTCGAAAGCCGAGAGCAATGATAGCCAATTGTATGATACAAGAATGGAAGTTACTAGAACAATTCTCCGAGCTCAATATAAGCCTGGACACGGAGGCTAAATATGTCACCTTATCTCATGTAAGCATACAGTCGGATTTATTATCTGAGATACAAGCACTTCAGGATGATGATCCTATATTGGTAGAAATCAAAGGCAGATTAGAAGGACAATTTGATTTTCAACTAACTTCTGATGGAAGATTAATGTTTAAAGATAGAACTTGTGTACCAGACTGTCCGGAATTAAAGAAGAAGATCTTAGATGAGGCTCACAGATCAAGGTACACGATTCATCCAGGATCAACCAAAATGTACCAAGATGTAAAGAAGAAATTTTGGTGGCCTAATATGAAAAGAGAAATAGCGGACTATGTATCACGCTGCCTCACATGCCAACAAGTCAAGGCGGAACACCAAAAGCCTGCTGGAAAACTACATCCTCTAGATATTCCAAAGTGGAAGTGGGAGGATATTGGTATGGACTTCATCATGGGTTTGTCTAAATCTAAAGGAGGACATGATGGAATCTGGGTTATCATTGACCGATTAACTAAATCGGCGCATTTCTTGCCAATAAAGAGCCGGTGGTCAGTAGATGTATTGGCTGCACTATACATCAAAGAAATAGTCAGGTTGCATGGTATACCTGTCTCGATCGTGTCTGACAGAGATCCCCGTTTCACTTCTCATTTTTGGAAAGGATTACAACAATCGTTGGGAACAAGGCTTAACTTTAGTACTGCTTTTCACCCGCAAACGGATGGTCAGACCGAAAGAACAAACCAAGTAGTGGAAGATATGCTAAGAGCTTGCATCATTGATTTTGGTGGAAGCTGACATGATCATTTACCTTTAATTGAGTTTGCATATAATAATAGCTATCAAGCTAGTATCCAAATGGCACCTTTCGAAGCTTTATATGGAAGGAGTTGCCGATCACCCTTATGCTAGAACGAAGTTGGAGAGAAACAACTGTTAGGTCCAGACATGGTAAGGGATACAACTGAGAAGATACAAGTAATCAGAGAAAGATTGCAAGTTGCTCAGACAAGGTAAAAGGCTTATGCTGACACAAAAAGGAGAGATCTTGAATTCCAAATCGGAGATCATGTATTTCTCAAGATATCACCTGGACGTGGCATACGAAGATTTGGTGTTAAGGGCAAGCTTACGCCAAGATTCATCGGACCATTTGAGGTACTCGAAAGAGTTGGCGAGGTTGCTTATCGCATCGCGTTGCCTCCTCAATTGTCCAAGGTACATAATGTATTTCATATATCTATGTTGAAGAAGTATGTGCACGATCCATCGCATATTATTGAACATGGAGATCTGGTGATCCAGAAAGATCTCACCTATGAACAGAAGCCTATGAAGATCTTAGATCGTGAAATACGAGCTCTAAGAAATAAGGTTATTCCCATGCTCAAGGTGCAATGGAACAAGAATTCTGAACATGAAGCAATATGGGAGACCGAGGAATCTATGAAGAAACGATTTCCCGAGTTGTTCTAAGAGGTATATACTCTACACTCTCCGCGTGTATACATAATATGTAATTGAATTTGGGGACCAAATTCTTTTAAGTGGGGGAGGGTGTAGCAACCCTGATAAAATATTAATAACAATAAAGATTTTAAAATAAATCAAATAATTAGATAAATAAAACAATATAAAATAACGCCTCTGATAAAGGCGCTATTTAAATTATAAACGCCTCTAGTTAAGGCGTGACTCAAGAAGTGACGCCCTCACCAAACGGCGTCAAATTCCAACGTCAAAAAGGGTAAGGCCAAGAAACGCCCCTAGCTTGGGCGTGTTTTAAAACAAAGAATGCCTTCATATCAGGCGCTTCATAAGAAACGACCTGAACCAGGTCGTCAATTCAAGAATCAACGCCCTGACCAAAGTCGTTAATTCCATTCGAGTTCCGTTCGACACGGGAGCTTATCCAGGGAAGGATTATGTTAATCTAGTAAGTGTTTACTAGGGCAAGGACTCTATTAGGGATATATTACTCCCAATAAAACTCTAGCCCTAATAGGACCCCCTAAATCCCTATAAATAATCTACTGCTCGAACCCTTCAACGCTATTTGGCATTCGGAATCTGCAAGGTACGTGAAGAACATCAAGTTCTTCTTCTTCTGTTTCTTTTTCTTATGAACGTAGTTCATGAAGAACTAATAGGTCCTTCCTCTTCTTTCCTCTAATACAGGTGAAGGGATCCAGTGCGTACGTAAAGAACAAGGTGATGTTCTTCATCGTTTTCCTAACTTTGGTTATATCTGTGAAGATTATTAGTATCTTCATCTTCCTTCTTTTCTTTCCCTCTACAGGTTGACGGTAGAGTGAAGATTTCTGAAGAACGATTGTTCTTCTTCTTGCTGTTGCTGCTACTGTTCTTGAGTTGCAGTTGAAGCTTCGGAGTTTTAGGCTTCTCCTCGATCAAACTATCAAGGTAGGTTTTCTCAAGTTATAGTAGCCCAAACAAAATTAATGCAAGATATACATATATATAAGCATGACATGCATTTGGTTTACTATAGTTTTAATACGTTTCTGCAATATTTTGAAAGAGACGCCCCTGTCAAGGGCGCTAATTTACAAGACACGACCCTGCCCAGGTCGTCAATTTCATATTTGACGCCCTGTACATCGGCGTTAATTTCATGTAAATGTTAATCACCTATCTTAAGAACTGATTATCCATGAAATTACATGAAATCAATAATTGTTAACGGTTAAAAGTTAATAAACATGAAACATCAAATCTAATATACTGCATCTGAATTCCTGCCAATTTTTCTGTCATGACTATATGATTGTTATCCTTGATTATCGTGCAAATTTTGCTGATCCTGTAAATTCCTGGTATTTCTTGAATTCACGACCTAGACTAGGTCGTTTTCCATGTGTTAACGCCCCATCACAGGGCGTGAATTGAAAAGTAACGCCCCTTCATAGGGCGCGTTTCTGTTAAAAGCCCGAACAATATATTCTGTAAAGATAAGAATTTAATGATTAACGCCGCTGCCAAGGGCGCGTTTTTGATAATTTCTGAAAATAAATATGTTCTGTAAAATATTGTAAATAAAAAGACGCCTGCTGCTGTAGTCGTCTCATTGAAAAGAAACGCCCCTGTCCAGGGCGCGTTTTAGATAAATTAATGAAATATTAAAATTCTACAAAATGGAAACATGTGTAAACGTCCTTCTGTTAGGCGTTAATTACTTAATAAACGACTCTGCTTAAGTCGTTACTTTACTGTAAAAATGATTTTCCACTATTTCTGTTAACCGATGGTTTCATATATTATATAATATATATATCGGCACTATTCTCCACTCCGTGAGTATAGTCCCACGTTTCACGATTGTTTTATCGATCACACTCAATTCTCATTGACATACAAGCTCTCCATTGGACATTCCGTTCCTTTGGACTAGCGAGTTAGTCATAGAGACCTCCGTAAGACTCCTCGTAGCCTTGGATTCCCTCAAGGCCGACTGAGCTGGTTGTTCCCTAAAAATCTATTACACCATTGATGCCATGTCACTCTAAAAGAAACATGGGATACCGGCCCTTATGTTATACAAAGAGTATATCATAAGAAATTCTTAATGGGATGATGATATCATGCCATATCATGTCATTCTTGTAAACCTCAATTCTATGATAAGAATGAGGGTATCTTATCTTTGATATACTGTTCATGTGGACCTCAATTATATATAAAGAATGTCCATATTGATTTGTCATGGTACCCAAGTTAAGGGAACCATATTCTACCTAGTTTTATCGATATCGTGATTATACCGTTATTATCGCCATTCTATGTCCTTTGTCATATTTTTGGACTCCATTCTGTCAAAGTTGTCATACATGTCTACAAGCTTGATTATTGAAATTCAAAAGTTGGCTATATATAAGAGTGGATGTCAAAACACATGATAAATGTCTGCGCATATAAGGCCCAATCTGGTCTTGGGAGGAGCACCCGAAAGTACTTGTGCCCATGGGAGTTAAAATGATAAGGTATCTGGCATTATACCGAGTACTTTACTTTCTAGATTGGACATTCCACACATATCTTGTACTTGAATCGTACTTGACTTGACATGAAATGCGTGACCCGAAAAAGGGTAATTTACTTGCTTGATACATGATAGCCAAAACTCTTGACATGACTTGTTAAATGTACTTGCTTGAATATCTTGAGTATCTTGTTGAAAGTTCATGATTAGTTCATCTTATTCCTTGATATTACATTCTCTCTATCTTGTCGTTTTATGCGAGCATGCATAGCTTTATTGCATTCATGAAAGATGTAATTACTTAAACCCCTTACTAGTACTTGAGATATAATTTCCTACTGAGCGTTCGCTCATTCCGTTTGTCCCTTACTTTTTAGGTAAGTCCGACGACGATGGAAGTCAATCGGATGGGAATGGTCAAGAGTGAAAGTGATAGAGCTGCTCAAGTGTCGTCTAGTTGTTTCCATAGTTTTCTTGAGTCGACTATGTACTTTTCTTTTTATTAAACAGAGTATTGGATTTGTAATAGCCTATTAATAATAAAGGATTGGGTTATCTTGCTATTTTGCGTATCTCTGTCTTTGTGTCGAATACACGACCACTCTGATGGACATGATTGATATAAACTCGTCACACGTCTCCGGGTATCTTCCGCGCTCGGGGCGTGACACACACCCTTCATTGCTTCATGCAATTTCACAAAATTTCTATCATTAATTCAACTAAAATGGGAATTACATGGTATTTGTATGAAATGTAAAATGACACTAACTAACCTCAGATCTAGGGTTAGGGGGGGTATTCATGGTACATCACATTAATGCCACATGTGGTCAAAATAAACAAAATTAAACTAATCCTAGTGGAAGGGGGCGCCCCCTTGACCATTGCATTCCAACTTGGACTTTTTGTCCACCTTGTCCCCCTTTGAATGGTCAAGCATCTAGAAGCCACCTAGGACCTTTGACCAGCCCCACATGGGACCTATTGGCTTAGGTGGACCAATGGGGAAAGAGATGGGGGCCCCTTGCTGGTCCTATAAGACTTTTTGCACAAAAACCCACTAAAACATAAAGACTCATAGTTTGGCTTATAAAGCCTTACAATTGTACATATGTTTTCCCAAGGATATAAAAATAAACTAAAAGTACACAAATGTAAATTAAAAATGTTAGTGCCTGGTGTTGATTCCCATCATCTCTGGTACCTAGTACCCTATCTCCAGTGTTCCCAGTGCCCAGCCTCCAGCATCCAATCCTCGGTTCCCAATAGCCAGTGCACAGTCTCTAGTACCCGACTCCCTGCCTCCGGCATCAAGCACTCCATTCCCATTGCTCAACCCCAGCCCGAGTTTCCAGTAGCAAGTTATCGCATCCCATGCATGCACTATTGTAATCATCTTCTAGCACATAGTAGAAGAATCAACCATGACTAGCAGTACACATGGTTGCCAACCCATACATCTTTGTTCTGCAAAAGAAAGAGTAGGACAACACAAGAAGTGACAAAAAGAAATCCAGTAGTTTATCATTCATACTTTATGAAATGAGCCCAAGACATGCCATTGGGGTAACAAAAATCTGTGCAACCAGGTAGAAAGCATAAACAAAAAAAAGGGGGTACAATCAGGTCACGGCTCGCTCCACTCCAATGCCGACAAGCGAGACGCAGCAACTGTGAACTCCACCTCAAGAGTAGACATGATCTGAGTACTGGCCTCAACCGTGCTCGTAGCATCTCGCCACTCAGCCTTGACGCTCTCGGTGGGCGACTACTGCTCCTCCAAGGCCTTCCTTAAGGCCTTGGTCCTGCTCTCGGCCTCCTTCAGCTGAGAGGCTCGATCTCGAGCAAGTGTCTGAGCCGCCTCCGCGTGGCCCCTCTGCTCGGCCAAGATAGCCGCCAGCTGATCCATCCGCTCCTGTTCCTTTCAGATGGCTGCCAGCCTCTGAGCTCTCCGCTCCTATGTCTGACGAAGTCGCAAGTACTCGGCCCATATCGCTGCCAGCCCCATCATCTAGGGCCCCTGATGTAAACCGAGGATGTGATAACCCCGGGTGCACTCCGCCAGTCACCTCCTTAGGTCCTCTGGAGAAGGAAGATGGTCACTCTGAAGGTACCCCCGCGTACGTTGAAGCAAACAGGCGACCACACTCCCGTCCACCAATGGCTCTAGCGGTGGAGTGGAGGTGGGCCACTCAATCCCCAAGCTCAGGGAAGGGTCGACCGTCTCCATCAGCGCGTTAGTCGAGGCTACACAACACCAAAAAGAACAAATGGGAAGTGAGAAATATATGTGAGGCTTTCCATGACAAATAAGGTGGAAAACCTGAGAAAATTCTCAACCCTTACCCAGAACAATCCCTTCTGCACCTGCGGCACCACTCGTCGGGGTAGGAGAAGGCAACGACTCCTCGACGACCAGGGAGCCCTTCTGCTAGGCCCCCCTCCTCTCCGATAGCCATGGGTAGGACGGGAAGCTCCTCCCGGCCCTCTATAACAGGAGCCGATACATGCTCCTCCTCTGACACCAGTGCTATACGCAAAACAAGAGAATCAATATCCTACCAAAAAGCATAAATAAGTACAAAGGGGAGGAGGAAAGGAATCCCACATACCTGCGGAAGTAGTTGTTAGTCTGTGAGGACAAGGTGCGAAGGTGCAAACCTGATTCAGAGGGGGGGGGTGAATGAATCCCTCTTCCAAAACTTTTCCCAATTAAAACTATATTGGATAATGATGCGGAATAATAACTAATTGAGCCTTTCAAAATAGTAGATTCAATGAAGCGCTTGATCAAGCTGTTGGACTGCTAAATTGTAGACACCTAAGCAAGTCTAAGCCGTAGATAGAACCAAATCAAAAATGCGTGTGCCAGAAATCTATTCAGTTAGAACCATAGATGGAACGATCCTAAGCATTCATCTAGCACTGAAGACACAAGGATGCAAACCACACAATGCTCAAGAATTTTTAGGTGGTTCGGTCCTCCAGACTACATCCACCCCACACTCAACCCGAGTGTGGATTCATGCTGACTCACAGCTTGAACGGCTGGGCATCACAGCTTGCCTACATCAGCTGGGCCTCACAGCTTGCCATCCGCTGAGCATCACAGCTTGCTATCCTGCTGAGCATCACAGCTTGCTGTCCAAGGTAACCACCTTGCCTGCTGAGCATCACAGCTTGCTCTGCTGACTCACAGCTTGAAGTTCAAAGATAAACGAAAAGAACAAAAGAAAAAATATGAAGCAAAATCTCAGCAACGGAAAGCTGGAAATGAAACACAGAATATAGCTCTCGCAGGAGCAGGTCTGGCTTGGATCTGATCCAAATGCCAGGGAGACAGATCTTCAATGATGGCTTCACACTCATGAACTCCCCACTCTCAATTCCTTCCTCTTCCTTCTTCTTCTTTTCCCTCTCTACTGCTCTCTCTTTTCTTTTCTCGATCTCACAATCATTTACTTCCACTTCTTCGGCTTCTTATACTCTCACGCTCTGCTATTCTGTTTCTCGTATCTTTTTCTCTTTCTCTACTCTTCTCTATGCTTCTTTTTCTCTCACACTTTTCTCTTCTTCTCTCTTCAATTCTCTCTTGTGCTTTGATCACAGAGAAGCCTTCTTATATGGCTTCAGATTTGGGACCCACGAGCTCTCACATTGGGCGCGTGGAGGGAGCATTCCCGCCAAGAGAATTCTGGAGTGCCTTAGCCACGTGTCAGCATCTGGGCATTGTGTCTGACCAAATGGCAGATTCTTCCATTCGGTTCCTTGCCTCGGATCACGAACCCTATAACCTGGTACTTTGATTTCCACGTGGAGTATGCTCACAGGTTGTCCAGCACATGCTCGACCAAGTGACTGGCCTGGGAAACAACTGAAAGTGTTAGCTGTTCGTGCTAGCACAGACTTCATAAAATAATGTACGAATATTCACAGACCTTAGGTAGCATATAACAAAACATGCATGGACCTTGGATAACATAAAGCACGACATGCACAGACGTTGGGTATGCACCAGAATATATATGCACTAACTTTTCATTACACGTGAGAGAAGTGTGCACGGACTTTGATAGCATATGACCAAACATGCACGGAGTCTAGATGTCATACCCAGACCTTATAACAATGCACAGACCTTACCTGCGTGCAACAACACACGTTGCACCGACCTTATGCCAGTCAGAATCAAAGGTTGCATCGACCCAGAATAGTGAGCTGCACAGACTTGTTTAGCACAAAAACAAGAATTGCACCGACCTGGTTTGTTCATAGGGCAATAATGCACCGACCTTGTGTGTGTGTGGACAAAGAATGCACTGACTTGGTGAGTGCAGAACACAACCTACACCAACTCAGCCTGCCTGATGCAAAGAATACTCAAACCTACATAACATGAACTTAACACAAGTGCACCGACTAAGGCCATAATGAACAGTGACATGCACTGACTCTAAACAGTGGAATGCACACACTTAGTGAGCTTTTATATGCACTGACTATGTATGCTCACAACAAAAACTTGCACCGAGGCAGAACAAGTATGTGCCTTAGACAAAAAATACAAAACTTGCACCGAGACAAGGAGTGCACCTACTATATGCAAGTAACATGTAAAGTTGCACCGGCTCTAGGTGTGTGTGAGACGCTAAATGAGACGCACACAAGCACCGACTCCAGGCCACCATGAAATGCTAGATAAGACGCAGATACACGTGAGGCACATGAGACGCAGAGACGGAATGCATGAAGATAGAATGCATGAGACGCAATGCATTGTGCAAGAGAGACGCAATATGAGACGTATCTACGCAAGAGATGCAACCATAGTCACAACTGAGCATAAGACGCAAACAGAGACACTAAGACTTAGCTAAGACGTGATAGAGACGTAGCCAGAGATACAGAACAAGATTTTGCACCGAGGTTGAATGTGCAAACTAAGCAATGCACCGACCTTGCTATATGAACACTTGCACAGACCTCTATAGTGTAATGCGTTGAGGTTAATGCATACACAGATGCAGGCCTAACCATCTTTCATGCAAACACACGGTGACTCATAGTGTTTGCTATCGTCAAAACCACAGGGGCACAACAATCTCCCCCTTTTTGATGATGGCAACACTATGAGTCGCACTGACTCATGTCAAATTATTCTCCCCCTTTGACTTCAGCAAAAAGAAAATAGTTTGAGAGAGAGAAATAAGCATGCATGAAATGATTGATTTAGAATTTCCCCCTTTGACACATTATTAAGGCATAGAAGAACTATACTCCCCCTGGATAAATGAAGGTAATCAGAAATACAGGAACAGTTAAACAGACAAGCACTAATCAAGTCCATGTTGCAGAAAGGATCACAAGCAAATCTCCCCTTTTAAGAACATCTAAAATGGAATGACCCCGTGGAAGACTGTGCAGATACCAATTGTTATGGAATGAGAAGTCATCAAAAACACAGGCTCAGCCATAGATAATTTCAGGTCGAACCCAATAGGCAATAGATTCAGTGAGGGCTTACAAATTGAATTCCAACAAGATATTGACTGGATTGCCAAAGAATAGATGAGACAGAAAGATTTTCAATAGGGTACCAAAGCCATAAATCTGATAAGCGAATTTCAGACTCTTTTATTATATAGGTTATGAGTGAGTCTGAATGTACCAGCATGATTTATGAATGATGTATACAAAGTTTATCAAGAAAGTTCAATACTCATATCTGAAACATCTTTTAATAGAAGTGAACCAAATGCACATATGACATTCTTGTTTTAACCTCCTTCAATCTTACTCATTCAAAATCAATGACTCCTATGGGAGTTACACAAGATAGTATTGTGATTAAATAGTTTTGCATGTATCTGAACTTATCTTTGATTACACTAATTTTTCATATTTTTCTTTTGATCAGCACACTATTTTTCTTGAACAGTCTTAGTTGATCAACACTTTTTTACATGAGACACAACACGTCTTAGTTGCAGTGACCCAGTTACTCAGTGTGATAACTGCATTGCATCTCAGACATGAGAACAGAGTTAGCAATTTGGAGTGTCTTTTTACATGAGGAGACACCTTGATCAGAGGTCAGAATCCCCAGTAACTCAACACAACCATGCCATTGCTCTGCCGGATTTTTAATCATTTTTATAAGAGAGGTAACTATGGCACTTCATGACATGGGCTTACTCTATTTCTTTGATAGAGAACCCAGTTTCTCTGTGACCAAAGTCATTGCTCTGACTTTATTTTCTTTCAAATGTTTTCAGATTTTTCAGTCAATGCTCAGTACACTGAAATGTTTAAGAACAATACTTTCTACATGTATCTTAACAAAGAAAGCCATGTCTTTGAAATTTTAGAATTCAGAAGGTTTTGCATGAAATTACATGAGACAATTGGTTAAGATTTATTAAAATAATGATTCAGATATTTTCAAGTCTTTTAAATCAAAACTTAATGAATACATTAGACTTAAATGAATTTGATTTATCAGTCATTCTTAAACTAGTATAATAGAAGATTCTTCTTTTCGAAATATGTCAGATTTATGATTAGGGTACACAGATTGAAATCTCACCAAATTCAGATGAATTAAAATTGACAATGCAGCCAATCAATGGAAATAACATGAACTTTTATTTAGAGAGCAGTAGAGCATATTATCAAGCATGCATAGAAGGTGAAAGAATTGGAACACATGCTTATGCATCAGACAGACTTTCAGGAAGCAATGAGTTTACAAGGATACAGCATGAGGTATGCACTCGAGTAATCCAGTTCAGAAACCAATAGCTGAGTCTGGAATTCAGTCTGACCAGCTTAACAAAGATGAATTTAAGTAAAGCTCTCCTTCAGCAAATTATAGGGTAACAAAATGAATTTTCAGCTTCAAGGCAAGAGAGAGTTCAGATGATGATGATGAATCAGAAGCCAATCAATCAGAGGACACATGATTAAGTGAGTCAATAACACACAAGAATAGGAGAATGATTTAAGTGACTAGATAGGAAGGGTTCAGATTGTGAAAGACTTATGATTCTAAAATGCTCCCCCTATCTAGATGCAATGAGTCATTTCTTTTTGGATTTTTCAAATTTGATGATATGCAATACACTACTCTACATGTATGCATATGCAGTGACAGTCATGACAAAATTATGCATCTACTCCCCCTGATTGCATGCAAAGATTTTCTTCTTTATGGAAGTTTTCAAAAACTTAATAAAAGGTATTGATATTCACTACATGCATGCATATGCAATGACTCTCCTAGAGATATTTCCTAAACATGAATGTCATGAACATTATGTAGGGATAACCAAACTCCCCCTGACTATATGCAATGTATGAAGATTTTAAATGCAACAAGTGTAATGACAGAATGTAGGGAGTTTTGACAAATTATGCATCATGAATGTGCAGACTGTGCTCATGAGTTTCTAACCTTTTCTATGTGCACACTCAAGCACCAAAGCATAAGTGCATTAGGAATGAATTCAACATTTCTTCAATGAATATGTGCACACATAGCTCAAAGTATGAACAAATAAACTCATGTAGCTCAATACAAATGTCAAAACAAATAAAAGAACATGTATGCATGAAACTTTTGAACTAATCAGATTTAACATGATATGCAGTTAAAACATGTTCTTAAGAAATTTAATTGAATAGATGTGAAGAATGCAAAATATTACCTGCACGGGGTTTTATCAATTTGGGTGCCTTGGTTTATTTACCCCCTTTTGTTCTTCAGCCCCAAGACACACCTGCAAGAACAGTTCCTTATTTTGCAAATTTAGGAACCCAAGAAATCTTGGGTCCTAAATTGTCAGTGGCACCTCTAGAGGGTGCTTTCAACATTTTATGAGGAAATAGATCATCAGACTTCAACAAATGACAGTCGGAATGAGCATGTGCATGAATTGGATATGATTGAACATGATTTCTACTTCTGTTAACATGAAAACTTCTCTTTCTGTTTACACTAGAGTCATTCTTTTTCTGAATATGCCAACAATCTTTGACTGAGTGGCTAGCCTTCCCACAATGGGAACGTTCAATGTACTTGCCTCTAGAACCGAGGTAAGTTCTATCAGAGACATGATTCACAGGAAACTTATTCAGGCCTGAGAGATTTCTTTTAGCAAGGAATGAAACAAATTCAGACTTAAGTTTCTTCTCTGGAGCATGCCAACAGAAGGCAGCAATGTGGCCAAACTTGCCACAACAATAACATTGAATTTTCTTTTTCTGGTCAGTAGGAGGTTTCCTAGGAAGATGATTTCTAGGATATATCATAACAGCATTTCTTTCATCATTTATCAATGTTAAACAGTCATGCATAATATGTCCAACCTTCCACAATAGTGACATGTTACTACCTTTTTATTCACATTCACTTGATTGACAGAATTGACATTCGCATGAGAGTGTGAATGTGTGTGTGAGCAGTGAGCAGCATGCACATGTAAATCAGGGACATGTTTGGACTTATTCATATTAACATTTTTCTTTGATTTTTGAACCTTTTTTGATTTTTATCTAAATTTTAGCTTTCTTTGCAGTGAATTGAAAGATAGACGAACTAGATTGGTTAGCCTGTTCAGAACTTTTCACGAATACAGTTGACTTCTTCTTTTCATTAATCCGTTTATTGACAGGCACATAACCGAGTCCTTCTTTCTGAAAATTCACATTAGAGCCAAGCAGTTTATCCAAATTGTCCTTTCCTTTCACAAATTTAGACATAGAAGCTTTTAGATCATCAATTTCAGTTTGCAATAACACAATGTCATCTTCATATGAAATTATTTGATTATGCAAACCATCATTGAGTCTTTTCAAATTTTCATTTTCCTGCAGTATCTTCAAATTCTCATTAGCTTCTTTGTCATTCAAAATTGCCTTACCTTTTCAATGTCCATCAGTTTTTCAGAAAGCACAATGTTCAAAACCATCAGTTTCTTGTTTTGATCTTTTAAGTAACCATTTTCTTCAACCAGTTTTTCTTCACTTTCTTCAACCTCAATTTTCTTTTCCAACAATAATTTTTTTTCTTCTTTCAGGATTTGATTAATTCCTTTTTCAAATTGTCATCATAATCTATATCATTAATCAAATGTCTGAGAACGGCACATTCATTGCAAGAATCATTTTCTTTGATGAGCCTATTCCTTAAACTCTCATTCTCAGACTTCAAGTGTTTCATTTCATTTTATTTTCTGTTCATATCTGACTTTAGGTTTTCATTTTCCACTTTCATACTTCCGATTTCATGCAGCATTTCTTTTCTTAGTTTCTTCTTCTCAGATTTAATTTTATCGTACTTCTCAATTAAATGCTCATTCAACACAATCAAATCTTCGAGATAAAAATTGCCAGTGTCAGAGTTTGCCTGTGACGAAGTTTCCTCCATATAACCCTAGTCTTCATCTTCTGCCATGAGACACTTCACCTCATCCTGACATCTGATGGCTGCAACCATGTTAACAACTTCTAACGCACTGCAACAATCAAGCACACATCAAAACTTGTCAGTATTTATAGCGCTTCGAGTTAGCTCCAAGGCCTTTTGATTCTTTGCGAATTTCAAGTGGTCCGATGTTTTCCATAAGGAATTGTCCTTTGGAACTTCATAAGAGCTGTGTGTGATTATTATCCATAGATCTGAATTAACCTGCATCACGTACTCTCTAAATTGATTAAACCACTTGTAAAAACCTAGTCCTTCAAACCTCGGAAGATCAATCATGAATTCCATGCTCAGACATGATCAGAACAATGCAAGTGAACAGATCAACTCAGATCGCACTGAAGCCAATTACGGATCGGATCTGCAGGTCGCTGGACCCTCTGTGCAGACACCCGCTCCGATAGCAATTGTTAGTATGTGAGGACTAGGTGCGAAGGTGCAAACCTAATTCAGAGGGGGGGTGAATGAATCCCTCTTCCAAAACTTTGTCCAATTAAAACTATATTGGATAATGATGCGGAATAATAACTAATTGAGCCTTTCAAAATAGTTGATTCAAAGAAGCGCTTGATCAAGCAGTTGGACTGCTAAATTGTAGACACATAAGCAAGTCTAAGCCGTAGACAGAACCAAATCAAAAATGCATGTGCCGAAAATCTATTTAGTTAGAACCATAGATGGAACGATCCTAAGCATTCATCTAGCGCTGAAGACACAAGGATGCAAACCACACAATGCTCAAGACTTTTTAGGTGGTTCGGTCCTCCAGACCTACATCCACCCCACACTCAACCCAAGTGTGGATTCCTGCTGACTCACAGCTTGAATGGCTGGGCATCACAGCTTGCCTACATCAGCTGGGCCTCACAGCTTGCCATTCGCTGAGCATCACAGCTTGCTATCCCGCTGAGCATCACAGCTTGCTGTCCAAGGTAACCACCTTGCCTGCTGAGCATCACAGCTTGCTCTGCTGACTCACAGCTTGAAGTTCAAAGATAAACGAAAAGAACAAAAGAAAAAAATATGAATCAAAATCTCAGCAACGGAAAGCTAGAAATTAAACACAGAATATAGCTCTCGCAGGAGCAGGTCTGGCTTGGGTCTGATCCAAATGCCAGGGAGACAGATCTTCAATGATGGATTCATACTCACGAACTCCTCACTCTCAATTCCTTCCTCTTCCTTCTTCTTCTTCTCTCTTTTTGCTGCTCTCTCTTTTCTTTTCTCGATCTCACAATCATTTACTTCCACTTCTTCGGCTTCTTATACTCTCACGCTCTGCTCTTCTGTTTCTCGTATCTTTTTCTCTTTTTCTACTCTTCTCTCTGCTTCTTTTTCTCTCACACTTTTCTCTTCTTCTCTCTTCAATTCTCTCTTCTACTTTGATCGCAGAGAAGCCTTCTTATATGGCTTCAGATTTGGGACCCACGAGCTCTCACATTGGGCGCGTGGAGGGAGCATTCCTGCCAAGAGAATTCTGGAGTGCCTTAGCCACGTGTCAGCATCTGAACATTGTGTCTGACCAGGTGGCAGATTCTTCCATTCGGTTCCTTGCCTCGGATCATGAACCCTATAACTTGATACTTGGATTTCCACGTGGAGTATGCTCACAGGTTGTCCAGCACATGCTCGACCAAGTGACTGGCCTGGGAAAAAAAATGAAAGTGTTAGCTGTTCGTGCTAGCACAGACTTCATAAAATAATGTACGAATATGCACAGACCTTAGGTAGCATATAACAAAACATGCATGGACCTTGGATAACATAAAGCACGACATGCACAGATGTTGGGTATGCACCAGAATATATATGCACTAAATTTTCATTACACGTGATAGAAGTGTGCACGGACATTGATAGCATATGACCAAACATGCACGGAGTCTAGATGTCATACCCAGACCTTATAACAATGCATAGACCTTACCTGCGTGCAACAACACACATTTCACTGACCTTATGCTAGTCAAAATCAAAGATTGTACCGACCCAGAATAGTGAGCTGCACGGACTTGTTTAGCACAAAAACAAGAATTGCACCGACCTGGTTTGTTCATAGGGCAATAATGCACCGACCTTGTGTGTGTGTGCGGACAAAGAATGCACTGACTTGGTGCGTGCAGAACATAACCTACACCAACTCAGCCTGCCGATGCAAAGAATACTCAAACCTACATAACATGAACTTAACACAAATGCACCGACTAAGGCCATAATGAACAGTGACATGCACTGACTCTAAATAGTGGAATGCACACACTTAGTGAGCTTTTATATGCACTGACTATGTATGCTCACAACAAAAACTTGCACCGAGGCAGAACAAGTATGTGCCTTAGAGAAAAGATGCACCGAGGCAGCGCTTGTTATGTGAAATGCAAAACTTGCACTAAGATAAGGACTGCACCTACTGTATGCAAGTAACATGTAAAGTTGCACCGGATCTAGGTGTGTGTGAGACGCTAAATGAGACGCACACAAGCACCGACTCCAGGACACCATGAAACGCTAGATAAGATGCAGATACACATGAGGCACATGAGACGCAGATAAGGAATGCATGAAGACAAAATGCATGAGACGCAATGCATTGTGTAAGAGAGACGCAATATGAGACGTATCTACGCAAGAGATGCAACCATAGTCATAGCAGAGCATAAGACGCAAATAGAGACGCTAAGACTTAGCTAAGACGTGATAGAGACGTAGCCAGAGATACAAGAACAGGATTTTGCACCGAGGTTGAATGTGCAAACTAAGCAATGCACCGACCTTGCTATATGAACACTTGCACAGACTTCTATAGCGTAATGCGTTGAGGCTAATGCATAAAACAATGCATACACAAATGCAGGCCTAACCATCTTTCATGCAAACACATGGTGAGTCATAGTGTTTGCTATCATCAAAACTACAGGGGCATAACAGTAGCCTCAGCCCCCGTCGCCTCGGTAGATGAGGCCCCAGAAGAGGAGGAGCTTGAACTCTCCTCCGTCCCCATTGCAAGGCTATCACTGCCCGAGGTTCCCAAGGAAGCCCCCGATGAATCTCTGGAGGCGGTGGAACTAGAAGCCCCTGCAGACCAATGAAACAACGAAGTCAGCACACAATCTGACCCTACAAAAATGAAGTCATCCAGTCAAAAGTTTTTAACAAAGCTTACCAGTTGAGGCACCTCCGTCAGATATCCTCTCGATGTCGATAATCTCCTCATCCTCTCTCGCCAGAACCATAATTGTGGGCTCTCCGCCTATAGCTCCAGCAATGTCACGAGCAAGCTCGCCCTCCTCTAGAGGAGATGAGATACTTGTGACCAATATCAAGTAAAGTTTAAAGCTGGCAAATAACACGAAAGCCACCACAAGCATCTAAGTTTACAATCACATACCTAAGGGTCCCATAATGAAAGACCCAACCAGCCCCACAGTGCAGGCTGAGACCACAGTCGGCAAAGGAGGGAGAGGCAACGCCGTCGGCAGTTGCGACGACGGGATGATTGCAGCTCTAGCAATAAGGGCCGTCAGACCGCCTGTTACTCCCAACTCTACCTCTAAGGAGGGAATCTCCACTGACATTCTGATAGAACAGATGGACGCTCTAATGCCTATAGATAGAATATCTATAGACGATCTAGAGGGGGGTGAATAGATCGGTCACCCACTAAAATTTACTACAGCAGAAATAGTTGCGGAAAATAAACAAACTGTTGTAGGACGATCAAAAGGCACTCAGTCACAATAAAACTGAACCAGATCAAGCGGATTAGCACTCACGTGATCCTAAGCAATCATCTATCGAGCGATGAATAATGATAGAGGACGAAAGCAAACCACAAACAATCGCACAATGGTCAGATAAGTTTTAAGGTGGTTCGATCTCAAACCTGAGATCTACGTCCACCCCACACTCAAACTAGAGTGTGGTTTCACCGCTGATGCATAGCTTCCACTGATCCACAGCTTCGGGGTACAAACCCTACACACCACTGGGCCTTACAGCTTATGCTGCCCAGAGGAGTCCTCCTCTGCAACCGCTGGGGCTTACAGCTTAACCCATCCAGAGGATACTACACCTCTGTCCGCTGAGCGTCACAACTTGCTCCGTTGACAAACAGCTTGAAAAAGAGTATCTAAAACGAAAACGAAACAAAGCAGAAACCAAAAACCCACAAAGGGAATATAGCTGAACACTGAGCGAATTCAGCTCCGATTCTGAACCTAGAGACTGAAGAACAATCTTTCTCTCTCAATTCTCTCAAGGGACTTCTCTTAGAACTCTCTTTCTTTTCTACTCTCTCTGTCTTCCTTTTTCTCTCTGGATCGTTCAGGCGCTTGCTCTATCTGCTTCAGCTCTTCTAGCACGATCAATCTTCTCTTGAGGGAGAAGCTTCTTATTTATAGAGCAGCAAAGAGGTAGGGCATGTGCTCTCCATGATTCGCGCCCAAACATCTTGGTCACGTGGCATCATCCCAGCTTACTGCTTTGCACGTGTCACGATCCCGGCACCTTCTCCAATCTTGGATCATGTGCCATTCTTAATCTTTACAAAAAAGCATCTGTCAAGTCATCAGACATAAAGTCATCTTCAGACAGTTATACGAGATGAACAGAGATAGCACGAAGTAGGTCTTCTGACAGAACTAAACTGCACCGACTCAATGTGGTGATCACACACACATGCACAGTCTTAACATTCATGCACAAGCAGATGCACATACTTGATTTTAGCACAAGGCCTACGGATGCACTGACTGTGTATATGCAATGTGCAAGTGTTGCACAGACCTGATCAACCCGTGAGTGGCATGCTTAGAGTACAACAGTGCGAGGATAAGAGATGCACAGACTGAATATGCAAGGTGCAAGTATTGCACTGACTCGATGACATGCCACTAGAGGCGTTGCACTGACTTAACTCAGAAGGAATGCAAAGACTCTATATGCATGGCACAGATATTGCACCGACTTGGAAGCTCAAGTGCTCAAAATGAGCATGAGGCAAATGTCGCACCGATGCAAGAGTTGCACCGACCGTGCTAAAACATTACACCGACACAAATTGAGACACAACACATGCACTGACCTAGGCTATATGAGTCGCAAGATAAAACAGACACATGCACAAACCTAGTCCTTATGAGACGCAGTACAAGCTGGACACAGAATGTGCACCGACTTGTGTCTACCTAATGCAAAGATGCACTGACTTGCGAGCATTGAACTTCACCCATATGCACAGACTCTGCTGGGACTTAGTTGCGTGCTGTAGCTAAGGATGCACAGACTCAATGCAGACTAGATAGATGTTGCACCGAGTCAATCAAATGTATGGACTAAGTGTAACTGAGCATGCAACATTTAGATGAACATCTGAGAAGTTGCCAATCATCAAAACAAGAATTACAATATTCTCCCCCTTTTTAATAATGGCAACACCAATGGACAATGCATATGCAGACTAATGCATCTTTAAAAAGCACTCCCCTTGAAAATATGACTCTCCCCCTATGTGAGTATGAAAAAGAAAAGAACAAGTTCTTCTCCCCCTTTGAAGAGGTAAACAATTCTCCCCCTTTGACTTCAACAAAAAGGAGGAAGGCAAGAGAAGGGATGCATGGAACTGGTTCAGGGATGATGAAGGAGACTGAATAACATTCTATGCAATGGTTCAGGAAATGAGCAAATTATAAAACAACCCTTATGATATAAGAGTCAACAATGTGCATTCTTGAGTGAGTTCAGGTTTAACAGCTATAGAAGGTAGAGTAAAGCAACTGACTTCCTGAAATAAGGCTGTAGAGTCTATTTATAGCAATGAACCTAAAACACATAGCCATTATAAACTAAGTCATGATAGTATTTTACTGATTTTAGAAACAGTGAATATCAAGAAAAGTCATTTGAATTTGTATTGAGGTTAAACAGATGACACTCAATGACTTTTGTTTTCCAAGGGTTACAGCAGTTCTGTTTCACTTTTGATTTTAGAAACTGAACTTAGTGAATAGACACGTTTCATTTATGCTGTTGACATTAGGTGTACACCTTGATCAGAGGCCAGTACCCCCATTTACTAAGCATAAACTCCTATATATGTTTCTGATCTAAAGCTACAAAGAGAGTTTGCACCTTTTGACATTAAGGGTACACCTTGATCAGAGGCCAGTACCCCTAGTTACTCAGTGAAACCACCCCTATAGATTTGATCAAATCAACAGAGTTATCCTGAATCACTTCATGACTTAAGGTAATCTCCATTTATTTGATGGAGACCTCAGTTTCTCGTTGCAATTCAGTCATTGCTCTGCCACTTTGTTCAACTCTTTTCTTTTAATGATCTTATTTCTACTGCCGTTATAACTTTTTAGAGTGACTGTTTAAAGACAATACAAACTCTAGTTTTCTCCATCTAGATTTCACTAAGTCTGTTATGTTCAGGTACAGTGAAGACCTTCTCTATTCTAGCTATGGGAAAATTAGAGGTTAAGAGCTATAAGCAATTTCTAACACCTTATTTGCTGATGAACAGTCTCAGAACACTTCAATCTATTAAAGTTAAACCTTCTATTCAGTCAAGAGGCAAATGCGATTCTTATAAATGAAGAGTTGCAATAACTACAGCTTATTGTAATGAACCGAAAGCAAGACTGGTATTCAATCAGAGTGAAAGAATTAAGCATGAAAACATAGGAGCAACTCAAAGGATTTTCAAGAAGAAGTCGAATGAAAATGATGTCATGAGATAGGAACTTATGAGATTGAGGAGCGAGAGTGGGAAGACAAGAACTCAGATTTGACAACACTCAACTCCCCCTGACAACATGATGCATTGACCGTATCATGTATGAGAAATGCAGTGCATCGACCTTAACATGCAGAATGTAGAAAATGCACCGACCTATATGTGCGGTATGCAAGTGCACCGACCTGCCTGTGACTTAAATGCAGGATGCACCGACCTATTCGCTTGAAAGCTTATGCAAGGCATGGACTGAATGCAAGTCTTACAAAGACTTAGGCTTGGTGTGAGTATGCAATGCATTGACTTTGTGCAGTACGTGCAGTAACAAAGGACTCTGTGCTGCTCATGCATCTATATCAGAAATAGTCTGTGCAAGACATCAAGCAACTAATGTACTCAATGCAAAACAATTACAAGCACCAAACATTCTTTATTCAAAATTTTAAAGAGCAGACTGAAACAAACAGTTCAAGAATGAAGTCATTCATCATTTTCCTACTGAAATTTACAAAGCCCCAATTCTCTTCTTAAATATTTAAATCTTTCATTTCCAAGGGGCTTGGTAAAAATATCAGCAATCTGTTTTTAAGTTTCAACTAACACTAATTCAATTTCATTTTTGCTCACTACATGTCTAAGAAAGTGGTGTTTAATTTTGATGTGCTTAGTCCTAGAGTGGTGAACATGATTTTTAGTTAGGCAGATAGCACTAGTGTTATCACATAGAAGTGGAATGCATCCCAGATTTATCTGATAATCTGAGAGCTGGTGTTTAATCTAGAGTACCTGGGCAGCACAGTTCCCTGTAGTAACATACTCAGCCTCTACAGTGGAGAGTGCCACTGTGTGTTACTTTTTAGAAGCCCAAGATACTAGGCAACCACCTAGGAATTGGCAATAGCCACTAGTGCTCTTCCTATCTATCCAACACCCTGCATAGTCTGCATCGGTATAGGCTAGTAGCTCTAGCTCACACCTAGCAGGATACCATAGGCCTAGTTCTTGGGTGCTTGATAAGTACCTAAATATCCTTTTCATTGTACTAAAGTGTGATTCTTTAGGACTAGCCTGAAATCTAGCACATAAACACACTACAAATTGAATATCAGGCCTAGATGTAGTGAGATATAAACGGGATCCGATCATACCTCTGTACAGCTTTTGATCCACAGGGTTACCTTTGGTATCTTCATCAAGACTTGTTGAAGTGCCCATTGGAGCTGCAATGTCCTTGAGGTTGTCGAATTTGAACTTCTTCAGGGGGTACCTTATGTATTTGGACTGAGTGATGAAGGTTCCATCTTTGGTTTGTGTCACCTGCAATCCAAGAAATAGTTCTAGCACACCCATTGAGCTCATCTCAAATTCTTGTGTCATAAATTTAGAAAATTCCTTACACAATTTAGGATTGGTTGAACCAAAGACTATGTCATCCACATAAATCTGAACAATGAGAATGTCAGGATGACTTATCTTGGTGAAAAAAGTTTGGTCAACCTCACGTCTTGTGAATTTCTTCTCGGTAAGGAATCTACTGAGCCTGTCATACCAAGCTCTAGGAGCTTGCTTCAAACCATAAAGAGCTTTATTCAATTTATAAACATGAGAAGGGAAATCTAAGCATTCAAAATCGGATGTTGTTGGACATAGACATCCTCTTTTATTTCCTCATTGAGGAAAGTAGATTTTACATCCATCTGCTGGAGAGTTATTCCAAGAGAGTAAGCCAGAAGAATTCTAATTGCCTCTAACCTAGCTACATGGGCAAATGACTCTTCAAAGTCAATTCCGAATTCCTGGTTGTACCCCTGAGCAACAAGTCTGGCCTTATTCTTCACTACATTACCTAGCTCATTAGTTTTATTTCTAAAAACCCAATTGGTTCCAATGACAGTCCCATGATCAGGAGGTGGGACCAGGTGCCACACCTTGTTCCTGTCAAACTGATTAAGCTCCTCGTGCATGGCATTGATCCAATGCACATCTTTGAGAGCACTATCAATGGTCTTGGGCTCTATATGAGAAACCAATGCATATGCATTTAATTCATGCTGAGCTCTAAAGTAGCCTCTAGTCCTAGGGGGTTCATGCAAATCACCAATGACATTATCTACAGGATGATCTCTAAGAAGTCTGACATTAATGATTTGGTTACCGGGATCTTCATTTACCTCCCCCTGAACAACATGCTCTTCTGCATTGTTCTCTTCAGCTTCTTCCTCATTATCTGATTGGTCTGTAGACTTTCCTTCCTTCAAAATTTCTCCATCATCTTCTTTCCTGTATTGACCAACATCAGACTTATTTAGAGACTCATCAAAGATAATGTGTGGAGATTCCTCAATAGTTTTAGAATTAAGATTGTACACTCTATATGGTCTAGTGTTTTTAGAATATCCAAGAAAAATTCCTGGATCACTTTTAGGTTCGAATTTATCAAGGTCTCTTTTCATTAACATGAATGAAGCACTTACAGCCAAAGACCTTGAAATAAGCAATTGAAGGCTTCTTAGTTTTTAGAAGCTCATAAGGAGTTTTCTGAGTAAAATGTCTTACCATAGATCTGTTGATTACATGGCATGCAGTGTTAACTGTCTCTGCCCAGAATTTTCTTGGTAAGCCACCTTCGACTAGGAGTGTACGAGCCATCTCCACAAGTGTCCGGTTCCTCCTCTCCACTACTCCATTCTGCGTAGGTGTTCTTGGGTAGGAGAATCGATGAGTAATCCCATTATCCCAGCAAAAATTAACAAATTGTGAGTTTTCAAACTCACCTCCATGATCAGACAGAATAGTCTCAATTAAATTTTCAATTTTCTATTTTATTTTCAAGTGGAACTCCTCAAACTCTGTGAATGCATCATTTTTGTGAGACAAGAAAAACACCCAAGTAAACCTAGAGAAGTCGTCCACTAATACATACCCATACCTCCTACCTGATAAGCTGATAGATCTTGTGGGTCCAAATAGGTCCATATGTATCAGCTCATAAGGTTTGGAAGACAGGTCTTTAGTTCTAGATTTGAATGACTTTCTGGTTTGCTTGGACTATGTACATGCATCATAGACTTTGTTTTCCTTCTTGAAGGATATTTCAGGGAGTCCTTTAACCATGCTATGTTTATTTAATTTATGCAAAAAAGTGTAGCTAGCATGGCCTAACCTACGATGTCACAAAAATGCAAGATCATCTTTATTAACAGTGAGACATAGGTTAGAGTGAGAGAGATCATCTAAATCTACCATGTAGATGTTATTTACACTCTTACCAGAAAATTTTATTATATCGAAATCAGGTTCATAAATCCTACAACATTGACAATCCAAAACTACTCTATGACCTTTGTCACATAGCTGGCTAATGTTGAGCAAGTTATAAGCGAGACCCTCAACCAACATAATCTCCTCAATGCAGTAGGTAGTGCACTTACCTACTTTACCTGATCCGATGATTTTACCCTTTGTGTTGCCGCTGAAGGTGACAAGGCCTCCATTCTTCTCTGTCAGCAAGCAAAACTTGGCCTTGTCTCCTGTTATATGCCTAGAGCAGCCACTATCTAGATACCACATGTTGTTCTTGGCTGCCAGGCATACCTGCAAACATAATCAGGGAAGAGATTTTGGAACCCAAAAGTGTTTGGGCTCTGAAACATATGAAGAGCAATTTAAATAAGACAATAAACTCTTGAGAATCCACATTTGTTTAAGCATGGTTGACTTGGTGGATTTCCCAACATTCTTTTCATTGTTTCTTTTCTTCTCAGCACCAACAGCATTAGCCCTGTTTTTCTGGTGTTATGTCCTAGCCCTATTGTTGTTACCAACTTTGCCATTTTTATGCCAGTGCCTAGGCCAATAAGTATTTAGAAAATGGTGGCCATAATTTGTCCTAGGCTGACCAAAGAAAAATTATCTACTAGGAGCCCACGTCCTAGACTAACCGACCCAATTTCTAACCTGAGGTATATAAGATTGAGTAGGAACAGACTAATACATACACCTTCCTTGAACTTTATTCCATCCAGACCTATAGGATTGTTGTGGCTGTCTGTAATGGTAGATTGGACATTGGGTTGGTAGAACTGGTGTTGGAACAGATGGTATTCTCTGATACCAATTGATAGGATGCAAGGCCCGGATTTAGAGGGGGGGTGAATGAATCCCTCTTAAAGATTGCCCAATTAAAAACTGTAACTAGATACGACTGCAGAATTAAGACTAGTTAAGCTATACAAGATAAGAAGGACAATGATTCTCTTGATCAAACAGTTGAGATGCAAGAGTGCATACTCCTAAGCAAACTTACGTTATTATCTGAACCCAATCAAGCAAACGAATGGAACTTAGACACTCAGATGACTTGAGTGAATTTGACACTCTCCAGAACCAATATCAAATAAACAAGATGAAAATAAGTTCCTCGCTAGACAAACGATTCAGATCGAACCTAAGCATACATCTAGCAGATCAGAATAGACACTCAAACTACGATGGACAAGAAGGTTTTTAGGTGGTTCAGTTCTCAGACCTACGTCCACCCCACACTCAAACCAGAGTGTGGCTTTTCACTGATACACAGCTTAACTACTGGGCCTTACAGCTTGCCTACAACCACAGGATAACAGCTTGGATCGCTGGACACTACAGCTTACGCCAATAGCTGACTCACAGCTTGACCTGCTGGGCATTACAGCTTCACCATCCGCTAAGCAATACAGCTTAGCAGTCCAGAGGAACCGATCCTCTGCCACCGCTGAGCATCACAGCTTGCTCCGCTGACTAACAGCTTGTAAAAATGATAAAACAAAAATAAAAGATCGAAAGTAGCAGCACCGGAAAGCTGTAAGACTTTGCAAATCAGACGTGGCTCTCGCAAGAGCTCCCTGGCCTGGATTTGATCAACGGTCCAGTACAAACTGTTTTTCAATGATGGCTTCAATCTTCTCCTCGGGTTCTCTCTCTCTCTCTCTTCTACTATGCTCTTCTCTATTCTCTCTCGAACTCACAAACTCTCTTCTTTCTCTTCTGCTCTCTCTTAGGCTGGATCTACCTCACTCTTATTCTCTATCTGCTTCAATTCTTCTTTTGCTACCAAAAGCTTTTTCGATCTCCCAGCGCCTTCCTCTGAACGAGGACTCTTCTATTTATCCTGGCAGCAGAGAGTGTGGCGCGTGCTCTCCACGTTTCCCGCCCAAATGCCTGATCCAGATCTGACATTCTTAGGCCACGTGGCAGCATCCCAATTCAACTGCTTTCCACGAGTCACGATCCTGGCACCTCCTCCATTCTTGCATCACGTGCCCTTCGTAACCTCCGCGAAAAAGCACCTGCCAAGGCATCAGACATAAAGTCATCTTCAGACAGTTATACAAGATGTAAAGAGATTGCACGGAGTAGATATAATGTCAGAGCTGAAGTGCACAGATTCAATGTTGTTTTTGCACACACTCATGCATGGACTTGATTCCAGTATATGGCCAATAGATGCACTGACTATGAATACGTAGAGTACAAGCGTTGCACAGACTTAACTGAAAACTATGCATCGACTTTCTATATATATAAGAGTCAGAACATGCACCGACTTGATATGAACAAAAGGAAAGCATGCGCTAACCTTAACACCAAGTGCATGGACTTCGTATGCAACAGATGCAAGGTGCACGGACTTTGTATGTTGAAAGACACAACCCTACATAGACTTATGCATGCACGATGTAAAACATGAACTGACTATATGTGCTCGATGCGAGAGTCGTACCGACTTGCTGTGCTTAGCACAATAAAAGTTGCACGGACTTGGTAACTACATATGCACTTCATGGAACAAAAAGATGTATTGACTTTGTGTATGCATGGAACAAAAAGATGTACTGACTTTGTTTACGCACAAAAACCTGCATCAAATATGTATGCTCATGTAAAACCTGTACTGACTATGTATGTTCGCAGCATAACCAAAAACATGCACCGTGTGTGTATGCCTTAGAGAATTAACCCTGCACTGAGCAATGCACTGACCTCTCCAGTGTGATGCATGCACAAGCATACTCATGAAATGCTCATCAAACTCATGATACATACAACAAGTAATCAATGGAATTCATTTCAATCATGAGAGGTTCGATCAAGAACAACAATCATTTCTATCATGCACAAATAGTGTGACATCATCAAAGCCATAGTGGTTGACATCATCAAAACCACAGGGGTACAACAATCTCCCCCTTTTTGATGATGGCAACACTATGAGACTTTGAGTAACACTAGCTCATGTCAAACTATTCTCTCCCTTTGACTTCATCAAAAAGAAAATAGTTTTAGAAAGAAATGTAAGCATGCATGAAATGATTGAGCCACCTAATATTCTCCCTCTTTGACTTCTAGATATGTTGAAACTGATACAAAAAGAATCATGGAACCCTACTCCCCCTGAGGATGTATGATGTATTGAAATGGGGATAGGGGATGATGAAGGACAGCCAAGAGGACATGACAAGTAGATTAATCCCCCCCTTAATGCAAGAAGCATGCTGATGTGACAAATTCCCTCTTTGACAAAGCAGAGAAATTGGAGTGGAAGAGTTGATAAGCATCTATCAGCAAAAGCACATGAGCAATTAATGATAAATTCTGGTCATGAAGAATTTTCTCAAGAATCAATGGTAGTGAGCAAAAGAATTACAAATAAGCTTCAAACACATGAGTAATTCAATAAGATTTTCAAGGAGATACCAATTTCTAAATCCAAAATAGAATTTTTTTCAGAGTCCTCCATTATAAGGGCTTATGAATGAGTTTTATTAATCGGCATGGTTTAAACATGATGTATGCAAAGTTTGCTAATAAAATTCTGTATTTATATCTGAAATCACGGTTTAATAACAGTGAACCAAGCTCTCATATTTATATCTTGATTAACCTCCCTTTTTCTTACGCAATCAAATTCAATGACTTCTTTCGGAGTTACATTCATTAGTATTGAGATCAAACAATTATGAAGCCATATGATATTGTCTAGGGTTATAGCAATTTATCTTTTACATCAAAATACAAATATTGTAATTTGTCAACAAGAATTTTCATGCTACAAATTTCAAGAGCACTCTAGTTTAGTGCACACCTTGTAACTAGAGGATATACGTTGATCAGACGCCAATATCCCTAAGCACTTAGTGTGACTAACAATCATGCTTTATAATTAACAGAGTTAACATTTACACCTCATGACATACCTTAACTCATTTCTTTGATGAGTGAGATGTGTTTCTCAGAGTGCACGCCATTGCTCTACCAGATTATCAATCATTCTTAAGCAGAGTTAACTATGACACTTCATGACACAGTCCTTTGAACATGGTTTCTCAGTGACCAAAGTCATTGCTCTGATAGCTATTTACCCTTTAGACATTTTAGAAAACTTATTTGTTTCAAAACAATACTAATTTCATGTACTTCAATCCAAATAAAGCCATGTATTCAACAGTTCAGATTTCAGAAGATTGAGCAAGGCACAACATGAAAACAGTTGGTTAATGTTTATTAAAACATGATTCCGATATTGTTCTAGACATTTAATATCAAACTCACTGAATACATTAAACTTAAACCAATAAGATCTTTTAGACATTCATAATTCATTATAATAGAAGATTCCTTAAAAACAAATTTCCAGATTTATGAATAAGGTATGCAGATTGAAATCTTCCTGAATTTCCAGGTCAAGGGAGTTTGAGAGCATCTGATTTTCAATCGAAGTAGGAGCAAGAATATGCATCAAATGTGAGAGCACTTGAAATCAATGCATAGTCAAAGATAGTCAGGCAAAAAGAATTTTTAAGACAATCCAGGTATTCAGGTGAAACGCCTCTTCAGAAAATGCAATAGTAATCATTGGATACTGATGTCACTTGATGATGCATGTAGTAGGAATAGCGGAGACAGTCGAAAGAGTGGAGACATGGCTAGACATAGAACGTATAAGTTGACTGGAAGAGCAATTCAGTTTGACCAAAATAGATAGTGAAGAAATAGATGAATAGCCATACAGATCAAAAGTTTGATTTATATGCTCCCCCTCACTAAATGCAATAAGCAATTTTTTTGAAATTTTCAATATGATGATATGCAATCATATATGCACATGGGTTAACTCCCCCTAGCTGAATGCATTTGACCATCATATGCAAAAAAAAATGACATGAATGTATGCACTTAACATTCTTTTTGGTGTTTTCAAAATTAGTGAAATGCTATGCAATTTACTACATGTATGCAGGTGCATTAACCACTCATGAAAGACATGAAAACAATGCAGGGATTTAGCCTAAACAAGTATTCAAGATACACAAGAAATGCTTTGACTCCCCCTGACTAAGTGCATGATATGTAATGAAAGCACATCACATGACTTCAAATTTTACATTCAAATATGATCCATGCAATACAGACAGAAGGGAACTACTATAAGCATGATTGTTCAATTCACATTTCAGAAAATTTCAATTTAGCACCAACAGCGCAACATGATATACAGTCATTTCAAATTCATAATTTTAGATGATGGAATTTAAACAAAGTGTTCAGAACTGACCTGAGGCATAGGATCCTGGGGTTTTCATTTTGAGTGCCTTGGCATATTAACCCCCCTTCATTCACTCCAAGGCACATATGCAGCAAAACAATCATTTCGATCCTGCAGGAACCCAAGCCGCCTTGGGTCCTATATTAGCCCTAACAGGTGTTCTAAACAATCTTTTAGCAACATCGTCATCAAAATCCATCAAATAACAATTAGTCATACAATGTCCAATTCTACCACAATATCTGCATAAAATAGCAGATTTTGTGGTCCTATAATGCATATCAATTGCATCTTGAGACCTATAAGTGTGAGCATGAAGTTTCCAACTGTTCACATGGACATTTTGTTTCTTATTGTCAGACAACCAACATTCAGCAGACTTGTGACCTAACTTGCCACCGTTAAAGCAAGAAGAATTCACAGGTCTTTTGGCAGAGAATTTAAACAATTTGTCATTCACATGGACTCCTTGGGCATGCCAACAGTCCTTGACTGTATGGCCATACTTCCCACACTCGAAGCACCTTAGGTGCTTGCCTCTTGAGTCATTGTTTCCCCATGAAGACCCAAACCAGCACTCAACAACTTTATGACCACGTTTGTTACAGTTATAACAGATGATGTGTTGGTTTGAAGCAAACGTGTTTCTTTTGGGGTTATGATGATTTGTAAAAGATTTATCATGCATCATATCATCATTTTTCATTATACTGCAGTCCTCCATACAATGACAATGCCTGCCACAGTAATGACATGACACCTGCGACTTTCTCGCAGCATGGTTACTAACAAACTGACTAGATGCATGCGAATGAGTAAATGAGGCAGTGTGCATCGACCCATCAAATTCAACCGAGCTATCAGATTTTAGAGCACGAGTAGGAACAATTTTTACCTTCTTTGTTTGACCCTTCTTTTTCAATTTCTGATCATTTCTAATACTTTTTGTTTGTTTTTCATTTTTCTGGACCTTGAACTGAAATACAGATGATGAAGGTGATTTCTGATTTTTATTTCATTTTGGGGATTGATTTGTGGTACCAGCTACATTAGAGTTTTGCACAAAAGTGGTGTATAGCTGGTTTCTAATAGTTTCCTTAACATCAGAACTACAACTTATCCCCTTTCTTAAATTATCATCCTCACCTTTCATGATAGCTTTCATTTTTCCTTTATTTTTATCAGACTCGGATGCTGAGTTTTCCAGATCATGAATTTTATTTTCCAAAGAAGCTATGTGAAGTTCAATAACTGGCTATCTCCTGTTCACTGTAATTAACACATTCGCTTAAAACTTTGTTTGTTGTTTTATACTTCTCAATTTCTTGTTCTAGATTGCTCAGAGTTTTTGATTCTTCATCACAGACAGTTTTTCCTTTTTCTAAGGTGAGAAGTTTTTCGGACATACCAGTGTTTAACCATTTTAATTTTTCAATTTCAACTTTCAGTTCAATGTTTTCTTTGGTCCGCTTCTTAATTTCTTCACCACTGGATACAGACTCTAGTCTCTCAATTAATTCTTCTTCTCTTTCCTCCACTTTAATTTTCTCAGCAAGCAGATTTATGTGATCCTCTTTAGATGAAGCAATTAGTTTATTCAGCCATTCATTCTCACCATAAAGATCTTCATTGCGTTCTTTTAGTAGAGAACAGGTGCTGCAAGCAGATTTTCCAATTGAGATATGTGAATTTTCCTTGTTAAAATCTTTTATTCTATCAGCAAGATTTTTATTGTTCTCATGTAATTCACTGTTCTCAACTCTCAATTTTTTTTAGTTCGGAATTAATCTTTTCCAACTCTTCCAGTTTCATCATATGTTCATCATTTTTGACCTTCAGTTGGTTTTCCAATTTTGAAGTGTCATTAGCAAATTATTGGTTTTCAGATTTCAACAGACATATTTGTTTCATGTGATGAGAGTCTATGAACGATCTAGAGGGGGGGGTGAATAGATCAATCACCCAATAAAATCGACTGCAGTAGTTTCAAGTGCGGAAATAAAACAAACTGCTGCTGGATGGCAGAAAGATAAGCTAAAGCAGTCACAGAAAGCCAACTCAAGCAGATCTGAACTTAAACGATCCTAAACATGCATCTACTGCGGATGGAAGATATAATCAAGAGGCACAACAATTCGCAAGACAAACGCACAGTAGACAGGAAATTTTTAAGGTGGTTTGATCTCAAACCCGAGATCTACGTCCACCCCACACTCCAAACCAGAATGTGGCTTCAACCGCTGATACACAGTTTCCCTGATCCACAGCTTCGGGGTCACAACCCTACAGACAGCTGGGCATTACAGCTTATGCTGTCCAGAGGAATCCTCACTCGTAAACCGCTGGGGACTTATAGCTTCACCTGTCCAGAGGAATCCTCTTCTGCCCGCTGAGCATTACAGCTTGCTCTGCTGACACACAGCTTGAAAACAAGATTTCAGAAAACAAGATAGAAACAAACGAAAAATAAGAAATCCCTAGAGGGAATGTAGCTCACAATGAGAAATATCAGTTCTGGTATCTGAACCAAGAGACTGATGAACAAACATTCAGAGTAAATCTCTCAGACTCCTCTCTCTCAACTCTCTACTTCTCTTCTTCTCTCTTTCTTCTCTTTCTCTTGTCTCTGGATCGTGCAGGCTCTCTCTGCTTCTACACTTCTTGATCTGATTTCTATCTCAATGCAACGATCATCACTTCAGATGGAGAAGTCTTCTCGTTATATAGCAGCAACAGATAGGTGGGCGTGTGTCCTCCACGATTCCCGCCCAAGCGCCTTGACCACGTGGCAGCATTTCAGCCTGCTGCAATACACGTGTCACGATCTTGGCACATCCTACATTCTTGGATCACGTGCCCTTTCTTAAGTTCCTCGACCAGCAGTCCTGTCAGATCAAACTTGTCATCAGTTTGAGTTAATCTGAAAGGAAAGACAAAAAGGCGCACCGAGTTAGTTCGAGAATTGAACTAAGCATGTACAGACTTGATGCGCTGATGTATGGACTTAAACGCTCGAATCATCAGAGGTTGTACAGACTTGTGAAATGATGCACGAACATTGATGCTCATATCAGCACCGGTTGTACAGACTTGCCACCAAAGAATGTACAGACTTTGAGTGCATGGTACAACAGATGTACAGACATGCCGTCGAAGAATGTACAGACTTGTTCAGTCATCAAGGCAACCGAGTGCAGACATAGTATTCAATTGCACGAACAGAATGTATAGACTTTGAGTGCATGGTAAAGAGTGTACAGACTTAGCAATGAACTATGCATTGACCTATCTAAGCTATCCTCTATATGCATGCATAATATGCATATATGCCCTGAACCAGGCACTGACTATATGACTGCACTAATGCAAGATATGAACAGATGAAGGCATGCACAAACTTTATGACTGAATAAAACAACACTACACTGATTCAAGATATGCTATGTAGCAAACGTGCATGGGCTTGTGGACTTGTACCAATACAGAATGTTGCACAGACTTGAGTTGAAGCAACTGATGAATGCACAGATGCACCGAGTATGCATGTGTTTCTACAGAGATAATGCTAGAACACACAATGCAATTCCCATACAGCGTCAACGCATGATGAATATGCACACAACATGTTCGATGGAATGACATGCAAATAAGATGCTCAATCAATCATCCTTCATACTCATAGTGCTTGCTGACATTAAAACTACAGGAGCACAACAATCTCCCCCTTTTTGATAATGGCAACACTATGAGTCACTCAGACCCAAACTATTTGCATGATTCATAGAGAAGGAAACTCCCCCTGAATAGATGCTTCTTTTACCCCCCTTTTGACATAATCTCTCCCCCTAATTCTCTCCCACATAATCTCTCCGCCTAATTCTCCCCCTTTGACGTCAGCAAAAAGGAGGAAGGTAAGAGAGAAGGAAAACAGGGAGGATGAATGAAATAACATTCCATGCAATGGTTCAGGAAATGAGCAGGTTATAAATCAACCCTTGGGATATAAGAGTCAACAATGTGTATGCTTGATTAAATCTAGGTTTAACAGTTATAGAAAGTGGAGTAAAGCAACTGACTTCCGAAAAATAGGGCTATAGACTCCGTTTATAGCAATGAACCTAAAACACATAGTCATAATAAACTAGGTCGGGATAGTACCCTATTGATTTCAGAAACAGTGAATATCAAGGAAAGTCACTTGAATTTGTATTAAAGTTAAACAGTTGACACTCAATGACTTTTGTTATCTAAGGGTTACAGCAGTTCCTTTTTCTGATTTTGAACTTAGTGAACAGATCAGTGGCATTTATACCGTTGACATTAGGTGTACACCTTGATCAGAGGCAGGTACCCCCAGTTACTAGGTATAAACTACTAGATCTATTTCACGTCAAAATTTACAAAGACAGTTCGCACCTTTGACGTTAAGGGTACACCTTGATTAGAGGCCAGTACCCCTAGTTACTTAGTGAAACTACCCATGTAGATTTGATCAAGGATACAGAGTTAATCTGAATCACTTCATGACTTAAAGTATTCTCCATTTCTTTGATGGAGGCCTCAGTTTCTCAGTGTAACTCAGTCATTGCTCTGCCACTTTGTTTATTTCTTTTTTTATGATCTTATTTCTGCTGCCCTTATGATTTTTAGAGTGACTATTTAAAGACAATACACACTCTAGTATTCTGCATCTTGACTTCACTAAGTCTATTATGTTCAGGTACAGTGAAGACCTTTCTATTCTAACCATGTGAAAACAAAGTTAAGAGCAATAAACAGTTTCGAACACCTTATTTTCTGATGGACAGTCTCTGAACTCTTCAGTCTATTAAGGTTAAACCTTCAATTCAGTCAAGAAGCAACCATGATTCTTATAAAGGAAGGGTTGCAATAACTGCAGCTTACTGTAATGAACCTATAGCAAGATTGTTATCTAATCAAAGTGATACCAAGTGATAATGATACCAATTGATAAAAGGTGATAATGATGCATAGGAGCAGCTCAAAAAGGTTTGCAAGATTATATGGACTGATATCAAAGGATAATTATATCTGAAAAAGGAGGAAAGGTTAGGAGAAGTTGATTAAAGATCAGACTTAACAGCACTCCCCCAGACATCGCTATGCGTCAACTCAAGTTGTACCGACTCTATATGCAGATGGTATAAAGATGCACCGACTCTGACATATGTGATATGCAAGATGCACCGACCTACATGCAACATGAACATAGGATGCACCGACCTTCATGCTGTTTAAAACACCAAATGCATCGACTTCATGCTGAAAGCTTATGCACCCAGGTGAAAACGTGCATCAACTATGTGTAGAGTGTGCTTCAACATAAAGTCTATACAAGGCAATTGATTTACTATATGCACAACCATCCGTCAACTTATATGCCCAACTATGCATCGACTTCAGAGATAGTGTGTGCAAGATGTGCAGCCACTTATGTACTCAGTCCACAAGTGATTATTCTATCATCGAGCAACCCTATTCACAGGTTCAAGAATAGGCAAACTCAATTATTTCAAGCACTCTAAAAGACATCCCAAGAGAAAAATTAGTCATTTTCCTGCTGAAATTTACAAAGCCATAGTTCTCTTCTTAGATATCTAAATCTTTCATTTCCAAGAGGTTTTGTAAAAATATCAACAACTTGTTTTTCAGTTTCAACAAAGACTAATTCAATTTCACTTTTGCTCACAGCATCTCTAAGAAAATGATGTTTAATATCAATGTGCTTAGTCCTAGAGTGGTGAACATGATTTTTAGTAAGGCAGATGGCACTAGTGTTATCACATAAAATAGGAATGCATCACAGAATTATCTGATAATCTGAGAGCTGATGTTTGATCCATAGTACCTGGGCAGCACAATTCCCTGCAGCAACATATTCTGCCTCTGCAGTGGAGAGTGCTACAGTGTGTTGCTTTTTAGAGGCGCAAGATACTAGACAACCACCTAGGAATTGGCAATATCCACTAGTGCTCTTTTATCTATCCGACACCCAGCATAGTCTGCATCAGTGTAAGCTATAAGCTCTAACTCACACCTAGCAGGGTACCAAAGACCAAGTTCTTGGGTGCCTGACAGATACCTAAAGATCCTTTTCACTGCACTAAAATGAGACTCCTTAGGACTAGCCTGAAATCTAGCACATAAACATACTGTAAATTGTATATCAGGCCTAGATGCAGTGAGATACAAAAGGGATCCGATCATACCTCTATACAGTTTTTGATCCATTGGGTTACCTTTTGTATCTTGATCAAGACTTGTGGAGGTACCCATAGGAGCTGCAATGTCCTTGAGGTTTTCGAGCTTGTATTTCTTCAGGAGGTCCCTAATGTATTTGGACTGGGTAATAAAGGTTCCATCTTTGGTTTGAGTCACCTGTAATCCAAGAAAGAGTTTCAGCTCACCCATTGAGCTCATTTCAAACTCTTGTGTCATTAAGTCAGAAAATTCCTTACACATCTTTGGGTTAGTTGAACCAAAAACAATGTCATCCACATAAATCTGAACAATAAGTATGTCAGGGTGACTTACCTTTGTAAACAACATTTGGTCAATCTCACCTCTCGAGAACTTCTTCTCGGTAAGGAATTTACTGAGCCTGTCATACCAAGCTCTAGGAGCTTGCTTCAAACCATAGAGAGCTTTATTCAACTTATATACATAAGAAGGGAAATCTGAGCATTCAAAGCCAGGAGGTTGGTGGACATAGACATCCTCCTTAATTTCCCCATTGAGAAAGGCAGATTTTACGTCCATCTGCTGGAGAGTTATTCCAAGGGAGCATGCATAAGCTAACAAAATTCTGATAGCTTCTATCCTGGCTACAGGGGCAAATGACTCTTCAAAGTCAATACCGAATTCCTGGTTGTACCCCTGAGCAACAAGTCTGGCTTTATTCTTTACTACATTACCCAGCTCATCAGTTTTATTTCTAAAAACCAATTTAGTTCCAATGACAGTCCCATGATCAGGAGGTGGGACTAGGTACCACACCTTGTTCCTGTCAAACTGATTAAGCTCCTCGTGCATGGCGTTGATCCAATGCACATCCTTTAAGGCATTGTCAATGGACTTGGGTTCTACATGAGAAACCAATGCATATGTATTTAATTCATGCTGATCTCTAAAGTAGCCTCTAGTCCTAGGGGGTTCATTTAGGTTACCAATGACATTACTTACTGGATGATCTCTTAAAAATCTAATATTGATAACTTGGTTACCTTGATCTTCATTTACCTCCCCCTGAACAGCAGGCTCTTCTGCATTGTTTTCTTCTGGCTCTTCTTCTTTATCTGATTGGTCTGCCGATTATCTTTCATTTAATATTTCTCCATCATCTTCTTTCCTGCACAGACCATTGTCACACTTAGTTAGGGACTCATCAAAGACAGCATGTGGAGATTCTTCAACCGTTTTAGAATTTGAATTGTACGCCCTATATGCTCTAGTGGTTTCAGAATATCCTAAGAACAAGCCCGGATCACTTTTAGGTTCAAACTTATCAAGATCTCTTTTATCATTAACATGGATAAAACATTTACATCCAAAAACCTTAAAGTGAGCAATTGAAGGTTTCTTACCCTTGAGGATTTCATAGGGTGTTTTCTGAGTGAACGGCCTTACCATGGCTCTATTTATTACATGACATGCAGTATTAACTGCTTCTGCCCAAAATTTTCTTGGTAGGCCACCTTCAACTAGGAGTGTTCGGGCTATCTCCACAAGAGTCCAGTTCCTCCTCTCCACCACTCCATTTTGCTCTGGTGTCCTTGGTGAGGAGAACCGATGAGTAATCCCATTGACCCTGCAAAATTCATCAAATTTTGAATTCTTAAACTCACCTCCATGATCAGATAAAATATTTTCAATTGAATTTTCATTTTTCTGTTTTATTTTCAAATAGAACTCCTGAAATTCTATGAATGCATCATTTTTATTTGTAAGGAAAAAGAACCAAGTATACCTAGAGAAGTCATCAACTAGGACATATCCATATCTCCTCCCTGACAAGCTGACTGATCGTGTGGGTCAAAATAGATCCATATGTATCAGCTCATAAGGTTTAAGGGACATGTTTTCAGTTCTTGATTTAAATGACTTTCTAGTCTGCTTGGACTGTGTGCAAGCACCACACACCTTATTTTCCTTCTTGAAAGAAATTTCAGGGAGTCCTCTAACCATGCTATGTTTATTCAATTCATGCAAAACAGTATAGCTGGCATGGCCTAATCTACGATATCACAGAAATGCTAAATCATCTTTATTTGCAGTAAGGCAGAGATTAGAATGAGCTAAATCATCTAAATCTACCAAATAAATGTTATTCACCCTTTTTCCTGAGAATTTAACTACATCAGAATCAGGTTCAAAGATTTTGCAATAATGAGAATCAAATACTACCTTGTGTCCTTTATCACAGAGCTGGCTGATACTGAGTAAGTTATATGCTAGACCATCAACCAGCAGTACTTCTTCAATGCAACAGGTAGTACACTTACCTACCTTACCTGACCCGATGATTTTACCCTTTGTATTTCCTCCGAAGGTGACAAGACCTCCATTCTTCTCAGTCAACATGCAAAATTTAGCCTTGTCTTCTGTCATATGCCTGGAGCAGCCACTATCAAGATACCACATATTGCTCCTGGCTTCCAGGCATACCTGCAATCACAATCATGTAGAGAATTTTGGAACCCAAAACTGTTTGGGCTACGAAGCAGAAACAAAACAATTTAAGCAAGATAGCAATTGTTTAGGAATCCACATTTGTCTAGACATGGTTGGCTTAGTGGAATTCCTAACATTCTTTTCATCATTTTTCTTTTTCTCAGCACCAACTGATTGAACCTTCTTCTTCTGATGCTGTGGTTTTTTTTGAGTTCTGGCACCATCTTTATTAGCAGCATGATTATTTTTGTGCCAGTGCCCAGGCCAATAGGTACTCAGATAATTGCTGCCTGTAGTGGTCCTAGGCTGACCAAAGAAGACTTGTCTATTAGGACCCCATGTCCTAGACTGACCGACCCAGCTAGCAAAATGAGGTCTATGCCAGTGAGTGGGAAAAGATTGATGTCTAGACCTTCCCTGGACTTGATTCCATCCAGTCCTATAGAATGGTTGTGGCTGTTTCTGAGGATAGGTGTAATAGGTCTGGACCTTGGGCTGGTGAGTATGGCTGGTTTTCCCCCGAGCAGCATTAGGTCTCCCTTACATTTTTGACCCACTAGACTTCTGTACAGGTTTGTGTTGGGTCTTCTTCTGGATAGGTGATGGTGGTGGAGACTCGATGATCTTGCCCTGGAGTTTAAATTTGCTTGGAGGCTGACCCCGAAGCTGAGACTTACTTTTGGGTAAAGGGCAGGATCTGCTAGCCTCACCAACCTTCTGTTTACCTTTGTCCTTGGCACTAGACATTTTCAAATTAACAATTTTTGAAGCAGAATTTTCATTAACCATTTTTATAAGAGGTCCCTTCCTTTTCTCTGCCACAAATGATATGGTTTTCATGGCAAGGCTTTTCGTGGCAGTTGAGTTGAATCCAAGACCTTCTTTTCTGAAATTCACCTTTGACCCTAATAGAGCATTGAGATTATCTGTGCCTTGGGTCATATTTTCTATAATTTTCCTTTTATCAACATTTTATTTTTCTAAATTTTCTACTGTTTTCTTTAATTCAGAATTCACACACAACACAGCTTCATATTTCTCATTTGCAATTTTTGCTTTATTTTCAAACATTTGAGCTCTCAGCTTCAAATCATCGATGATATTCTTTAACCATTCATTTTTCTTTCTAGAATCTATTAAAGCATGCTTCAATTCATCATATTCAGCACATGAAAATTTTAAACTATCATTTTTCGATTGCAGATAGGCAATTTTATCAGACATGATTTTATCATTCATAAGTGAGTTTATTTTCTTCTTCAAATGCCTGTTCTCCTTTCTAATATCATCCACTTTATCTAGCAAGTCTCCGTAGGCATCCTCCCAATCAGAAATTGTATAGTGCTTAAAAGGAAAGGATACCTCATCGGAGTCTCCTTCTTCTTCTTTGTCACTTTTGGCCATCAGGCAGACATGCTTTTCTTCATCCTCGCCCTCTGAGGTGGTGCTCAGTGTGCCCCCGTCCTCATCGCTCCAAGTACTAATCATGGCTTTTCCTTTTCCTCCTTTCTTCCTTAGTTTCTCCTTCTGCCTCTAGAGCTCTGGACAATCTGCCTTCATATGTCAGGCCTTCCTACAGTGATAGCAAACATTAGTATCAGGTTTCTTCGCAGGGGTAGACCTATACCTGTTATATCACCGGCTGCTGAATTGTCTTCGGCCGAAATTTCTACCTTCCTTTCTCAAGATTCGCCTGAACTCTCTGGTCAACATAGCAAGTTGGTCTCCATCTATTTCTGACCCAGATAGATTGCTCTGCTCGCTTGATGATTCACTATGGCTGGATCTGCTTGTTCTGCTGGAACTAGCCTTCAGCGCGATTGGTTTCTTCTTATTCTCGAGCTCCTCGATTTTGGGAAGGTTCATCTCATATGCCATTAGAGAACCTATTAACTCGTCAACTTTCATCGTTTGAAGATCTCTTGACTCCTCGATCACTGTCGCCTTTGTGTGCCAGACAGGAGTCAGAGACCGCAAGATCTTCCTTACAATTTCGTAGTCGGAATAGCTCTTTCCCAAATTCCTCAGACTGTTAGTTATGATCGTCAGACGAGCATACATCTCAGTCACGGTCTCACCAGGTTTCATCCGGAATGCTTCATATTCAGAGACCAACATATTAGCCTTGGTCTCTCTCACCTGTGATGTCCCTTCGTAGATAACCTCCAATGTGTCCCACATCTCCTTGGCGGTTTTGCACGATGACACTCTGGAGAATTCCGTGGGATGAAGTGCGCACTGGATAGAGTTGACGGCACCCCAGTTCAAATTAGACCTTCTAATTTCCTCTTTCGTCCAAACCTCTTCATTCTCGTGCAGTTCGAACGGTCCCTTGCTCACTACCCTCCAGATCTCGTAGTCTTTCACCCTCAGAAAGACCTACATTCTGTTATTCCAGTAGGCGTAGTTAGAGCAGTCGAAGTATGGAGGCTTGGAGGTTGAATGTCCTTCTGTTGTCATTCCCTTAGCGTTCATGGCCGTTCCTCTTTAGGATGTTAGTCCCTGAAAAAGAGTTAGGCTCTAATACCAACTGATGAGAGTCTATGAACGATCTAGAGGGGGGTGAATATATCAATCACCCAATAAAATCGACTGCAACAGTTTCAAGTGAGGAAATAAAACAAACTGCTACTGGATGGTAGAAAGATAAGCTAAAGTGATCACAGAAAGCCAACTCAAGCAGATCTGAACTTAAACGATCCTAAACATGCATCTACTACAGATGGAAGATATAATCAAGAGGCACAACAATTCGCAAGACAAATGCATAGTAGACAGGAAATTTTTAAGGTGGTTCGATCTCAAACCTGAGATCTACGTCCACCCTACACTCCAAACCAGAATGTGGCTTCAACCGCTGATACACAGCTTCGCTGATCCATAGCTTCGGGGTTACAACCCTACAGATAGCTGGGCATTACAGCTTATGCCGTCCAGACGAATCCTCCTTTGCAAACCGCTGGGGACTTACAGCTTCACCCGTCCAGAGGAATCCTCCTCTGCCCGCTGAGCATTACAGCTTGCTCTGCTGACACACAGCTTGAAAACAAGATTTCAGAAAACAATATAGAAACAAACGAAAAATAAGAAATCCCCAGAGGGAATGTATCTCACAATGAGCAATATCAGTTCTGGTATCTGAACCAAGAGACTGATGAACAAACATTCAGAGTAAATCTCTCAGACTCCTCTCTCTCAACTCTCTACTTCTCTTCTTCTCTCTTTCTTCTCTTTCTCTTGTCTCTGGATCGTGCAGGCTCTCTCTGCTTCTACACTTCTTGATCTGATTTCTATCTCAATGCAACGATCATCACTTCAGATGGAGAAGTCTTCTTGTTATATAGCAGCAGCAGATAGGTGGGCGTGTGCTCTCCACGATTCCCGCCCAAGCGCCTTGACCACGTGGCAGCATTTCGGCCTGCTGTAATACACGTGTCACGATCCTGGCACATCCTACATTCTTGGATCACGTGCCCTTTCATAAGTTCGTCGACCAGTAGTTGTGTCAGATCAGATTTGTCATCAGTTTGAGTTAATCTGAAAGGAAAGACAGAAAGACGCACCGAGTTAGTTCGAGAATTGAACTAAGCATGTACAGACTTGATGCGCTGATGTATGGACTTAAACGCTCGAATCATCAGAGGTTGTACAGACTTGTGAAATGATGCACCAACATTGATGCTCATATTAGCACCGGTTGTACAGACTTGCCACCAAAGAATGTACAGACTTTGAGTGCATGGTACAACCGATGTACAGACATGCCATCGAAGAATGTACAGACTTGTTTAGTCATCAAGGCAACCGAGTGCAGACATAGTATTCAATTGCACGAACAGAATGTATAGACTTTGAGTGCATCGTAAAGAGTGTATAGACTTAGCAATGAACTATGCATTGACCTATTTAAGCTGTCATCTATATGCATGCATAATATGCATATATGCCCTGAACCAGGCACTGACTATATGACTGCACTAATGCAAGATATGAACAGATGAAGGCATGCACAAACTTTATGACTGAATAAAACAACACTACACTGATTCAAGATATGCTATGTAGCAAACGTGCATGGACTTGTGGACTTGTACCAATACAGAATGTTGTACAGACTTGAGTTGAAGCAACTGATGAATGCACAGATGCACCGAGGATGCATATGTTTCTACAGAGATAATGCTAGAACACACAACACAATGCCCATATAGTGTCAACGCACGATGAATATGCACACAACCTGTTCGATGGAATGACATGCAAATAAGATGCTCAATCAATCATCATTCATACTCATATTGCTTGCTGACATCAAAACCACAAGGGCACAACATCATGTTGGAGTGAACTTCAGACAGACAAGCATCATATGATTTATTTATTTTTAAGCAATTTTCACATGATGAACTGAAATCATTTTTATCAATTTTGTTTTCATCTTCTTATGCTGTTTTCTTATATGGTCATGAGACTCAAGCAACTCATGATATGCAGCAATCCAATCATCCAAGGTATAGTTCTCAAATATATTTACCTAATTATCGTCATGTTCTTCATCTTGATAGTTGCTATGTTCACTTCCTTGAGCCATCATGCATCGGTCATCATTTTTGCAGCTGCCATCCTTCAGTTTGTTCAACGTTTCTCTAGCAGACCTGCATGATGAGACACATGAGATTAGTGCTCTGTCAATTGATACTTTTATCAAGTTCAATGCTCTAGAATTGATGAAGTTTTTCAGTTTATCCTTCTAGGTCCATTTGGATTTATCTCTCGATAATTTGTGTGGACTGTGAGTCATTACCTTCCAGAGATCAGGATCGGTTGTCATTACATACCGATGCAACTTTTCTAGCCACAGATCAAAATCATCACCTCTGAAGATCGGTGGATTAGCCATCGAGAAATGACTTGATCAATTTAAGGAAATGAGAAATGCACCGGAATCAACAGGGGTGCAACAAAACGCAAACTTAGTGACACTGAAGCACCGAAAATAACACAACCAGACCCACTCTGATATGCACCACTGAAGTAGAAGGATCCTTTGTAGATCGTTGGATCTGAATACACATAGACCCGCTCTGATACCAATTGTTGGAACATATGGTATTCTCTGATACCAATTGATAGGATGCAAGGCCCGGATTTAGAGGGGGGTGAATGAATCCCTCTTAAAGATTGCCCAATTAAAAACTGTAACTAGATACGACTGCGGAATTAAGACCAGTTAAGCTATACAAGATAAGAAGGACAATGATTCTCTTGATCAAACAGTTGAGCTGCAAGAGTGCAGACTCCTAAGCAAACTTACGTTATTAACTGAACCCAATCAAGCAAACGAATGGAACTTAGACGCTCAGATGACTTGAGTGAATTTGACACTCTCTAGAACCAATATCAAATAAATAAGATGAAAATAAATTCCTCGCTAGACAAATGATTCAGATCAAACCTAAGCATACATCTAGCGGATCAGAATAGACACTCAAACCACGATGGACAAGAAGATTTTTAGGTTGTTCGGTCCTCAGACCTACGTCCACCCCACACTCAAACCAGAGTGCGGCCTTTCGCTGGTACACAACTTAACTGCTGGTTGGACCGCTGGGCACTACAGCTTACGCCAATCGATGACTCACAGCTTGACCCGCTGGGCATTACAACTCTACCATCCACTGGGCAATACAACTTAGCCGTCCAGAGGAACCGATCCTCTGCCACCGCTGAGCATCACAGCTTGCTCTACTGACTAACAGCTTGTAACAAAGATAAAACAAAAACAAAAGATCGAAAGTAGCAGCACTGGAAAGCTGTAAGACTTTGCAAATCAGACGTGGCTCTCGCAGGAGCTCCCTGGCCTGGATTTGATCCACGGTCAAGTACAAAATGTTTTTCAATGATGGCTTCAATCTTCTCCTCAGGTTCTCTCTCTCTCTCTCTCTCTCTCTTCTACTCTGCTCTTCTCTATTCTCTCTCGAACTCACAAACTCTCTTCTATCTCTTCTGCTCTCTCTTAGGCTAGATCTACCTCACTCTTATTCTTTATCTACTTCAATTCTTCTTTTGCTACCAAAAGCTTTTTCGATCTCCCAGCGACTTCCTCTGAACATGGAATCTTCTATTTATCCTGGCAGCAGAGAGTGTGGCGCGTGCTCTCCACGTTTCCCACCCAAATGCCTGATCCAGATCTGACATTCTTAGGCCACGTGGCAGCATCCCAATTCAACTGCTTTCCACGAGTCATGATCTGGCACCTCCTCCATTCTTGGATCACGTGCCCTTCGTAACCTCCATGAAAAAGCACCTGCCAAGTCATCAGACATAAAGTCATCTTCATACAGTAATACAAGATGTAAAGAGATTGCACGGAGTAGATATAATGTCAGAGCTGAAGTGCACAGATTCAATGTGGTTTTTGCACACACTCATGCATGGACTTGATTCCAGTATATGGCCAATAGATGCACTGACTAAGAATACGCAGAGTACAAGCGTTGCACAGACTTAACTGAAAACTATGCATCGACTTTCTATATATATAAGAGTCAGAACACGCACCGACTTGATATGAACAGAAGGAAAGCATGCGCTGACCTTAACACCAAGTGCATGGACTTCGTATGCGACAGATTCAAGGTGCACAGGCTTTGTATGCTGAAAGACACAACCCTACATAGACTTATGTGTGCATGAAGTAAAACATGCACTGACTATATATGCTCGATGCGAGAGTCGTACCGACTTGTTGTGCTTAGCACAATAAAAGTTGCACGGACTTGGTAACGACGTATGCAATTCATGGAACAAAAAGATGTACTGACTTTGTGTATGCATGGAACAAAAAGATGTACTGACTTTGTTCATGCACAAAAATATGCATCGAATATGTATGCTTATGTAAGACCTGCACTGACTATGTATGTTTGCAGCGTAACCAAAAACATGAACAGTGTGTGTATGCCTTAGAGAATTAACACTGCACTGACTCAAGCAATGCACAGACCTCTCCAGTGTGATGCATGCACAAGCATACTCATGAAATGCTCATCAAACTCATGATGCATACAGCAAGTAATCAATGGAATTCATTTCAATCATGAGAGGTTCGATCAAGAACAAGAATCATTTCTATCATGCACAAATAGTGTGACATTTTTATCATGCACAAATAGTGTGACATCATCAAAGCCATAGTGGTTGACATCATCAAAACCACAGGGGTACAACAATTGGCTCGGTTGACCTCTGACTGAATTCTGTCTCCCTTGCACCTTTGACCCACCTAGCTTGTGCATATGTGTATGTTGAGTCTTCTCCTTGGTTGCTGGTGGTGGTGGAGACTTGGTGGCATTGCTCTGGGGTTTGGGTGTGCAAATGGACTGACCCCTGACCTTAGACTTACCCTTAGGTGTAGAGCAGGGTGTGCTAGGCTCACCAACCTTCCGCTTACCTTTGTCCTTAGCACTGGACATTTTGAAATTTACAACATTAGCAACATAATTTTCATTATTCATTTTGATAAGGGGTCTCTTCTCCTTTTCTGCTACAAAGGAAATTGTCTTGACATTAAAACTTTTCTTAGCAATAGGATTATACCCGAGACCCTCCTTCCTGAAATTGACATTTGATCCCAACAATGCATTCAGATTATCAGATCCTTGGGTCATATTCTCAATTATTTTCACTTTGTCCGCATTTCCTTTTTCTAGCTGTTCGACTGAATTTTTCAATTCATTGTTGACACCAAGAACATCTTTATACTTTTCATCAACAATCTTCATTTCATTTTCATATTTTTGCAATGTCAGTTTCAAATCATCAATAACATTTTTCAGCATTTCATTTTCTTTTCTATATTCAATCAAAGCATGCTTTAATTCATCAAATTCAGAACAAGAATTTCTTAACCTATCATTTTCAGACCGTAAACAGGCAAGTTCATCAGACATTGTCTTATCATTCAAAATAGAGCTAACCTTCTTCTTCAAATGCCCGTTCTCTCTCCTAATATCATCTACTTTGTCTGACAAATCTCCGTAGGCATCTTGCCAGTCAGAGATGGTATAATGCTCAAAAGGAGATGATACCTCATCGAAGTCTTCTTCTTTTTCTTCGTCATCTTTTGCCATCAGGCAGATGGGCTTTTCTTCATCCTCGCTCTCCGATGTGCAGCTGAATGTGCCCTCGTCCTCGTCACTCCATGTGCTCACCATCGCCATTCCTTTGGGATCTTTCTTCTTTGACTTCTCTTTCAGCTTCTGGAGCTCGGGATAATCTGCCTTCATATGGCCGGCCTTCCTGCAGTGGTAGCAAACATTAGTGTCAAATTTCTTGGAAGGGTTAGATCTATACCTTGTTTGCCTCCTACCACCACCAAACTACCTTCGGCCGAAGTTTCTTCCTTCCTTTCTCAAAAATTGCCTAAATTCTCTAGTCAGCATGGCCAGTTGGTCTCCATCGATTTTTGACCCACAGGGGCTTTCCTCGCTTGATGATCCACTGTGGCTGGATCTGTTCGATCTACTGAAGCTGGCCTTCAGAGTAATAGGCTTCTTCTTCTTCTCCAGCCCCTCGGTCTTGGGAAGATTCATCTCATAGGTCATTAGTGAACCGATGAGCTCGTCAACTTTCATATTCTGTAGATCCCTTGACTCCTCAACGACTATAGCTTTTGTATGCCATACTGGAGTCAGGGACCGAAGGATCTTCCTCACAATTTCATAGTCTGAGTAATTCTTTCCCAGACTCCTGAGACCATTGATGATGATCATGAGGCGCGCATACATTTCTGTGATGGTCTCACTGGACTTCAGTCGAAAAGCTTCATATTCTGAGACCAGCAAGTTTGCCTTAGTCTCCCTTACTTGAGAGGTTTCCTCGTAGATAACCTCCAACTTATCCCACATCTCCTTTGCAGTGGTGCATGATGAAACCCGGGAGAACTCGGTGGGATGAAGTGCGCACTGAATAGCATTGATTGCGCTCCAATTGAGGGTAGATCTCCTGATCTCCTCTCTTGTCCAAACTTCTTCATTCTCATGAAGCTCGAACAGACCTTTGCAGACTACCTTCCAGATCTCATAGTCTTTCGCCCTCAGAAATACCTGCATACGATTCTTCCAGTATGCATAGTTGGATCCATCGAAGTATGGGGGCTTGGCAGTGGAGTGTTCCTCAGCTATCATTCCTTTAGCGTCCGTGGCCGTTGACTCTTTAGGACGTTGATCCCTGCAGAAGAGTTAGGCTCTGATACCAATTGATATAATAGATGGACACTCTAATGCCTATAGATAGAATATCTATAGACGATCTAGAGGGAGGTGAATAGATCGGTCACCCACTAAAATCCACTACAGTAGAAATAGTTGCGAGAAATAAACAAACTGCTGTAGGACGATCAAAAGGCACTCAGTCACAATAAAACTGAACCAGATCAAGCGGATTAGCACTCACGCGATCCTAAGCAATCATCTACCGAGGGATGAATAATGATAGAGGACGAAAGCAAACCACAAACAATCGCACAATGGACAGATGATTTTTAAGGTGGTTCGATCTCAAACCTAAGATCTACGTCCACCCCACACTCAAACTAGAATGTGGTTTCACCACTGATGCACAGCTTCCGCTGATCCACAGCTTTGGGGTACAAACCCTACACACCGCTGGGCCTTACAGCTTATGCCGACCAGAGGAGTCCTCCTCTGCAACCGCTGGGGCTTACAGCTTAACTCGTCCAGAGGATACTACACCTCTGCCCACTGAGCGTCACAGCTTGCTCTACAAACAAATAGCTTGAAAAAGAGTATCTAAAACGAAAACAAAACAAAGCGAAAACCAAAAACCCACAAAGGGAATATAGCTCAACACTAAGCGAATTCAGCTCCGGTTCTGAACCTGAAGATTGAAGAACAATCTTTCTCTCTCAATTCTCTCAAGGGACTTCTCTCAGAACTCTCTTTCTTTTCTGCTCTCTCTGTCTTCCTTTTTCTCTCTGGATCGTTCAGGAGCTTGCTCTCTCTACTTCAGCTCTTCTAGCACGATCAGTCTTCTCTTGAGAGAGAAGCTTCTTATTTATAGAGCAGCAAAGAGGTAGGGCGTGTGCTCTCCACGATTCGCGCCCAAACATCTTGGTCACGTGGCAGCATCCCAGCTTATTGCTTTGCACGTGTCACGATCCTGGAATCTTCTCCAATCTTGGATCACATGCCATTCTTAATCATTACGAAAAAGCATCTATCAAGTCATCAGACATAAAGTCATCTTCAGATAGTTATACGAGATGAACAGAGATAGCACGAAGTAGGTCGTCTGATAGAACTAAACTGCACCGACTCAATGTGGTGATCACACACACATGCACAGTCTTAACATTCATGCACAAGCAGATGCACATACTTGATTTCAGCATAAGGCCTACAGATGCACTGACTGTGTATATGCAATGTGCAAGTGTTTCACAGACCTGATCAACCCGTGAGTGGCATGCTTAGACTACAACAGTGCGAGGATAAGAGATGCACAGACTTAAGATGCAAGGTGTAAGTTATGCACTGACTCGATGACATGCCATTAGAGGCGTTGCACTAACTTAACTCAGAAGGAATGCACAGACTCTATATGCATGGCGGAAATATTGCACCTACTTGGAAGCTCAGGTGCTCAAGATGAGCATGAGGCAAACGTCGCACCGATGCAAGAGTTGCACCGACCGTGCTAAAACATTGCACCGACACAAAATGAGACACAGCACATGCACTGACCTAGGCTATATGAGTCGCAAGATAAAACAGACACATGCGCATACCTAGCCCTTATGAGACGCAGTACAAGCCGGACACAGAATGTGCACCGACTTGTGTCTGCCTAATGCAAAGATGCACTGACTTGTGAGCATTTAACTTCGCCCATATGCACAGACTCTGCTAGGTCCTAGTTGCGTGCTGTAGCTAAGGATGCACAGACTCAATGCAGACTAGACAGATGTTGCACCGAGTCAATCAAATGTACGGACTCCATGTAACTGAGCATGCAACATTTATATGAACATCTGACAAGTTGCCAATCATCAAAACAAGAATTACAACACAGTCCTGTACTAACCAGCTCCTGGACCTTCTCCAAGGTAGCAGCCTGGTCATCAGCTGGCAGACAAGACAACAAACCCAGTCAACAATCTCAGTACAACAAACGTAGGGAAAGAAGAGGTTAACCATTCATATGGTAGTTTAGCGCTTACCTGAGCCACCCTGGGGCTCCTCAGGGCCCTGCCCACCAGCAGAAGTGGGCGCTTCACCTCTGGTCCCGGAAGGGACAAGGGCCCCTGTCGTCTCCGCTATCTTTGCATGTGAACATATGGCAATGTTAGTTTTCAGAAGAAAACATTGCTATGTACAAAGCATTATCAGTCCTAGGGACCCTACCTGGCAGAATGCTCCCGGGAGTCTTCCACGACTCAAAGTGAGGGAATGCACCAGTGTCAGGGCCACTCTCGTCCATCATCCGGAGTACCTCATCTACGTCGATATCACACTCGATCTCGTCATCCAGCAAAGGATCGATCTCCAAGGGTGGCGAGAAAGCCACCTCTGTCCTAGCCTCCAGTGGAGCTACAAAGTTAGCCAGAGATGCAAGGTTAGTCAAGTACAATGACTAAACCGGAGAAAGGAGAAGGATTGAGCATGGCACTTACTCAGAGCCAGCACTGCCTCGATGTGCTCATCTTCCTCGGGCCTGCGAGAGGACTCTCCGGCCTTCACCGTACCATCATCTACACGAGGGCATTTTTGCCTAGGCTGAACATCCCTGCCACCACTCCCAGTGGATGCCCCCGCTAAGGAATGATCTTCTGCTGCCGGGGAACCTGCCAGAGAAATACACCAATGAATTATATCTCAGCCAATGGCACAAAGGAAAAAGGTAGAGACAATGCAATAAAGAATGTGTCTTACCTGAAGCCCCAAAGGGAGTCAGTGGCAGAGGAACCAGCTGCTCCGACTTCAACCCCATCACGTGGGCAACCTTTGTAACTGCCTCCTTAACGTCTCTCAGTGTGTAGGCACGCTTGATGTGAGAGATGAACTACATTGGCCATGCCTCTTGTGCATGTGTTGAACATGCTTGATTCTATTGTTTTCGATGATGTTTGACTATGACTCATTGATGAGTCCTATATGTACTTGATGATGTCAACTTGTATGAAGCTCAGGTCAAAGTCAGCGCTGGCAAGTGTACAGCCTCATGAAGATGAGCAGTGTAAAAATATCATGCAATGGTTTCATGTCATATGGTGCATTGAAGCTGAGCCATGTGGAGATAGAAGACATGCTATGAGGTTTGATATGATGCAATGATCTCTTGGTGTCTAATCTAGGAGAAGTTAAGCTCAAGCTTGCAATGCCAGGTCCGCAGAAATGGCAATGAAAATATGGAGCTCTGGATATGGTCAAACAAAGGAGTAAGGGCTTTGGCTTTACTAAAATAAAGCTGAAAAGAATTGGGCAGAACATCAAGGACAAGGAGCTATGGATTTGATGAGATTCAGTTGCAAAGGATTGGGAAGAAAATCATGAGAACTGCAATTTCAAGAAGGCTACGTCGACTCCTTCAATAGGATGCATCGACTCCTTCCCTCGTCAAAGAAAGAACAGCCAAAGCAAGATCATCAGCAACATCGACCTCTTGGTGTTGCTGCGTCGACCACATTGCACACAGAAGGAAGAAAACCTAAGGCAATCTCATCAGCCGCGTCGACCGCAGTACATCACTGCGTTGACCTCGTGGCCTCATTTCCAGCATGGGAAATGAGAGTGTCGACCCTTGGTGTCGACACCCTTCACGAGTGTTTTGTCACGCCTTGATGCGTCGACCTCACCAACAGGCTGCGTCGACTCCATGGCCTCAATGCGTCAACACAGCTCCCGTTCCAGCAACAGCAGTAGGCCATAGGTACAAGCTGTGTCAATGTAGCATTTACAGTGCGTCAATGCACTGGGGACATCCAGTGCCCATTACACGGGTCATCCCATGAAGGCTGCGTCAATGCCATCTTCTCAAGGCGTCAATGCAATGGGTTTCACAGAAACTACTGTGAGGATGTTTTATTGAGGTTACGGGAATGCAACGCCCTCATTGCGTCAACGCCATGAACGCCAGTACGCTAGAATATGAAGACCCATGAAGACTGCGTCGACACAATGAGCGTTCTGCATCGACGCACCTGAAGCCATTTCAGGCAACTTTTTGTCAAAACTGCAGCTGTTCTAAAAAGCATCCAATAGCCAAATAGGAATCGCAAACATCCAAAAACACATCTTTTGAGGTATGGAGGAGATTCCTACGACTGACCATTGTCCCTATCATCATTACAGTACCAGAACAACTTTTTGGAGGCAGATCTGCCAGGTATCATTTTTTTGGAAAAGTCTCTTGTCATGGTACTCTACTTTTTGCAGTCAACCAATGGGACTTTAGTCACAGGAAGGTACCTAAGATAGAGATCTGTCCTAAGCCAATGAGGAGGTAGATTTCAAGATCCTTTTACCATGAGGGCCACTCAACGTGCAAATCTGGAAAGGGTCCGAAGAAAAGATTTCTTCTATTTTCCTCTGAGCCAATCAAAAGTCAGTTTAGCTATATATTCTGCTCATGTTCTCTCATAATGTGCTGGACCAATTGGAGAAGAGGTTCTTTTCAAAAGAACCATTGTTTACTCCAGCCAATCAGATGCCGTTCCCTTGGAGGGAAATTTCTCCAAGCTCTTCTATAAATTCAAAGCTCATGCTTGAAGAGGAGCTACTGTTGCCCTTGAAGATGAAGCCAACGTCCCTTGAGCCTTCAGTAGAAAACCTATGGGAAACAAAAGAAGGGAGTGTGAGCAGCCCAGCATCTGGCCAACCCAGTCCAGTGCTGTAAGAGAAAAGAGAAAAGAGAGAAGAAGAAAAGAGAGAAGCCTTGCGAGAGAGAGCAACCCTGTAGAAAGACTGAAGGGAAGATCCGTTGGATCTCTATCTGAAGCCACCTCACTAGCTTCCAGATTTGTATCTAAAGCCATAATTGGTGTTCTTCTTGTTGCAATTTCCTTTCCTTCAAAATAGGTTCAGGTGTGTGTCCAGTGCTCTGGTTGAGAGACTGGAATGGTTTTAGCTATGTTCAACCTTGTGTGTGTTAGGGAGTTGTCCCTGTGTTTTTGCTGCACTTGCAGCTTGTCTTTTTATTTTTGTTTGTGTGTGTGGAGGGGGGGGTTTATCCCCGTGTGTGTGTGTATGTGTGGGGTTCGTCCCCGTGCGTGTGTGGGGGGGGGATTTCATCCCCGTGTATGTTAAGGACTTCGTCCTAGTGTGGTAAAGCCTCACCAGTTTGGTGAGGGGTGGATGTAGGTCTGTGGGTTTGCAACCGAACCACGTTAAAAATCCCTATGCAGTGGGTTATGATGTGTGTGTGATTGCTCCATGTTTTCTATCCTCCCTTCACAAATTCGTGAGCCAATTTTAATGTATGAAATTATGGTTGATCACAAAAGCACACACACAGTTATTCTGTTCGTACACCCAGTTTAAGTTTGATAAGATCCCTGCATTCTATTGTAGCAGATCCCCCTAACTTCTGAACTAGCTCTGAGCTTGCGTCAACCACACTGTGTGGGTGTGTCGACCCCAGCTACCCTATTAGCTGTGACTGTTTGAAGGTGCGTCGACCTCACCGAACCGGTGCATCGACCTCATCAGTTTGCATATGTCATTTTAGTCCAGTCTTTGAACTACTTTTGCTAAATACACTGTGCACTGAGCTCAAGTGTTTTATTTGTATTATAGGAGTGGTTTATGTTTTAATTAGCAAAGTTTTTAATTGGGCAAAGCTTGTACCGGATCTATTCAACTCCCCCTTCTAGATCCGGTTGCACCCAAGGGACCCAACACTGCCGAGCCGATCGCATGGGCAATGTGATGCCTCCAATCAGTAACAGTAGTGTTGGCAAAACTCCCCTCTAGGAGCACGCCGTCAAGGGTGGTGCTCCTCTCGAAGCCGCAGTCGGCTCAGAACTGGGTCCACTAGGTCCTCAGCGCTCCCGACCGCGACGTCCCAGCACTAACAGTTGCTGGCCTTGCATGCGCCAGCCTCAGGGTGTAATGACCGAGATTATTTATATTATTTCAAGAATTATTTAATGATTTTTTGAAATTTATTAGAAGTTTATTTAGGCCCAATTATGGTAAACGTTTAATCTAGCCTATTTAATTGAAGCCCAAAAGGTTTAAGGACCAAGCCCATGAAGTTTGGCCCATATTCTAGAAGGTTATTTAGCTTATTCATGAATTATAGGAATAAATACTCATTAATTAAATAAATAAATGGATAAAATAAAATTAGAATTTGAATTCATTTCAAATTCGGCACCTACGACAGGTAACGGTCTATCGTACGACTGCCACAGCGACCTGGCACTCCAGGGGTCGACCGTTACACTCTGTCAGTTCCGTGAATTGAAGAATGACCAAAAAAGATGAGATTTTTGATAGTCTATCTCTTAGGGATCGAGATGGGAGGACTAGTAAACGTGTTAAGGACTCTCTGAAGTCGATCTAAGGTCTAATAAGGACTCTAGAATCGACATAATCCTCAAAACCCTAGCTAGAACCTATAAATAGACCCTAGTTTTGACCTGCACGACCCTTACATTAGCTCGTGTGGAACTAAGGTAAGGAGATAGTATTTTGGGTAAGTTCTTTAGAACTTTTTGTTGTTAATACATAGGACTAACATCTCCCAAAATTTCGTGCTAGGATATCGACTATACAAGGAGCTAGAACCTTGCAAAGTTGTTGGTTTCATCACGTCAACCCAGGAAACTGTGCAACGGGGTGCGGAAGATCGGGAGATTAGAACACCTAAACAAGGTATTTAGAGTTTGGTTCTTTAGAACTTTTTATTCCCCTTAGTTTCATCTTCTTACCCTCCAAATTTCACGTTTATAGGTCAAGGGATTACAGAGTTAGAGTAACGTGAAGTTGCTAAAAATTCACAGGAAGGGAAGAACTAGGGCGTGTCTTGTAGTCTCGAATTGGAAGTTGAAAGCCCAGGAAAGGGGTATGTTATCTCATGAATGGCAAGAACATCATGATAGGAGTAAAAGCCCTCTGGTTTTGTTTGATTTCATGCACTATGGACCATGAATTTCATTTTTTAGTTCGATCTATGCATACATGCATATTTTTAGCCTAAATTAAAGATAAAAAGGTATTTCTCCTATAAATTAACTGAAACCTATGCATCTAGATGGTCTTTACTTCGTTTTGTCGTGACTAGAGTAGTTATTTATTTTTCTTGCATGAGAGGTTTTAAACCGAAGTTATTTTATTTTTACTGTCAACAGTGCTCTGACGGATTATAGTTAGACCGTCACATGACTTTAACGGCCTTATGATAGACCGTCAGACCTTCTGTCACACTTAAGTTCTCTGTAATCTCTGACAGACCATAATTAGTGCGTCACAGTCTTCTAACGGCTCCATGATAAACCATCACAGCCATATGACGCGCCTGTCTTAGACCGCCAGAGTGCTGTGTTCTGTCTATTCGGGACAGAATTGAGAACAGTCAAATTAGCTTATAAATAGGCCTAGATATCCAAGTTTTGACCTGTTTTCATGACTTTAAGTTTATTTATTGATTCATGATAGAAATTGCATGTCTAAAGCACCTTGAGTTATTTTAAGCATATGGTAATTTCATTTGCCAAACTCTATAGTTTTGTATTAAAAACATGATTTTAAAAGTGGTATTGACGGAGTTTATCATGATGTCACATCGTTACACATTCTTTCTCATCTATAGAGTCATTTTCTTTAAGTACGTGGCATATACTCCGGTATGTGTCCACTAGTTAGACTTTTTGCACTATAGGAACACATTCTTGAACTTAAGGACCTCTCTATTGGATATTCCTTCTAATGGATTAAGAAATCTTATTTCAAGGCCTCCGTAATTCCTCGCGAGCCTGGGATTCCCACTAGGACGCCGAGTTGGTTGTACCATTAAAGCCCAAATTGTCTAGAAAAGCACTATCGAAGTTTTGAATTTTGTTAATGTAATGGCCTATTACTCGACCCTCAGGCCCATCTAACGGTCCAGTATACAACCGTCATATTTACTGAGTCCAATTTATTATTTCTAGATTCAGCCCGATCTAACGGCCCAATAATAGACCATCACGTTCATGTAACGGCCCATTAATTGACCGGCACAATTCCTGAGTACTTTGACCCAAGGTTTGACCCAAGGGTTGATATTCCAAAGTTCCTAGATGGACTATTGATGGTCTAGGACTTGTCATATTGTTCAAGATACTTAATTTTAAATTATGGAAGATAAGGAAAGTACTGTTATGCTGTCGAGCATAACCTTGTTTTAAGTCATTCTTGATCCCTCGCATTCTTAATTGAAGCGTTCATTCATTGAAACATATTGAACTTGTTATATTACTAGCCATATTTTATTGCTTGAAACGTGGAAGTAGCTTGATTTATACTTGAAGATGCGATCGAGCACTGATTATATTCAAGGGCTCTAAGCTAGTCCCCTCGGCTGATTGTCGGAAACATAATGTAAACCATGGGGTATGATGCTACTGGCGTCGCATTGCGTTGGGAGTACTTTCTTTATAAATAAGTGAAAATCCATGGCTCGTGAAGTAAAAATCCACAAGACACGACATATATACATACATGACTTTCTTGTTTGTTACATGATATTCCACAGAAATTCACCAAATACTTGCTCATAAGCAAAAGATGTTTGTGTGATCATTATGTGGTTTGCTAGTACATTCTCGATACATTCTTGTTCATGAAAGGCCATATCATGTTCTTGATACATTTTTTCTAATTCATACTTGTTCATTCTATCTTACATGATCGTCTTGTTACCTTGGTTATTTACATATGATTTATCGCATTCGCATGATTTCACTTTATTTTCTTTAGATTTAAAATGCTAATCACTTTAATAGTGCCTTCATGTTGATGCGAAGATACCTACTGGCAAGTGTGCTCATTACCTATTTCCAATCTTTTTCAGGAGATAGAAGTGATTTGAATTCGGATTCGAGTTATACAAGTAGCGGGCCCGAGAGAGAATGAAAGTCATATCAAAATGAGAGTGAAGACTTAGGAAAGTCAAATCTTGTTTAGATCGAGTCTTTGTAATTTCCTTTTTCTTGAGTCTGATGGTTAAAGAAGGTTGAAAAGTTATTGTGTTTGAATATTTTGATCTGATGAAATAAAGTTGGAGTTTGAGTAAATTATTATGCAATTGCATTTTTATGTGTGATTGTCTTGCGCTCTGATCGTTCTTGCTCGCAAGAGGCTTACCATGCCGACTGTTCACGTTCCTTGAGCTAGTCTTCCCTGTAATAAAGACTCGGGGCGTGACAGTTAAGTTGGTATCAGAGCCTAAGTCTCAAGACTTAGGGAAAGGAGTCACGTCATAGGATAAGTCCAAGGCTTAAGGACCCCTACCTATGAACTAAGGAAGAAATTTCCTCACCCATGCGAGAATTGGGTAGAGCCCGGGATAAGATAATTAAGTAGTTTTAAGATTTATCTCTTTCTAATTCCATGAGAATTAACAAATTGTTATTTCTCTCAAGTACCTCATTATTACAATGGCTCATCACGTAGATTGGGGTGGCCTGCAACAAACGGTTGCTGGCCTTACTCAGACATTACAAACTATGGCCCAGGCAGGCGTAGGGGCGAGGGCTGGTGACTTGCATCGTAATTTTCGGAGCTTAAACCCTCCGCGTTTCTACGGTTCTTCTAGTCTAGATGAGGCAAGAAACTGGATAGATGAAATGAATCGTATCTTCTATGTTATCCAGTGTACAGATCAAGAAAAGTGCGTCTTGCAACCTTTCAACTTAATAAAGATGCACGCACATGGTGGAAATCACTGCCTACACCTCCGGCAGATGCACCTCATACATGGGACAGTTTTCTTACTCTATTCCGTGCTAAGTACTTTTCTGAGCATGTTAAAGAAAGAAAGGCTATAGAGTTCACCTTTCTTCGTCAGGGAACGATGACAATCACGGAGTATGAACTTCAATTCTCCAGGCTAGCACCCTATGCACCGCATTTAATCAGTACCGATTTATTGAAGGCTAATCGGTTTATGGACGGGTTGTGACCTGGTTTCATTCAGTAGCTCAGAACCCAAAACATCCGTACCTATGTAGAGATGGTCTAGCGGGCATATTTATGTGAGAGGACCTTAGAAAAGGTCAAGAAATTGAAAGGAAAAGGAGAAGAGTCGAGCCGATGATCTGATCGACGTTATAAGAAACAAAAATTTAGCATCACGGAACCTCACAAAAGCCGTGATAGTAAGAAAAGATCCAGGAGCGGGAACGGTGGAAGTTCCCAGAAGAACAAGAAAGTCAAGGAGGAGAAGGAGCAAGTCATGGAGGCTTGCACATTTTGTGAGAAGTTCGGCCATTCAACTGAAGAATGTTGGAAGCGCCTTGGTGCTTGTCTTCGTTGTGGAAGCTGGGAGCATCGTATGCCAGATTGCCCCCTTATGAAGGATCAATCATCTGGTGGTGGACGTAGGAGGCAGGCTCGTCTCAATGCTGTTCTAGAAGAAGAAGAAGCGCCCAGGGATGGTGGGCTTATGGAAGGTACCCTTCAAATTTGTTCCCCTCCTGCATTTATGCTACTTGATACTGGTGCCTCTCATTCTTTTATCTCCACTACTTTTGCAAAAATATTACCAATTGCATCAGTTCCCCTGCCTTCAGATCTTGCTATTACCACACACTTAGGTTCTGGAACAAAGCTTACCGACTATTATCCTGATAGTGAGATAATAGTAGAAGGTCACAATCTCCCTGCAAACTTAGTATGCCTTGACATGAAAGATTATAATGCCATCTTAGGGGTAGATTAGCTTATAGATCATGATGCTGATATTAACTGCCGAAATAGGATTATATCCTTTCGAAAACCTGGTCTTCCAAGATTTTCTTTCCTTGGCATCAAGTATAGGAAACATCCCACTATCATATCCTCTCTTCATGCTTGTAAACTTATCTCGCAAGGATGTGAAGCTTTTCTTGCTTCTGTCATTGTTATCGAGTCCAAGGAAATCATCATAGCAGACTTTCCTATTGTAAATGAGTTCCCAGATGTGTTTCCACCCGAATTACCCAGTTTACCACCCGAGAGGGAAGTAAACTTCACTATTGAACTCATTCCAAGAGCAGCACATGTTTCCATAGCCCCTTACAGGATGTCCCCCACGGAACTTAAGGAACTAAAGAGGTAGTTGCAGGAACTATTAGATAAGGGTTTCATTAGACCTAGCACATCCCCCTGAGGTGCACTAGTTCTATTCGTCAAGAAGAAGGATGGCTCTCTCAGGTTATGCATAGACTACCGGCGACTGAATCAACTTACAATCAAAAACAAGTATCCATTGCAGTGTATTGATGAGCTCTTCGATCAGCTTTCAGGAGCAGAGTATTTCTCCAAGATTGACCTCAGATTAGGTTATCATCAGCATAGAATTAAAGAAGAAGACATTTATAAATCAGCTTTTCGAAGTCGTTATGGCCACTGTGAATTCGTGGTGATGCCGTTCGGGTTAACAAATGCCCCAGCAGCATTTATGCAACTTATGAACAATGTTTTCAAGCCATATCCGGACCAGTTCATCGTCGTCTTCATCGATGACATCCTAGTATATTCCAAGATAAAAGAGGAACATGAAGGACATTTGAGGATAGCTTTTTTTAAATCAAAAACATCTAGTGAAACAAAGGGAGAGTGCACCCCCTTCCAAAGGAAGAGAATGTTCTCACTCCACCTTGAATTCACTAGTGTTATTTTATTGCTAAAAAGGGAGGATACAAATTCTGTAAGAGAGGCAAACCCTCTACCTTTACAAAAAAGAATAAAAGAACCTATACAGGTCGCCTACGAAAATTTGGGATACAGTAGGCATCAACAGTGGCATATCCCTTAGCCAATAGGGGCAACTCTCTAAAAGAAGAAAATTCCATGTTGTGCCCAATGGATACCGCATGATTAGCAAGCACGTCAGCAAGCTGATTTGCCTCTCTGTATGTATGCTTAATGGGGCAATTGAAGGTTGGAACAAGTTGCTGAAGTTGGCTCCACCATGGAAGAAGAGGCCATGGATGAGTTCTTTTATTGTTCAGCAAATCAACTAGAACCATTGAATCAGAATATATAACCGAAATAGGAATCGAGTGCAGCTGCGCAAGACGGAGGCCATCTAAAAGTGCACGTCCTTCAACCACCATGTTGGATCCCTTGCCATAGTAATATGAGTAACCCAGTAGTAATTACCCTTGAGAATTTTTGAAACATCCCCCTCCCCCAGATGGTCTAGGGTTACCCTTACTTGCTCCATCAACATTAAGAGAGAACTCAGATGTAAGAGCAGTCCAAATTATAGTGAAGAAAGCAGGATGATTGTTTCTGATAACAATGCCAAAGTTTTGTAAAATGCTGCTTAGCTTGGAGCTTGACCCATGTTTAAATTTGAACTGGTTTACAATCTGAGTTATTTCAGCAAGGATGTGATTGAGAATGTTGAGGGGTTTGATTCTGCAGCCTTCAAATTTTGCCAGACATCTGTGCTTTCATATTTCCCAAGAGATCAGTAGAGCAGCTAGCAGGGATAAGAACCCTTTGGGTTTACTGATATTAGCCCCAGTGATCGAAATTCTCAAACGACTTTTGATAGTAGTGGCTTCCATACAGGAAATTTCGAGTAGTGAGCCTAATCTATTCCATAAGAAAATTGCCAAATCACTATGTACAAAGAGATGGTCTTCATCTTCAATATAATGAGAGGAAGAACAGCAGACACAGCAAGAAGCTAGATTAATGCCAACTAATTGTACACGGATGTCGACAGGGACTACTTGCTTCAATATTTTCCAACAGAACAAGGTAGCTCTGGAGGAAATCTATAATGCCACAGCTTGCTAAAAGTGAGGTCTGCAGCCTGCTCTCCGATATAGCTGTAAGTGGATTTTATACTGTAATTACCTGAATTAGTAAATGACCAAACAGGGATATCTTCCCCCTCTTGAAGCACAAATCTTTGAATATTCTCCCGCAACTGCTGATCTGCTACTGAATCCCAGATTGGATGCTGGAGATTTGTTAAAGCCATATTGACTAAGCAGTTTTCAATTAAGGTGATGGGTGAGTGGGTTTTAGGTAGCACTTGGAGATTGGCTAGGTGGTGAGATCAAGTTTCGGGATTGAGAGAACATGTTGATGTTCGCCCAGGGTTCATGAGCTTCGACTTCCATCTTCTCGTACCAACCTGGGAATCCTTCCACGCCCCACATCTAAGTCCTTTTGAGAACTCGTGGTTCCATTCCAATCACTGTGTTCACCCGCTCGTGTTGCTTTGAAGTAGATGGATCTTTTGTGGGTTGGTGAGTTGGCAAAGGGTTATGCACAATACCGAGGTCCCTATTAGGCTTTTTGAGGTTGGCAATAGCTAGCTTCACATCTTCCCAATTGATTCTTCCCTCATCATTCATATCATATACCCAATCCCGAAATTGGAAGCAGTTGAATATATCATGGCCGGGAGTTCGATGATATGGGTAATATCGGGAGGTATCGGCATTGGGAGGGACCCGCTCCCGCTGAGGGGGAAGCTGAATGGAATCTGAGGACATAAGGGCAAAGAATATGTCACCTAAAGTTTCAGGCAACGGAGGATAAGAAGCCCTTTTTGGCCTAGGGGGGCCGTAGCTTTGAGGTGGAGGAACATTGGAATAAGGCTTGAGATTAGCTTGCCCCTGGCTAGCAAAAGCCTGAGTGGGATGGGAGACCTGGCGATTGTTGGTCTTGAAGGACTGGCCAACTGCATTGACCTGTTCATTTATGGTGACACCCTCGGTGGTAGGGACAGCCGGGGCCTTTCTACCCTTGGTGCGAGGCTCAAAGAAAGGAGGTAAGGTAGACTCCCTTACCTGAGCTTGAACTATTCGAGCTCGATTGTAGAGTTGGTGAAAGGTGTGGAGTTCAATAAGCATTAGGATGGCCCTAAGCTGTGGAGTGGCATTGTTTACTAACATTGTAATGGCCTGGGATTTAGGAATAGGAACCTTCGTCCTTGCAGCCATAATCCTCCATCGGTTCGTAAAACTAATGAAGTCCTCGTCGGGCTTCATCTTCTCCGTGACTAGGTCAAATAATGTGGGGGAAATGGATGACATGTGACCAAAGTGAGCGAGGAATCGCTCGGAGACTACATCAAAGTTGATAAGATCAATGGCCGGCAAGGATGCAAACCAACGTAGGGCCTCGCCCTCAAGGGATTTTTGGAACAGATGAACTAACAAGACCCTATCGTGTAGCCATTGGTGGGAGTCCATAATGAAACCCGAAAGATGATGATGAGGGTCAGCAGTGCCATCATACCTCCTATATTTGGGAGCCTTGAATTCGGGTTGAAAATAAGCATTAGGAAGCTTGCAATATTGGGCTAGCGAGTGGGGACGTGAATTAGGCATACTTTCGGCCACTGCTTCTCGAATGTAGCTTTGGATCTCCTACCGGAGCAAGGGGTCCATCCCCTTCGAAGGGATACCCATGATTGGTGGAGTTTGGGGTGAAGGAAATTTTTGTGGAGGCGTCGGATAGCTAAATTGGATTGGAGTTTTGGGAATGGGTCGGCTCGTGGACCCTTGGAAAGGAACTTGAACATGGGAAGGTGCGGCATGTGGAGATAAGTGTGGGAGGGCCGGAGCCTTCCCACGAGAGGCCATCGTGGCTAAATTCAAGGGGGAATAATGGGACAGCACGCTAATCAACTCTTGATCGTCATGAGGAGATAATGTTGGAGCCCGCGGGCTACCACGACCATGGTCGCTCGGGGAAGACGAAGCCGAATCGGCGTGGGCGGCCTCATTTGGTGTGGCCGAAAACATGCCTATGAAAGCATCCAAACCATTATCCTCTACCTGAAATAGAGGATTGCCCCTAATTCCAAAATCGAATTGAGGTGGAAATTCCTCCTCATAACCCGGGTTTGAATAAACTCTCTCCATCCTAAACTAGTTGTTAGTTGGTTTAGAATGGAGAAAATGAAAGATTTGGAGGGGGAAAAGAGAATTGATGTTTTCCGAACACAACCAAATGTAAACACAAGCAACGCCCAAATTTTTTTTCTGATTTCCACTTTCTTCCCTTTTTTTCTTTTTTCCTTTTGATTCACTCGGAGAAGAGGGGGAAAAACTAAGGGTATTATGGAATGAACTCCGGGATCCTAGCAGAATCTTAACTCAACCCAAGGTGAGTAAGGGGACTTCCATGGTACAACCTATCTGGCGACCGTGTGGGAATCCACGGTTCGCGAGGACTCACGGAGGATCCCGACTAGACTGAACCAATTGCACCCGAGTGGGAATCCCCAGGTGAAGGGTTCAATGCCAACGAGAGGGTTTCCTAAAAAGGGTGGTGCCGGCACTTCCTAAGCCCAAACCCGTAGATTCACCTGTAGAAATTAATCATACAATGTGCAGACAAGCAAAGTTAAGAGAGAAAGAACAGATCTGGAACACATACAACACTATTACGGGGAAGAAGTATGGAGAAGGCAGAAGGTGGCAAAAGTGATGGTCGCCTACAGAGCTGGGCGGCCAGAGTGCTGGCCTTCTAGCAGGGATGAGGGCGGCCAGGGTGATGGTCGCCTGGAGCCTAGGGCTGCCAGAGTACTGGTCATCTAGATGGGGGCCTAGGCGGCCACTGGGTTTGTCGCCCAGGGACCTAGGCGGCCAGGAGTCTGGCCTCCTTCTGTTTGAGTTGCAGAAAACCAAAAAATAGAGCTACGGAAGTAAAGCTAATGTACCAACATAATTGCACTAATGTTTGACTTCAAGCATATGGGACTTATAGTAGGCACTAGAGCGTCCCACCGTGATCGCCACTTCGCTTGTAGGCGCCCGGAGACGGCGACGTGGGATTGGGTGAGAGATGTGAGATGGAATGGGTGAATGGGAGTCTCCATGCGAGGGTACCTACAGAGGAACAAAAAAAAGATTAGAACGTGATCGCCAGAGGTCATTTTACCTGAACCTCGTAGGATGTTGATCATGAGGAGATGTTCAAGATGAAGAGACGTGGGTTTCCTCTTCCTCGTCCTCGGCCGGCCAAGGGCAAGGAGCCCTGCTCGTCTCTTGTGCTGAAGTCCTACAACGTAGCTCAGAAAAACATAGAAAAGAAGCAACTAGTGAACTTGGAGTGCAGTATGTGATCTAACAACTAGAAAACACGTATGAAACTGGTGGCCAAAGTACCTGGGGGTGTGGGAAGGAAGGATGGCTAAGACTTTCGACCATCCACCTCCCCTTTATTTTTTAAGAAGAAAACCTCTTATGTTGGGTCTAGGAGGATGCTACATGGGATGTTATACCTACCTGAAAGTCGAGATGCACATAGGAAGTAGAAGATGAAAGGTAGAGTAGTTCAAACCAGGTTGAAGGAAGAAGGAGTAGCCTCCGGGACGAAGTTCTGTGAGTCCTCCCTTCTCCTCCGTGTCAACTCTAGAAAAACCACCCCTCCGAATCTCCTAACTCTCTCCCTCAAAAATCCCCTCTTCTTTCCTCTCGTACTGAAGGTGGTGGAGTTTTGGTTCGACAAGCCGGGGGTTACAAAACGTGGGTGGAGATCATACAGAATGAGAGAGATAATGTGGCCACGAGCTGGGCCACGTTCTTTGATCGAGTAAAAGGGGGGAAGGTGGCCAAATCGTTGGCCACCTTGAAGAGGAGGGCGGCCAGCACTCTGGCCACCTTCTTGGGGAGGGTGACCATCGCCCTGGTCGCCCAGGACTGGGGGCGGCCAGGACCTTAGCCACCCAGACCTATGGTGTTAGGCCCCTTATATGGACGAGGCCCAATAGCCAAAAGGCTATGGGCTGGGCTTAAAACTTAAACACCGGTAAAAATGAGTACAATAATCAAGCGTCATTCACACGAGGGCCCATTGGAGATCCGCGGGATGTCCGAAATTAGGCGTCTACAGTGGAGTCTTCTCGAGGTTGACCTTGGAACTGCTGTCTTAGTGATGCCCTTGTCCTGTGTCTGCTTGAGTGTGGACGGCTTTATTCTAAGCCTGATCTGCTCCTTGCTGTACGGCTGCTTAGCTTTGGACCTAATCTCTGTGTCAAGAGCTGTTGCGTGCCATATTTTGTCGTGCCGTGTCCAACGTCCGATGCGTTGTGATGGCTCATTTGATGTTTCAGGACGTGAAGGTAGGCTGAGATTAGCGCTTTTCCTTGGGCTTTGTGCTGAAGCTCGTACTCTCCTCCGTTGCACTTAGGCTCCTTCTGATCGGTTGTTCATTGGATCAGTACTCGTGGCGTGCTACGTTGCGATTTGCATAGATTGCGATGGCGCTTAGTGTGTGCTGAGATGCGGATACCGAGGTTTTTTCTGGTGCATGTGTGCGTTGTTGAGTGCGCAGCGGAAGCGTGTGGGTTGGCTACCCACTGGTCGAGGATCTTGTTTCTTCTTGATGTGACTTCATCTTGGCTTCTTATGCCTTGATGTCGTCTTTTGCCGTGCTGTTGCTGGTCATTTTCTGGTGTTGGCATTGGCATTTGCGAGTGTTGGGGAATTTGTCGGCTTTCCGTCTCTTTTTTTTTCACCTCTTCTTGCCAAAATTCAGCACAAGATTCAAGGGTGGAGTACTGCTTTTCCCATGCATATTCTCTCCTACTGTACTATTCCAATAGCTTTCCATAAAATCATGGAACGCACACTAGCCAACTTCCTTTGGGACACTGTGGATGGTAAAGCCAAAAAGCACTAGAAAAGCTGGAAAAGCATTTGCAACCCACTTGAGAATGGAGGTTTAGGTATCCCTTCTTTCAATGACCTGCAGAAGGCCTTCAAAACTAAAATGCTATGGAATGCTTTAAATGCTGAGAATTCTGTTTGGGCTGCTTATTTCAAAGCCAAATATATGGCCAATCGTCATCTCTCTGATGTTGATTTGAAGCAATGTAACGGCAATGGCAGGAGGGACTGGCTCTTTGCTAGGGACCAAGTTATTCTTCACAGCAGATTCTTTAAAGGCCCCGAGAACTTTTTCTTCTGGAAAGACACTTGGTTTGGTGAAAAGCGATTGAAGGACCTGATTCCCTCCAACCTGTGGTTGCAAGTTACTGAACAAAACATCACTATTAATACTCTTAGTGATCCTAATCTCCCCTACTGGAATGTTGTTTCTCAGTTTTTTCCTCATGACATTGTTTCGGCCATCAAGTTTTACTGCTCCAAAAGTCCCCTTCCTGAAGATAGACGGATCTGGTGTCTGAATCCTTCTGGAACTTTCTCCATTAACTCTATGAGGAGACTGCAATATCCTATCCAACACAGTTTCCCCTTCTCTCAGCTTTGGGCAGAATTTGTTCCTCCGAAACTATCTGTTTTCCTATGGAAATTTGTTCTAGGCATTCTCCCCACAGATAACAACGTTCGTAAGTGTGGCATATATATCTGTTCCAGATGTTGCTGCTGCACCTCACCTCAAGAGGAGTCGGACTGTCATCTCCTGCTGCATAGCAACTTGGCATTATTAACCTGGACTTATTTTAAGCAGCTCTACTCAGCTGACCCTCAAAGATATCCTTCTGGTTATCTCTTCTTAACCCAAGTTATTCAAGAAACCAATGTTTCCAGCTTCCAGGGAAAGGTTTCGCTGCTGATTGTCTTCTGTTGGCTTTGGGAGATTTGGTGTGAAAGGAACCACAGTAAATATGATGGCAAGTATCGCACTTCAAGAACTCTTTACTACAAAATTATTCATTCTGTCAATAATACCAGGTTTAAACATTGCTCGTCGGCGGGTGATCTTTCTGTATTAAATGAGCTCCGGCATCTCTCAGTTCCTATTCCTGAGATTAAGAGAAGGAAGCCTATGATTACTAGATGGATTCCCCCACCTGTTAGAAAGTTTAAGCTAAACACTGACGGAGCCAGCAAAGGCAACCCAGGTATTGGTGGGGGTGGAGGTCTGATCAGAGATCATGATGGAAATGCCCCTATTGCTTTTAGCCATTACTATGGCCCCTACTACAGTCTGGTAGCTGAGGCCCGTGCCATGCTTGATGGCATGAGGTTTGCTGCCTCCAAAGGCATTAAGATTTATTCAGCTGAATCTGATTCCACTCTTCTGGTCAATATTATCAAGGATGAAGTGAAATGCCCTTGGAGACTCCTGCCTTTCATTAATGAATTACGCTCTCTCATTCAAAGTCAGCAGACTTCTGTAGTTCATATCTTCAGGGAAAGCAATAGTGCAGCCGACGGCCTAGCAAATGTAGCATGTACCAGCAAAGTTGTCTCCACCATTTACAGCAATTCTTTTTCCCTTCCTCCTTTTATTCAGGGGGTATGCAGGTTGGACAAACTGGGTACCCCATACATCAGAGTATAGCCTGATTGTGGCTTTTTCCGTTTTTTTTTACTATAATTTTTAGGGGTATGCCCCAGAGATGCATGTAAAAGCTTTCTTTCATAATCAATTTTGACCCTGGACTCTGATCAGGCGGAGTGAGCACATCCACTCTCTTTGGGATTGGGTGCACTCTTCTTGACCAGCTCCAAGGAGTCGTTTAATAAAAAAAAAAATTATCATCTTTTTTACTGATTGAGTACCCTCTACTCTGTGTTTCTCCTCGTAGGTGTTGTGTTCTCGAGGCATGTTCGTGGTCCTTGAGATGCGTTCCCCGGGACTGTTGCTTTTCTGGTCGCTTTCTCGTGGTTGTGGGTCCCTTCTTGGTGGGCTGCTTGATGCATGACTCGCGCCCCGTAGCCGTGTGTTCAGCTGATGTTGTGCCTTGATGTGACCCATCTTGCAGTGGCGTTCCGTGGTTCTGTGTGCTGTGTGGAGCCGGAATCCTGCAGGTGCTGCTATTGTGTTGTTTTTGTAAGGGTTGTTTCTGTACGATTTTGTGTCTCTGTCTTGGACAATTTTCTTGTCAGTAGCATGATGTACTCTTCTTTCCTGGTGGAGTAGCTTGCGACTCGATCAGATGTAATGTCTGAGTGAGGACTGACTTGCTTATGCCTGTGGTCCAGCGGTGTTGTTGTCATTGGCGTCTTGTGTGCCAGGTATTCCCTATTACCTTTGGCACTGGAGCCGATGATGTGGCCGAGCTGTCAGCTGTAAGGATTGTGTCTCCTTGTCTAAGCTGATGCTTGTTGTGTCTGTTGCTTTATTTCTCGGTTGTCTGTTGTTGTGGCAGTCGTGTCTCCTTTTCTAGTGAGACGTAAGCGACGTTGCCGTATTTCAAAGGTGTCGGACTTGTGTTTACCTGCGTCGTGCTCTGCCCAGAGCGTGTGCTATGATTATGGTCTGACTGTGTCCCTCTGAGCTGTGCTTCTCGAGATTTGTGTCATTTTGCAGTTGTGTTGTCGGGTTGTTCTTCCCTGCTTCTTCCTTCTTGCTAGTTCTTTAATTTCGAGGATGAAATTTCTTGAAGGAGGGGAGGATGTAATGCCCTAGATCCTTAGTGGATCTTTGTCGGATCTTTTATAGGTCTTTCGGGTCCTTTTTGGAAGTTTCGGATCGCTTTTGTAGCTCCCGAGTTGAGTTTTACGATCTGTGTGGGTTTTTCTCCCGTATAATCTACGGAACCCTACGGTGAGTTTAGTTCTCAGTTCCTCGACTCGTGGATGATACATTTGCGATATAATCTTTGCAAGGATCGTTTTGGCTATTTTTGCGTATTTTTTTAAATTAGTGCATTTTTGGCGCATTTTACGGATTTTCAAAAATTAGATAAAATATCTAATTTCTTTTTTTATTAAACCCCCCCTCTCTCTCTTCTCACTCACGCCCTCACTCCCTCTCTCTCTCCCGTTCTCTCTCGTTCTCTCACCCTCTCGACTCCGACTGCAGACGGAGGCGACCGTTGGCGAGGTAGCGACACCGGGGAGTTGCTGAGGCGCGTGATGGAGCGAGGATCGGTGCAGTTTGGGCGTGATCCTGAACAGTGGATTCAAAGCCGACGGTTCTGTTCGCGTTGTGGTTTTTGGCGTGGTTTAGTCACCTCGGCGCTCGGTTTCTTTGGTGGAGGTAGGGAGATGGACCGCCACTTCGTTCTGCACGTTTTCCCTACTCCTGCACGCGGTTTGGTGCTCGATCGGGGGAGATCGCGCCAGTTTAGTGAAAATCGTCATTTTTGGAGTTTGTAGAGTTCGTCGGAAAACGGCAACCATTCTCGGTCTAGTTAATGTCAAAATGACCACTGGGATGTCTGGATCCCATTCACGTAAGTTTCGTGTCGATCGATCGTCATTTGGGGCCGGTAGGAGTCCGGGAACCCCGGTGACTCGTTTTGGGTCGATTTGAGGGAATCGCCCCGTTCGTGTGTTTTGGTGCTTGCATGTGGTGTTTTTAGCCTCCAGGGGTTTTTTCCCATCGTGTGGCGTTGTTTCGCCTGCGCTTCGGCGTGCATGGGGCGTGGAACGGGCCGATTCAGCCGTTCCCCTATTTTACTCGTCGAGTTGGTGTAACGGTCGTTCCAGAGATCGTCACTTGCTGTGACGGTCCCCCGATAGACCGTTACATGCCGTTGGTCTTTTCTGTTCTTTCGTGGTGAGTGGGGTGTGACGGACCAGTGCTGGACCGTCACCTGGCTGTAACGCGCCATGGGAGGTGCGTTACGCTCGGGTGGATCTCGAGGATTGTGGCTATCAGTCCCTAATTGACCGTGCCTTCCTCGAAGACCGTGTCAGTCGGTTCGATGTAGCAGACTCCTCCCTGTGTGTTAGGGTCAGGTAACGCACCTGTACAGGTCCGTTACGTTGCGTTTGATCGATGGTTGGCTAGCCATGCTGGTTGGTGTAACGCACCTAACCCCATGCACCAGGTGGCTGTGATGGACTCAGCTGATCCGTTAAGTTCTATTTGTCTGCGTTTGTTCTCCTTGGCCTGTTGGCCCTAACGCACCTGTCCTGGTGCGTTAGGCTGGTGTAGCGTGCCTATGGTGGTGCGTTACATTCATGTTGGTCGTGATGGCCAGTTCGGTTCCGTGTTCGTGTGTCGGTCTGCCTTAGGTTGTGTTCTAGGGCGGTGTCTATGTGTTGTGGATGTATAAAATTGCACGTCCATATGTCCCGCTGAGCCCCGTATTAATGTCAAAGTCAAAGGAAGAAGACCCGCAGAGACTGGCCATCCAGGGCTCCAGGAAGATACTACCGCCCGAAAAATCCCCGCATTCGCAGGGGCGCATTAAGAGACCGAGAAGTCACAAGATGTCCTCCTGAACTAACACACTGCTACGGACCCACCCTCGGGCCCCTAACAGTGAAGAGATATCCCAAAGAATGCACAACTTCAAGTTCCCGAAGCAAAAGCAAAGGCCCCTGTCAAAACGGCACCTTTGGTGCCTATAGCGGCATGGGCCTGAGGCCTTTCAACGGCACGGCCTCAAGCTCCCAGCGGCACGGCCCTTCAGCCCCTCAGCGGCACGGCCATTTGGCCCTTCTGCGGCACGTTGCATTCAGGGCTTCTGTCAATATTGCACAAGCAAGTCTATACAGAGTCCATGCAAGCGCAAAGTCTATACGTCCAAGCCCCAAGTCTGTACATTGGCTGGCTGCTTCGGACGCAAAGTCTATACATCCAAGCTCCAAGTCTGTACATTGGCTGGCTGCTTCAGACGCAAAGTCTATACATCCAAGCCCCAAGTCTGTACGTTGGCTGATTGCACAAACGAAGTCTATACATCCAAACTCGAAGCCTGTACAGAGTTCTTGCACAAACGAAGTTTGTACACTCAAGTGGCAAGTCTGTACAGAGTTCAGACGTGAAGTCTACACACTCAAGTGGCAAGTATGTACAGAGTTCAAAAATGAAGTTTGTACACTCAAGTGGCAAGTCTGTACAGAGTTCAGATGCGAAGTCTATACACTCAAATGGCAAGTCTGTACAGAGTTCCTGCCCACGAAGTCTATACACTCGTTTACCAAGTCTGACAGCCAGCGGCACAGTCTTGGCTCCTTCAGCGGCAAGGCCTTTGGCCCTTTAGCGGCACGGTCTGGGGAGCCCCTCAACGGCACACTGCAACAAGCTGCTAGCAACACAACCTTTCTGCCCTCAACGCTCTTTCCCCAGTGGCACTGCGCTGAAAGTCTCCCGACGGCACGCACCGACAGAAGATACAATGGCCAATAGGCAGACCCATTGGCGCGCAGTCCAGCCACTTCAAAGCTAGCTAGCGCCTGTCTCCATGTCACCTTCTGGCTGGAGGAGGGGAGATCTTCGCCTGACGGGAAAGATACCGAAGTCAACCTCGGATGGCAGTGCCATCATGAGGCTCCCCCGTCAACCGTCCACGTATAAAAAGGGCGGACGACAGAGAATAAAGGAGAGGAGAAGACGCCCGTTCGAAGAGAGCTCTAGAGAAGAAGAAGAAGAAGGTAGAAGAAATGTAGAAAAAAAGAGAGAGGAGTGTTGCATGTAGTGGAGGGGGAAGGAATGGAGGGAATGAAATGGCTACCCTTCCTCGTTCCAACCCTCTCCCCAACTTTCTTTTCTTTCCTCTTTTTTATTTCTTCCCTCCTTTTGTTTAGGGATGCAGTGTACGATGTGTGGTCTTTGGGCCATGATCTTTGTTATCTTGAATCCTCCATGAATGAAATAATGTTCGGTTTTGCTTCTTACTGCGTTTGTTGTTTTCTCCTCACCAGTCTCCTGTGGTTTTACTTTCTCTTCCCCCAACCTCCCAACTCCCTGCTCTACCTGATTTCCCGTGGCCCTGGTTCATGCAGTCGATAGGGTTTGTTCCTGGCTTGACAGGGTATGCCCAGCCTCCTCCCTCTTCAATGGCCTTCCATTGCATAACAACTCTTGATCTTGCCATACGGGTCTGTGGGAGCCCACTCTCTTTAACACATTGGAATCATTCAATGCCCAGAGCATCCTCCTTTGCCCTCCTTCGGGACTAGTTGTATGCCCACACACACTCAAGCTCCCAGTCATTCCACCACTCAGGACCCGCCAGCGGCACACCTCTCCCATTTGTCTGTCTGGCGACACAGCCTTCCCTATATTTGCACAGCGGCACACCTTCCTTGGCCGCCCAGTGGCACACTCTCCTTGGCGGCTTCAACAGTACGCCCCTTTTATAGGCCCGTTCAGCGGCACACCTCCAATATTGGATTGCCCAGCGGCACACCCTTGGACTGTCAGCCTGGCACCCCTTGGCCACCACCGCACTGGTGTACTCATAGTTTGCATCAGTCTACTGGTTCCTCATTCGATGTTTTCTCCGAGTTTTCTGAAGTTTCCCTAAAGGTGGCTGCTCAGGCACCCCCCTCAGCTATTGGTTCATGCCACCCCCGTGGGCATGTTCCTTGTTATTCCTTTACCTCCCGGGTCAAGGGGAGGTGCTTCCGAATTTTCTCCAGGAATAACAATAAACTTAAAAGATGAAAGGAAGCAGCAAACAGATGGACTAAGCAACAATAAAAACACTCTAATCAACTAAAAGAACTATGCAAGGCTTCAAGAATTGAACTGAGCAAGGTCTGAAGAGCTGCACTATGGGGCGTGAATTGGGGCTGAATCACGTGACAAAACGAAAGTTGATCCTCCGAAGTCTCCCATCAGACCTGCACAAACGAAAGGACTTCTTCTAACTCCCCCTACCCATCTGACCTCCATTCCATTTGCCTTGACCCGGCATCCTGGCCTACCTCTTCCAGCGGTGCGCCCCAACCTTCTGTCCTCCAGCGGTGCGCCCTAACCTTCTACCCTCCAGCGGTACACTCCCCTTTGGCCCTCTAGCGGTGCACTCCTCCAGTTCCTCTCTCAGCGGTACGCCCAGTCCACGCCAAGTCTGTACACTCCTTGTGGCTTGTTCATACATCATTCCATCAAGTCTATACCTCACATGCGTTACACACAGCAAGTCTATACATCCATCCGTCTCACTCAGCGTCT